>CM053566.1:36320955-36551428 GCA_028646485.1 Cryptoprocta ferox
GGAGAGGGTCTAGATCCCACGAACTGTGAGATCATGACCTGAGCGGAAATCAAGAGTAGGTGGGGAGGGGACAGAGCCACCAGGAGCCCCCGTGGAAAAGATGTTTAACAGAAGGTTCAAAGGGTGGATGAATACAGGTAGTCTGGGTAAGGGACCTCTGAGTTATGCTAACTCCACTACTTAATAGTGTATAAATTAGGCATTTCAGTTACCTGCCCTGAGCCTCAGTCTTACCATCAAGCAAATGGGAATAACAAAAGCTTCCCGTGTCATGAGACCATGTCTATTAAATTCTTACCACAGTGTGAAACAGAGTAAAGATTCACTCTCTAGTGATTTGGTTGATCTAATGGCACATCAAAAGCCTGGACTATGGGGCACCTTGGTGGCTCAGTCAGTGAAGCCTGGGGACTCTTGATTTCTGCTAAGGTCAGGATCTCTCAGTTCTTGGGATGTCCAGCTCTGCACTGACAGCTGGGAGCCTGATTGGGATTCTCTATCCCTCTCTCTCTACCCCTCCCCCACTCACATACACGCTCACTCTCTCTCTCAAAATAAATAAATAAAAATAATAATAAAGAGTCTGGACTAAAGGGGCACCCGGCGGGCTCAGTGACTCTTGATCTTGGGGCAGTGAGTTCAAGCCTCCCCCCCCCCCCCCACTGGGTGTAGAGCTTACTTTAAAAAAAAAAAAAGTATGGACTAATGTTCCATCTTATCATCTTTGTTTCCACCTGTGTTTGTGCTTTTATCCTGTGAAGGACTCAAGCCAGACACTGGTTTGTCTGGCACTGGGAGGGGGCATCCAGCCCATATAGCCTATCAGCGAGGGGAGCACCACCTCCAATTCCTTGGCAGCTCAGCACTTCTGGGCCTACTTGATGTGAAGCAACCCCAAATTTCTCTTAGTAGCAGCTTTGCCCTCATCTGTGCCAAAATGCATTCCCAGGATGCCAGAACATTCGTCATTGCTACCAAACAGCCTTGTTGGTAACTCTGACCTCCGCTCTTGGCTTCCCTTCACTCTCAATGGGTCTCTACTTCTCAAATTCTTTTCTAGCTTTTATTAATATTCATAAAACCACAGGAGCTCCGGTTTGAAAGAAATCTTGCCATCTACTTTAGGCCCCCATCAGATGGTACAGATGGTACAGATGGTACAGATACAATTTTTAATTTATCTAAATATTATTTTTTAAGTTTGTTTATTTATTTTTTTAGTAATGTCTATACCCAACATGGGGCTCAAACTCAGACCTCGGAAGTCAAGAGTTGTATGCTCTATCCCACTGAGCCAGCCAGGCGCCCCAGATGGTTGTACAATTTTGATAACTTCCCAGCCAAAAGATGAACTGGTCTGCACTAAACACCTCCAGAGACCAAGAGTTCGCTACCCAGCAAGGTTTCCATATACCACCTTTGGACAACTGACGGCTCCAGAATTATTGTTAGTGCCTCTCTGAGCTCTCACCTTTGTCGTTTCCCATGGGGCCTCATAGAGAATTAGTCCATCCCAACTTCTACACAAGAGCCTTCGAGATCATTGGAAATTCTTCTGTCTTCCTTCTCTTGCAAACTAAACATCTTCTTCCCTAATCCACTCCTCATAAGATATGGCTTTTCTTTCCTTGAAGCACTCTGCAATTTCCCCTTAAAGAGAAGAGCCCAGAATGATATGCAGCACAGCAATTCTTCCATTGTTCTAGATGTCACATTTGTACTCATACACTGCCTCTTCAAAATAGGCAACTGACCTGATGTTAAAACCATGATCTTGTATTTGTGCGGTAGTCCCCTTATGTCCTAAGTTTACATCCTTCCACATTTCTTTTTTTCTTTTGGCCTCTTCATGTCATTCTGCTTTCTAAAATAGCCTGTAGTTTCAAGTTATTTCCCTAATATGTTCTTAATCCTATACATACCACCTCTGCCCTGTCCACTGAACATACAAATGTTTTCTGTCAGTGCTTCTCAAACTGTCTCTAATGATGGACTAGTTTGTTTGTTTGATGTCTGATCTGTTACAGATCAATATTTTGGTAAAACTGCAACAAAATGAATCACTGGAAAAAGGAAATTTAAAAAACAGGGCACCCAAAAATAAGCCACCATCTTTTTTTTGTTAGAGTCAACCCATGAGATAATCTTTAGAATGCTGTACAAGTTTCTAAAAGCCTACTCTTCAATTTTCATGGCGTCTCTCACTATACATTCATCAAGTAGTTTGTGAATCGACACCTGTCTGTGGGCCACACTTTGAATAGTGCCACTCTATGCACACAGGTGTGCTAGAAATGCTTAACAACTGGCTCTCTAAGCCAGGGGTAGTATTTCCCAATTTCCATTGTGTAAACATTCATACCAAGGTTAGTTTCAAGCTATCAATGAAATGTCGTTAAACACAGACTTAGGAAGAGATTTGCACAATTATCTATCAAGCTGATAAGAGCCAGGTCCAGCCCCCCACTGTTAAACCCATTTGAGTTTTTTAAAATCTCCTTTTGAGGGCTTGTCAAACTGTGGTTGGCTGGACCAAATCACCCAAATCAGAAAACCTTTGCCCTCAACGGAAACTAGAGGGTAGGTTGAGGCAGGCCTTCTCTCTTTGGTGGTCTTCAGCTCAGTAAGAGCAGACCATCTGATACAACTCAGCAAATCCAAGATTGCTTTGACCATGACTTCTACTCAGAAGGCTGCCACTATAAAGGCAGATCAAAACACATCTAGCTTTGTGGTTAATAACATCTTAGAATAACTTGTTTACATCAAAAAGGTATCTTGGGTAGCCTGGTGGCTCAAGTCAGTTGGGCATCAGACTTTGGCTCAGGTCATGATATCTCGGTTCGTGGATTCGAGCCCTGTGTCGGGCTCTGTGCTGACAGCTCAGAGCCTGGAGCCTGCTTCGGATTCTGTGTCTCCCTCTCTCTCTACCTTCCTCCACTCGTTCTCTCTCTCTCTCTCAAAAGTAAATAAACATTTTAAAAAGGTATCTTTTGACTAGTGTACAACTTTATGTATATGTATATTTTGGAATTCTTTTGTTGTCCTTTTGTGGTTTTATCTATGGTTCTCATGAGCTTGTTATTGTATTTGAAAGAGTTTCTAAAATTCAGGAACAGGGAAGTGCTAAATAATTCCTCAATGCAGCTGTATAATATGCGACCCATTAGCTTAGTCAGTCAGAATGTATTATTAACACCATAGAAAACATAGTTTGATCTTACATCTGTTTTGTGGCCACTTGACACATGTGTGTTCTTTTTATTTATTAAAAAAATTTTTTTTGATGTTTATTTTTGACAGAGAGACAGAGCACAAGTGGGGAAGGGGCAGAGAGAGAGGGAGACACAGAATCCAAAGCAGGCTCCAAGCTGTCAGCACAGAGCCCGACGCGGGGCTCAAACTCACAAACCACGAGATCATGACCTGAGCCAAACTTGGACACTCAACCAACTGAGCCACCCAGGCACACTGACACATGTGTGTTCTTTTTTTTTTTTATTGTTTTTTAAAATTTATTTTTGAGAGACAGACAGAGACAGCGTGAGCAGGGGAGGGTCAGAGAGAGGGAGATACAGAATCCGAAGCAGGCTCCAGGCTCTGAGGTAGCTCAGCACAGAGACCGATGCGGGGCTCAAACCCACGAACCATGAGATCATGACCTGAGCTGAAGCCAGACGCTTAACCAACTGAGCCACCCAGGCGCCCCGACACATGTGTGTTCTTGATCACAAAGGATAACCAGAGCTATAAGAAAGTCTAGATTTTTTTTTTTTTTCAGAAAACCTTCACTACTACTACAAAAAAAAAAAATTATTGGCACAGGCCTTCCCAAGGCTTTTAACACTAGCAGTATCTTTCCATGCAAATAAAGACAATATTAAAGAGTCAGCTAGAAGCTGAAATAGGATAGGAATTTGTTCTGTCTGTCTCTCTTTTTTACGTCTTCTCTTTTTTCTTCTTTTCCTCCTCTCTCTCCCCCTCCCCTTTCCTCCTCCTCCTCCGACTCTTCCTCCTCCTCCAATAATTTCTTTTATTTTAAATTTTTTATGTTTCTTTATTATTGAGACAGAAACAGACCATGAGTGGAGGAGGGGCAGAGAGAGAGGGAGACACAGAATCTGAAACAGGCTCCAGTCTCTGAGCTGTCAGCACAGAGCCTGAGGTGGGGCTCAAACCCACGAATTGTGAGATCATGACCTGAGCCGAAGTTGGATGCTTAACCAACTGAGCCACCCAGGTGCCCCAATAATTTCTTAACTTAATGTAAAAACTGGTCTCTGGTCTGTATGCTCTGCAGTATCCTCTGGATGAAAGTGATGTCATCAAAATATGTAGCTTCCCTCTTGCTGACTCTTCTTATAAATGGGAGTCCTTTCACCCACTTTGAGATGGGGTAGTAAATCATCAGGATCTAAATAAGAGAAAAAAATAATTTTATTTGAAATGAACAAATAAACATATCAGGCAAAGGAAAGCAACAATAATGATGGTTAAAATATTAACAATTTCTTTTTCTTTTTCAAGTTCCAATTGAATAAAAGGAGTACTTGCATTTTTTAATCACCGTTTTGAGAATCTTGCTCTCAAATAAGAGAAAGGTTTCACTTATGGTATATAAGCCACTCATTTTCTCTGTCTTGACCAAACGAGATTTATTTACTTGTGTTTCTTCTCCTTGAACCTTATTCTACTGCACCCCTCTTGGCACTCAGACTCCAGTGGATTCTAAATTATTCGTGGTGGGGGTGTCTGGGTGGCTCAGTTGGTTGAGCATCAGAGTTAGGCTCAGGTCATGATCTCACGGTTTGTGGGTTCAAGCCCCGCATCAGGCTCTGTGCTGACATCTCAGAGCCTGGTGCCTGCTTCACATTCTGTGTCTCCTTCTATCTCTGCCTCCCCCACTCACACTCGCTCTCTCTCATTCTCTCAAATAAATAAAGCATTTAAAAATTTTTAAATTATTCGTGGTGCTGAACCATAAGAGTGGATTCAGGGGGAAAAAATAATCTTAGGAAAGAAGAAAGAATTTAGAACCCAGCCTGTAAAACTGGGAAAGAGTAACACTGGAGAAAAATTGGAGATTTGGTTGTATAAGTTTCTGGAGCAGTCTCGAATGCAAAAAAATTGGGGCATGAGAAGAAAGGGGGTTGTGGGAAGTGCGAGTTGTGTCTCGGATCTCTTCTCTTCGCTGGCAGACACTGGCATTCCTTTTCAACTTCTATGTGATAATTGATGGGTAGTGCTTCTTTGAATGTAACTCTGATAACTCTAGTAGAATTGCACCAAGCTCCACACCAGTTAAATCTCATACTGAAGCCCCTCCAATATAACACTACAGCGAACGATTCCCATCCTCCGTTCAGCTCCCTTATTCGAGGTGGGGCAATCTCACATTCTTACCTCCTGGGGCACTGGGGCTTGGCCAGCCTATTGGGAAAGCCAAGATTGTCCCTGTCCAATCTAACCCTAGTGGATTTCTAGCGTTGCTGCCACTATCCTGCAGGTCTCCATGATCAAAATACTCAGTTAACCCTATTGATCTGGAAGTCCCCTGCCAACAGCCACCAGATGGCACCAAATTGCAGTTGGCCCTGGGGAGTGTCCCCAAACCCTGTCACTACACTGGAAATAATGGAACACCCTCCTTTCTCTATGCCCCATATCATACTTAATCACGTCATGGCAAGATTTCTCCTGTAAATCACAGCAAATGAAATCATACTCTACTTGGCGGCATTGTGCAGTTTTCCGCACTGAAAGAGGAAGCAGGGTAGCTAACAACAGGCCGTGAGCAACCCCAAAGATTAGACATTTCTTTGTTAGAACGTGGCATTTTGTTTCTTTGGAATATGAGTGGGCCGAATGTCCTGAGCATCCATTTTCAACAAAATAATGAGTTCACACTGTAAAGACTTGTCTTAGGAGAAGTAATAAAATGATCTGGTTTCACTAGATTCGAACAGAGAGATTGGTTCTATCCTCCTTATGGTCATCTCCCCCATCTTGTCTTCTTGTCTTCCAATGAATAACTAAGACTCAGCATCACCCTGAGAGGGGTTATCCCTTCAAACTCTCTTGGGAAACAGGAGGTAGCTCCCTGGTGGGGGGTGGGGTGTGTGGGAGCAGTGCACGACATTAAATTGGGTGGGGTGAAAAATCACTACTGCATGCGTTTGCACACTTAGCCCCAGGCCTCCCTGGAGCCCAGGGGGAGTCCCTTGCAGGTGGGCACTGTGAGCCTCCACTGGTTGCATTACCTCTTCTGGTGCCTGAGCTAAAACCTGTGGACGTTGGGCTGGAAATTGCTGAGTTCTGTTCAAACCAAAGGATGTATCGCTCATGCACTAAGCGTAGGTGAGGCTTTCCCCGCGGAGACTCTAGCAATCATGCATCCTGGGTAACTGAGTGGTGGCTACGTTTATATTGCTTACATTACCCCCACTTCCAGAGCATGTATGATATCGTGATGTTGCATCAGGTGATCCCCAGGAAAGAGCAAAATATTTTTGTCCTTATCTGTTTTACAGCTGAGGAAATTACTCCAAATCACAGGGCAGTGGAAGAGCAGCAGCATCATAGGATCCTTCTGGTTATTGTTCCTTATAGGACGCTTCCTTTCAGTGGCCTCAGGAAACATCCTAACTATTAAAGCAAGTATTTCATTTAGTGAGATGGCCCAAGTGGCAACTCAAACCAGAGCTGGGATTGTGTGGTCAGGAGTAGCTGATCTGGTGTAACAGTGACTGTCTGCTGTGAGTGGAAAACGCATCACAGTGGGACAAGAAAGTGACTGAAACACAATAGTTTGAATCATTTTTAAAAATTACTCTTTTATTTTTCAAAGCTTTTCTTTTTTTGAGAGAGAGAGGGAGAGAATCTTAAGCAGGCTCCCTGCTGTCAGCGCAGGGCCCCATGCGGGGCTCCATCTCGAAAACTGTGAGATCATAACTTGAGCTGAAATCAAGAGTCAGTTGCTTAACCAACTGAGCCACCCAGGTGCCCCAACTTGAATCATTTTTTAAGATGACTTAACAAAAGTCTTTAGAAAGCTGGTTAGGAATTGTTCTTTTCTTTCAGGGAATTCACTTGAAAACATTAACATTCTTTTCTATCTGTATTTTATACATCATGCTCCACAAATACAAGGCTGAAAACCAGTGTGTAAGGGGTCTTCATATAATCTCAGAGTTATAATCAGGTGGTTGGAGAGAAGACCAGAGGCTACTTCAGCCAGAGCCTTGGGGAGGACCTCGACTAAATTACACAGGTCCAGAAAGGACATCTTTCTACACAGACTCAGGCCCCTGAGTTGATTAAGTTGCCTTGAAGTACAGAATTTTAGGGAGTAGGCTCATATAAGCCACGCCCCACACTTCACCTCCCAACACAGATTTAGAAACAAGGGAGACTATAATAGGAGACTTTTGTGCAGTGTATTCCCTTTTAGAAGATAGTTCTGTTCCGAAACAACAACAAAAAGATTCAGAAGAGTAGTTTATCTAGTGAGCATCTATCCAGAGGAAGGAAGGAAGAAGGAAGGAAGGAAAGAAGGGAGAGAGGGAGGGAGAAAGAAGAGGGCTGGAGGGAGGGGAGAGACAAAGACAGGAAGGGAGAGAGGGAGAGATGGAAGGGATGGAGAAAGAAAGGAAGAAACCAGTGCCAGTAAACCCAAGCTCCAGGAAGCTGACACAGTTGTGTGTGCCCCACCCACCCCGGTGCATCCCACTCTTGCTAGGATTAGACCACACTTGCTCACAACTCTTTGCTTCCCTCCTTCCTTTTTCAATGTTTATCATCAACCACTGCAATCTTCTCCAATGAGTTACCTTGTTTAACATTAGCTGTATTTAATATATTCCTGAGAAGGCAGCCACTACCCTGGGCTTATCTAGGCATATAATAGATTATCTCTCTGGGTGTACTATTGCCTGGGAAGATTTCTACAGATTTTATGTTGATTCATTTAATTTCCATTTCAGAAAATTCCATTTCAGAGATTGGCGTTTTTCAGTCTTTCCCCCCCTGAATCTCATGGGCCTGTCACCTCAAAGGAGGCCCAAATATCCCCTCTAAGCAGGGATCTCACTGACTCTATCAGTGGATTGTTTTCATGTTCAATGTCTCCGTGTGTTTCATGTGCCCTGATTTCCAGTGGATGTTAGTTACAATACAGAAATTAAAACCCACACAGAAATCACAGTGTCTTTGTTTTCACTGTCTTCCAGTGTCATCTTGCATTACAACATATAAGAAGACACCACCTCCAGTCCCACCCAGAACTACCACGAAACCTTTCATTTCTATCACAGCCCAGAGTAGCACAGAGTCTGCCCAGGATGCCTACATGGACGGACAGGGCCAGCGAGGAGATATTATCAGCCAGTCTGGACTGAGCAACTCCACCGAGAGCCTGGACAGTATGAAGGCTCTGACAGCCGCCATCGAAGCTGCAAATGCCCAGATCCACGGCCCTGCAAGTCAACACATGAGCAACAACCCTGCCACTGTCACCACCACAACCACCATAGCCACTGTCACTACAGAGGACAGGAAGAAGGATCACTTCAAGAAAAATCGATGCCTCTCCATTGGGATCCAGGTAACAGCCTCCCTTTCTGTCCTTTGAAATAGGGACCCAAAACTCAAGAAATGTAACACTCAAAGTTTGAACGATAGAGCCATTCACGGGACCAGAGTTTCAAATGATTGGCTCTGGAACTCCTACATTGTTAAACGTGACTTTAAAACTTATGAAGATATTTTGTCTGTAGGTATTATTTGGTTATTTTTGTTCTCTAAATGAAATGTGTGCTCAAATCATTAGGATAATTGAACAAACACACACACACACAATCAAACACAAAATGCCCTCAATTCCTAATGCACATTTTGATTCTCAAAAAAGGAACAGACATCCAAGAATGACCCGGGTTATGGGTTTGTGTTACGGTATGTTCAACACTGTTGAGGAACCAGATGAGAACAAAAATGTGAATCACTGCTCATACATGAGGGAGTGAGGGAGAGCAAGACCAAAGTGACTAGTCGTGTAGAAAGCGATCATTCACACCACAGCATCATGAGCAAAGAATGTGCATTAGTTTCAGCATAATTGTTGGTTATTTAATCATGCATTTCAAAAACTGGTAGATAATTCAGCAGGCTTCTCAGTTCAGCCCAGTGTTTTCTGCTGCTCAAAGATAAGATCAAACCGATTCTTGTTTTTCACATCTGTTCAGCTTGGCTTACCCAGCTAGAAATTTCCTTCTCTCAATGGAGAAGAATCATTCTTTTCTCCCTTTTTTGTTGTGCCATATCATGCAGGTGCCCTTTGAATAATAACTTCCTGACGTGGTGGCCAATAAATCTATTCACAATGAACCAACTCTAAGGCACATCTAACAGCCAGGCGTGGGGTAGGTTTTCAAAACGATGATTTATTTTCACAGTGCATTCTGCAGGGTGCACTTCTAAAGGGCAATTAAGTTTTGTCTAGTAGCAATGAGTCAAATGCTTTTCTTTCTTTTTTTTTTTTTTAATATAACCTACAGGTTACCATAGTACAAGTTGCCAAGTTTCCTAAAAGAACTTGTGGCATCGGTGCATGGTACTAGAAGACACAGCAGGAGGCACATGCCCAAAGCCAGCCTCCACCCCCATGCCTGCCCCTACCTCCCCCTGGAGGCTAACTGCCCTCCCTACTGCCCAAAGGCTTTGAAGGAGTAGGGAAGAGCAGAGGCCAGTACTCTGAGCTGTCCCAGGAGAATGACGTGATCTTCCTGAGCCTGTTTCTTTAACTGTCCCCCACAGGATTATTTTGAGTATTGAGTTTACAAATTCCAGCTTCCTGTGGGGTACGGAATTTCAATTTGGGACGACGGACAAATTCTGGACATGAATGATGGTGATGGTTGCACAACAATGTGAATATACTTTATGCTGCAGGGACTTTACACTTAAAAGGGATTAAGATGAAGAATTTACGTTATGTATATTTTACCCAGGATAAAAGAAAAATTGACCTTCCTTATCTGGCACATAGCTGGCAGCCAGTCATGTTAGTTTTCTTCTATTTCCTTAATGTTCAGTTTCTTCTTTATTTTACATCATTTCTCAATAGATTATATATTCCTCTGGCTCAAAATTCAAAAATTATAAAAAGGCATTTAGTGACTAGTCTCCCTGCCATTCTTATTTTTTAAACTATTTATTTATTTATTTTGAGAGAGAGAGAGAGAGACAGAGAGAGAGAGAGAGAGCGTACAAGGAGGGAGGGGCAGAGAAAGAGAGCGGGCTCCACGCTCAGCAAAGAGCCCAGCACAGGACTTAATCCCATGACCATGAGATCATGACCGGAGCCGAAATCAAGAATCAGACACTTAACTGAGCCACCCAGGCACCACACCAGCCCCCCCTGCCCATTTTTATTTAATAGCCCATCATTTCTCTTTGCAGGAAGAAATTAATATAACCAATATTTCCATCTCCATACAGACCTATTTTGTGCATATTCAAGCAAACACATATTTTAATTCGCTCCCCTTTTTTAACAGATGTTAGTATATACCTCACACTATTATATATCTTTCCATTTTGCACTCAATAATAGCATATTTTAAAGATAATTGGTGGGGTGCCTGGCCGGCTCAGTTGGTAGAGCACGTGACTCTCAATCTCAGGGCTGTGAGTTTGAGCTTCATGTTGGGTGTGGAGATTACTTAAAAATAAAATCCTAAAAAAAAAAAAAAAAATAGAAATTGTTTGTCAATCTTACTGTTCATTTTATTTAAAAGCTTTTATATATCTATCTATCTTAATCACTCCCAGGTCTGCCTGTTGGTCTCAGAGGTTTTTCTCCAAATAATTCTTACTCAGAATAAAGCATTCGTATACATGAGGTCCATCATATATTATTGTTATTTTGACCTAGTAAGATGGAACTACTCTGAAATCCACATACAATGTTGGGGAGAAGAGTTTTGTTTTAGAGACCATCCTGCTTCTTAAATATTTGAATATTTTAGTGAGTGAAAAAACTGCTCTAACTCTTCCTGTGATCCCTGTTCACTACGGTAGAAATTATATGGAATACTGAGTACTTTATATGGTTGTCTCATCTACCCCTACAACAACGCTGTGGCATAAGTGGTACTATCATCTCTATCCTATACATGAGGACAGAGAGAGGTTGAGTAACTTGCCCAAGGCCATACATCTTATGTTGACAGAGCCTAGATCGTACCTTAGTATTTAACGTGACCATGCTATACCACTTCTTTGACGGAGAATAGTAAATAAGTAAAAATTCAAGATGTAAAACAGTCATCAAATTTCATTTCACTTTTATCTAAGTTAAATCCTAATCCCCAAAATATATAACACCAGTATCTTGGACTCTTTCCCACCATATACCTCTGTAGGGTCAGAGTTTCCAAACCTTTCGCAATATTTTTTAATTTAATTCATGCCTAACAGTTAATATTAAAATCACTTACTTTGCAACCTGTGTGAGTTTAGACCAATTACATAATATTTCCAGTTTCCTCATCTGGAAATTGGCAGTAACAGTCACTATTCCACAGGGTGCTTTATAAGATGTAGTAAAAATGGACTGATATAACATATGTAAGGCTCTAAGTGTAGTGGGCCCAACAAATATTAGATTTAGTTGTTATTATTAATCTTACCTCCTTTAAAATCATAATAGCCAAATATGCTGAAATTTTATCACCTGCCAAGGGCTTCCTTAATTTTTTCGGGATAGAGATGTAATTACTGTGCAATATCTTTAAACATTTTGAACGTTGCTTCATAAATTTAAGTGGATTACCCTAGGTATTATTTAAGAGTGGTGACATTTGTCCATCAAAATCACTAAAGGCATCAAAATCACTAAGATAAATGTATGTACAATGACTAAAGCTTAGAAGATGATGTCACTTTGATACAAATCAGCTGTAGACTTAGATAGGTGGGGTGGGGCTGGAGCACAGGGTACAATGCCCTCCATTCTCTTTTTTTATTTTTTTATGTCTTTATTTTATTTTGAGAGAGAGAGACAGAGAGTGAGTGGGGGAGGGGCAGAGAAAGAGGGAGACACAGAATCTGAAGCAGGCTCCAGGCTCTGAGCTGTCAGCACAGAGCCCTATGCGGGGCTCGAACTCACAGACTATGAGATCATGACCTGAGCCCAAGTCGGATGCTTAACTGACTGAGCCACCCAGGCACCCCCAGTGCCCTCCATTCTCATCCTTGAGACCCTGCATCCTTTCTTTCTCCCTTTCTCTCTGCCTTGAGGATCATGGTTCCTACAGGAAATACCTATCATGCATCTTGGGGAAGAGTTCCATTGGGTAATTTTGCTACTACCCCATATAGTAAAGCTGCAACATCGTCCTTTGGCTGACACTCTAAGCATTTTTCATTTACATCAGTGTAGCCACGTGGAACTGGTTAGAATCCCATTCGGGAAAACAGAAACCATACTCAGTTATCAAACAGAGGCAGTGTGATACACAATGTTGGCTCTACAGGTACAGGAAGGCTGAGAGAGCAATGAGGGGATGCACTAAGCAGTTACCAGTACTACAACTAGGGGAGTAAAAAGGGAAAGGAGCTCAGGGGAGAGTCCTCACTATAGCCAGCCTCCGTGGTCAGCTGGTGCTGAAACATTCCAGGGAGCAGTGCATCTGGTGCATGGGTCAGAGGGGTGAAGCTGTGCACACAGACTGGAGCACTGCCCACAGGAGGTGGAAATAGGAAGAAAGTCCCTTCCCTCCTCCCACCTTCTGTTATTAGAATCTAACTCGAAGCTGACCAGCATGGAAGCCTGGGAAGTGTAGTTTGCAGATTCCTGGCCCCAGTGCCACAAAGCAGAGGGGTATAGAATCTAGGACGAGCTGCTGCACAATAAGTAAGTTACCAGAAAAAGTCACTTTACTTTGTCCAATAAATAAATAAATATATAAACGATGAGCGTGTGTATTAAAAAGCTTAAGATGGGTAGGATGAATTTGTAGTCTTGGTTCCTCTGCTGTTGAAAATATGATTCTAGAATATCTTGAAGTATGTGTCTTTTTATAATATGGCTCCAAAACTCAAGTCAACTACTTGATCTGGTGCTTTTTCTGGTGGCCTAGTGCTGGGCAGATGGGAAGACGGTAACTGGTATCTTCAGATTTAGAGCAAAGTTGTATGTCTTCTAAAAAGTCAAGGAGAACGTTAAGGGTAATTTTTTTCCCTTCAAATTAAAAAATAAGTAATATATGCATATGGTGTTGTAAAGGATTCATTAAGTATGAAAGTATACAGAACAAAATATTCTGTACTTCTTTTTTTTTTTTCTAACATTTATTTATGATTGAGAGACAGAGCACAAGCAGGGGAGGGAGAGAGAGAGACACAGAATCCAAAGCAGGCTCCAGGCTCTGAGCTGTCAGCACAGAGACCAATGTGGGGCATGAACCCACCAACCACGAGATCATGACCTGAGCCAAAGTCAGATGCCTAACCTACTGAGCCACCCAGGCGCCCCATGTACTTCTTCTTTCTACTTCTTTCTACTTCTGATTCCTACTCCCTTTCCCAAAAGTAGCCATTAGCAGCAGGAGTTTACACCATCTTTTAGTCTCTCAAGAGTAATCTTAAGCTACAGATGAGTTTCACGTAGTACCTTTAGACTTACCCCCTCCACCTCTGGAAGTTAGGTTGTGACTTCCCTCCATGATCATTTAACTTATGTTGTAAAACAATCTAAAAGAGCGTTAAGCTTAATCTTCACATTACATAACATGTGATTGTTTTCTCATTCTCTGAATTAAAAATAAAAGAAAATTTAGTTGAGACTGCGCTCCTAAGATTTACTTATTTCCTGTAATGTCTGTCCAAGTATACAGAGACACATGCTATGCCCCATGTAAAGAGATGAGTCCGACTGCCAGGCTGAGTGAACTATTTTGGAATGATAGAAACCAAGTGAGTTGTTACTATTAATTAAAAGAGGGTCTTGAGAAAGAAAGAGGTCACATCATTTCTGATTCATAATCACTGGACTTACAACAATGAAGGAAAGCTGTGAGGATAGTATTAATGGCGAGCCTCTCCCTGACCAGACTCTAGTCCGGCTGCTCTGAATTCTCCTCCTGACGAGGCCTTGACTTTTGTACTTGTGTGTCCATCTTTGCATTGCCCCATTTTAGTGAGAATCCTGTTCAATCAATTTATCCCCCAGATATCTGATCATGTTCCTCATCCTCTGTCACCCCCCAGCTGATGCAACCTGGCCTGCCTTCATCAAGGACCCTGTGAGGTCTTCTTTTAGCCCAGACAAACTCTGACCCTGCTTCTTGGCTATAAAGTCCCACTTTTTCTTGTTGCATTTGGAGTTGAGCTCTGTCTCTCTCCCCCACTTCGAATCCTGCTGTGGTCCGTCTGCCGATCACAATAGTCTCCTGAAGAAAGTGTACCTGTCATTCCTTAACAAGTGTCGTGCATAGTTTTTTCTTTAAGCATACTCAGGATATTCAGACTTTGTAAACTTTATTTTGATGTCCTTGAAATCAGGAAGAGAATTTTAGGGAATTTTAGGGACTTTTAGGAAGAGACTTTTAGACATAGCTCAAGTTAAAAATTCCAGAGATAATTTTAATGGATTCCAAATAGAAGAGATATTATAGTCATGATTCCCAACTATTATGTATTAAAACTAAAATTAACACTAAGTAGATTTAAAAAAAGCTAACCATTTGAAACTATTAAAAAATATTCTAAATAACATTTGGTTGAAGGAGAAAATTCGAGATTGTTGTGAAATAAATGACTAGAATCCTATAAATCATCACTATGGGTTGTGGCCATAGCTGTGATCTCAGAAGAATCCATAGCCATAAGTTTTCATAGTTAAGCAAGAAATATTGCAATATAAAGGAAACATTCAACTCTCAAAACTAGAAAAGAACGATAAACTAGAAGGAATTATTAATGATGAAAGTAGAGATAAATGCAGTGGCAGACAAAACAGAGCAACAGCAGTAACAGCTAAAGTCAGATTGATACAAAATTGGTTCCTTGAAAAAAAATAATAAGTCTGACTGACAGGGACAACAAAAATCAACAACATTAGAAATGAGAAAGCCTTTTTATTTATTTATGTTTATTTATTTTGAAGGAGAGAGAAAGTGTGAACAGGGGAGGGGCAAAGAGAGAGGGAGACAGAATCTGAAGCAGGCTCCAAGCTCCGAGCTGTCAGCACAGAGCTCAACACAGGGCTCCAACTCACAAGCTGTGAGATCATGACCTGAGCTGAAGTCAGATGCCCAACCAACTGAGCAACACAGGCGCCCTGAGAAAGTCTTTTTAAAAATATCTTTAGGGGTACATGGGTGGTTCAGTCAGTTAAGTGTCTGACTTCAGCTCAGGTCATGATCTCAGCCTTTGTGGGTTCAAGCCTCGTGTCAGGCTCTGTGCTGACAGCTCAGAGCCTGGAGCCTGCTTCAGACTCTGTGTCTCCCTTGCTTTATGCCCCTCCCCAACTCACACTCTGTCTCTCTCTCTCTCAAAAATAAACATTAAAAAAAATTTTTAAAGAAAAGAAAGCTTTTTTAAAATTATAAAAAATTCTTGTGTCAGTTTTAGGGCTGGTAAATTTTAAGGTCAAAGTAAAATAGACGTATATGTAAATTAGTAATACTAATGTAAGAGAAAGTATAAAAACCTGGGAGAAGAAATCTAATAACCACAGAATATATTGCCAAATAAGGTAAAAAATATACTTCCCTGAAATGGTATACACTAGGATAAATTCACGGAAAATTCCCAACATTCAAGAAACAAATAATTCTTGTTTTATTTAAAGTATTTAATAATAGGAGCACCTGGGTATCTCAGTAGGTTAAGTGTCTGACTCTTGATGTCAGCTCAGGTCTTGATCTCACGGTTTGTGATTTTGAGTCCCAACTGTCAGCACAGAACCTTCTTAGGATTCCCAGTCTCTCTCCCTTTCTCTCTGCCCCTCCCCCAGGCTTTCTCTCTCTATCTCGAAATAAACTTTTTTTTTAATAAAGTATTTAATAATACAAGAAAAAACATCGATATTCTCAATATATTTTATCAAATAAACATAACTCTGGAGGTGCTTGGGTAGCTCAGTCACTTGAGTCTGACTCTTGATTTCGGCTCAGGTCATGATCTCATGGTTTTGTGAGTTTGAGCCCCCGTGTCAGGCTCTGTGCTGTTAGGGCTTCTCTCTTTTCCTCTCTCTCTCTGCCCCTCCCCCCGCTTGCTCTCTCCCTCTCTCTCAAAATAAATAAATAAACTTAAAATGTTTAAAAACATAGGGGTGTCTGGGTGGCTGAGACTGTTAAGCATCTGACTTCAGCTCAGGTCATGATCTTACAGTTCATGGGTTTGAGCCCCACATTAGGCTCTGTGCTATCAGCATGGAGGTTGGAGCCTGCTTCAGATTGTGTCTTCCTCTCTCTCTGCCCTTCCCTTGCTCAAGCTCTGTCGCTCTCTCTCTCAAAAATAAATAAACATTACAAAAAAATTTTTTTAAACATTAAAAAACTAAAATAAAGGTGAAATTGTAGAGACATTCCAATTAGATTCAGAAACCAGATATAGATTCCTGTTTTCACATATTTATTCAGCACTATTTGCCCTTATTAGCCAATACACAAAGCAAGAATGTGAAATGAGGTGAAAACATTCCAAAGAAAGAATAAAATTGCTTTTATTTGCAGATACTATACATGTCCCCTTAGAAAATCTAATGGAAATCACTGGAAAAATCAGAACACAGTAAAGTAAAAGAATATAATATAAATACAGAGAAATCAGTAAGTTTTCTATATATTACTAATAAACAAAAATGTAATGGAGCAAAATGAGCCCATTCACATTAGTACCAAAAATTGTAACAGGATTGAGCTTCACAAAAAATATATAACACTTACCTGAAAACAATCTAAAAACTTCCCTTTTACAATACATAAGAGATCTAATAATTGGAAATCTATGCTGTATTCCTGAATGGGAATACCCCACACTGTAAAAACAGCAATTCTCTCAAAAGTTATACAAAAAGGGGGCACCTGGTGTCTCAATTGGTTAAGTGTGTAACTCTTGACCTCAGGTCATGAGTTCATGCCTCATGTTGGGCTCTGTGCCAGGCGGGAAGCCTACCAAAAAATGAACAAAAATAGTTATACAAAAATTTAAAGAAACTCCAGTGTGATTTTTGTCACAAGGTAGCTGGGAAAAGGGATTTGACAATTTGTTGTTAAATTTACTTAGAAGTTAATACCCCAAAATAACCTAGAAATTTAAAAAATTACATTAAAAAAGAATTATAGGAAGAGTCATGCCATAGAAAATATCAAGATTTATTACAAAATTGACCCAAAACAGGTCTATATTCATGGGAATGTTTGGGTGAAGTCTGGTAGAACATAAAGTTGGCATCTCAAGTCAGAAAGATGAATTACTAAATAAAAGGAGCCAGATCAACTGATGATCCATGTAGGGGAAAATGTTTAATTTCTACTTTGTTTCTTACGCACAGACATTTCAAGAGAATGGATTTAAGAATTAAATATGAAAAAGAAAAATGAAAGCATAAAAGTAAATACAAGAGAACTTTATTTTTTTTTAAATTTTTTTAAACATTTGTTTATTTTGAGAGGCAGAGAGACAGAGCATGAGCAGGGGAGGGCAGAGAGAGAGGGAGACACAGAATCCAAAGCAGGATTCAGGCTCCGAGCTGTCAGCCCAGAGCCCGACACAGGGCTTGAACTCACGAACTGCAAGATCATGACCTGAGCCGAAGTTGGCCGCTTTAGCCGACTGAGCCACCCAGGTGCCCCAA
This sequence comes from Cryptoprocta ferox, assembly GCA_028646485.1. Taxonomy (NCBI): domain Eukaryota; kingdom Metazoa; phylum Chordata; class Mammalia; order Carnivora; family Eupleridae; genus Cryptoprocta; species Cryptoprocta ferox. The sequence goes on from CM053566.1 coordinate 36,338,822, forward strand.
TACAAGAGAACTTTAAAAAATATGCTCAGGGTACCCTCTCTCTCTGCCCCTCCCACATCCGCGTGCATGTGCACATTCTCTCTCTCCTCTCTCTCTAAATAAATAAATAAATAAACTTTAAAAAGGGGTGGACTTTGGGGGCACCTAGGTGGCTCAGTCAGTTAAATGTCCAACTCTTGATTTTGGCTCAGGTCATGCATGATCTCATGGTTCATGAATTCGGCTCAGCACTGGGGCTCAGCATTGTGCTTAGGATTCTCTCTCTCCCTCTCTCTCTCTGCCCCTCAACCCCCATCTTCTCTCTCTCTGTCTCTGAAAAATAAATAAATAAATAAATGATTTTAAAATAAATTTAAAAAATAAAAACTATATTCAGGGGTAAAGAAGGCCTTTCCAAGCCATAAAAGACTTCACGACATAGCAGTGAACCCACAAACCGTGAGATCATGACCTGAACCGAAGTCGGACGCTTAACCAACTGAGCCACCGAGTCACCCCTCATTACACAGTAATTTTAAGATTCTGTACAATGAAGGGCAAAGTTTAAAAGACAAATAATAGGGGTACCTGGCTGGCTCAAGTGGTAAAGCATGGGACTCTTGATCTCGGGGTTGTGAGTTCAAGTTCATATTGGATACAGACATTACCTAAAAATAAAATCTTAAAAATAAATAAATAAATACAAATGATAAACTGGGAGAAAATATTTTAAAGTATGTATAATCAATAAAGAGTGATGAAGGGTCATAAGATATAGACTCTACAAATAAGAAAATAAAAAATAATAGGGCACTTGGGTGGCTCAGTCAGTTAAGTGTTGGACTTTGGCTCAGGTCATGATCTCACCCTTTGTGGGCTCAAGCCCCTTGTCGGGCTCTGTGCTGACAGGTCAGAGTCTGGAGCCCGCTTCAGATTCTGTCTCCCTCTCTCACTACCCTTCTGCTCATACTCTGTGTATCTCTCTTTCAAAAATAAATAAAGGTTAAAAGAAAACAAAAAAATAACAAAAACAAAAATAAATAAATGTTAAAAAAATTTTAAGAAAATAAAAATAACTCAATAGGATAATGACACAAAAACTAGCAAAGGATATGAATAAGCAATTTACTGATAGAAGTACAAGAGGCCAACAAATTTTTTTCACCTGTGATATTAGCAAAAATTTTAAAGTTTGCCATATTTAGAATTGGCAAATTTATAGGAAAATGGATATTCCTATACACCAATTATGGCAGGAAGATAAATGCTTTGAAAAGCAATTTGGCAATATCTCTTACTGTTGAACATGTGAACATGCTATCTTTCCATTTAACATTTCAACTTCTAAGGATTGTTCCCAAATAACATTTGCACAATTGTTCTAATTGTCCTGATACATGTGCAATATTAATTATCTATTAATATTAATATTAATACTAGATAATAGCAACAAAGAGAAATTACCCATGTTGCCCATGTTGCTTAGGTAGGCATTAAAGGGAGTATTTATGGGGGACCTGGGTGGCTCAGTCCATTAAGCGTCCAACTTTGGTCATGATCTCGCGGTTCGTGAGTTCAAGCCCCACATCAGGCTCTGTGCTAACAGCTGAGAGCCTGGAGCCTGCTTCGGATTCTGTGTCTCCCTCTCTCTCTGCCCCTCCTCCGCTCACACTCTGTCTGTCTGTCTCCCTCTCAAAAATAAATAAACATTTAAAAAATCTTTAAAAATAAAAAAAAGGGAATATTTATGTAGCGAACAAAAGGTTTGAGATAGAGCTATATCTACTGACATGAAATAATATCCAAAAGAAAGAAGTATTAATGAATAAAGCAAATTGCAGAAAAAACATATATAGTGTAGCTTCATCTGTATATATTTAGTATTAATAATCATTTACATATATATTTCACATATTAATAGATGAACAAATGTGCTTCAAAGGCTTGAAAGTGATTCTTGGGGGTCTTTACCTTTCTATGTTATGTATTTATGTATGTTAATTTCATATAACTTACATTAAGTTACTTTTATATTTAGAAAAAATAATCTATTGAATACACAGAAAAAAAGAGGAAAAAAATCTAATAGCTCTGAATAGTCATAAAATTTATATCAAATTTAGGCTTGTCACGTAGCCTCTCATTTAAATACAGACACGTTTTCAAGGCACCTGGGTGGCTCAGTGGGTTAAGTGTCCAACTCTTGACTTCAGCTAAGGTCACGGTCTCAGGGTTCATGAGATCCAGCAGCACATCCAGCTCTGTGCTGACAGAGCGGATCCTGCTTGGGATTCTCTCTCTCCCTCTCTCTCTTCCCCTCCCTTACTAGAGCATCCTCTCTCTCTCTCAACATAAATAAATAAACGTTTTAAATAAAGGTACATTTTCTATGTGAGCTGTAGTCTATACATAGCTATTTAGGAATCATGGCTTGATATTCAAAGTCAATTTCTTAGTTTAAGAGGGAAAAAGTGAAGACACTATAGGGTTTATCTTAAAAAGTTGGTACCTAAATCTCTCAATATCAACAGTTCTAACTACAGTAAATGAAATTTCTTATTTCTTTTGTATTTTGTTATCTGTGAATTCAAAAATTCCAAGAACATCTTTCCAGGCAGTGCTCCTTTCTAGTGTAGTTTTCATGGGTAAGCACTATTCACAAATCTTAGGAGCCATCATAGACATCTATCTTGGGAGTACACAAAATTTCATTTTACTAAGATCAGCAGAGCCAAAGCACATGCTAACAGCGTAGTGATGGCCCTCATCAAACACACAAATGTTGAATAAAAAGGCTACAAATCACAACAAAACATTCCAGCAGTACTGCAGATGTTTTTGACAAAATGTGACATTTATTTTTCAAGCAAGATGACTAAAATGGGGCACCTCTACTTATTTATTTCTTCAGGTGGATGATGCTGAAGAGCCTGACAAAACAGGGGAAAATAAAGCACCCAGTAAGTTCCAGTCCATAGGAGTGCAAGTAGAAGAAGAGAAGTGGTGAGTCCATTTGCATTTGTCCTCTTTCGTCTTGATATTGGCAAGTATGGTACCAGTATTTTCCCCCAAGATAAACTTGCAAGATTCAATGGTATTTTCCATTAACTTTTGGAAGCATTTAGCCAATTCCCTCCTCTGCTTTAATACTGGAAACCACTCAATTTAAGTTTTAGCTAGAATATTAGAGTAAGCACATCACATTCACATATACACGAACACTGTGTGTAGTAGTGTTGTGTTGCCAAACTATTTTTCAAAAAACCTCCCCATTTTCGACTATAGACATTTTAAGAGAAGAGGACTTATCTTTTAGCATTTAATTGTGTCTGCTGTTTAGTATGCATTTCATGATGAGGAAGGAAGGAAGGAAGGAAGGAAGGAAGAAAAAAATAGACAAGACCTCCTATCATTATTTTGAATCACCAGTTCCTTTAGCATGATCTTTGGAATAATCTTACTCTAGAGTCTTAAAATCTAGAATTGGGAAATTCAGAGTCTCAGAAATTAGAAGGGACTTCTGAGGTCACTACATTCATTTTATGAATGAGAATTTGATCCAGAGAGGTATGTGAGTTTCTCAATCAAACTGTGAGGTACCTGATGGTTGGAACTATGTTTTATTGAGAGTAGGTCCCAGCTTCTCGAACAGCATTTTGTACATACTAAGTGTACAACATATATTGGTGAATGTAGTAAAACCGCAGGTATAGCAGGAGAAACAGCTGTACTTTATAAATCAGATTATCATCTCAATTTTTCCACTAACTTTCTGTGTGTTGATTAGAAGGAAGCAGTTGGATGTCCTCCATCCATCCATCCACCCATCTATCCATCCAATAAATATCTATGGAATGCCTCCTATATGCAAGGCTACATGCAATATAAACTGAGTATCTGGAAAAAGGTTGTGCATCAGTTTATGTAAGGGGTGCAATGTTAGAGTCTTCTTGTATTGACACTGCACTTGCATGTAAGAGGTTTTCAATATATGTATATATTTTATATAATTATACCATTTTGGAAACCCGGAAAGTTGGTACAGCCATTCTGGAAACCAATAATGACAAAAGTCAGCAATAGTTATACATGTATCCCTACCTGTTGACCCAATAAACACATTCATGGAGCTTTCCTGAATGAAATTACTCAAAGGAAGGGAAACAATTGCTGAGCATTATCTATCATTGTAAAAGAAAAATCATAATTATCAAATGTCAAACAATAAGAGAATATTTTTGTAAATTTTAGTACATCACCAAGGTAGAATATACAGCTATTAAGTGTACTTTGTAAAAAAAAAAAAAAAAAAAAAAAAAAAAAGATACTAAAACATGGGGAAATCCCCATGATACAATGCTAAGTGAAAAAGTTGAATGTGTAATATCCATGTAATGTCCATGATGATGGACACAGACTGAAATGCAATCTGTGAAGGTGGTAGCGTTAGCAGTGATTTCTTTTTTGTTTTTGCTCTAAAATATTTACTGATTGTATCTACTTCAATTCAACCCTCTGACACTTGTTCCTTTAAGTGCTTTGGAAAATTTTTTGAAAATGTAGCTTAGGGGACATGAACAATCAATCTCATTGTAAAAAAACAAATTCATCCTTTCTCCACTTGCCCAACTTGCTTGTTTTCCTCAATAGTGTAGTGGTTAAGATCACAGATTCTTGAGCCTGAATGCCTGGATTCAAATCCTGGCTCTATCACATACCACCTGGGGGCCTTGATCAAATTAATAAATAGCTTTGTGCCTTGGTTTCCTTATAAATGGTTTCTGGCCCAGCATGCAAGGAATTTAGAAGTTGTCACTCTGTCCTAATAAGTAAGAAGCTGAACAAACTGAAAAATCAACAATTCTTTTTAAATCAGTCAGAGAAGCAAGGTCACAGACCAAACCACTGCCCCTCTAATTGGAGACACAGGCATACAGATATAGAACATACCAGAGTAGAAACCCACAAGCTAAAACCTCCACGGGAAGCAGTGCCAGGGTAGGAACACCTAACATGTAGGGACAAATTGCCAGAGTCTCAGTGAGGACAAGTCTGAGAGTGAAATATTTCGGGGGGACAGGTAATGGGGGGCAGAAGGTGGGGATGCTCCACAGTTTTGTGACTTACCTCCAGGAGCTCTACCAAGTCTTCACCGTGAATATCAAAGAAAAATCCCCTGGTGCTTCCTCTAGCAGAGAGAGAATGGAAACCATTTTGAAGTATGCCAGAGCATTCTATTCTTAACGAGATCTGCCCTCGTGAGAAACAATTTTACCAGAGCCTAACCTGCTGAAGTCTTATCAGAGTCTAACCCACCTGGGGGAAGGGAAATCCCCAACTCCTCTAGCCATTTTATCTCTTACATCCGGTGGAGAGACACTGAAAAGGATTATTGGAAGTTCACAGCCCAGGGTGCAGGTTTATGGAAAGACTGAGACCTAGTCAATCAGAATGCTTCCCTTCCTCCACTCCTTCCCATCACATAAAGGGCTATTCACCACAGTTCCTTTTACCCAGGACACCCTGTCTACTTTTCAACGATAATTTACAAGACATACTAAAAAGTAACAAGCACAGTTTGGAGTGACTGAGCAAGCATCAGAACCAGAGTCAGGTACAGCAGATATATTGAAATGATCAGATCAGGAATTTTTAAAAAACTATGATGAACATGCTAAGTGGTTTAATGGGAAAAGTAGATAGCATGTAAGAACAGACGGATAATGTAAGTGAAGAGATGGAAAATCTAAGGAAGAATAAAAAAGATTTGCTAGGGATTAAAGCACTGTAACAGGAAGACTGCCTTTAATGGGCTCATTAGTAGACTAGACACAGCTGAGCAAAGAGTCTCTGCACTTGAGCGTATAATAATAGAAACTTCTAAAACTGAAAAGCAAAAAGAGGAAAACTGGGGGGGGGAAAAAAAAGAACAAGCTAGAATTTCCAAAACCTGTGGGACAATTATAGAAGAGGTAACATATGCATGATGGGAATACCAGAAGGAAAAGAAAGAAAGGAAAAGAAGCAATATTTAAAGAAATAATAACTGAGAATTTCCCCAAATTGATGTCAGACATCCAACCACAGATCCAGGTCTCAGAAAAGCATGAGTAGCATATATGCCCAATACACCTAGAGATATCATATTCAAAGTAGAAAAAGTCCTGCAAGAAGCAAAAAGAAAAAGAAATCACGTTTTCTTTAGGGAAGCAAAGATAAGAGTGACATGCGACTTCTCCTCAGAAACCATGCAGAAGAAAATGGAGGGGAATATTAAATATTTGAAGGGAAAAAACCCATCAACCTAGAATTCTGTACTCTGTAAAATTATCCTTCAAAATTGAAGGAGAAATAAAGACTTTCTCAAGACAAACAAAGTTGAAGAAATTTGTTGTCAGTAGAGCTGCCTTGTAAGGAAAGTTAAAAAGTTCTTTGGGAGTGTCAGGCTGGCTCAGTTGGGAGCACACAACCCTTTTTTTTTTGTTTGTTTTAAGTTTATTTTACTTATTTTGAGAGAGAGAGAGAGAGAGAGCGAGCATGGGAGGAGCAGAGAGAGAGAATCACTGTGTGGGGCTCAAACTCACAAACTGTGAGATCATGACCTAAGCCAAAATTAAGAGTCATATGCTAAACTGACTAGGCCACGCAGGCACCACTGTAGCTTACTTTATTGTAAGAATACAGTATGTAATATGTTTAACATACAAAATATAGACACAATCCATGAAAAAATGTAATTAATGAACTGTAGACTTCATTAAAATTTGAAGCTTCTGCTCTTTGACACACACTGTTGAGAGAATGAGAAGACAAGCCACAAACTGGGAGAAAATATTTGCAAAAGACACATCTAGTAAAGGGCTGTTATTCAAAATATACAAAGAACCCTTAAAATTCAAAAATAAAACAAACAACCTGATTTTAAAAATGGGCAAAAGACCAGGGTGCCCGGGTGGCTCAGTCGGTTAAGCATCCAACTCTTGATTTCAGCTCAGGTCATGATCTCACAGTTAGTAAGATGGAGCACCGTGTCTGGCTCTGTGCTGGTGGTGCGGAGCCTGCTTGGGATTCTCTCTCTCCCTTTCTCTCTGCCTCTTCCCAGCTTGTGCTCTCTCTCTCAAAAATACATAAGTAAATATTAAAAAAAATTTTTTTTAATGGGCAGATGACCTTAACAGGCACCTCCCCAAAGAACATACATTAAGTGGCAAGCATATAAAAAGATGCTCAACATCATATGTCATCAGGGAATTGAAAATTAAAACAACAATGAGGGGCGCCTGGGTGGCTCAGTCGGTTAAGTGTCCGACTTCAGCTCAGGTCATGATCTCACGGTTTGTGGGTTCAAGCCCCGCATCAGGCTCTGTGCTGACAGCTCAGAGCCTGGAGCCTGCTTCGGATTCTATGTCTCCCTCTCTCTCTGCCCCTCCCTTACTCCTGCTCTGCTTCTCTCTGTCTCAATAATAAGTAAACATAAAAAAAATTTTTTTTAATAATAATAAAACAGCAATGAAATACCACTATTCGTGCATCCAAATGGCCAAAATCCAAAACACTGGCAACACCAAATTCTGGTAAGGGAATATTAAGTCTCATTCATTACTGGTAGGAATGCAAAATGGTAGAATCACTTTGGAAAACAGTTTGACAGTTTCTTACAAAACTAAACATACTCCTACCATACAATCCAGCAATCACACTCCTTGGTATTTACCCAAAGGAGTTGAAAACTTATATTCACACAAAACCCTCACTATCTTGATAGCAGCTTTATTCATAATTGCAAAATTGGGAAGCAACCAAGACGTGCTTTAGTAAGTAAATGAGTAAATAGACTGTGGTACCTCCAGACAGTAGAATTTTATTCCGCATTGAAAAAGAAATAAGCTGGGTCGCCTGGGTGGCTCAGTCGGTTAAGCATCTGACTTCGCGTCAGGTCATGATCTCACGGTTTGGTTCGTGGGTTTGAGCCCCACATTGGGCTCTGCACTTACAGCTCAGAGCCTAGAGCCTGCTTCAGGTTCTGTGTGTGTGTCTCTCTCTCACTGCCCCTCCCCCACTCACACTCTGTCTCTCAAAAATAAATAGATGTTAAAAAAATTTTTTTAAGAGAAAGAAATATGCTAACCACAAAAATACACGGAGGAAATTTAAGTGCATATTACTAGGCAAAGGAAGCCAATTTGAAAAGGCTACATACTGTATGATTCCAACTACAAGACATTCTGGAAGGGGCACAACTACTGAGATAGTAACAATGATTAAGAGAGAGGGAGGGATGACTAGGCAGAGCACAGAGGATTTTTAGGCCAGTGAAACTATAATGGTGGATACATGTCAATATACACCTATCGAAACCCAAAGAATGTACCACATCAAGAATGAACTCTTAACTAAACTATGAATTTGGGGTGGTAGTGATGTGTCAACATAGGTTCACCACTATAACAAATGTACCACTCTGGCAGAGGACGTTGACAAAGGGGGAAGACGGGGTGGGGGAAGGGGCAGAGGGTATATAAGAAATCACTACCTTCTGTTTCGTTTTGCTGTGAATCTAAAACTGCTCTAAAAAACAAAGCTTATTAATTAAAAACAGAGAAGTGGTAGACAATAGTGTTAACCTCAGAGGGTTATCCTGGGGTATATGGATAACATACATAAAACTTTTAGAAAAATACCCGACACATAGGAAGGACCGTATTAAGTGTTTCCTATTCTATTACGTACCCAGGTAGAATCTCTCTGGAGACTGAAGTCTCAAGAAAACAATTATACCACCTTTCCTTAAAAAATAGGAGAAAATCATCTCAATTTTACAATTTTACTTGAAGCATTTCTCCAGCAGCCAACTATTCTGTTTTATCAAATAAACACCCTAACACTTGTCCATCTACAGGAATGCTAAATACTGTATTATTTGAACATACATAATAGCAACCCAAAAATTTCAAACGAGCCACTTTCATGTTTTGAAAAAGTTGAATATTTAATGAGTTTCCGAAGTTTGTAGGGTGGTCAGTTTCTCAGAACACTGAGTGGTTTATTTCAAATTCATCCCCCAAAAGGTCTCGCCAGCCCCAACTTTCCTGCTTAATTTTTCAAAACATACCCCTCCTCAAAGGTCACTTTATGGTTAACCACTGTAAGGTAAATAAGCATTTAAACTGATGTTAATGATTGTTTTCAACCTCTCCAAAAGAAATCCATTGTCAAACAGGGATTACTTATAAGTTCTGTCTCTAATTAGGATTCCATTTTCACAATTTTGCCAGTAGTATTTCATGTAGATAGGATCTTAAAAAGCAAAATTGGGCATTGGAGATTACCTAATGACAACTAAGGGAATTTTTTTCAATTATCTAGTGATAAGGATGAGGCTGTTGTTTTCCCTTGAATGGGGAGTACAATCCATCTCTTCCTTCCCCAAATAGACAGACTGATAAACAACAGTAACCTAACAAAAAAGGAGAGAAAGAAAATAGAGCCAGAAAAAGAAAGAGGTAGTACAAAGAGAAGAAGGTTACAAGGCTTTGTAAGAGGCCAAGAAACTCATTATCACCTTTTGAATCCATCACAATTTAGGAACCAAAACTAACAAAGCAAAGTCCACCTGATTTGTCTATGAAGGGGTAGACTTTTCAATGCAGGTGTTCTTCACTGCTGCAAATTAAAACAAAAGGAGTAAGTTAATAACTCGTTAGTAAAAAGTAAAATGCGTTAAGTAGCCCATCTGCTCCAAAAAGAGGAATCTCAATGGAGTATTATAAATCTTGCTGATGTATTTGCAGACAGCCATGACATGCTCAAAATGCCATCCATAGCAGATGTGCCACATCCATTCTCCAGGGCTACCTCATGGTGGGGACCATGCATTGAGGAATGCCGTCTAGAGGTCACTGGTTTAAATGCCGTGGCAGCGCCGAACCAGGGATAACGAATGTATGTGGTTTTGAAACAAGATTGCTTCCTTTAAGCCAATGAAGCAATTCCTCATCTCCGTCAAACTTTAGCTGTCTCTCACTGATTCCCATTTCGCGGGGCGCGCAGCGGCACCGTCCGATGGGATCCACACCACATACAGTAGTTGTTGATACCCAGGACTGATCCCAAGCAAAGTCAGGAAATCTTGCCAACACCTTCCTTCCACCGCTGCTCTGCATCCCAGTGCCTCCTAGCATCCTGTTCCCATTCTCTCCCATCCTTTTGACTGCTCCCCAGGAATTTGCATGAGGTCTTCTTGTCTTTCAAGCAGATAATTAGCACATCCAGTAAACCAATCCTTCCTATTTACTAAGGTGAGAAAGCTAAGAGGCTCCCAGGGATCTCCCCTTTCCTTCCAAGGAACAATTGTATATTAACCATGGTTCATACAAGACTTTCTTTCTTTTTTTGCCTAAAAAAGCAAAATTGGGTTCAAGCAGACACACAGAAAAAGAATATATTTATTTTCATTATAAAAGCGGGATGTAAATTTACCTGGAAGAAAAAACAGAGTAACATGTTGACAGTTTTTACCTCTCTGATAGGCCTTGGAACAATGAAAAAACTGTGTGTATATCTGTGTCTGTGTGTGTGTCTTAAGCATTATCTATCTTTTCTATAATAATTATGTGTTATTGAGTCTAATTAATGATAAGTAAGATACTATTTATACATTATGAAAATTTATAAATTACAGAAATGAAATTCCCCATAATTTTATTCATTAACCATGAATAAAGGGGTATATTTTTTACCCATACTTTTTCCATGAACATTTTGAAAGTTATTAAAATCGCTCTATGCATAAAATTTAGTAATATTTTGGGGCACCTGTCTGGCTCAGTCAGAAGAGCATGTAACTCTTGATCTCAGGGTCATGAGTTTGAATCCCATATTGAGTGTAGAGATTAAATTTAAAAAACTGTAAAAAAATAAAATTTAGTGAAATTTTAAAATCAACTAGGAGTGCCTGACTGGCTCAGTCAGAAGAGCATGTGACTCTTGATCTCAGGGTCATGAGTTCAAGCCCTACGCTGGGTGTAGAGATTACTAAAAATAATAATAATAATAAAATCAACTAATGTTATAACAAAAGCTTTCTCCTTATTAACAATTCACAACAAATATTTCTTTTGGTTACACAGTATTCAAGAATAGGTATACATCAATATTTGTTTCCCCTTTCTCCCCCTGGTGAGTATCTACATTATTTCTAGATTGACTTCTGGTTAAGGTAGTGGAAAAAATACACACATCATCTTTGAGCCTTTCTGAAACTAAATGGCAGTAAAAGGATGTTTTGCTTGTTTGGGCATAAACTGCCAAGGATGAAGAGAACAAGAGAGGGAAAAAGAACAACAGTGATATTTTGGAAGCTGGGAGGCAGACAGGTGATAACTGGCTTAGCTGACCAGGGAGAGCAGAAGCTAAAGCCAGTGACACAGACACCCAAGATACAATGCAACTTAAATTTCAGAACCCACAAAAGGCCCGGGGCCTAACAGCATTGGTGCTTGGAAAAGTAGCAATGAAGGAGCTAAAAACTTTTTGTACCTGCCAAGCCATGGTGACAGCACTCTGGCAAAAGACTGGAGGTTTCTCTTCTTCAGAGGCTAAAACAAAGGATCTCAGGTCTGTAGGACAGCAGCACGGTTGGGGGTACTGTTATTATCCTGAAAATCGGAAGATAAGTGAACATTTACAAACAGAATGCTGAGGCACCCTGCCGTAAACCTCCTTTGTTCACACTGTGTCCAGAATCCCAGCAGCCAGTCTGATTCCCTCAGAGCAGAACTATGGCATAATCTATGGTGGGGGAACTGACCAGTCCAAGCCCAAGGACCCAAAGACACATTGACGTCAGGGATTCTGCAAGGTGAGAGCCCAGTGAGATCACCCTACACTGAGGGTTCCAGTGGATACTTCCCTCCCTAAAGCACAGACTTCTCAGGAAGCTTTTACTGTGCCTTTCAAGCATGAGCAGACAGCTAACAATCAGCAAACTCAGAGAGATCAGAGAAGAATCATAACAAAAGAACCAAAAGTTTTAAGGAACATTCAGGTAATTAAAAAGTTATTTCTGAGAGAAAAGAAGGGAAGGGTGGGCAAGGAATGCTCCATGATGGAAGTGAATGTTGATATGGTCTCTGACAGAGCATCTTACTTACCCTCCTTGGCTGTGAGGGGGAGGGGGGGGAGGTGGGAAGAGAAAGAAAAGTTCTCTTACAAATTAAAAATTTAATAGCACAACTGGAAAACCCCACAGAAGAGTTGGGAGATAAATTGAAGAGATTTCCAGAAAAAAGTACAAAAGGGGAAAGCAAAGAAGTGATCCAGGAAACAAGTAATTCAACCCAAAAAAGGGGGACAGGGAGGCCTCAGGATGATGGAGAAGAGAAAACTCCAGACAACAGTTATGTAGCAAGTTTAGTGACCAGGTGTGATGGAACAGGTCAAAAGCTCTGTGAAAGATTAATTCAAGAAGACCTGATGTGTTTGTTTCAATGCATGCAGAGGAAACTACACATCTGAGGGTATTTTGGGGATTGAGTAAGTGCTAGGTACATTTTTAAGAAGAAAAAAAATGTGCAGAAAGTATAATACAGCAGAGTGATTTGTTAGGGCTACTATAGCAAAGCACCACAGACGGAGTGCCTTAAACAGCATAAATTTATTTCCTCACTTGTAGTTTCAGAAACTACAAGTCCAAGATCAAGGTGTTGATAGGGTTGATAGGGTTTCTTCTGTGGCCTTTGGCTTATAGATGGCTGTCTTCCCCCTGTATCTTCAGATGTTTTTCCCTCTGTGTCTCTGTGTGTCCTAATTTCCTCTTCTTTTAAAGATATCAGTCATATTGGATTAGGGCCCACTCATATGACTTCATTTTACTTTAATTACCTCTTTAAAGACCTGCCTCCAAAACCAGTCACATTCTGAGGTACTGGGGCTTAGGACTGCCACACAGGAATTTGCTGGGGGAGAAGCGCACAACTGAGCCCATAACACACAACCAGCTGTGAATGCTATTTCCTGGTCATAATAATGTAGTCACGAAAAGCAAATTCTGAAAATTTAATCAAATTTACAATGTAACTATATCAGGAGAATGGAAAAAATATTGGAACAGACAAGAAATGTGTGTGTGTGTGTGTGTGAGAGAGAGAGAGAGAGAGAGAGAGAGAGGGAGGGATAGACAGAAACAGAGACAGAGACAGGGATGGAGACAGAGATAGATAATGAGGAAGAGGGAATGAAGATGAAGTGGGAAAAATCTAAAGGTTCATCTTTCCTAAAGGCAAAAACTAAATTATTAACAAATAGCAATATTCGTTATTTAGAGGTAGTATTTAAAAGTGGCTACCTGTGGAACAGAAAATTATTGCATCACTGGATCAGGGATTCCTATTTTTCCTAGCCAGCCTTGGAGAACCACCTGATATTTTAAAACTGTGTGCAGGTATAACTTTGATAAAAATCAAAAGTGACTGATTAGGGGCACCTAGGTGGCTCAGTCAGTTAAACGTCCGACTTTGGCTTAGGTCATGATCTCATGGTTTGTGGGTTCGAGCCCCACATTGGGGTCTCTGCTGACAGCTCAGAGCCTGGAGCCTGCTTTGGATTCTGTCTCCCTCTCTCTCTGCCCCTCTCCTGCGCACACTCTGTCTCTCTGTCGCTCAAAAATAAACATTAAAAAAAATTTTTTAAGTGACTGATCAAAATAGTAATATGTAGTATTATGATAATTACCTTTGTGCAACAAGTATTTTTGCTATTTCAGATTATTCCATTTCTGGGTCTAAGATTTCAAACATTTCTTAATGTTCTTGATACCCATTTGCAAATAGCTGCTGAAAAACTCTGCACCACTTTACACTCATAGGTAGGCACTTGAGGGTGCAAATATCTGACCTCTTCAAATCCTATCATTGTTTCAATGGCTTTATTGAAATAAACATACAATAAACTATACATATAAAGTGTATAACTTGATAAATTTTTGCATATATTTATCTAAATACATATATTTATCATAAATGTATATCACCACCATCAAAATAGAGAACATATCCATCACTTCCAAAAGTCTCCTCTTACTATTTCTATTAGACCTACTGGATTTTGTTCATTTCTATTAGACCTACTGGATTTTGATTGAGACTGCATTGACTCTATATGTCACTGGAGATTTGACATCTTAACAATGTCTCTTCTTTTCTTTAGCAATATTATGTAATTCACAGTGTAAACATCTTGCACATACTTTGTCAGATTTGTCCATAGATATTTCTTTTTTTTCTGTGATATTATGGTATTTATTCTTACTTCACTTACCAACTGTCTATTGTTAGGTCATAGAAATACCATTGATTTTTGTGTGTTGGTCTTCTATCCTGGAATGTTGCTAAACTCGCCTATTAGTTTCAGAGACTTTTGTAGAGTCTATATGATTTTCTAGACTATTGTGTTAGCTACAAAAAAAGGACAGATTTATTTCTTCTTTTCATCTGTATGCATTCTTTTTCTTGTTTTATTACATTGGCTAAAACTTCCAGTACAATTTTGAATAGAAGTCATGAGTATGGACACCCTTGCCTTCTTCCTGATCTTCCGTAAAAACATTCAATCTTTCACTATTAAAGATTATGTGAGGGGCGCCTGGGTGGCTCAGTCGGTTAAGCGTCCGGCTTCAGCTCAGGTCATGATCTCACGGTTCGTGGGTTCGAGCCCCGCGTCAGGCTCTGTGCTGACAGCTCAGAGCCTGGAGCCTGTCTTCAGATTCTGTGTCTCCCTCTCTCTCTGACCCTCCCCTGCTTGCGCTGTCTCTCTCTGTCTCTCAAAAATAAATAAAAAAAACATATAAAAAAATTAAAAATAAATAAAAATAAAAATAAAGATTATGTGAGCATTAGGCTTTTGGTAGATGCCTTTTACTGAATTGAGGAAGTTCCTGTCTATTTCTAGTTTGTTGAGAATTGTGATCAGAAATGGATATTGGATTTTGTCAAAATTTTTTTTGTATCTAATGAGATATCACAAGGTTTTTCATTTAAACTATTAATATGATGAATTGCATTGATTGATTTTTTAAATTATGGTAAAATACATATAAAATAAAATTTACCAGGGTGCCTGAGTGGCTCAGTCAGTTGAGCATCTGACTCTTGATTTCAGCTCAGGTTATGATTTCATGGTTTGTGAGTTTGAGCCCCCCGTCGGGCTCTGTGCTGACAACACGGAGCATGCTTGGGATTCTTTCACGTTCGCTCTCTCTCTCTCTCTCTCTGCCACTCCCCACTCATGATCTCTCTTGCTCACTCTCTCTCTTTCTCTCAAAATAAATGAATAAACTTAAAAAAAATTTAAATTACCATCTTAACCATTTTTGGTGTACAATTTAGTGGCATTAAGTACATTCACAATATTGCACAACCACCGCCACTATCTAGTTCCAAAATATTTTCATCACTTTGAACAAAAATCCCATAACCATTAGTCACTACCTATTCACCCTTCCAGCCTTTTGAAACTGCCAATCTGTTTTCTGTCTTTATGGATTTGTCTATTTTGGATATTTCTCTTTTTTTTTTCTTAAAGTTTATTTATTTGGGGAGAGAGAGTGTGTTGTGAGGAGGGGAAGGGCAAAGAGAGACAGAGGGGGAGAGAGAGAGAGAGAGAGAGAGAAAGAGAGAGAATCTCAAGCAGGCTCCACACTGTCAGCATGGAGCCCAGTGCAGGGCTGGAACTCAGAAAACGTGAGATCTTGATCTGACTCAAAACCAAGAGTCAGACGCTTAACTGACTGAGACACCCAGGCACATCATATTCTGGATATTTCTTATAAATGGAATCATACAATATGTGGCCTTTGTATCAGGCTTAAGGTTCATCCATGTTGTAGCATGAATCAGTATTTCATTCCCTTTTATGGCTGAATAACCATAATATGGTTATACTACATTGTTTACTCATTCATCTATTCATGGACATTTGGGACGTTTTATCTTTTGGCTATGATGAACAGAGCTACTACAAATATTTGTATACAAGTTTCTGTTTGAACATCTGTCTTTAATTCTTTTTGGTATTTACCTAGGAGTACAATTGCTGGGTCATATGTTAATTCTATGTTTAGGATTCCTTTTTGAGGAAGCACCAAATTATATTCCACAACAACTATACCATCTTACATTCCCACCAACAGTGTTATGAGAGTTCCAATTTCTCCATTTTTTTAGCCAACATCTGCTATTTTCCATTTTTAAAAATTATGACCATCCTAGTAGATATGAAGTGGTATCTCCTTATGGCTTGAATTTGCATTTCCTTAATGACTACTGATGTTGATTATCTTTTCATGTGTTTTTGGCCATTTGTCTATCTCTTTGAAGGTATATCTATTTAAGTCCTTTGCCCATGTTTTTTATTTAAAATTTTTTTGATTATTTTTAAGAGAGAGAGATAGAGAGAGAGCGCGTGCACAAGTGGGGGAGAGGTAGAGAGATAGGGAGACACAGAATCTGAAGCAGGCTCCAGGCTCTGAGCTGTCAGCACAGAGCCTGATGCAGCCTCGAACCCACAAACTGCGAGATCATGACCTGAGCCAAATTGGTCACTTAACCGACGGAGCCAACCAGGCACCCCACTTTTGCCCATTTTTAAAATTAGGTTGTTTGGGGCACCTGGGTGGCTCAGTTGGTTGAGCACCTGACTTCGGCTCAGGTCATGATCTCCTGATTCACGAGTTTGAACCCTGCTTCAGGTTAAAAAAAAAAACCTAATTTTTTTAATTTTTAATTTTTGAGAGACAGAGAGAGACAGAGTGCCAGTGCAGGAGGTGCATAGAGACACAGAATCTAAAACAGGCTCCAGGCTCTGAGCTGTCAGCACAGAGCCCGATGCGGGGCTTGAACTCACAAACTGCAAGATCATGACCTGAGCCAAAGTCGGACACTTAACCGACTGAGCCACCCAGGCGCCCCTAATTTTATCAATTTTTTAAAAGAAAAAAAGCTTTGACATCACTGATATTTCTCTATTTTATGTTTTCACTTTCATTGATTTTTGCTTTTGTCTTTTTCATTTCCTTTATTTTGTTAACCATAGATTTCATTTGCTCTTCTATTTTTTTTTTGAAGTAGCAGTTGAAAATTGAATTAAGACCTTTATTTTTTGTATTACTGGTGTCCAATGCTATAAATGTCCCCTTAAGTACCGTTTTAACTACATCCCACAAATTCTGATTATTGTGTTTTCATTTTCATTCAGTTCAAAATCAATACTTCCTAATCCTCTTCTTTTCTTTAACCCATAGTTTATGGGTTAGCAAGCTCACAAATATTTTGGGACTTGGTAAATATCATTTAGTTATTGGTTTCTATTTAATTCCATTGTGACCAGACTCTATATTTTATGTCTTGAATCCTTTAAAATTTATTGAGATTTGTGTTGTGGCCCAAAATACTATCTTGCTAAATAACCTGTGTGCACTTGAAAAAAATGTATATTCTGCTATTTTTAAGTGGAGTATTCTGTAAATGCCAATTAGGTCAGGTTAGTTTTTTAAATTTCTCTATACGTTTCGATTTTCTGTCTATACATTCTATCAATTATTGAGAAAGCGATGTTGAAACCTCTGACTATAATTGTGAATTTATCTATTCCTCCTTATTGTTCTATCAATTTTTGCTTCATGTATTTTGAAGATTTCTTATTAGGTGCATAAACATTTAAGATTATATGTCTTCCTGATGAATTGGCTCCTTTATCATTAGGAAACATCCCTCTTTCTCCCTGGTAATATTTTTTGTTATGAAAATCTACCTTGTCTGATATTAAGATAGCCAACTGAACTTTTCCTTTTCTTTTCTTTCCTTCTCTTTTTTCTTTTCTTTTCTTTTCTTTTCAAGTAAGCTCTACACCCAACATGGGACTCAAACTCATGACCTCAAGATCAATAGTCACATGTTCTACCAGCTGAGCCAGCCAGGCAACCCTGAACTTTCTTTTCATTAGTGTTAGCATGATGTCTCCTTTTTCCATTCTTTCACTTTTAAATTATTTATGTCTTTATAATTAAAGTGGATTGGTAGGCACCTGGGTGGCTCAGTCTGTTAAGCATCCAATTCTTGATTTCAGCTCAGGTCATGATCTCACCATTCGTGAGTTTGAGTCCCATGTCAGGCTCTATGCTGATAGTGCAAAGCCTGCTTGGGATTCTTTCTCCCTCTCTTTCTGCCCCTCCGCTGCTCACTCTCTCTTTCTCTCTCTCAAAAATAAATAAATAAGCCTTTTTTTTTAAGTGGTTTTTAAGAGGCACCTGGGTGGCTCAGTCACTTAAGTGTCTGACTCTTGATTTCCACTGAGGTCATGGTCTCACCATTCACGAGTTTGAATGGTGGAGACTCTTCCATCAGGCTCTGCACTGGCAGTGTGGAGCTTGCTTGCAATTCTCTCTCTCTCCTTCTCTCTCTGCCCATCCTTCACTTGCACTCACTCTTTTAAAAATAAATAAACTTTTTAAATTTTTTTATGTTTATTATTGAGCCAGAAACAGAGCATTAGTGGGGGATGGGCAGAGAGAGAGGGAAACACAGAATCTGAAGCAGGCTCCAGGCTCCGAGCTGTCAGCACAGAGCCTGACGCGGGGCTCGAACCCATGAACCGTGAGGTCATGACCTGAGCCGAAGCCGGACAGTTAACCGACTGAGCCACCCAGGCACCCCAAATAAACTTTTTTTAAAAAGTGGTTTTTATGGGCAGCATATAGTTAGGTCTTGCTTTTTGATCGAATCTCACAGCCTCTTCCTTTTGATTGGGATACTTAGACCACTTACATTTAATGTAATTGTTGATGTGTTTGGGTTTAATTCTGCCAGCTTGTATTTGTTATTTGTTATCTCTTCTTTGTCCTATATTTCATTTTTTTCTGCCTTCCTTTGGATTATCTTTTTATGATTCCATTTTATTCCCTTTGTTGTCTTATTAGCTGTAACTTTCCATTGTATTTTTTAGTAGTTGCTTTAGAGATTATAATGTATATCTTCAATTTATTACAATATACCTTCAATTGAAATTAGATCATTTCATATATAAGAACCCTAAAATAATACGCTTTCATTCCTCTACTACCCACATTTGTGCTATCATTACCAAACATTTTACTTCTACATGTATTAAAAATCCATAATATATTATTATTTTTGCTTTAAACAGTTATCTTTAACACGATTTAAATAAAAGGGAAAATTCCTATTTGTTCATGAAGTTATGATTTCCAGTGTTCTTCATTCCTTTGTGTAGATCCAAATTTCCATCTAGAATCATTTTCCTTGCCCTTAAAAGACTTCTTTTAACCTGTCTTATAGTGCATGTGTGCTCATGATGACAGCTTACTTTTGTATATCAAGGGTCATTATTTTGTCTTTATTTTAAAAAGATGATTTTTGGGGGCACCTGGGTGGCTCAGTCAGTTAAGCATCTGACTTCAGCTCAAGTCATGATCTCACGGTTGCTGAGTTCAAGCCCCACATCAGGTTCTGTGCTGACAGCTAAGAGCCTGGAGCCTGCTTCAGATTCTGTGTCTCCCTCTCTTTCTCTGCCCTTCCTCTACTCACACTCCATCTATCTGTCAAAAATAAACATTTTTTTAAAAATTAAAAAGTAAATTAATAATTGAAAAACAATTTTTCCCCAAATAGGAACAAATATTCTCCAGCTGTGGGTAGGTTTCTTACCCTATGCATTCAATGTTGATAAATACTCTATTGGGACCCTGTGAGGATCTCTGGGTTCTCTCTGTGCAGTTCTCTCCTCTGCCACACTCTGCCTTGCAAACTCCCACTGCACTGCCCTCCTGGGACTCCCAGCGATGTCTCATCAGGTCAGGGAGACTGTTAGCACTATGCAGAGACCCCTCCCTGTGCTGCAGCCTGGACACTTTCTCTGATCAGTCAACACAGGCAATCACTGAACTTGTTTGTTTCCCACATCTTCATGATCACTGTCTTCATTGTCTGATGTCAAGTATCTTGAAAACACTTGTTTCATGTATTTTTCCATCTTTTTTAGTTGTTTCAGATAGAAGAGTAAATTCAGTCATTCTTACTCCATCTTGGCCAAAAGCAGAAATCATCCTTATAGGTTTTATTTGGCCTAAAGTGGGATAAGCCCTGTCATTGAGCACTACTCTCTGGCTTGAAAGGTCATAGAATGTATGGGAATGCACTGAAGCTCTGGCGGAAAAAATATTCCAGTCAAGAGATCCAATATGAAAGTAATTTTACCTATCTGTCTTTAAAATGTGGGTGTTGGAGTGGGTGCCTGGGTGGCTCAGTGGGTTGAGCGTCTGACTTCAGCTCAGGTCATGATCTCACAATTCGTGGGTTTGAGCCCCTCGTTGGGCTCTGTGCTGATAGCTTGGAGCCTGGAGCCTGCTTCAGACTTTGTGTCTCCCTTTCTTTCTCTGTCCCTCCCCCACTTGTGCTCTCTCTCTCTCAAAAATAAATAAATTAACATTTAAAAAATAAGATAAGTAAAATGTGGGAGTTGGATACAATTAACATCAATAACCTCTTTTTAGGTGTAAGTTCTCTGATTCAACATCCCAGCAGTGTTTCCTCAAATTTAGAGTAGCATCATACATAGACAGAGACTCCTTGTTGAGGTCTAGGCTTAATCTCCTAGATGTTACCTTCCTACTTATTGTCATATTTCCCAGGTGGCTGTGTTGCCATCAGAATCTCTAGTTCAGAAACAAGAGAAGTGTGGATAAGTGTGCGATACAGGTTCTGGCTCCCTGCCCCTGTTGCAACTCAGCTACCTTTTATAGAGGTAAAGATTTATGATATATCTTGGAACAATTGTAAAGCGATCATCTCTGGTCTCTACAACCGAAAATGTTAAGGAGACATAGAGGCTTTGATATTATATATGCTTGTTTATTTATTAACAGTGTCAAATAGACAAATTGACATCTGTCTTTAGTGGTTGCATAGAGAGAAGCTACTGCTCACGGCACTTTCCTGGAAAGAGAATTCCAAAATGTTATTATTCTGGTGTGTATATATTTAAATCGTTTTTAAGATTTTATTTTTAAGTAACCTCATACCCAATGTGGGGCTCGAACATGCTTCACTGCCTGAGCCAGCCAGGCTCCCCTTAATATTTTTATCTGTGTCTTTGTAAACTACTTCTTAACTGGCTGGGATCTTTATCTAGAGATCATCCACATGAGAGTCTGTTACTGCAAGGGTTATTTGTCTTCAGCATCCAGGGGATTAGAGGAGAAAACTTTTCCTAGAATAAGTGAGTAGGAAATCACATTGTGACCTCTTTCCTTCCCTCCTCAACTCGCCATGGCTGCCGGCCATTCCTTTATTAAATTGGTGAAGCTGGGTAACAGTGAATGTCTGGAGCAGGATCTGTGTGTTTGGAGGTGCATGTATGCAAAGTGAAAGCCAATATCTTTCCATTTATATGTCATTACTGGTATGGGTATGGGAGCAGATGGCTATTTTGATGATTTGCATAAAGTCTCTTGTCTTTTTTATCTCCATTTGGTGGATCCATCTCCTTCTCTCCTAGCATACCTTTTGTACATTACGAAATAATACGCACATCCCCCGGGGACACGTTTAATGATACGGGCAAAAAATGCTGGCATCGAAATGTGGTTGTGAATGACACGTGCCATTTCAGCAGGTCTGTAAATGTACAGATAGGGTCATAGGTGTTGGAGGAAAGCACCTTCAAGCTATTATGAAAGCTGCTCCCCATTTCTAGAAACAAATGCCTCAGTGAATAGTAATAATTAGACTCTTCTTTTTTCACCAAAATTACCTCTATTTCCAAAATATTCTAAGTTTTTAAAATTTTCCTTGCTTCACACATTAAAGCTTATGGCTTCATAACTGGATATAACAAGCATATGCAAAGGTAACATTGTTTTCTCTTTTAGCATAAAGTGAACTACTATAAAAGATCCCTTTTGACTGTAAATGACTTAAATACATAAACAGTGGGGTTTGTAGTGAGTTGTGCCTTTTCAACTAAGCAGGATTTTTTTTAAGTTTATTTAATTATCTTGATTGAGAGAGCTTGTGAATGAGTACAGGAAGGACAGAGAGAGAGGGAAAGAGAGAGAATCCCAAGCAGGCTCCGCACTATCAGCACAGAGCCCAAGGCAGCACTCCAACTGAACAAGCCATGAGATCATGACCTGATTAAAGTCATACGCTTAACTGACTGAACCACCCACGTGCCCCTCAACTAAGCAGGTGTTAAAACAAGAAGCCAACATTTAGACATCTTCTGACAGCCAGTCCAGGACCACAAACTTAGAAAGACTGTTGGCGGTCAAAACAGCCCTCCTTTGCCAACCTGGAAACTTTGGATCAATTCTCACTGTTCACAGCTTCTTTGGAGTACTACATAGCCTAAGATCCACCCTTGATATTACATTTGGCAAAGCACTTCTTTGCTTTGTCAAGTTAACAATACCATGACTTAGCCAAATAGCACTTACAATACACCGGAGTTTGAAAGGTGTGACATTCATGCATTTCAAATTTTAAAAGCCTGAAACTTGGCATAATTCCTGATCTGCCCCATACCTTTTTTCCTCCATTCCTTCCTTCCTTCCTTTTTTCTTCTTTCCCCCACCATCATCTTCCTCCCTTCCTCTCTACCTTCCTTTCTTCTGTCTTTCTGTCGTCTCTCCCTCCATTTTTCTTTCTTCCCTTTCACATGTTTTTACAGATAATATAGTTTGCATAAGAAAAATGATCCTCCAACTCACAAGGCTGTGGCCTCCATTTGACCCCAAAATAAGACAATAAAAACGAATTATGGGTGAGACCTCCGAGGCTTTTGTTAGTTACCTGGGGTCAACAGTCAAGGAGTGACCGAATGCTCTGGTTGCTGGGGTGCAGGCCGCTGGAGGATGTTTTGTTGAGACTCCCAACCAAGGTTCCTATAGTGACAGCCCATCAAGGATACTAGCACCTGCCCAGCTTGTACTGAAAGGTGGCTGGCAACATGCCAGGTCCTCTCGGAAGCTAGCCGATGATCACAAGCTCACTGTCAACACTGTCATTTCTTCCCTTTCTCTAATCGGTAAATGCGTTTTTCAGAACAGAGGGAGTCTTTATGCAGAAAACTTATTCTGTTTTCTTTTGCTGAAAGAGATCTTCCGGTAAAAGAATGGACATAGTGGATTTTGAATAATCAATGGATGCTTGTTTTGAGGTAGTTTTATTTTTTTTAATGTATCCTTAAAGACATTTATTTTTTATTAATGTTTATTTATTTTTGAGAGAGAGACAGAGCAGGGGAGGGGCAGAGAGAGAGGGAGACACAGAATCCAAAGCAGGCTCTGGGGTGTCAGCACAGAGCCTAATGCGGGGCTCGAACTCACAAACCATGAGATCATGACCTGAAGTCTGACGCTTAACCGACTGAGCCACTCAGGCACTCCTTGAGGTAGCTTTAAAATCTGTCAATAGGATTTGAGACAGTGCTAACTGTCTCAAACGGGGGAGTAGGAGGGATTTAAATAAAATCCCTGAATTCACGACCAGGGATTGCATTCCGCCTAGGTTCCTCCATGCGCTGTTCTAACTGGGAAGCTGATCTGAAGAGAGAGAGAATCTCTTTTTTAGCAGGTTTTAATTCTTGATCTCAATCTCCTCTCACTCCCACACCTTTCTTTTGATCTCTCTTTTATATAAGGAGACATCTTGGGTTTTTACAATCAGCTAAAGGGTGCCATTTCACAAAATACCCAGATGGTTGCATTTTGAAGAGTAGCATTTTCAGATCCCACATCTATTCAGCAGCCTTGACAGCAGGCTTAGTGAAGAATGTCTCAAGCCTCCCACAAAGAAAGTACAAACAGCACAGAACCAGTGTTTCTCCCTTTGAAACTAGAGTTAGCCCTGGAAAGCAACCATTATGTGAATGAGAGGGATAAAGACGATAACCAGAGGCTAGCGGATTCGGTAACAGAATGACTGAGTTCATCCCCTCAAGATAAGTGTATGGCTTGGGTCTCACACAGTTGAACACCTGGCAAGTCCTAAAGATACTGACTGAGCTTAGGTTTTGTCGTCTTGTTGTGTTTGTTTGGTTTTGTTTGTTTTGCTCATGACTTAACTTTATTTAAATGCAGCCCCATCACTTACCATCTGTGTGTTGATTTATAACCCGCTGTACAGAAAAGACGCCGTGAGGTGGTGGGCGGCAGATAATCCTCCTGTTACACATATAAACATGCTTCATAGAAAGTGCACAAAACAACAGCAGAGTGAATGGGACCCAGTGGCTTTCCTCTTGCTGTTCAAAACAGACAGGGTGTTGTGTCCCATACCGGTTGATCCAGTCTTTGGTTTCATGGTTTTCTGCTCCTTAGGCCAGAATACTGGCCGGTCCTTTACAGAAGTTGTAGTGATTACACATTGTGCCTTCAGGGCATGAAGTATTAGGAAGCTTCAAGACTGGGCATTGCGGGTTGGGAAATGGCCCCACTGGGGTCAGCTTATGGGTGTATACCATCTACCAGCAACTGATTTATTCTTTTTTTTAATGTTTACTTACTTATTTTTGAAAGCAATAGAGAGCAAGCAGGGGAGGGGTAGAGACAGAGGGAGAGAGAATCCCAAACAGGCTCCACACTGTCAGTGCAGAGCCCGACTCGGGGGCTCAAACCCACGAACTTCAAGATCCTGACCTGAGTAGAAACAGAGGTGGACGCTCAAACCACTGAGCCATGGTATTTTAAAAAATACAGAAATTCACCCAACAACTCCTTTTGTGTTCCTATCAAAATTCTAAAACAGCAATAACAGCTTCATTGTGTTCTTCACTCAGAAGGAACTTTGCACTTGAAAGACATGAAACGTTTTGCAGGGCAGAACATTCTTTGAAAGCTCTGGGTGGAAGAAAGCACTTGCTTAAGGAACTTAATTGAGAGAAACAGGGCAGCCGAGACAGGGCTGCCTGAGTTCAAAGGCACCGCTTTTAATCCCAAACCTTTTTAATTTTCCTTAACTTTTATTTCTTTCTGGGTGACTAAACTGCAAACTTCTACTCATCTACTGCCAAGTCATTTTTCTTAAGAAGGTGGATACTTTACAGGAGTCAGAGCCAGGAGCCCTCTGTCAGGAATGCTGGTGGTACGGTTTTGTGTAGGTAAAAACAGAGGCACCGGAGGGGTCACTCTGTTTTGTGTGTGGAACAGACTCTGTCTCTGGCAAGTTTGCTGCGATTGAAAAAAAATAAGGCACTTCTTTAAGTCTGGAAAATGTAATGCCGCTGGCAATATGTGATCTTGGAGAGCGAAGCCCAGTGTTTTCATAGTCGAGATTTGGTGTTAGTAGAACAGCCAGAATGTCAACTGTTGCAAGGAGAGGCATCCAATTCACACATCTGCATCTGCAAAGAAAGCTGAGCTTCAAGAGATGACATTTAACATGGGGGGATGGGGGGGATGAACAAGAAGAATGCAGAAAAGGCCTACTGCAGCCCAGACGTAAGTGGCTTTTGGAAGAATCACGTTAGCAAAATTGTTCTTCCTTTTGCTCCAGTACAAGACATCTGTACCATGGCTTTCAGACTTTCACACTATGTGATTCTTTTTTTTTAATGGCCCATTTGAGAGTTAAAGAACTTATAAAATGAACAGAAGTAATTTCTTGAAAACAGCAAACGATGAGATGGGCCAGCTTTTTTTTTGACTGGTCTAGCCTCATAAGACGAGTGGCCACAATCACACCATATTTGATTATGTTGATCATCCTGACAACTAAAATAGATCGATAGTGCAGCCACTTTTTTTCTTAAGCTTTATTTTCTAGGGGAAAAACTGGATTTGTTGTGATGAAAAACAGTATGGTAGATCCTCAAAGATTAAATATAGAATTACTCTATGATACAGTAATTTCTCTTCTGGTTTACACCCAAAAGAATGAAAAACACAGTCTCAAAGAGAGATTTGTACAGTCTCAAAGAGATATTTGTACACTTATGTCCAAAGAAGCATTATTCGAAATAGATAAAAGGTAGAAGCAACCCAAGTGTTCATCTACAAATGAATGGATAAACAAACTGTGGTATATACAGAAAACAGAGTATCACTCAGCCTTAAATTCTGGCATATGCTATAGCATGGAAGAAGCTTAAAGACATTTTGCTAGGTACGGGGCGTCTAGGACTCAGTCCGTTTGGTGTCCAACTGTTGGTTTAGGCTCAGGTCATGATCTCACAGTTCCTGATTTCAAGCCCCACCTCAGGCTCTGTGCTGACAGCTGCTTGGAATTCTCTTTCCCCCTCTCTCTGCCCCTGCCACCCACACACACTCTCTCTCTCAAAAATAAACTTTAAAAAAAAGACATCATGCTAGGTGAAACAAACCAGTCAAAAAAGGACAAATACAGTATGATTCCACTTATAGGAGAGACCTAGAGAAGTCAAATTGCATAGAGACAGAAAGTAGAATGGTGGTTGACATAGGCTGGGAGCAAGGGGACAATGGGAGCTGTTTAATGGGTACAGAGTTTCAACTGAGAAAGATAAAAACATTCTGGAGATGGATGATAGTAATGGATGTACAACAATGTGAATGTACTTAATGCCACTAAACCATACACTTAAAAATGGTTAAAATAGTAAATTTTATGTTATGTATATTTTTTTCACAATAAGAAATAAATAAAAATGTTAGATCAAGAAGTCACTTTAATAAAAGAGTACTGGGGCACCTGAGTGACTCAATTGGTTAAGCATCTGACTTTGGCTCAGGTCGTGATCTCACAGTTTGTGAGTTCAAGCCCCACATCAGGCCCACTTCGGATCCTCTGTCTCCCTCTGCCCCTCCCTGCTCTCTCTTTCATAAATAAATAAACCTTAAAAAAAAAATACAGCAGAGGTAACAGGCACATGACGCTGCCTTCAGTAGACTTATATTCTCTGTCAGTGTTGCCTGCCTGCTCTAGGAGCCAATGAAGGTTTTCGTATGTGTTTTAAATTACTTCAGGCCCACACCTCCCCTTGCCCTTTGTCTGAGAAAGAATTTGAGGCTTCTCTGTTCTTCTCCACCCCTCCCACCTTCCATATGCCCTCACCTTCATCGCCAGGGTCAACCAGAGATGTACAAAGCCATCTGGTTGAGAATCACCGATTACATGAATATCCTTATAAAATGCTCAGACTGAATCTGTGAACAAGTTGTCTTTTATCATCTTGGTACAGGCCTGTGGGAAAGGAAATTAGAGGGGCAGAAGAGAATGGAACCTGAGAACTCTAGAACTGTGAGCTAATTTTGCTCCAAAGGCTTTGTGCCAAATGATAACAATGACGTTTTCAATCAAGAGACAGGTGAATGAATCCTTACTAGGGGAAGGAGTTTTAATTTTAAGAGGAACCTAATGACTGTTAGTTTGCTTTCAGAAAGTCTTACGTCGCGAGCACTGTCCCTAGGAAAAAAATGTGGTTATGCAGGATTCACAATAGGCTTGGACCAGGTTGGGCTGCTTTTGTTTCTCCAATTTCTAAGCAAATTATGCAGACTAAGATATAATTGAATTGTTTCCTTACCCCTCATAACCTGAATACCAGAATTCAAGCCACCCCAGATTTCTGGAGGAAGTTGGACGCTGGACATTTTACTGGCTTTGATAGCTATACACATTGCTTCTAACATTTCTCTAGAGATGCTTTACTATTGTATTGAACAAATATGAGAGATCCCTAATATGTATATAAGAGCTAAAGCAACCGATATGCTTGCGTCAAAGGCCTACCTCCCAGACTGAGAGGGTGGGACTCCCTACTGTCACATCCACGAAGAAAAACAGAAATGCTTTTGCTTCGAGAAATAGCCTGGAACTCAATCTCCTTTCTCCATTTCTCCAAGCTTCCGCAGGTTCACTCGCTCCAACAGCGTGACGACAGCTGTACAGGCCGACCTGGACTTCCACGATAATCTGGAAAACTCTCTGGAGTCTATAGAGGACAATTCGTGCCCCGGCCCAATGGCCAGACAGTTCTCCCGGGACGCCAGCACCTCCACGGTCAGCATCCAGGGCTCAGGAAACCACTACCACGCCTGCGCGGCCGACGATGACTTTGATGCGGATTTTGACCCTTCGATTCTGCCTCCCCCGGATCCCTGGATTGACTCGATCACCGAAGACCCCCTGGAGGCCGTCCAAAGGTCAGTGTGCCACCGGGACGGCCACTGGTTCCTGAAGCTTCTCCAGGCAGAGCGGGACCGCATGGAAGGGTGGTGCCAGCAGATGGAGCGAGAAGAGCGGGAAAACAACCTGCCGGAAGACAGTAAGTAACGCCCGCCGTGCACTCCGCGCTTCTGGCGCTCGGGCCGGGCTGACGCGGCGTCTTTACACTCGGCCGTCCCTTCCCGGCAGGGTTCACGAGTCCAGCCCTGCAGTCCCACACCCCCGCCTGGACCGCGCGGGACAGCTGGGCAATTCCAGCTGAGCGTCAGACGCCCCCGCGCTGCAGGAGAAAAAGCAAACCGCTGGGCGGATGTTACACCTTCGCCAGCTCTAGCCCCGCGCCCTCTAGCTCTAGATCGCTTCTTCTCTGAAAAGTACAAAGCTAAACGTGGGGGAAGGGGGTGTGTGTGTGTGTCAAGTTCCTACAACTGTTCCTCTTTCCCAAGAGGACCCTGAAATGGGTGCCGATTCTCAGGGAATTAACAGTAACTCGGACGAGTGTCCAGGGCCACCGGTGCAGGTGCACTGGGCATTTATAATCGTACACTGTTATTACTTTCCTTAACGTACAATAGGAAAACAAGGCCAATAATGCATAGGCCAGTAGGGGCCATGCTTATTAACATTCATAAGACTGTTTAGCATGCACTTTCTCTCCTAGGTTTTAGAGGGGCAAGCCCTCAGCCACCAAGTTAATTAACACAAATTTCAACTTAATGGGTTAAAATAATTTATGAATAAATAAAATAAATAATGGAGGCCATGCACACCGTTATTTTCACACTTGACCTTTTAACACAACAATAATTCCTATTAACAAATGACAACAAGGGGCGCCTGGCTGGCTCAGTCCCTAGAGCATGGGACTCTTGATCTCAGGGTCTTAAGTTTAAGCCCCTCCTTGGGCATAGAGCTTACTTAAAAAAAAAAAAAAAAAAAGGAAACAATTGACAACAAAATGACCAGATTACCTCAATTCTGAGGCATGTTTTCCACATTTATATTCCCAATTCTGAAATTGGGATATAGTTTATAATCCGTGTGTATTTCAATGTTGTGTGTTTATTTTCCTCTGAAAAACAATTATCAAATGAATGGTGGATCCTCCAACTG
Organism: Cryptoprocta ferox; assembly: GCA_028646485.1. Classification (NCBI taxonomy): domain Eukaryota; kingdom Metazoa; phylum Chordata; class Mammalia; order Carnivora; family Eupleridae; genus Cryptoprocta; species Cryptoprocta ferox. The sequence continues at coordinate 36,368,128 of CM053566.1, forward strand.
ATGATATTTTTGAATCAAAGAAATTTAGGCATTTAGGGGTAGGCATTTAAGCCTATCTCCATTTTTGCGTGGGAAGCACCTAGAAGAGTATTGTCATGATGTAACTTTTTAGACCTATTTTTTAAATCATTTAACTTTTTCTCATAAAAAATATAAAACATGCACAAAAGTAGAGAGTTCAGTACAATGTACCCATCACCCATCGCAACTAGCCAGTCTCATTTTCTTATCTTCCCCCATTGGTCATTTTTGCTGGATTATCTTAAAGAAAGTCCAGGGGTGGCCTGGGTGGCTCAGTCGGTTAAGCGCCCGACTTTGCTCAGGTCATGATCTCACAGTTCGTGAGTTCAAGCTCCACGTCAGGCTCTGTGCTGACAGCTTGGAGCCTGGAGCCTACTTTAGATTCTGTGTCCCCCTCTCTCTCTGCCCCTCACCTGCTCATGCTCTGTCTCTCTCTCTCTCTCTCTCTCTCTCTCAAAAATAAACATTAAAGAAAGTCCAAAGCATCGTGGCACCTTACTATGCACCCACTGATGAGGATTTTTTTTAATAATCATCATACACTCTCACCCCTAATAAAAATATCAATAATTTCTTTATAATTAAACCTTCAGCCTCCATTTAATCATGGTAAATAGACTTACTAAATGAACCAAACTCGTTGTGTCATGAGGCAGTGAGTTTTCCATCAAGGAAGTATTTTTATGAAAACAATCTACAAAAGAAAAATTAGCAGGCTGTGGGATTCCCTTACTGTGTCTTGCTCGCAGCTCTTTTCTGCACTCATTCCTCCTGCCTGAACCCTGTCAGCTGGGTGACTAGCTTATTTGTTGCCTTGATGAGCAGGTTAGAAAACTCATAAGTAGGTTTCTGAAACGTTCCTCATGTTATAAGTGCAAACAATTTAGCGGTGGGAAAGTAATCTCCTTGACACTTGCCCCTAACAGGTGATGCCACTCCGGGCTCACTTGAATGTTGATCTACAAGCAGAATTAGCCTTTTGCCCTGGTGACAGGAGAAGGAGGCACTGCCCGGCAGCAATGGAAGGGGCGGGTTTCAGTAAGGAAGTCTTAGCAGTAACATCTTCCAGCCTTCCTTTCCCCTGGTGGCCATACCCAAAGTTTATTAGATTTTCCTAGGAAAAATGCTGGTGTCTAGGGAGCAACAGCCTCTGGTGTATTGCTCAACAGAACAAGCTAATTTTCAGATTTCAGTGCATTCACCGCATTAGTTCTGGACTCAGTCTAGCTTCCTGGTTGACTTTCGATAGGACCCAGGAAAGCCGCTCATCTGTTTTCTTCTCATCTAAGACTGGATCTGCTTCTCTCAACCCAGCTTTATAGTGATGCATGAGGACAGTCATGGTATAAGGATTTAGAAAAATCTTTGGTGACGCTAAAGGAGCTGTGACAAGTTACCACGTTTTGATACAAACACATGTACTTGAAAGGTGACAATCTTGTCAGAAAACTAGGTTCTCATCATGGGTTCGGGATCAAAGAGAAGCATTTTTGTATTTTGAAATATGTACTCTTGGAAAAGTCCCAAAGTAATGAACATGAAGGAGCAGCCCATTTTTACTTCACGTTACTTAAAGTATTGATTGATAAATAGAACTTAGCAAATCCATTCCATAGGAAGGTATTTTGCTATAACAAGATTTCTTCTAAAGAATAATAACTGTTGTCTTTGTCCCTGAAGATCCCACCATTAATAAGCTGTACTCCTTAAGGATATTTTCTTCAGAGTAAAGGTACATTTTCTCAAATCTCCACTTTATTTTGCAAGGTTGCTGCCTGGGGAGAGGTGTAAGGGTCATGGTTGCAGAACAGACAAAGATAACTAGGGTTGGGAGTATTTTTTGTTACTTTGCTTTATTCTTCTTAATGTTTTATTTATTTTCGAGAGAGACAGAGTGTGAGTGGGGGAGGGGCAGAGAGAGAGGGAGACACAGAATCCGAAGTAGGCTCCAGGCTCTAAACTGTCAGCACAGAGCCTGACGTGGGACTCGAACTCAGGAACCATGTGATCATGATCTGAGCCTAAGCTGGACGCTTAACCAACTGAGCCACCCAGAAGCCTCTCTGGTACTTTGCCTTAAAAGTACCCAGCTGGATAAATTAATCTTATATGGCAAGTATGTGGTGAAACCTGCTTCACTGGGGAAACATATGTTAATATCAGAACCCCCCTCTCTAATTAAAAATAGTTACACACAACAGCAATAGAACAGAACAGGGAAGCTGTCTTGGTGATGGTCTGAGTTCTGTGTGCTCAGCCTCTACTGCCCCTGGAACCAAGGTCCATAAAAACCCCCAACCTCAAAAAACCCTACGATTTCTAGAATACAGGTTGAAAGCCAGTAGTCGGTAGTGAAAAGTCCAAATTATTAGGTTTTTTTTAATATAATTTTATAACTTTAGATCAAACAGCTAACACAAAGTTTAGATGTAAATGCCCTTTATGCATGCTTTTGTAAATGTACACAACTGATTCAAATTCGTTATGCCTGTTCATATAAGACCATCTAGCCTACAAAATAGGGCTCTCCCTTCAAGTCTCAGCTTGGGCCGCACCTTCTGGAAGTCTTTGCGGAATGCCTCCCCTCAGGCTGAGTTAGGTGTGTCTCCCTGGTGAGTCCATAATACCTTGTATATCTGTCTATCAGCTATTTCCAGCATTATTTTATAGCTATCCAAGTGTCTCTCTCCTCCACTGAAAAAAAGAGATGTCTGAGGACAGAAATTACTCTTATCTCATTCATCCTTATATCCCCTGTCCTTTGGATGGTTCCTGGTACATAGTAGGGGATCAGTGAATATTTATTTGAGTCCCAGAAATATTTTGGAAATTCTGTGTTACAAAAGTATTTTACCTTGCAAAATGTTTCTTCCTCAGTAGCTACAGAATACTCAGTGAGTAACTAGAAGTTGTTGCCAAAAGTTGGAAGGGGTTGGGGATCCTTGGTGAGGTAATGAGCCCTTCTGATCGGAGCAAGGGTTCGGCAGAGGGAGAGGAAAATCTGCCGTAGAAATGGTCGAACACTTCTGTGTTGGTCAGCAGGATGATCTAGATGAACCCTGTATGTCCTGTCCAGCTCTTAGGATGTGATTTCCATTCACAAAGCACTTGCAAGCTTTATCTTTTAGGCCCAGGAGCTTCAATCCCCCAGCATTCCAGAATTCTTAATAGTGCAGAGATAACTCTACATGCCCAGGTCAAAGAGTCGCCAATTCCAAATGAGGCAAATCCAAATCAGTGAAGGTCTGACCAGAGAGCCATTGCCACCTTCCATGGGAAGAAGGGAGAACAGAAGCACATGAAAGAATATCCATCTTGTCCTTACAAGACCCCAGGCAATGGGCTGGAGACTTTGACAGGCGTTTTATTTGCCCTCAAAACAGCTCTCTGGCAGTATCTTGTCCAAGGTCACAGAACACAGAAGTGTCTGATGGAACAGATACAACATGAATAACATTTGACAAGATAATGATACTCTGTGTGTCACTTGGTGCTGTCCTCTAAAGCTCTCCATACATATCTGTCCCTGGCTCCTTGGCAACCACAATTCTGTTCTGATAACTGGGCCTGGAGCTGCAGAGAGCCTTTGTTTTGCTTATTCTCTAATTTAACCTTTTCTTTTTTTTTTTATAAGAGGGTTGGTGAGGAAGAGAGGCCAAGCCTTTCTGGTAGGCAAAGCCAATTTCTGAGTAACCAGCTTAAAAAAAAAATCTGTGTACACCGAGAAAATATCTTTGACAAATGAGTCAAGCCCAGATACATCTGTCTCTTGGCCAAGACACCTTGTGTGTTCTTTAGGTCCCATATAAGGCAGTACATTCAGAGTATGTGAGGAAGGTAGTTCTTTGACAAATCCCTTCCAGGAGATGTAGTCTTCAAAATCATCACGGAGGTATAAGTAGAATAAAGTTAGAGAAAGGAAGACTCAGACCATACTTGCTTAATTTATTTTCTGGGGCACCGGAATAATCCCAGTTCTTAAATATTCAAAAATGTTTGGTGAATGCACTTAACACCTCTGAAGTGTACACTTCAGAATGGTTCAGGGGCACCTGGGTGGCTTAGTCAGTTGAGCATCTGACTCTTGATTTAGTCATGATCTCATGGTTATGGGTTCGGGCCCTGCATGGGGCTTCGCGCTGGGCATGGAGTCTGCTTGGGATTCTCTTTCTCCCTCTCTCTCTGCCCCTCCTTCCTTGTGCACGAAAGAAAGGAAGGAAGGAAGGAAGGAAGGAAGGAAGGAAGGAAGGAAGGAGGAAAGGAAGGAAGGAAGAAGGGAAGAAAGGAAGGAAAGAAGGAAGGAAGGGAGAAAGTGGGAGGGAAAGAATGGCTGAAATGGTAGATCTGATGTATATTTTACAAACCAAAAACATCCCACCCTCCCCTCCAGAAGAAGCCTACAGCAGCTGAAGGTACTGGAACAAGTTGCCTATCGTCACATTCATAGTCATCACGCTCGTAAGAACGTAAGGTATTTTGTTAAATACACTGCGTTCCTGGGGGATAAAAGAGAAATAAGGAACAGAACCTTCTCGCTCAATGGGAACATGAGGTATAGATGTAGGGTTGGAGGTAGTTGCAGTAATGTTTCTTCATTAGAGAGTTAAAAAACAAAAGGAGCCATCCGATTTTACTTATTTTTTCAGTTCTCAATTATTTTATGATACCATCATCCTGAGTCTGACAGCTGCTTCCTAGGGACGTTGTTTTGGCATTCCAGGACTGGAAAACACTTTCCTGGTTTACCTGAAGCGGTTAAATGCACGCGACGAAGGGCAGCATGAGAACAGGCATTTGTGGTTGCCTGGTAGTGTCGTGTTATCTTGGAAAAGCGTAACTATAAATTCCCTGGGTGTGTGGAGCTATTATGTTCCCTGATAAAATAAAAGCAGAGCGAGGACTTTCGTTCCTGTTTCAAATGTTCATCCCTAACAGCCGATAGTAGGGCTTGGTAACAAAATAATGGAAATCTGCAGTGAGTGAGGTTTCCTCCAAGCCCTGGCAGCTGACAGAATGCTTGTCCCCCCAGCTCTTGAAGTAAAATGATACAAGCTTTCCTCAGACAATGAAACTCTTGTGTGGAACAGCTGTCTCGGGGAGATGGCTCACTGCTATTTGACAGTGGCTTGTATGTTACATAGATACGTCTGGTATTATCTGCCCGGGAATGAAATGGCCAGATGGAACCAAACACTCCTAACTAGGAATGCAGTCTAGCAATGTGGGTTAAAAACAGAGGCTCGGGTTTCAGGGCCCCTACGATGAAATACTGGTTGATTGTACTTGGAAATCTATCTTTGCCTCCTGAATTGTGCACAACCTATATGTGGAATTTTCAGGCTTTATCTGAAATGAACTGATAAACCTAGAGCGTGTGCAGGAGGCAGATTGATTCCACTTTAATTTTGCCTGGTAATAGCATCCAAGTTAGTGAAACTTGGCCTTGGGTCCTCCAGAAGGCTTGTAAGCCTTGGCAGCAAATGCAGGGCTGGAAATGAAACCTGAAAAGGGGTTTGCCTGGTTTCAGGTTGACTTACGGAAGCTCCGCGCACTCATCGTTGTGACCATCTATCGGTGCGATCACCGGGGTCGCTCTGCCCAGGTGCCTGTGGTGTGTCCCAGCAGCCTGGGGCTGGCAAGCAGAGGAGGCCTCTCTCTGATTTCTGCAACTCATCTGCCTCGAGCCTTATGTATTTGTAAGCAGGACGAGGTGGATGTATCCTAGCTCCTTTCTGTTTTATTCTCATCTTACCTTTGAAATGACCTTCAAAAAGTCCGTCCCTGCCCCAGTGCCCCCCACACACACCCATACCCATATGCATGTGCGAGCACACATGTGCATGCGCAACACACACACACACACACACACACACACTACATAGTCTCTTTTTTAAGGTCTGACCACCCTGAAATTAGTGACCACAGAGGAAGTGGCAGTAATGAAAAGGAAATCGTGTATAATGTGCCTTACGTTTAACCTTCTGGAATGCTCAGTTCATTTTGCTCTACACAGTGCTGGGCACAAAGAAGAAGGTTTGGGTACCAGAAGGACATTACAGAGCATCCTTTTGGAATGGTCGTCCAGACTTGGAATGGTCTTCAGGCTGAGGAGGGTGCTGAGGCACGGAGAGGGGGAGTGTGTAGCCTACAATGATCTTCTGTTCTCTAGGCCAGTGGGATTCCATCATTCCAGACTGCCTCTGCACTGCGGAGAGGCAAGGATTATAGAGAGGGACTGGGGCAAGATCGCTGATGGTTTTCTTGAACAACAGCTATTCATGTGGGATATAATTGCAATGGACTTCAAACACAGAATTCAGTTCTTTTTTTCTGTATTATCAAGAGAAATGTTTTATAATTTCATTTTATTCTACTTTCAAAGGCTCAAGAACTCTATTTTTCTATGTGATGTGTATACTGCTATTATTTCATGGCTGATGTAAATTGAGATATGGGTTTAAGTATAACCATGTTTTACGAGTAAGACTCTTGGATTACAAACTAGGAGAAAAAAATAAAATTAGCTGAGCTTTCAAAAACTCGCTCTTTACAAACAAAGCAATATTTTCTGCCATGGTTTAACCCTTTGGAAGCTTTTAGCTTATGAGACAATTTCTACATGAGAATTCTGTTCTCTATTCATTATCCACTGAGTTTTGGCTCCTTTAAAAAAAAAAAAGCATTCTTGTAAAATGCTGACCAAGCTCTGTCAGCCAGGAATGAAACAGATCCATGTTTTCTATGGAGACCTTTTGTTGACAGCAGGTCTGGATCACAAATGTGTTTGAGAAGCAGTTGGGCAATTGGTTGGAGAAATTCTTTTCAGGGAGGACACATTTGTAAATAAGAATGTCTCTACATGAATAATCCTAACTTGAAATCACACAGATTTGGTGTGGCAAATCCACATGAATTTAAAGTAAGTGGGTGGATCCACTTTTTAAAACTTCCTTTTCCCTCTTCATCCCTGACGTCTCCAACGTTGGGGTTGGGGGAGACACCAGGTGAGTAAAAAGGAGTCAAAAGTTGACGATAAGGAGGTTTAATTCATCCACTAAGGAGGTTTAATTCATCCACAGACACATTCATCTGATTCCACATAGCTTGGCTCTTCCAGCCTAAATCACCCCAAACAGTGTTGTAAACAGAAACTCAAAAGGAACAATAGTCCAGCTAAGACTAATATTAGCTAATTAATTAGTTAAGATCGTAACTTCAAAAGTGATGCTAGACATGGTAAAAAGCATTAAAGAATCAGAATGCATAAGGTCTGGAATGTTGCAGCTAATTTGTTTTCCTGGTTAACAAAGACTTTATAGAGGAGTCTGTTAGTTTCAAAACTTATATCTTGAACAGGACACCAAGAATTATATGGGCACAGTCTGTCCCATTTTAAGGGCTTGAGGTCTGGGTGTGGGGGGGAGTGCCTGGGTGGCTCAGTCAGTTGAACATGCTGCTGTCAGATCCTCTGTCTCTCTCTGCCCTTCCCCCACTTGCTCTCTCTCAAAAATAAATAAAACATTTAAGGAAAAAAAGAAAGGCTTGAGGTCTGGTTAGAAAGTCAGACATATAAATAGATCATGCTGGAAAGAATGTGGGAAGGACAGAGACAGCTCTCTGCATGGGAATTTGAGGAGCAATGGGAAGGGAGAGGGGAAAGGAGATAGGGCTTTCTGGAGGAGGCACACCTGAGCAGGGTGAGGGTGGGGGGATGGGCTCGTGTAGGAACCAAGATAGGAGGTGTCCCCAGCTTGGTGTTTAGCTTGAGCAAAGGCTTTGAGAAGAGAGACAGCTCTGGGGACCCAGAGCATGGAGGGAGTGGGCAGAGGTGAGGCTGAACAGGTGGGCCATGCCTGCAAGCCATTGAAGAAAGTTACCCGCTTACCCCATGGATGATAGGAACCCATGGAAAAGTCCCTCTAGTTCCCCTAATAAAACCAGACCTCCCAGATTGGCATCCACCCTGTGGATGAAGGGTGATAAAGCCTTGTAACCCTAATGGTAATCAACTAGGAAATCCTGAAGGAAACATGGATCTGGGAAGACAAGAGGTGTCGAGTGGATACTTACATATGCAACACTGAAGCTTGAGGCGTTGATATACACTGGAGTGATACATTTGGGACACATCTCCAAAGTAGCTGAAACCAAGAGAATGATGAGCCCATTCAAGGGGAATCAGGGAAGTGGGCTCAGTACTGAATTTTGTGGTCAGCATTTACAAGGTAAAGAGGGAGAGGCCTAAGGAACAAGGAATGCAGCATCAGAGCCAGAGACTGTATGCGGGAGCCTTTGGGCCAAATGGAGAGATATCCAGACAGCTAAGGAGGGGGAAGAGAGGCCATACGGTAGAGAATGGGGAGACAAACGGTGGCTGAGGGAGTAGAGGAGCAGAGGCATACTGCCGTTTTGAGAGCATTCATGGGAAGGTATTAGCCCACTAGGGCTGCCGTAACTAAGTACCACAGACTGCTGACCTGAACAACACAGGTGATTTTTCAGTTTTGGAGACTGGAAGTCTGAGATCAAGGTACTGGTTTCTTCTGAGGCCTCTCCCTTTGGCTTGCAGCTGGTCTTCCCTCTGTGTGTCTGTGTTCTGATCTCTTCTTATAAGGACACCAGTGACGTTGCATTAGGACCTGCCCTCATGACCCCTTTTTAACTTAATTACCCATCTAAAGGCCCTGTCTCCAACAACAATTATATTCTAAGGTATTGGGGGTTAGGACTTCAACATTCGAATATTGGGAGGACACAATGCAGTCCAGAACAAGGAAGAAGAGGAATTTTATATTAGCTGGAGGGGATGGTGAGATTGGGGAGGAGTTTCCCCCCTTAGGGTGGGAGAGACTGGAGGATGCTCCCAGGCATCCTGGGTAGTGCTATAGCACAGGCAGGGGTCACAGAGACAGGGACAGACTTAATGGAACACATTCTCAGAGAATCAGAAGGAATCAGGCAAACCAGATGGGAGGAGTGAATGTAGACAAGTTTTTATGGTGGACACGGAGAGGGGACATTAGGAATGAATATAAGTAATTCTCTCCTGGCACCTGGCATCTCTGCTGTTATCCAAGTAACCAGAAGGGTCTGCTGCTCGCCCATCGTGTAGAACCCCCACACTCTTTAGAGGTTTAGGGGACTAGACCAGTATTAGGAGAGGCAGAACATCAAGACTATTTCTGCGTGATTCTGCTGTCTTCATCTCATAGGAGGCAAGGTTACTGCTGAAGATGAGGCAGGGTTGAGTTGCAAGTGAGCAGGAGTCAGAAACGGAGAGTCAGAGAGGGAGGAAACAAAGATCATCTCAAAGAACTAATGAACAGCAATGAAAAATCAGCTGAGTTTGAAAATTATGGGTTCATAGTGGCCCTGAGCCACAGGACTAAACACTGGGAGACAAGATGGGAATTACAGCTCTCTGGGTAGCAGGGCTTACCTGGCCTGCTCTGCACCTGAAGATGGACCTGGTTTTGTAATAGGAGCTGCTTCTCATGAGGAGGGCTCTGACCCTTCGTTTTGCAGTGAGCTTGCTTTCTGCACGAGGCTCCGGCTGGGTGGCGCAGGTGTCCAGCACTGGTTAGGGTTCTGTCTCATCTGTATATCCCTATCTCCCAGCAGCCAGTTGGCCACTATTCTAGCTCTTCTAGGTGGGGGAACTATGCCAGACATGCCAGAAAATAGGGGCCCCTGAATGATTGTTTTGAATTCCTTATATACAGAGAGCAAAGAAATTATCGACACTTGCCTAAATCTGCCTGAATGAAATCCACCAAGATACATAAATAAATAAACAAACAAACAAATAGGACAGACATTCAAGAAAGGTTGGTGTATGAAGATTAGCAGGAGAAATAATTCCCTGTTTTGGTTCATGCCACCTTTTAGTTTCCCAGGTAGATGCCCAAGAACTAAAGAATGTCAGTACGAGTTATAATTTCTACTACATTCTAACAGTTTTTGTATGTTATTCCATTAAATAATCAGCAATCTCATGAACATAGTATTATGATTATTTGACAGATAAAGAAAACAGAGCCTGAGAGTACAATAAAGTCTCCCAAGGTCAGCCGCTGGTTAAGTGGCATTCCTGACTTCCATACCTATGCTCTTTCCAGTATCTTACACAGAGAGAAAAGTTAGACTGGAAAAGGAGTATCCTAGGTGAATTGCAGTGTAGGTAGCAGAACTGGGGGAGCGTTCAACCCAGCATGTCCACTGGACAGGGAGTGGCAAGCTTCACCATCCATTGAGGGTATAGAAATATGTCTGTTCCTCTCTGTTTCTGATGCCTAATGTGGGGGCCTGACGTTCGTGGAGTTGGGCATAGTAGGTAAGAATCAGAAGCAGTCAGGGAAACCACTGCTTCTGCCTATTCCATTCTAGAGACTTAGTTCTTCTTGGAATATTAAAGGATATATGTATTAATTATGCTTAAGGACTTTTTTTCTAATGGAAGCTCTCATATTACTGAGGCAGCCTACTAGTGTAGAAACATAGAAAATCATTTTCCCCTTAACGTGTGTCCAACTGTCCAGATAGTGGTAATGCTGGTGACCTTGATGCAGCTTAAATACATGTACTGTCTCATGTGCGAATCCTGATAGACCCAGCTTGATTCTTCTCCAACGTCTCCTGTTGCAGTCGTACCTGATTTTATTACCAGTTTTCATCCAAATCCACTGAGGGAATAGGATGGTACCACTTTTCTTTCTTGGCGGGGAATTGCTTGACCCTGAAAGTCTTGTGAGAAGACGTGAGGAGCAGTCAGCCGCACACCCAACAATGGCAGACAAAGGGAGAGAGGGCTATGCTTAGGGTTACTGACTCTGACTCAGGGAAAAAGTCCGGCATTGCCCCAAGGGAAATGGTCTTTGTTTTACACCGTGGTCAGCATGCTTGCAGCTTTACCGTGGATCCACTTGCAGGATTAAAAGAAATTATCATTCTTGGGGCACCTGGCTGGCCCAGTCGGCAGAGCATGCGACTCTGGATCTCAGGATTTTGAGTTCAAGCTCCGTGTTAGGTACAGAGATTACTTTAAAAATTAAATTAAATTAAAAAACTAAATTGTCATCCTCTTCAGCCCTGTGCCTTGTATACCACCTCCTTGTTCCCAAATAAAAATCATCCCCCACAGGGGTCAGTGGGAGGGAGGAGGTATGCTCTTCTCTAATGTCTAGGGGTTTTTTTTGCATATAGCTAGATTTAAAATTAGAGTTTTCACGAGAGACCCATCTCACACCCAAAATAGTCTTTCTCTGCTTTTTATATTGATGTATAATCTTTAAAAGGAAAACCCAAACTTAAACCTTACTTACACCCACTAGCATCCCTTTCAAGTGATCCACAGTTCTTCCATTCTTTTCACAGCTGAAATGTCTTTGTGCAACAATTCGTGTACATTTGCTTTGCTCTCTCGTCTCAATGTGGGCAGGGATCGAGTTTGCTGAACTGCCTCACATTCTTCCATCAGCTAGCTGAAGCCACCCCCCCTTCTGTCCAGTGGTCCTAGCTAGAAAGTGTAGATAAAGGAAAGAAATCGCCCTCAAATGGCTTCATTTAAGTAGATTCAGACCCAGTTTTCAACCCAACTGGGGGTTGAAAGGGGAGGGAGAAGACAGAGTCCCAGGCATGATAGGGCCACCAGAGAAGGCAATTCATAATTCGAGCCCAAATTTTCTCAGATGAAATGATGATATCTGCCCTATCTCACAGGGTCCTGAGGGGATCCAATTTGATGCACGTGTGAAAGTGCTTTGGCATACAAGGTAATAGGGACGCCTGCTTCTGACTCTTGATAGCAGCTCAGGTTTTGATCTTGCTGTCGTGGGTTTGAGTCCCACATTGGGATCCATGCTGAGCATGGAGCCTGCGTGGATTTTCTCTCTCCCCCTCTCTGTTTGCCCCTTCCCCACTAGTGCTTTTTCTCTTTCTCAAAATAAATAAATAAACTTTAAAAAGAGAGAAATACAAGATAATAATATAAATAAGCAGATCCATGCAAAAACCAAACAGTGATAACCTTCCAAAAGATATTCCTGGCTTTATGTGGTGAACTAACCCAGGCCTGTGCTCTCTGTTATGATTCCCCATAACCATCTACTGCAGGATGAGAAGTTTCTAGAATTATGAGTGGGGGAGTTAGTATGGAGGTGCGTACCTCTGAAATGGAAGGAATTTAGTTCACCAAATTGTTGATTGTGTTTTGGGTTGTTATTTTATACTTCCACTGAGGAACAGACTAACAGCTTGGGAAGAAAGAAAGGGAGAAAGGAATCTTAAAAATTAACTATCAGGGGTTTTATAAGACATCTAGGGAGACCAGACTTACCTACATAAAAAGAGTGGCACTTCTTTTATTACTTCTCTCAAAGTAAATGAACTTAAAAAAAAATTAAAGTGAGTTTTTAGTTCTCTAGAAACAAAAGCATGGAGGGCAAGGAAGTAGGAATTTCATCTGCTTGACCTCCTGTTGCATGGCTTCTCTGAAAGCCCACATCAGCACCTCCCTTTCTTGGGCCCAGAAAAGATTATCACTCAGACACTTGGAAACGCAAACAATCCCGGAGCCAGTAGGGAATTTCTACTCAAGGAATATGATGGCAAAAACCTGAAAAACAGAAGGGCCACAACTTCACCCCAGTTACCTTTGCTCCAAATCTACGACTCTTGCCAAGCCATGCTGAATAAAGATGTCCCTTGTTTCACTTTCAGGAAGACATCCATCTGAGTTGGCCCCTACACAGTTGGGTGTTGCCTGAAAGATTGTTTGGAGCAGGGCTTTCTTCTCATTTGAGAATCACTGTCTTACTCAGCTGCTTTCACTATAGTAATCTATTATCACAGCTCAGGTTTTCAGGTGTAATAGAGAACCATCAACTCAAAGTTTTGAGGAATATCAGAAGAGCTTGAGTTGCTATAACAGTTCCCAGGGACTCTACCATCCCAGCCAGCAAATTAGAGACCCCTCAGTTCAAGTTTTAAGCTTCCAGGATTCATTCTGAGGATTTGATGGTGTCACAATCGTACCCATCAACAACATAATTCAGAGATGTTTCTAGGGACCTTAGAGTTTGCCTAAGCCACATGTTCACTTAGGAAATGCCTCCTCAGAACTATCTCAGGTCATCCAAAGCACATACCTGTCCCAGGCAACCAAGGATGTCTGGTTACCTTTGAATAATCCAGACTTTGTTTTTTTTTTTCCTCTTCTCTTCTGGGCAGAGCAAGTGTGGGGCCCCGGGTGGCACACCCAGAGAGGAAGGGTAGTGTCCTGGCCCTAGGCAATGACAAACATTTATTGGTTGTTTGCTATATATCAGACACTGTCCCAAGCATTTCCCATGTATTATTGCTTTTAACCTTCACAACAACCCTACAAATCTGTATCATTAACCCTACCTTACATAGGAGAGAACCGAGATTAAGTGATCTGTCCAAGGCAAGGGCTGGTAAGTGTTGGAGCCAAAACCCTCGGCCAGCTCAGGGCCTGGATCCTTAGCTACTGTGATGCTCTGTGTCTCCACACACTTTTTCCTTTCTGCTTCAGGGGTGTGGAGAAAGGGAGAAGGGTCTCACATAGCAGATCCATCCCAAAAGATGTTAAAAGCAAGACTGGAAAAAAGTAAACACTTAGGCCTGAGGAATTGCTGCTTTATGGCCATCAAGGGGAGACTCCGGCTGTTACTGAGGAGACAATTTCTGCACTTGGGCTGTTTGGCGTGAGGTGACAGAGAGTTCATAAATGCCCTGAGTTCCATGTGTGGGGATGCTGAACTATTTGAGTAATACCTAAGTATAGTGTGCATCATAAACCATGAGCTAGCTTGGCAGGCTTTTGTTTTGTTTTGTTTTAATATTTTGAGAGAGAGGGTGCAAAGAAGGAAGGGGCAAAGAGGGGAAAGAGAATCCCAAGCAGGCTCCACACAGTCAGCACAGAGCCTGATGCAGGGCTTGAACTCACAAACCTTGAGATCGTGACCTGAGCCAAAGTCGGATGCTCAACTGACTGAGCCACCCAGGTGCCCCCTCGCCTGGCAGTTTTAAAACAGAGAAGAAAATTACTAGAAAACCCTGTGTCACAATGAAGTTTTTTTTTTTTTTTTCCTTTTGTTTTCTTATCAGACTTGGTGGGGACTGAGGTCTAGCAAGAGAGACCTCATTCCACTCTGGGTCTCAGGCTTTGTAAATCTACAACACAACCGCAGCACACAAACTGCTTGGATCCTTTACTGCACATCCCCCGTGCAGATGCAGATTTCACCCCGGGCCAAGTGCCCTTCTGAGAGTCTGCCAGTCTATTCGAGGCCGGGAAGGGGAGAGCAGGGCGCTTTCTCCCCTTCCTTCCCGACAGGGGACAGGGAGGGCATGTTGGGATCTGCCTGGTGGCAGAGCTCCAGCAGTGCAGCTGTGCCCCGGTCCCCGCCCCCGGGTGGAGGGAGGGCCTTGGGACAATGCAGACCTCAGGACAGCTCTGTGTAGAGCGGAACCACCCAGCTCAGCACGCCCTCACTTGAAAGGTCCTTGCCTTAGTCTGCACGGAAGACAAGAAGTAGCTTGCAAAGGAGATTTTCAGTGCAGCGCATAAGGAATTAAACCTATATTAACAATAAAATTGGTCTGTGGAGTGGAAAAGCTGGAATGGTGCTGGCGTTCCCTAGGCAACAGGCGGAAAATGTTCATTCCTTAGAAAATCTTTCAACTGGCCATGGCACTTTCCTGACAGTCCCCGTGGCTGAGCTCCGGAAAAGTAATGAAGGCTATGGATAGGAGATGGTGAGTGCCAAGAGATCCCCCCTTCAAGTTAGGATTGCTTTTCTTGTGTTTGGATTTGGATTAGAAAAACGAGCTTGCAGACCGTGATTGCTGACACAAATAAATCCATAACTATGCTGATAAACACTTGAAACTTATCCTTGCAATTAAAGGGGGGAAGAAAAACCTATTGGCCTCTTGGTAAGCTGCAGTGCTGTGATGGAAAACTCCACTATTCCTAAAATGTGTGATGAGCATGTGTTTTTGTCCAAGTCAATTTTATACTTTCACCTAGCCTCTGTTCCATAGACTAGCAGAGTAACAACGGCAGCTGGGCTGAGTGTGTGTATGTGTGTGTGTGTGTGTGTGTGTGTATGTATGTTCATGTGCAGTGTGTGTGCTGTTTTTCCTAATTATTGCAGCATAACTTCCTCTTTGCTTTACCAGACTAAATCTCCACAGTGAGACATAATGTGTAAACTTCTTGTATGTTTGCTTTTTTCAGTTCTAGGGAAAATCCGAACCGCAGTGGGCAGTGCCCAACTTCTCATGGCCCAGAAATTCTACCAGTTCAGAGAACTGTGTGAAGAAAACCTGGTAGGTAACATTCCCCATCACTCCTGCTTCCCAGCTAGGCAGGAGAAGATCGTGTTGTTAAGGCTGGCACAACTAATTTTGAACCAAATTAAGGCCCATTGGACTCTCTCACCTGAAATAGAGAGTTTTCTGATGAGTTGTATTTCCTGCTTTTCTTAAAATTACAAATATTTAGGGGGTGCCTGGGTAGCTCAGTCGATTGAGCATCTGACTTCAGTTCAGGTCATGATCTCATGGTTCATGGGTTCAAGCCCCATATCGGGTTCTGTGCTGACAGCTCGGAGCCTGGAGCCTGCTTCAGATTCTGTGTGTCCTTCTCTCTCTGCCCCTTCCCTGCTCATACTCTGCTTCACTCTGTCTCTGTCTCTCAACAATAAATAAATGTTAAAAAAATTTTTAATTTTTTTAAATTAGAAATATTTGTTTTATACTCAAATAATCTTAAAAGAAAAAATCCAATCAAGTTGAACCTCCATTTCCTGCCTTTTTTTTTTTTTTTGGTAACTGAAAATTTTCCATTTTCCGGGTTTTCCCATGGCAGCCCTGATTTCAGTATTTTTACCAAAGTATGAAGCAGGCTGATATTTCAAAAATGATATTATAGAAAACCATTTTGGATAATGATGTTCCTTCTGAATAGCCATCAGTGCCTATCTCATAGGGGTTCTCGATTTTAATTTAAGGCCAGAGCTGGACAGCATCACAAAGTGTAGATTTGATCTCCTTGAGACAAATGAGTAATTCATCCTTCTTGGACATACAAAAACCAAATAAAGCAAAACAAAGAGACAGAAACACCACTAGCACCAACAATATTTTTTAAACAGACTGCAAAAGACAAGGGCAAGAGCTTCCTCACGTGGGCCTTTTTTAAGAAACTGCTACTATTCTCTGCAAGTGTCATTCCTCAAGAAGAGCGTTTTCTTGGTCAGTTTTTTTTTCTTAGTCAGCTTTTTTTATTGGTCAGTTGTTGGTCACACTTGCTCTAAAATAAAATGAAAAGCAACTTGTCGATCCTGTGGAAAGTAAAAACATGATTATTTGCAATCTCGTTGACGATGATTTTAGAGTTTTAGCCACATCTTGTTATATAGACTGAAGGGAATTTATGAAGACAGGGTTCAATCAAGAGAATATTGAAAGCATGCAGAAGTTGGTATTCTCGGTCCCTCTTCACCAGACTTTTCTTTCTGAAACCTCCCTTTGGGGCTGTCCTTCCCCTCCTCCTCACACCCGCCCCCCCACATCTATAGTTTGTTTTCTTCTCCCTCAGCAAAAATCCTTCCACCTTCTCAAAAATTCTGTTCTGGATTGTGGGATAACATAGGTTAGCAAAGGTAGGGATAAGTGAATTCAACAAGTTATTTTATTGAGCTTCACTCGGCACCACGAACAGAATTCCTACTAATTCGTAAACTTGCTAATGTGTCACAGATCTTAATTAACATGCTCTGTGCTCTTTAAATGTACAAAAGTTCATAGAAAGCTGTACTTCTCAAATTACCTAAAAGATACACGGGGGCCAAGATGTACGCACTATAAGGCAAACAGCACACTTTTTCACAGAATTATACAATAAGCAGGTATGTTGTGAAGTAGAACACAAACACTGTAGAGTTTTGAAGATGAAATTGCAGAGAGAATGTTTTGAAACATTTGCAGACTTCTAGGAAAGGTTTGTTAAAGCCAGCTTTTGACGTTTCCTGGTTCCTGATAGGCTCACGTGCCTGAGCCGCGAGAGGAACTTAGTTGGAAATGTGGGCAGCATGTTAGAGGCAGGAAGAGGGACTGCGCATCGGGCAGAGGGCCACGGATGGCTGGTCAAATCGTGCCACAGAAGGGAAGGTTCAGAGCCCAGAATGTGCCAGAAGCCGTGCCGAGAACTTTCGGATATATACTCTGGTTGAATCCTCAAAGCGACCCTGTGGAGCAGATAGTGACGTTATTTTTATCACAGCTTTACAGTTGAGAGAAATGGGCATGGAAAAGCTAAATAACTTGGTCAGGAATAAAAAACAAAAACTAAAAATCAATCAATCGATCAATCAATCAATAACTTGGTCAAGGTCACCTGGTAAGAGGCAGAGCCCAAGATTTAAATCCCAGTCTGTCTGACCTCAGTGCCTGTTTGACATCCCCTACCCTCGCACACAGCCCCCAAGGTTTGAGTTCTAGTCCACGCCCTCCTAGAGGGTCTTGGGCTGATCAGTCAGCTCCACCTTCTCTGCAGCAGGACATGTGGTGGCCTGGTGGTGGCATTGCTTAGGTCTATAAAGCTGCACGAAAGTGGCCCTAAGATTGGCCACAACCAGACCCAGCTGACCTTGCTTGAGTTCTTATTCTGAGGAGGAGAACACTTGAAAACACCTGAATATTATCCCAGACTCGACTTTCAGGCACAAAATACATGGATGAGCCTTACATTTTCCAACAAAACTAAACTAAGGAACCCAGCCCCCTCATCCTTGCACACCCTCCACCGCCTCCGACCTCCCAGTGGCCTGGTTCAGACTAAGGCCAGGGCTGCAACTCTCCGTGCATGGTATGTCACATGACCCACAGTTTCTCTTTCTCTCTGCTTCTGCATCTGTCCCCTTGACGACACAGGGGCAGAGATCCTTGGTGAAGAGGGACCAAATCGCCCATCATACAGAATTGAACAAACTCTTCGGGCTTACCAAACTATCATTTCATCACTGCTGCACTGAAACCGTTTAGCAGATAGGCTTGTGACCGAAGAGACTGTAGTCATTTCCAAAGCATGAGCAATTTGGTTCTGAGTTACCAGTGAGATGAGGAAGACCATAAAACTCTATTCACAATGTACTTTGTTAAAGCTGTTATCTGTCTCTTCTGAACCTAGATGTTGAGAACATGTTTTTAATTTACTAAATGAAAATGCTGCAGGGAAACTCTTTAGTTTAATTCGGGTATCACTAGGCTAGGGTTTAATACTGAACCAAATATTTACAAACTTTAAAATTGACATCTTCAATGAATTCCAGAACTATGGGCGGTTTAAGAAGTATAAATTTATAAATACATTTTGACTTGTATTTATTTTGAAGGCAGACCAATAATGCTAGTCCATCAAAGGGCTAAAAAGTTCTTTCCAACCTATTAACTTTGATGAGCACTGACCTTGCACTTTCTGAAAGTTAGTTGTTTTGTTTTGTTTAAGTTTATTTATTTATTTATTTTTGAGAGAGACAGAGCGCAAGCAGGGGAGGTGCAGAGAGAGAGGGAGGCACAGAATCCAAAGCAGGCTCCAGGCTCTGAGCTGTCAGCACAGAGCCTGACATGGGGCTTGAGCTCATGAACTGTGAGATCATGACCTGAGCTAAAGTCAGACGCTCAACAGATTGAGCCACCCAGGTGCCCCTGAAAGTTGGTTTTTAAAGTACAAAAGGGGGGCAGGTCATGATCTCACAGTTCTTGAATTTGAGCCCCACATCTGGCTCTCTACTGTCAGCCCAGAGCCCACTTTGGGTCACCTGCCCCCCTGCCCCTCCTCTGCTTGCGCTCTCTCTCAAAAAATAAAGAAAACATTTTTTTTTTAAAGTACAAAATGGCCTCAGGTTATTATATGGCATGAGGTTTCACAGTATATCCAATTGGGTTGAATACCCATAGGTAACCCAAACCGACCCAGATGTAAGCCTCTGATGTCTGGGAGCTCCCACCCACAGAACCATGAATGCCCTTAGCTACCATTGGCAATAGTGATTAATACTGGGCATGACACCTTCAGTCTCTTAGTTACGTTTTTTTCTGTATTACATTATATAAATTCATGGTTCATACTTTCTAGTACCTGTCAGGAATATAGAGATGGGGAAAAAAAAAAATCCTTAAACACCAAAGACTGTTTAATATTATCTAGAAAGTGGGTCATTACAGGCATCTATGTGTAATGTATAGATATGTGTTCTCACATTTGCTATTTTATGTTAGGGTTGATTTAAAATGAATTGATTTCCAGAAGATTTTGTCAAAGTACTTGTATGATAAAACGACTTCCTATATTAGTAACATCTTAATTGTTAAACACACGGTACATTAAAAATGCAGTTATTTTGGAGGTGCCTGGGTGGCTCAGTTGGTTAAGCATCCAACTTCAGCTCAGGTCAAGATCTCAAGGTTCGTGAGTTTGAGCCCTGCATCAGGCTCTTTGCTATCAGCTCAGAGCAGCTTCAGATCCTCTGTCCCCCTCTCTCTCTCTGCCCCTCCCCCACTTGCACTCTCTCTCAAAAATAAAATAAAATTAAGAAATATTAAAAATGCAATTATTTTCTTATTCATCATTTGTTTACCCTATTGTTTCACTCAACACGACTGTTAAAACAAGTCTTATTTTAGATTTCTTCTCTGTTCTCTGAATAAGTTGGATGGCATGAAATCAGATTCCAACTCCACTAATAATATGCTTCTTCCGGCCCCGGAAGACGGTGTCTTCACTTAAATATGTTTTAATGCATCTTGTCATAGTTTTTTTTGAAAAGTTTGGATTCTCTCCCCCACACCACATTGACAGATGTTGTATTACAAAAGAAGACTTTTACAACCTTGACATTTGAGAATCACTGACTCAGATGGATGAGTATATAAAATTACCATTTGAAATGGAATCTTTTTTTAAATGTTTATTTATTTATTTTGAGAGACAGAAAGAGAGAGAATGAGCAGGGGAGGGGCAGAGAAAGAGGGAGAGAGAGAATCCCAAGCAGGCTCTACGCTGACAGCTTGACACAGGGCTTGAACTCACGAACCGTGAGATCACGACCTGAGCCAGAATTGACTCAGACACTTAACCGACTGAGCCACCCAGGTGCCCCTGAAATGGAATCTTTTAAAAAGAGTCAAACCCATAGAAAGAAAGAGGGGAAAAGTGGTTTCCAGGGGTTTAGCAGTAGGGGAAAGGGAAGACATTGGTTGAAAGGGTAACAACTTGCTGCTATAAGATGAATACAGTCTGAGGATTTCATGTACAACATGGTGACTATAGCCGATTACACTGTATTGTATAACTGAAATTTGCTAAGAGTAAACTTAAATGTTCTCTCTCTCACACACACACACACTAAGATAAGTATGTGATGTGATGGATGTGTTTATTAATTCTGTGGGAGGAGTCCTTATACAATGTGTACATATATCCTTGCATTGTACACTTTAAATATCTTACAGTTGTCTGTTTTAATTATTCTGTAATAAATATTTATAGATGGATAGAAGATAGAAATGATAGATAATAGATGATAGATAGAATGATAGATAAAGATAATAGATGATAGGTAGAATTGGAGAAAGAAAGAAAGAAAGAAAGAAAAGCAAAGAAAGAAAGAAAGGAAAGAAAGAAAGAAAGAAAGAAAGTTACCATTTGTAGCCTCATTTTTATCTCCTATTTGAAAGCCAGAAGGAACTCATCCCCCTTATTTTATCTGAAATATTTGAAAATGCCCCTTTGGTCCTGTGCTTGTTGTCACCAATTGCCTCTAAAGCATGAATGTTTTTCTTTCTCTTGCACAGAATCCCAGTGCTCATCCGAGGCCCACTTCCCAGGATCTGGCGGGGTTCTGGGACATGCTGCAGTTGTCCATAGAAAATATTAGTATGAAATTTGATGAACTTCATCAGTTAAAGGCCAATAATTGGAAACAGATGGATCCTCTTGACAAGAAGGTAGAACAATGTAGATTTTGTATGGTTCATTTAAAAACCTGCACAAACACTGGACAGTCTAAATAGGCTTCTGCATTCAGTCTTGCTGTTTACAATGTGAAATGGAGCTGATATCATATTAATCTCATTGTAATGACAATGTTTACATAGTAATCATTTGGGATATTATCTGTAATATGTTTCAGGCATATTTTTAAAGAAAAACCTGTCTTTGTGAATTGGAAAATGGGAATGTGGCTTTTTTGTTAATTAAACTTTAAGTTAAACCATTTTAGTCACTGGAAGGAACTGCCTCCATTTTGCTTTTTAAACTAAAATAAATGACATCTTCAGTGCATGATTATATAGAGCAAGAGTTCAACTTCCTTACACCCTAGGATGTGTTTCTGAGAAAACTAGGAAGCCCTGAGAACTAACCGACTTTGATAATCATTTCATAAATATAGTAATAAAGAAACCACTGTTGTTCAAGGTTAAAAATATACACCATAAAGGTTCACGATAATCATAAATGTTGGGATTTTTTTTTAAGAGTTTTACTTTTGGTTGATTTGCCTTGGGGAATACTGCTCACTGGCTTTCTCATTCAACAGTTTAGAAATAAAGATTCAAATTATTTTACTTTAATTAATAAACTGCAATTTTCACATTTGCTTATGGTGGTTCCAGGCTCACACAGGTATCCAATATTCACCTCTCTAGGTTGCCCTGTCATCAATGACTTTTTAACCCTTTGCTTTCCAATGGCCTAACGTCAAATAGTTCCAAGAGATTCAGCTTCTAAAAACTAGGCTTGGTTGTTCCCATGAAGCTCTGGTAGCCTGTCCTTTTCAGATCTCCTTGCCTGTCCGAGACCTAACAGTAATCCAGTCCATTCTGCTGCTTTCTTCCATCATGGTATCCGGGTTCATATAGTCAGTGGACTCCCAGGAAAAAGCCAATCCCAAGGGCCGATTCATAATCAACAAGAGGGTCATTGTCATTGTCCCTCATCTCCAATTCTATCACCATTGACCTGGGGGTTTTAGTGTTAAGCTTGAAAGTACCATTGATGTATGTGTGGCCTCTTACGTGGGAAGCCAAACATTTGCACTCAATCTAGTTTTTTTTTAATCTGTGTTTAAAACTGTGTACTAAATAAGCTTTCAAATTGTTCTTATTTTAAGAAAACACAACAGATGTACATACATACTGGTAATTTAGTTTCTAGAACTGATCCATCTAATTTCTCACTCATTGGGTTTTTTTTTCAAATATTATTTTTTTAAAAAGGGAAGAAAGAAATGCCTATAAAGCTTCATACTTTTTCAAATATCACAAGTTATGCCACAGTGAAGATTTAAAATGTCCAAAATTTGTGATGCTAAGAATTGACATATGTGACCTGTTGACATGTACACAGTAAGTCATTAGTGAACTTGATTTCTAAATTTTTACACACTTTGTCTATGACCAGAGCTTTTCAGCACCCCCTGAACTTGACGGAACAAGCACAATCAGAGTTGGCCAAATGCTGTTTGCACTCTGAACTTCCCTTTTCTGTACACACAGACTCCACCTTAAACAGCCTGAGGGCAATTCCAATGTAATAAATTTATCTAGGCACTTAACCCAGGCAAGCAAGGAGGATTTGCTGCAATGAGTTTAAGTGCTAAGACACAGAGTGCCCTTTGGAGAATCATAAAATCCCTATTTTAAGAGAACTGTCACATCCACGTCATGAGAATTGAAGGTATCTTACTAAAAATGAAAACAGCAGATTCACATGGACCTTTCCGAGAGCATAAAAACTCACTATCCTTTTCCTAAAATTCCTTCACTGTTTTAGAGTCGCAGCTTTGACGCTGCATTTTTTTTTTTTCTGTGACCCAAGTGTTGAAGGGCCTTTATTTTTGCAGTGGCAGTTTAAAATATCCAACCATTTCAGAGTTTGCTGATGCTGAGAGGGGGAAGATCTCTTTCAATCCTGGGTTAAATTTTCAAGGCACAGTGTCTGCCCCCGTGATTGGAATTGCCTTCTGGGCCACCACAACCGTCCTGAGGCCCCTAAGGAGTGACGTCCCAGCGGCATGTTTTAGGAGCCTGTCTGGGAACGGATTCCACCCCAGAGTGGAGGAACCATCAGTGTCCTCCCTCCAGGGTGACCCCGGAAATATCGCTGTGTGTTTGTGTGTGATGTGCAAACGGGTATAACTCACAGTGGCATCGACAAAGCTAAAGAACACAGTCTTATCATCTCCTCTTCCTCCTTTGGCTTTTTGGTTTGGGTGGGTGGGCCCGGGGACAGGGCGGGGATGTTTTTAAACTCTGAGCCGAGCTTGCACCCGCTGCCTCGCCTCCTTGGAGGGGACGCAGAGTTCCCAGAGGCTGCTGCTGCCGCAGCCACCCTAACCCATCCCTGGCACCCGGAAGAGTCTGGAGCCTCCAGAGAGAACCACACTAAATGTGCCGGGAGCCGCAGCCTTTCAGCAGGGGGCATTTTAAATACCCACATCCTTCCCTTGGAGAGACTAGTTCTGCAATTCAGCCTTACCCTTGGCCTTAGGCTTACCAGTAGTTTTTTTTCCCCCTGCATCTTTTGAATACCCAAGCCAGAATAATAAAGGAAAGGAAAAAAATATATACATATATATGTGTGTATATATATTATATATAATTTACAGCGTGCAGATCAGAACTAACCATCCTTAGGTTTAAAAAAAAAGAAAGAAAACCAAAGCCAAAACCAAAAAAGTGTGCGTGTTCTAACTACTGACCTATCCCAGTTTTTCCCAAGCTTGTCCTGAGAAGCTGTGTAATGTCCTGAACCTTCTGCTTTGATCAGGAGAGAAGGGCCCCTCCTCCAGTGCCAAAGAAGCCGGCGAAGGGCCCCGCGCCGCTGATCCGGGAGCGCTCGCTGGAGAGCTCGCAGCGCCAGGAGGCCCGCAAGCGCCTGATGGCCGCCAAGCGCGCCGCGTCCGTCCGCCAGAACTCGGCCACCGAGAGCGCCGAGAGCATCGAGATCTACATCCCCGAGGCGCAGACCCGGCTCTGAGCGGCCCGCGCGCCCCGCCGCGCCGCCTCCGCGCTCCGTCCTCCCTCCGCCCCCTCCCCGCCCTCCGAGCCCGTCTGTCCCGGAGCTCAGTGACTTCCACTGTCGCGGTGTAGTTGTCGGTCTTGCAGGAGCCGTCCCCCACCCCCACCCCCAGTAGCCCCCGCCGCCCGGACCGGTTCGCCCACGTTCTCCACCGAGCTTCGCCACCCGTACTGACGCGTCACCCACCTGCCTCATCCGGACAGCCGGCCCTTTCTTTTCTCGGCAGAACCAAACCCACCTGTGTAGAAATGGCCCCTTTAGGTCGCCCACCATCCTCAGTTCTCCCAAGCTAGTCTGTCCCTAGAGCTCAGCAATATAAAACCATAGGGTATTTCAGAAATCCAGTAGCACAGGCTGATCCTTTGGGACTTAACCGTCTTCCACGTGAAAGAAACTAGGGCTCCGATTCCCTTTATTTCCCCTAAACGGTTATTATTTTGTAAAGCAGATGGAGCACTTTATTTCCAACCTCAGAAATCACGCCATCTCACCGGAATCGATGAGTGACAATCCTAGAGGGGACGAAGTGGGGCTGGATATGTAGTGGGGAAGGGAGAAGCAAAATCTGCAGGTGCTGGGGGGTTACCTGCTTCACTCACAGCTGCACCAACTGCCTCACTGTTACTCCATCCATCACTGCTTCAAATGTTTCAATCAGCAGAAGATTGTAAATTCGATCTTTCAGGGAAATTAATCTATTCTGAAAGGCAATAAAATGAAGAAAGGCAAGGCAAGGAAGCACTGATAGTTTAAGACATACTACATAAGGGATTTTTTTTTGTCCTATTATTAAGAAAATTTAGACCTGAAATGTTTTATCAAGTATTACTGTACTATCTGTATTATATTGTTGTTGTGGTGGGGGTCTTTAAAGGGGAAAGTGTTGGTCCTCTTAATTTGTTAGTGTCGTCCTGGGGGGGCCTACCTAATTATGCATATAAGTACACACCTGCTTAAGAAGTGCTGTAAATGGCAGGGAGGGTGTTTCAGAGAGAAGTTTGGATTTTCCTGTCATCCCTTTGAATGCTACACATTCATCTGCTGTAACCCAGTAGTTTGTTATGCAGACATATTTTCGCCTTTGGTCTTCTCAAACTCCTACCCAGAGTCCTATCATACCCCAGCATAAGGATTTCGTCCTGTGTCAAACCGATAAAATAAATTTTCTACCCAAGTAGACATGTGGCCTCATTCCAAAGAGCTTGCCCCTCATCTTGAGGTCCCAGGTTGTGAGAGAAGAAATTTGACCTGAAAAGTTCAGCAATTACGAGGAAGGGGGAAAAGTCATGATTCATAAGCACTGAAAGAAACCCAGGCTTTTGGCAGAGAATGTGGATTTACATTTTTAGTCCTGACGGATGGGCAGTGTGCACTAAGCATCTAGCTGAAGTTATCTTTAAATGCCCTTACTCGTAGCAGTTTAAACATTTAGGATGTGGTGATCTTAAAGTATCACTGGCATTTTATGTCCAGCTCCCACCCTAAAGCATTAGAAATTACCACCAAAAAATGACAGACTAAAAACACACATCAAATAAGCGTGCACCAGAGCTTTTTAAAAAAATATATATACTCTCATAGCCAGGTGCTAATTTATTTATGAAATTAAGAGAAGTGATGGGTTCTGGCAACAACTATTTTCATGGTCATATTCTAAAACCACTAGGGAATTCGCTACCTCTCAGAGCCATTGACGCTTTGAGCTATCTTTATAAACAGGGCACAAATGTTTACTGCTGTGGTTTACAAGAAAAGGGCTACTAACCTATTTAAAAACCAACCAACCAACTTTTAACTAGGGTGGACAAAGCACCTTGAGTGCTTTGCAAAATTGGAGCTTACAGAGATTTCGAACTTCAAGTGTTTGCTTGTTTTAAAAAGAATACACCTTTTCTTTAGTTTGTAGCAGCAACGGAAGGTCACACAAAGTTTGCAGCCAGTAAGGCCAACTGCCACCTTGGGTAGCCTACAGTCCCATTCAATCCTGAAAATGACTTGGAACTCATAGATTAACGTGAAGGAAGCAACATCCATTGGAAGACCCATGTTCCCAACTACAGCTCCATGCCCTGAGGTAGAGAGAAGATTGGGATTAAGAAATCGATTTCTAATACGATTCAAGATCATCCTACATTATTTTCTTTGGAAACTGGTTTAGCCCAGAATATTTTAAAGAGAGATAAGAGAAGGCCTATTTATCTTGACTATGTGAATGGTATTTGTATATTCATAAGCTATTTTTGGTAAGAATTTTAAATCTTTTAGCTGAATGCCTGCAGGCATCATGACCTTTGCCTTCCTTAAAACACAAATTGTACAAACACTTTATAAAAAGCTAATTATTGATCTTAAAACATGACCCCACATAAAGCTGCTTGTTAACCACTTGCCCCTTAAGCTGACATCCATAAGCATAACCTTTGTTACATTGTTCTTTTTGATGTAATTTGTAGAAATGTTTTTTAGTTCATAATGGAAAATGTATGTACCCTGAAAAATTACTTATTTTGTTTAACTTTGGTATAAAGCTGTTTGGGCATTTTCTTGGGGAGGGGGGGAACTACAAAAGAAGTTTGTCTCCCACATCAAAAAACGTTCAAAGAAATTAAGTATTTATTATATTTTTTGCAGATGTTTCCATACAATTCACATAACCTTTTTGTAAAGAGAGATGAAGAAATGGATTAAAGATTTTTAATATTTGAAATGGTAAATAGAACTAATTTATTTGTAATATATTTCTGTTATTTATAGATGTTTCCTTAATGTTTTACTGTGCATTACCACTTTAATTTAAGCCTTATCCTTGTGAATTTACCATTTCTTTTTTAAAACATGTCTAGATGCATATTTTAAATAACTGGAATGTAAATCACTAGCATATCTGAATTCCCAATGTAATTTTTAAAAATTATTTTGGTTTGGAAAAAAAAAAGATTCACTTGAAAGCCTTCAGATGGAGGGGTGGGGAACATTTTTATGGCTTTATGAAGTGGAATTTCATAGGCTTATTTACCTAGATTGTGTGTGGACAAAAAAAATTGTAAATAGATGAATGTTTCCCATAATGTAAAAAGAAGAAATTAATAAAATAATTAATGCACTGCTTTCTGCTCTGTGTGTTTTCACTACAAAGCCCTGCTCCTTTCAAAGTACAAGTAATTGCCTTTGGAGGGAATAATTAAGCAATGAAGAAGTAGATCATTCTAACTTTTATTGATAGAATACAATAAAATACACATTTAGGCTAGCCACTGGTGAGCAGATGGGTAGGTGTCCTATGGAAGGAATCAAAATACTGAAAACCAAAAGGCCTTTTACCATGATGATCAGACACATATGAAAGTTTCCGGTCAGAACTGTATATTTTTTTTAATTTTTTTTAATGTTTATTCATTTTTGAGAGAGAGAGAAACAGAGTGTTAGCATGGGAGGAGCAGAGAGAGAGAGGAGACATAGAATCCAAAGCAGGCTCCAGGCTCTGAGTTGTTAATACAGAGCCCCATGTGGGGCTCGAACTCACAGACTGTGGGATCATGACCTGAGCCGAAGTTGGACGCTTAACCAACTGAGCCATC
Organism: Cryptoprocta ferox; assembly: GCA_028646485.1. Classification (NCBI taxonomy): domain Eukaryota; kingdom Metazoa; phylum Chordata; class Mammalia; order Carnivora; family Eupleridae; genus Cryptoprocta; species Cryptoprocta ferox. The sequence goes on from CM053566.1 coordinate 36,395,839, forward strand.
CAGGCACGCCAGAGCTGTATATTTTTGAAAGAAGTTATCAGCCTCTCAAATGTGCAAATCTGTACAGATTTAACCCACCTAGATTTCTTCACAAACATTTCCTCAGTTTTGTTTCCTACACGGTTCCTACCCTGGAGCGGGTAGGGAAAATCAGAATAATGCTTTGTCATTTTAATGTCATCCCCAAAGTAATGAAAAACTGTGCTCACTGAGGCTTAGTGATTTGCCCAGTGGGACACAATTATTAAGCGACAGATTTGAGTCCAAAATCTGAAACTTTGTTCAGCTTCTTCTTCAGTAGGGTCTCTATCATTCTTCCCACATTTAAAATGGATAATAATTTGCCACTGTCCATTTCCTCTGGTTTTCATCTCAGTCATGTTCATAAACCTTGCTTAAAAAAAATTTTTTTAATGTTTAATTTTGAGAGAAAGAGCGTGAGTGGGGTAGGGGCAGAGAGAGACTAAGACACAGAATCAAAAGCAGGCTTCGGGCTCTGAGCTGTCAGCACAGAGCCTGATGCAGGGCTCAAACTCATGAGCTGTGAGATCATGACCTGAGCCGAAGTCAGATGCTTAACTGACTGAGCCACCCAGGTGCCCCATAAACCTTACCTCATACACAAAAATACAGATTTACCCCCCACCCCCATAAAGGTAAATTAGAATGTTTTATGAAGTGGACTTGAACTTCTCTGAAAATGCCAAAGTCTACACAGTATTTCCTCCCCACAAGCGCTTGGGCAAACCCATCCATCTTTATGTAACAAACATGGAAATTAAGCAGCTTAGCCACTTTTCCTGATTTTTGTACATAAGCAAGACCTTTACCAGTTACCAAAATAACATGATTCTGAAACTGTTTCAAAAGAGGATCGATCAAGTGGCTCAGCCCCTGTAAGGCTGCAAAGATCTCAGGACTTGGGTTCACGCACTGATTATTCCTGTAGTGTGAACCACAGTTATACTTCTTGCCTTTTACTAAATTAATTCTTATATTTCACTGGGGCTTCTTAAACATTTTGGCCAATCCCAACACAAAGCGAGATTGTTTTTGCATGTAAAAATTTGAATATCAGTGAAGCAAATTTCAATTTTCCATGTTATAGGGTCCACTCCCCCCCAAAAATGTAATTTTGTTTTTTATAGAAATTGAACAAAATTGTTTGCTCTGAACATGAATTTTTTTATATCTTTGAAAGCCACCCCTTGAAAATACAAATTGAATAAATAAATGGCATTTAAAAATCATAATGTCTGAATGTGTTCATTCTCAAATGCTAGTGATACTAAAGGGTCTGAAATTTACCTCATTTGCTCAATAGGCTTTTTGACTTTTAGCCACTAAACCAAGATCAGATCAACTCCTTTTGCAAACAGAAAACTGGTGACCCTGGCTGAAAACCCTCTCTGGGTCCTAACTCATTTACTGTAAGTTTACAGACTAGGTCTTAAATTCCTCTGTAAGTCACTCATTATCTCCCCTAAGGCAGGGAGAGGAAATAGCATGCTGTGTCCTGGTCCATATGCTTCTCTGTGGGCTTACTGTGGGCCTAGGGAGACATCACCAGACAAGTACAGGAATGTGTAAAACCCCAGTACCTGTGATTCCTGATTCCTGAGTCTCCATTTAGCATGCCAATGGCTTATTTCAGTATGTTTCTATGTAAATGAGCACAAACTTAAATTTATAGAAAATGGCTGAAATCAGGAAAGCGTTCTGATAAACACCAAAAGTCAATCTCTGCCATGTGGCCGATGGAACTGTTGCTATTCCTTGCACCTAATATTTTCACTAATACTTTTGAAGATTGCTGTTCTTTCCTCCTCACACTTCTAGTCTTCCTTCTGGGAGGAGGAAGATTACTTGATAAGTAAATCGTTGTCATGGGGAGCTTCCATAGAGATCACAACAAGGAGATTTTTCCATAGAAAAATTCACCTTTTCACTTTGGAAAGAGGGAAAGGGAAGCAAATAGTCTTAGTTTTCTCTTCTGTTACAAAGGGGAAGATGCCCTCTCCCTATTGACACTAAAGAAGGTCATAGACAACAATTACAGGTTTTGTAGTCTTAAATACTGGTTCGTTCACTGCTTCTGAAGGTCAATGATCCTGAATAGTTAGCCTTCTGAGATTTGCCCACAAAATCATCAGTTGATGAATCCTTCCTTCTTCTTAGAGCTTTCAAGTCCAATGCCTGCAAACAATTTCTATTATGAAAAATGAGGAGAAGCATCTAGGAAGTTACATAATACTATATGGGGATGGTCCCATAAAGTGTATCGGAAGAAACATCTCTCCAGATTAAGATATAACATTTTACTAACTTTAAAAGAGGCTCCATTTGAAAGGATTTTGGGTCCTAGGGAATAACCTCTTGCTATCAAAAATGTTTACTCCTGTAAATTAAAAAAAAATTTTTTTAAGTAATCTCTACACCCAACATGGGACTCAAACTCATGACCCTAAGATCAAGAGTCTCATGTCCCTCCATCTGAGCCAGCCAGGTGCCCTGTGAATTATATTTTTAAAAATACCAACTTTATCCCATTGTTTCTTTTCTTGAATAAGTCCTAATGTACTTTGCAACGTTGGCCAATACAATGTCTATAATTCCCAAGTGTGAGAAGAAGCGGATCTTAAAGTCAGAATGTAAACAAAGATAAGCAGGAGAGAGGTTAAGTAATTGACTTTTAGATTCCTTTCCAGCTTGATTTAATTTCACACATTGATCAAGAGCCTCCCCTCTCCCCAGCATGCTCACAATGAAGGGATTTTCTCTCCCTGCAGCTAGGCCCCTGGCCAGAGCAGTACCTGGGAGGTCTTAGTGAGCCCAGCACTTCCAATGTTGGCCTTGTCAAGCATAAAAGAGCAACTCAAGGGTTCCTGAGCTGTTTCTTACATTAGTCAAGCAAGGCAATGAGTCTGGAATGATTAAAGGACGACCCTTTCAAAAGAGCCTGTGTCTTTGTGTCTAGTCTTGAGTTGATACACCAAGGATCCCTTGGCTAGCAGACTGTTCAAAATGAAATCTTACGGAGAATGGAAAAAACTGATCAATAGTTTGGAAAATTAGAACAGTGGAGATATGCTGGCACAGGAAAATGGGAGTTTGTCAACTGAGTGTGAGTGAGTGTTAAAGTGCTTTATACATAGAGGTGAAGTGAGGAATCGTTATTCAGATAATTGTGAGTAAATCCAGAGATAAAGAAAACGAATGTGAGCCTCAAATGTTTCATGTTAGAATATTCAGGATCTGTCAGTGGTTGAATTCATCATGTAATTGTTCTCAAGGGCACTTCCTTTAAGATGGGTTAAGAGAAGGCCAAGAACTAGTCATTCTTCCAGCAAAGGCAACACATTAGAATTGGGTTAAATATTCAACTGAGAGAACTTGGGTTAAGTATTAAGGAAACGCTTACCTAAAGAAGTACGAGGTCTTGACTACCCTGAGAAGTGTGGGGTATCTTCCTGAGAGAGCTCATTCTGCCAATGGCGTTACCTGAGTGATCCTCATGAAACAGGACAAGTGCCCCCATGACTCTTAGTGTTTAGATTTATTAGATAATAAATGCAGAGAGGAGAGGTCTCTCACCTGCTCCACACCCCATAATCCCCATTGGCTTCAGCCCAAGGTAATAATTTCTGAGCAAGGTTTCTGTCAGTGACTCCAGATTCACAAGAAGAGAGGACCCGCCTGGGGTCCCCACACACTCCAGGGGAAAGACCCATGTGACATTTTGATTGTAATACTCTGACTTGGGGTTGGGTAGGAAAACACTGTCATATGCTTACAAATATTTCCAGCATTTCTCTTAGAAGCTGGACTGACTCTCTCATTCACTTCAAAATTGTGCCAAGAGTGGCCAGTCTGTCCAGCAGACATAGGGCCATTCTGCAAGTGGGAAAGAGCTCAGGTTATGGCCAGATCACCTATGTTTGAATCCCTAGCTCTACTCTTTACTAGCTGTGTCTTTTGGGGCAAGTTAAGTAATTTCTCTGTACCTCACTTTTCCCATCTGTACAATTAGGATGAAACTAGTAGCTGCCTCACAAGGTTGTTCTAAGGATTAAATAAATCAACACATGGAAAGCTCTTAATACAGTGCTTCGAAAACAGTAAGCACTCAGTAAATGTTCACTCTCATTATCACCATCATCACCATTATTTTTTTTAATGCTTATTTATTTTTGAGAAAGATAGTGAGCAGGGGAGGGGGAGACAGAGGATCCCAAGGGGGCTCTGCATTGAGAGCAGAAAGCCCAATGTGGGGCTCAAACTCACAAACCGTGAGATCATGACCTGAGCCGAAGTCAGACACAACTAACTGAGCCACCCAGGCACCCCATCATAACCATTATTATGACGCATTTACATTTACTGGGAAAGTGCCTGTGTCCTGGCTGTACTATTTTATATGCAATTAGTAACTTAATCTTCATAGTCACCTTATGAGATAGTCGCTACAAGTAAATTAGAGAGATTAGGGAGCATCCCAAGGTCCCTGGTGATAACAGAGTTCATGTCTCAATCCAGTCTAAGTCTAGATTCTTTGTGCAAGCAAAGCCACTCTCTTTCAGCGTTTCACTGGTGAAAAAGGTACACGTACAGCAATTTCAACAAAGAGCAAAGGGGTAGACATCAAAAATAAGCCTACTTTTTGCTCCAGTTCTTTCCTGCAATATTCAACATCTTTGAGCCATTTTTCTGTGTATCCTTTTGAAATCTATCTATGCATACTCAAGCATATATATTTTTTATTTTCCCACAAACACGAAGCATACTATACACATGATTTTATTGTGCATTCTATTTAATGGGTGAACCATGATACACTATCCAGTCCCTCAGTTGATGGACATGTAGGCCATTTCCACAGCTCGCTATGACAAAACCTGCAGTGAAAATTGTTTCACAATGCATCTTCCATACATATGGATGTGTATCTACAGGTCATATTCCTAGAAAAATGGACACATTTTGTTTTTAAATATTGCTAATTGACTTTCCAAAAAGGCTACCTTCATTTTCAGTTCACCAAACATGTGTGAGATTTAGCACCTACCTTTGCAAACAAAGAAACAAATGATTCAAAAAGTAAATTCAGAGGAATGCTTAGAACAACAACAACAATAACAACAACAACAACAAACCCAGGAATTTCCAATAGGCTTTCAACAAAGAAGGAGAAAAAGTCACTGGAAATGTGGAGGTGGTTCCAATGTAATCTTTTACGTAACTCACAGAACAAAGGTGCCAGAACTGAGGGAAAAAGTAAGCATGGCGTCAGCCCTGGGGTGTGAACTCATCCGGGAACTGGGTCTATTTGCATACTGCCTAAGAACTGCCTAAGAACCCAACAGCCTCTGGCAGCCAGGTCTAATCTCACTATGGGTCTATGTCTACTTTGAGGCAGAGAACTTGGATGATTAAGCAGGTTTATACCACAGGATATCAGCTACTACCCATGAATTTTTTCCTCCTTAGTTTTTTTAAAAGTGAAACTCCTTTAAAAAGTCTTTAAGAAGATTTACAGAAATAAAACCTAAGACTCCAAACAATGAAAGAAAGAAGGGAAAACTTGTTAGATGACTTCACCAAGCTCTCAGGTCAGGCCCCTAGGATCCTGAGCAGCCTCAAACGAATACTAAATTTCCTTCGGGGCTTCCTGATAGCCCCGGCAAAGTGGTCAGCATTTTAAAGTTTGTCTTCATTCAGTCTGGAGACTCCAAAACATTAAAAGTTCCCTCTATCCTCAAAGAGCGACCAAAATGATTTTGCATATGTTGCAATCTAGTGTGTGAATACAACTGCCTTGTTAATCACTCACAGCACAAACAAATAGCCTCATAGAAGGAAGTATAACTATTGTGTCTTTAAAATCATTCCTCTTTTACTTAACTGGTTTGAGTGACTTTTGGTTCTTGGCAGACAAATAGTCCCATAATAAGACAGAGTCAGTTCTGACATCCTTGTTGAGACCGACATCCTTTGGAGTTCAATCCAAGAATATGTCCTTCCCTCTAGGAAGTAAGCAATATTTCAGTGGGTATTTTTTTTCCTTTCTTTTCTTTCCAAGCAGACCTCCTGACAAATAAGAAGTCCTCCATTTCCTGTTCAGACAGGCCCATATCAGAGCGTGTGACTTTCAAGACCTAGTTGTCCCTGAGCAGGAACTCTTCATTTCCCAAAAGCATCCCTTTGTCTCGCTAAAGGTTGCAACCCTTTCTTCCCCGCAGAGTTGGCTGCTGTTGCTGGACAGACGGAAGTCGCTGCTGTCCCTCGGGGCTGTCACCACCTAACACCGGTGTTCACGCTGTGACCCCGGGGGCAGTTTCAGCTGCATTTAGGCAAACAGCCCTGTGACTTTTAACACACATTAGAACAGGGGGACTCTTCACCAGTGTGGGAAAGCCACAGAGGACTTCCCAGGGCAGCTAGGATTCTAAGGTCTGGTTAATATTTCAGTCCCAGTCCTGGGAAGACTATGCTTTGACACTGAATTTAAATAGTCATTTCTTTATTAAATGTAAAACACTGGGCTGAGTTGTCCCTCCCCTCTGGTAGCACATTCTATCATTTGGGGGTGGGGGGAGAAGGGAAGAGAAGAAGACACAAACTGCAGATGCAGAAGAACACCTAACAATACCCTGAAGATAGACCAAAGCCTTCTGCCTTTTGCAAAATACAAGTGATTAACTGCAGGGAAGGAGGCAACGATTTATGGAAGGTGGGGCTTGACTTGCAGGTTTTTAACAGCCACCAGAACAATGGTTCTCTAACTTCAATATGCCTAAGAATCACTTAGGGATCACTTAGTTACCCCAACCCTCAAAGCAGATCCTGATGCCAGAGGTCTGCTCTGAGGGCCAATATTGCATTTCTAACAAATTCACCCTGTAAGTCTAATGCCAGAGTTCATGGGCCCCCCTCTGAGAAACTGTTGTCCAACTGTGGACTTCAACCTGGGAAGCTTTAAGAAATCTTCACAGGAGGTCAATTACATCAGAATGGGGCAGGGGCCAAGGAAGGACCAAAGCATCCATATCTGGGTGAAGCCAAGGTTGAGAATCCCTACTGCAAAGGCATTTGAAGCAAAAAGAAGGCATGGAGGAGGGTCAGAGCAGTGAATGTCTAAGGAGTCAATCACAGGTAATTAGGTATGGCTAGAATGACAGGTGCATAGCAGGGGCTGTCTTTTAACTCATATGCCAGGGCAAGGACAAACAAGAACTAGTGTACTTTGCACAAGGGAAAAAAAAATCCAACCTTACCGGAAGCATTGCTAGGAATTTTATGACCCGCTTACTAGTGGAACACAATGTCTTCATTTGTATCTATGGGGAGTTTGTCTGGAGCATAAGGATATCAGTCAAGTGCAAGGCTTTCCACTAAGGTTAAATACCTTTGCCAGTCTGGCTTTTCAGCACTCATTCTGAGAATTAGAACACAGAAGGCAGGAAGTTCAACATTATATAGCATACTCCCACGAATTGACTTGCTTGCATCAGTTTATTTTCAAAAACATACTTTGCCATAAAATGTGAAGCAATTACTACACATCTGAGACTTTTCTGCACAGTCATGTAGCAGAATCAGTCTTAGAAAGAAACACCCAGGGGCTCCTGGCTGGCTTAGTCTGTAGAGCACGTGATTCTTGATCTCGAGGATGCAAATTTGAGCCCCATGTTGGGTGTAGAGATTATTTAAAAAAATTTTTTTAATCCAAAAAAAAAAAAGTACTAGAATCACCTAAAAGGATAGTTTTCTCATTTACCATTGTCTTAGCCTATCTGGGCTTCTAGAACAAAATACCATAGGGTATCCACTTTACGGCTCGGTAGGTTAAGTGTCCGACTTCGGCTCAGGTCATGATCTGACGCTTTGTGGGTTCGAGCCTCATCGGGCTCTGTGCTGACAGCTCAGAGCCTGGAGCCTGCTTAGGATTCTGTGTCTCCCTCTCTCTCTGCCCCTCCCCTGCTTGCTCTCAGTCTCTCTCTCAAAATAAAGACATAAAAAAAAAAATTAAAAAATTAAAAAAAAGCAGCCCGGGAGATCATTCAGCCCAGAATTCAAATCCCAGCTCCGTTACCCATGATGTTGGGTAGCTCACTTCTTATCTTCCTAAGCCTCAGTTTCTTTATCTGTCAAAAACAGATAATAATCTTATTTATTTATTTATTTATATTTATTTATTTTGGAAAGAAAGAGAGCACATGTGAGTGGGGGAGGGACAGAAGGGGAGAGAAAGAGAATCTTAAGCAGATACCTTGCTCAGCACAGAGCCCAACGTGGAGCTCAATCCCACAACTTTAGGATCATGACCTGAGCCAAAATCAAGAGTTGGACACTTAACTGACTGAGCCACCCAGGCCCCCAACTAATACCTATTTTAATTATTTCAGAGATTGTTGTGAGGATTCAACTAGATGACATGTTTCATAAAAAACTTTTAACAGAACAAGAAACAAGTGTTGGCGAGGATGTGGAGAAAAAAGAACCCTTGTGCACTGTTGGTGGAAATGCAAACTGGTGCAGCCACTGTGGAAAACAGTGTAGAGGTTCCTCAAAAGTTAAAAATAGAGTTATTCCACAATCCATTAATCGCACTACTGGGTATGTACCCAAATAATACAAAAACACTAATTTGAAGGGATATATGCACCCCTATGTTTATAGCAGCATTATTTGCAGTAGCTAAATTATGGAAGCAACCCAAGTTGTACATTGGAGATCAGTTCATCTTACTCCCTTTTTTCTACAGATATGGAAGTTGAGCCAACACATGCACCTCTGGAAATGGCATCAGCTTTGAGAGTGATGACCTCCAAGCAACACACATAGCCATGTTTTAAGATTTTCTCCGTGTCATTTTTTAAAAATAGTCTTTGTTTCTGGGGCATCTGGGTGGCTCAGTCAGTTAAACGCCCAACTTCGGCTAAGGTCACGATCCTACAGTTCATGGGTTTGAGCCCCACGTCACGCTCTGTGCTGACAGCTCAGAACCTGGAGCCTGCTTCAGATTCTGTGTCTTCCTCTCTCTCTGCCACCCCCTCCCCCCACCCCACCCCACTCCCGCTCTTGCTCTGTCTCTTTCTCTCTCAAAATTAAATAAACATTAAATTAAATAAATAAATAATAGTCTTTGTTTCTTTTCTTTTTTTATAGACTTAACTTTTTTAGAGCAGTTTTAGGTTTACAACAAAACTGCAAGGAAACTGCAGAGATTTCCCTTATACCCCTAGCTCCCATACATGCATAGCCTTCTCTATTATCAACATCACTCACCAGAATGATACTTTTTTTTTTTTTTTTACCAAGGATGAACCTACATTGACAAATCATAATCACCCAAAGTCCACAGTATACCTTAGGGTGAGTTCACTCTTGGTGTTGTACATTCTGTGGGTTTGGGAAAATGTGTAATGACATATATCTATTGCTATAATATCATACAGAGTATTCTTACTGGCCTAAAAATCCCCTAAGCTCTGCCTATTCATCTCTCTTACTAACCCTGACCCTGGAAACCACTGATCTTTTTTACTGTCTCCATAATTTTGCCTTTTCAGAATGTCATATAGTTGGAATCACAGTAGGTAGACTTTTCAGATTGGCTTCTTTCCCCTGGTAATATGTATTTAAGTTTCTTCCATGTCTTTCCATGGCTTGACAGCTCATTTTTTTTTTATCACTGAATAATATTCCATTGTATGGATGTGCCACAGTTTATTTTCCCATTCACCTATTGAAAGACAACTTTGTTGCTTCCCAGTTCAGGCAACTATGAATAAAGCTGCTAGAAAATCCGTGTGCAGATGTTTGCATAGACATAAATTTTCAACTCTTAGGTCAATACCAAGGAGCACAACCGCTGGATCATATGGTAAGAGTATATTTAGTTTTGTAAGGAACTGCCAAACTGTCTTCCAAAGTGGCTGTACCACCTTGCATTTCCACCAACAATGAATAAGAGTTCTGTTGCTCCACATCCTTCTCAGCACTCGGTGATATCACTGTTCTAGACTCTTTCCATTCTAATAGGTATGTAGTGCGATTTCATATTTGTTTTAATTTGCATCATTTGATTTTTTGAAGTCCATCTTGGATACTTCTAGGTGGTGTCATGGACTGAATTGTGTCTCCCAAAAAATGTATATGTTGAACTCCTGACCTCCAGTGTGATGGTATTTAAACATGGGATCTTTGGCAGGTAATTGGCATTAGAAGAGGTCATGAGAGTGGAGTCCTCATGATCAAATCAGTGCCCTTACAAGAAGAGACACCAGAAACTGTGTGTGTTCTCTCTCCCACATGAAGACACAGTAATAAGGTGGCCATCGGCAAGCTGGGAAGACAGGTCTCACCAGAACCGGACTATGCTGGCCTCCGGATTTTGGACCTCTCAGCCTCCAGAACTGTAAGAAATAAATTTCTTTGATTTAAGACAGTATCTCTGCTTTTTTGTTATAGCAGCCTGAGCTAAGACCAATGTATTGTAAATATATTGAAATGATTGGTTCATCTTTTGATTGGTTGTAAATTAGTGCCTTGCAGAAAAGACTAATGTAACCTCAGTTGGTTGAAAATACATTAGACATAAATGACAAATTTAAAAAATTATAAATGAAAAATGCCAAGTATTTCAAATCATGTATCTAATAAGAGGTGAATATCCAGTATGTATAAATAACTTCCACAACTTAATCACAACCAAAAAAATGAATAACCTAATTTAAAAATGAGCAAAGGCCTTGAATAGACATTTCTCCAAAGATATGCAACTGGCCAATAAGCACACGAAAAGGAGCTCATCATCACTAATCGTTAGAAAAAGCAAGTCAAAACCACAAAGAGACACCACTTGTGCCCATTAGGAATCCTACTATCAAAAAACAGAAACCAACAGATGTTGATAAGGACTGCGGGGCCGGTGGGGCGGGTGGGGGGGACTGGAACACTTGTGCATTGGAGATGGGAATGTAGAATGCTATAGCCATTATGGAAAACAGTATGGTAGACCTTCAAAAAAGTTAAAAATAGAATTACCATATGATACAACAACTTCTCTTTTGGGTATATACCCAAAAAATGGAAAATGGGGTCTCAAGGAGATATTCGTACACCCATGTTCAAAGAAGCATTACTCAAAATAATGAACAGGTAGAAGCAACCCCATGTCCATCGACACACAAATGAATAAACAAAATGTGGTAGATACATACAATGGAATATCATTCAACTTTTAAAAAAAAAAAAAGGAAGGAAATTCTGACACAGGCTACCACCTGGAAGAACCTTCAAGACATTATGCTAAGTGAAATAGGTCAGCCACAAATAGGGTCAATACTGTATGATCCCGCTTAAATGAGAAACTTAGAGCAGTCAAATTTGTGGAGACAGAGAGTAGAAATGCTGGTGAACAAGGGCTGGAGGCAGGGGGATGGGAAGTTATTGCTTAGTAGGTACAGAGTGTCAGTTTTGCAAGATAAGCTCTGGAGAGATGGATGATGGTGATGGTTAAGCAACAACACGAAGGTGCTTATTGTCACAGAACTGTACAGGTAAAAATGGTTAAGATGGTAAATTTTATGTTATATGTATCTTACCACAATTCCCAAAAGAATAAAATATTATCACATAATAAGTGAGTACTCTAAGAAAGAATTACTCTTTGGTAAATGTCTACAGGTCTTTTAAAAATGTTCTACCCATAATCTACTGTGTTTGTACAATGTTTATGGTTTAGGAAGCCCATCAGCATTTACTACCTCATTTATCCTTAAAAAATCTCTATGAGGCAGAGAAGGTATATGTTATTCTTATCTTAGAAGAAATTGATGCTCAGATAAGGTCATGGTGCTAGGAAAGTGCACAGCTGGCAATGAGTCTTCTGTCTCTAAAACGGGAGCCAATCCACTCTTAGAAGCACGTGGCTGCTCTAGAATCCTAATGGCCAGCCACCCCACTGGGGCTTGCGGTGTGTCACAGTACAGGTGGTTTTAATTCAGTTTGTTCATAAGCCTCACCAACCGGCCAGTGTCACAGGTTTCTTTTTCTGTATAGCCCAGTTTGCTTTACTGAACCTCATGGTCAAAGACAGTGGATCTAACTCTGGCCAACAGGATACTCTGTTTTTGGGGCGCCTGGGTGGCTCAGTCGGTTAAGTATCCAACTTCGGCTCAGGTCATGATCTCACGGTTTGTGGGTTCAAGCCCCGTGTCGAGCTCTGTGCAGACAGCTCAGAGCCTGGAGCCTGCTTCAGATTCTGTGTCGCTCTCTCTCTCTGGCCCTCCCCAACTCATGCTCTGTTTCTCTCTGTATCAATAATAAATAAACATTAAAAAAAAGGATACTCTCTTTTTCCCCCCAAGAAACAGACTTTTTTAAAAAATTTATTTATTTTTGAGAGAGAGAGTGCAAGTGAGCAGAGGCAGAGAGAGAGAATCCCACACAGGCTCCACGCTGTCAGCACAGAGCCCGCAGTGGGGCTCGAGCTCAGCCGAAGTGGGGCTTGAGCTCACCTGATGCAGGGCTCTAACTCACCAACCCGTGAGATCATGACCTGACCCGGAGTCAAATGCTTAATGGCCTGAGCCACTCAGGTGCCCCTCAAGTGGGTACTTTTAGCAACAATTCTATATGGGTGAAATTTGGATAGATACTCCAATGCTACTACTGGGAAACTCCAAGTGCTTGCTAGAGATGCATTAGTGTCAGATGCGCAAGAGAATCTGAGCCTGGGACAATGCAGCCAGTTACAATTAAGAGGCAAGGTAACTAGACCTGGTTTAAACAATAACATAATTTCAAAGTTTCCCATAAGTGCCAAGTTTAAAAACCATATAAGCCCCAGGTTTGGAATTCTCTAGAGGTTTCTGGTAGAATCAGGGCTCCTGGCCTCCATTCACTTGCTGGGCCCTCTTTCAAGCATTGATCTCCCCTGCCTGTCATGATGGCTCAGTGGACACAGCCGTGGTCTCACCTCCACACACACGGTGTCTGAGAGGAGAGACTGGCTTTGTCCCAGCATGCCACGCATGACTTTCATCCTGATCAGACCAGTAAAGTGCCATGCCACAGCCAGTCATTGAGGTCAGGCAACAAGTTCACCAAGAGACTTAGCTCAAGTCCTGTGCTTGCCTCTACAGGCCAGGGATAGTCACTTTTCCATTCATCAGATGAAAATGAAAAATTTATGCCTTTAGAAAGGAGAAAGGGGAAATGGCTCTCAGAGAGAAACCAACAAGTGTCTCCCACAGCAGAGCTTCCCGGGCAGCGTGCTTCGGCCCAGAGAGTGACCAAGTAAGGTATACTGAGTGCTCAGCAGGGCTCAGAGCCCCCAGCAAAGCTGGGGGCAGCTGGAGTTCCCAGGTAGGCTCTCCAGCCTTGAGCTGAGCATAGCTGTATATACTATACAATGTGACTGTTTTCTATGTCTGCCATGATAAGAAAGGATTGAGAAATACTGTGGGGCACCTGGGTGCCTCAGTGTGTTAAGTACCCAACTTCGGCTCAGGTCATGATCTCACAGTCCCTGAGTTTGAGCCCTGCATTGGGCTCTGTGCTGACAGCTCAGAGCCTGGAGCCTGCTTTGGATTCTGTGTCTCCCTCTGTCTCTGCCCCTCCCTGACTCTCTCTCTGTCTCTCGCTTTTTCTCTCTCTCTCAAAAATAAATAAACATAAAAAATAATTTAAGAAATACTGTACTACCAATTCATTTTGATGGTTTGCAATCCATGAAAACAATTTATCAACCATGTTAATAGATTTAAGCAAGCTTCTCCTGAAAGTATTATTTTTGTAAACCACAATCTTCCTATCGTCAATTTCCATTTCCAGAAAAGGTTGTGCAAAAACTAGTTTGGATACCACCTAATCTAGATTTGGGTCTGAATGCAGGGTAAGGTAAGGGCGCCTGGATGGCTCAGTCAGTTGTGTCTGACTTCAGCTCAGGTCATGATCTCGAGGTTCGGGAGTTTGAGCCACGCATCAGGCTCTAAACTGTCATCACAGAACTTGCTTTGGATCCTCTGTCTCCCTCTCTCTTTACCTTTCCCCCATTCATGCTCTCTGACTCTGTCTCTGTCTCTGTCTCTGTCTCTGTCTCAAAAATAAACACTAAGAAAAAAAGAAGTGTGACTATAGGGTAAAATACACATTAGCTTTGATAGCAAGAACCGAGTGTTCTTCACCAACACCCCCCATATGTGGGGTTTAGGATAGATCCACTAGATTTGATTGTATGATAGTGGACCTAAACCAGGATTTCCTGTTTTGGGGAGTATTAGGTAAACCCCTGACCTAAGGCTGGCTTCTGTCATGCTCCCTTGACTTCCAAGTGCTGAAGGCAAAATGCAGGCTGGGAAGAAGGATATATCCCTCACAGTAGGCACACATGGTCCTGTCTCTCTCCAATTCTTAGCATTACAAAATGTCAGCACCCATTTGGAGTTTCTCCAGCGCTGGCCTGTGGCTTAGTTGGGAAACTAAACCTTGCCTCTTAATTGTAACTGGTTGCATTGTCCCAGACTCAGATTCTCTTGCATATCTGACACTAATGCATCTCCAGCAAGCACTTGGAGTTTCCCAGTGGTGAACCCACTGTCAACATACACTGACAGCGAGATAAAGAAGGAAGGGGAAAGAAAGGGCAACCTGGAGTTCCCCTTCCTTCTGACTCTTTAGCAGCGTTGATGGAGCCTGGCCCTTCCTCACTTCCCTCACTTGCCTTCATTTCAGAAGCCCTGGCCATAGAATCCAGGTAATGTACCAGTTAGAAATAAAGCCTAAGGCTGGAAGTCGAGCCAGGGCTATTCACGGGCATGCCAGGTGCTGTCACGTGGGGCCCCATGCACAGGAGGGCCCTGTGCTTGGTTTAATGCTCTTTATAACCATCTTGAAATTAGGGGCGCCTGGGGGGCTCAGTCGGTTAAGCGCACAACTTTTGATTTCGGCTCAGGTCCTGCTCTCACGGTTCGTGGGGTCGAGCCCTGTGTGAGGCTCCTCGCTGAGAGCACGGAGGCTGCTTGGGATTCCTTCTCTCTTCCTCACTCTTTCCCTCCCCTGCTCGCGTGCTCTCTCTCTCTCTCAATAAATAAATACATAAATAAACTTAAAAATTGCTTGAACCATCCTAAAATTCTTAATAATTGTATACCTTTGAAGTTGTGTTTTGTAAGTCCAATGGGACAGCAGCGGATGTTCGTGAGCAGAGGAGTTAGGGGTCACATGTGTCCTTGCTGGCCCATTCTCGTATAGCCAGCAATCCCTGTGCGCCGGGAGCACAGGATTCCAGTGACTCACTGGAGATCCCCGCTGGAGATAGCAGGAGATCAGCGAGACTCAAAGTGGGTGCCGGTTAAGGTGCCAGGTTTACAACCAAATATTTGGAGGGGCTCACAGCCCCAAGAAGCCATGCTTTCCATTCGAGCGAGAAAGAAAGCAGTGGCATTTTAGGAGTCATGAATGAATAAGGAACGCTCTCACGTTCTTTCCCGCTCTTGCGACTTCCCTGTAGTAGCCAACCACTTACTTTGAAGACAGTGACATAAAAGGAAAGGGAAAGGACAGATGACCCATAGTTCCTTCTCTTTCAGGCCTTCCTTGTTCACTAAGCCAAAGGTAGAGAATGTTGGTAGGATGTGGGCACATTAAGAAGGGAAAAAAAAAAAAAAAGAAACAGATAAACAACAGATTAGCTACCTTTACACAGCATTTCCACTCTTCCAGTTACAGCAGAACGTATGTGCATGTACAAACTATGACACAGAAATGGCATCATCTGGGTGATCCCGTATACGTTGTATGCTCTTCTATTTCCATTGACAGCTGGCACTACACCATGTAAAGATGAACAGTAAAAATTCATGCTAATAATTTAAAATTGTAGTTTTTCTTTGCTTAAAACAACATTAAATGGCAAATGGAAAACACCATGACAGGACAACCGAAAGGAAAAAGCGTTAGATTTCAGTAGCTTTAATGGTAGTTTTTTCTTGTTCTTTGAAGGGGTCCCACACGTGTATTTTGCACTCGGGCCTGTGAGTTACGGAGCTGGTCCTGGCTGGAGCCCAGAGAGCTGTATTTGAGAGCCTCCCACCAGGAGATTCCAGTGCACAGCCAGACTGGAGAACCTGGGGTCCCTTTTCCTGGCTTGCCAGGGCTCTATTCCAGCCAGCCTGCCCCACTGCCTCTCCCAACCCCCCCGCCCCTCCACCTTTGCGCCATAGAGTCCTGAACATGAAGTAAACGTTTTCTGTGCACACAACTGTCAGACCTGCATAGCTGAGGTTCCCTTTCTCCCAAGTAACACTTAAACTGTGCTTCAAACATCCTTAATGTAGAAGCTACAGTTTGCCCAGCTACTCTGAAGGGACAGCTCAGTTTTAAAAGCCCTACATCCTGGGGCACCTGGGTGGCTCAGTTGGTTGAGCGTCTGACTTCGGCTCAGGTCATGATCTCATGGTTCGTGGGTTCGAGCCCTGTGTCGGGCTCTGTGCTGACAGCTCAGAGCCTGGAGCCTGCTTCGGATTCTGTGTCTCCTCTTCTCTCTGCCCTCCCATAATCATGCTCTGTCTCTTTCTGTCATCTCAATGATAAATAATCGTTAAAAAAGATTTAATTAAAAAAATAAAAACCCTACATCCTGGTGCACCTAGGTGGCTCAGTCACTTAAATGTCCAACTCTTGGTTTCAGATCAGGTTATGATCTCACAGTTTATGAGTTCAAGCCCCGTGTGGGGCTTTATGCTGACAACAGCATAGAGACTGCTGGGGATTCTGTCTCCTTCTCTCTCTGCTCCTCCCCTGCCCATTCTCTACCTCTCTCTCTCAGGAATAAATAAGTAAACATTCTAAAAAATTAAAATTAAATAAAAGCCCTACATCTTAATTTGCAAGGCTTCACATTTTTATTACCCAGAGTCATAAGGTTCTTTCCTATCTGATTTTCAAATGTCCCTCTGGATCCTCAGTAAGTTTATAATTACAGTCATTTTCTTAATCAACTATAGATTTTCCTGGAGCTCTCTCGTCCTCAGAAAAGCCTTGAGATCCTCCTGGCTCTGTCTCTGGTAAGAATAGACATGACCATTGGTCTCTGGCAGGGCAGGCCTGGTGTTCTGCACCCCTCTTCTCTCCTCCACCTCCCTCTTAGGGCCTCCTCCCTCCTGTCCCCGCCTCCCCTCCCCACCATGCTGCATCACTTCTGCTATAGCAAAACACTTGGTCTCTCCAAATTAATAGTTTCACGTAGGCCTTTCTCCTCCCTGGATGGAAACATCAGCCCTAAAGTTTACAATCTCCCTCTTGATAGTTTTGCCCAAAGAAAGGAGATGTTTCATCATTTTGAGACCCTAATAGTAAACAGTTATTTATTTATTTATTTATTTATTTATTTTTGAGAGAGAAAAAGTGCAAGTGAACAAGGGGCAGAGAAAGAGGGAGAGAGAAGTGGGGCACAGACTCATGAGATGCGAGCCTCAAACTCACATACCAGTGAGATCATGATCTGAGCCAAAGTCAGATGCTTAACCAACTGAGCCACCCAGGTGCTCCCCACAAGAGTAAACTTTTTATTTGCATTCCATCACACAGGAAATCCTTTACTTACGATCAATATCTTGTGGACCCTTTATTGATTTCAAATAAACTACATTGTTATCAGATCTATAAGTATTATTGCTTCTATCCTTAGAAGGTTAGTGCTTTCAGAGGCTGAGCAGATCCTCTACATAATGCTACCCTCTGCTTTACTCGTGAGAAAACCAGCTTCGAGAAGCTAGTGTTATGCTGGCCTAGTACCACGCTTAGTTCCTCTGAAGTAAAGCTCAGTGCTCTTCCACCTGCATCAGGGGGCAGCTTCGGTTATGTGTCAAAGTCACAAAAGGCAAGAAGCCTGCGGGTTGGTAAAGGCACAGGAACCCAGTGGGGTGGTGCCTGGCAGGTCCAAAGGGATGGACGCTCCTGGCTCTGGACCCTTCTGGACCTCACCCAATGTACCCCTTCATCTGGCTGTTCATCTGTATCCTTAATATTGTCCTTTATAGTAAGCTGACAAAGGGGTTCCTGGGTGGCTCAGTTGGTTAAGCATCGACTTTAGCTCAGGTCATGATCTCACAGTTCATGAGTCCTAGCCCCACATTGGGCTCTGTGCTGACAGCTTGGAGCCTGGAGCCTGCTTCAGATTCTGTCTCCCTCTTTCTCTGCCCCTCTCCCACTCATTCTCTCTCTCTCTCTCTCAAAAATAAATAGACATTAAAAAATTTATAATAATCTGACAAATAAATTTAAAAGGGGGGTATAAAGAATGAGAAAAGGAGAACAAAGAGCAAAGAAAGAAGAATTGAAGGAGAGACCTTGTCCTCGAGTAACTGGGGAATGAAGCAAAAGCAAGACATCCAAGAATAGACAAATGAGGTTCTATTTGACCAGTTATTGTTTCTAGTAAAAGACCAACTGTGGTATATTAAAAATATTCTCTGGAGGATAAACAAGAAGATGAGAGGCTCAGTTTTGGAGAAGTCACGTAACTTGAAAAGGTTAACAGACTACCCCAGACGATCCCAGTTTTCTTGTCGACCCCATTTTTCTTGTCGACCCCATTTTTC
The DNA here is from genome assembly GCA_028646485.1 of Cryptoprocta ferox. Lineage (NCBI taxonomy): Eukaryota > Metazoa > Chordata > Mammalia > Carnivora > Eupleridae > Cryptoprocta > Cryptoprocta ferox. The sequence continues at coordinate 36,414,450 of CM053566.1, forward strand.
TCGTCTTATCTCAATGATCCCGAAAAGTCCTTCTACCTCCGAGAAGACAATGAACAAGTATGCCTCTGTTTCTGTCCCACAGTCATCATAACTTTAGCATCGTTCACCAGAACAACAACAACAAAAATCGCAAAAGGCAAAATGAGATCTCTTCAGAGTATTTCTCTTAAGTGAACCTACAGGGAGGAGAAAGCAAACCTCTCTGGATGGTCAGCCCCTTAGTAAGGAAGAACTGGTGTTATTTTGAACTTTTCAGAAATGATGCCTGTAGGTAGAAATTCAAACGGTTTGTCTGAGAGAGAGAGAGGATGAATACTTTCTTCAGCAGGGTCACAACTCTCTCTAGCCTAGAACCTGTTTCTGAAGCTTTCACACCACTTCCCTGTATAACAAAGAGAGAAGGAAGGAAGACGGCACTAAGAGTGGGCAAAGGAAATTGAACGGTGGCTATTGTAAAAAAGCAGCCAGGAGATGGGAAGAACAGGAAGGGTGGAGCTGGCTGGACCAGATCAAAGGCTGCCGCTGGAATCGGAGTTCACCTGCCGGGAGGCAATGAGGAAGCCTGGACTCTGACTCGGAACCTGGCCCAGGTAATGGTGGGTGTGGAGAGGCAGGCTCCTTATAGCCAACATGCACTGACAACATGTATTTGTAGGTCAATCTGCTTTGCTCTAAAACTTTTAAAGGGTATTTATTTTGATCAGATGTAGAGGTTTTGCGCGATGCCAAGTAACTTGCTTGAGACTTTACAAGGTCAATTTCTCTTTCCCCTACCCCCCACTTGTTCTAAAATACCTCCCAATGCAATGTCAAAAATAGAGCATTTTTTAAAAATCCAAATGCAGGGTCACAAAATCTTGGAGACCAAAACTGTATGGGCTTTGAAAGGGACATGAAGCCCAAGGGTAAGTCTTGTCTTGCTTGTAGGTGAGTGTCAAAAGGCTGAGAGATCAGTTTAAAAGAAGAAGACCAGGAGTGCCTGGGTGGTTCAGTCAATCATCCGACTCCTGATTTCGGCTCAGGTAATGATCTTGCGGGTTCATGCATTTAAGAAACTTCTCGAGATCATATAGGACAAAATGGCGAACTGCCCAAGCTGGGGAAAACTCCCCTCTCCACTTCCCCTCTCTTACTTCTGCATAGAGAGAGCCCCACGTCACCCTACCGCTATACATCCAATCAGCATTAAACACCTCTGCCCAGAAAGGGTGGGATTCTTTAACTATATAAGCATACTACAACCTATGTTTGGGGCTCAGTCTTTGGGAACAATCCCACAGAGCCCGCTGGGGTAACAAAGCTGTGTTCTCCCCATTCTCCGAGTGCCGCTTGAGTTTTCTCCGGTCTCTGTCTAGGTCTATTTTTTCTGCAACAGTGTCGGCCTCTGCGCTGGCTGTACGGAGCCTGCTTGGGATTCTCTCTCCCTCCTTCTGCTCTTCCCCACTTGCACTGTCTCTGTCTCTCTCAAAATAAATAAAAACTTAAAAAAAATACATAAATAAAAATTTAAAAAGAAGACTACTTGGAGCGCCTGGGTGGCTCAGTTGGTTAGGTGTCTGACTTCGGCTCAGGTCATGATCTCAGGCTTGTGAGTTCAAGCCCTGAGTGGGGCTCTGTGCTGACAGCTCAGAGCCTGGAGCCTGCTTCGGATTCTATGTCTCCCTCTCTCTCTGCCCCTTCCCTGTTCGCACTCTGCCTTTCTCTCTCTAAAATAAATAAACAATAAAAAATTTATTTTTTATTTAAATGAAATTAAATAAAATTTTATTATTTAAATAATAAAATAAATAAAAAGAAGCCTGGATGTTATCAGACCATTCACTCTTGAGGTGGTGAGATGCTCTTCACATATAAATGTCTTGGGATCCCTTGGTAAGAGACATCACTATATTTGTAACTTAAAACTCCCAATCCACCGTCAGCGCCCCAATTAATATCCAGACCTATTGTCTGCCTGTCAGCTTCATGGACAGAATCTGTTGCACTTACTACCTGCTTTACTGATAACAGAGTTCCCCTAAACTGAAGTGTTGCTTCCAGCAGCAGGCCAGCAGGCATTGATTTACATAATCACATAAATGTCATTGCAAATGAGCCCCAGAACACATTTGCAGAGATTGAGTTACAAAAAGGAGGAACCCCTGTACCTGGATGCAGGTTTAACAGTATGACAGTATAATCGTGGAAAACGCCCTTCAAGGAAAACATGCTGTTGTGTGAACCCAGGGGGCAGACACAGAAACAGGAAGGCTGAGATTAGAGGCTGCTTTACAGTTCTTTTGAAGTTTCCGGAGCCAAGCCGGGAAGCCCGAGAGGCTCTCTGGGAGCTGATCCAAAGTACCTCTGCAGGTTCAAGTTAACATGGAGCTGGTGAATCAGGGCAGCACCTGCCTGCGAATAGCAACACGTTTCACCAAATAATGTCAGCCTTTTAGTCGAGCTTGGAGGTGGCAATCCGTTAGAAAACTTGCACAGACTAAATTTTTTTCCTGCTGTATCTTAGGTTCTCTGAAAGGGAAATAATGTTCTGCTTTGTTTTCTTTGCCTGGAGGTATTTATTTTAAAGCTGACCTTTGCCCCCTGCTGTGTACCATTTAAGACCTCTGGCTCTAATCAGCTTACATGGCCTTGTTTCAAAAAAGGTGATGTTTTTGGGTGGGAGGAGAGAAAAGTAGAAAGGCACTGTCATAAATCTTCGCTTTCCTTTTAAAAGGAGTATTTGTTATTTCTTGAATCTATGCCTTCATCCCAGAGAAGTCCCTCATCTCTATTTGGGAAAATACAGCTTAAAAGACTTAATTTTTGTACAGAGGAAATTGAAAGGAGCAGTACGGAGTAACTATAGACACTAGGATAAGTCTAAAGTTTCTCTGAGTCAAAAAAAAAAAAAAAAAAAACCCAAACAGACATGTACTGAAAAAAAATAGTAGCCCTGAGGTTGCAGGCTCAGAAAGCTGATACTTAGAAAGGGAAATGAAATGCACTGAATCAGAGATTAGGTGTTAAGACTTACGGCAGAGAAGCTACAAAACAGATTTCTTGGCATTGGAGAGTTCATTATTTCAGGCTCTGGCTAGTCATAGGATTTAGGAAATCAAAAGGATGTGTCAGATCCTGCAAGTCTCGCTGAGAAGCTCTAGTAGAATGCCAAAGGGTAAAGCAATCGGGATGGCAGGGAGTTTGATAGACAGCAGAAAAAGAAATTGAGGTACTTTAGAAAATAAAACCTGCATGTGATCATCAGCCAAAGCAACCATCAGATCTTTATTAAACAACAGTATGATGAAAATGGGACAGTTCCAAGTTCTTTCCTTTTAGGCATAGTATGTGGAAAGAGGGAGAGCTTTGTAGAATCACCTAGTGAATGTGGGCTCTATTAGCCAGTAACCACAGAGAAGTTGAATTTGGAGGAGTCCCAGTTTCCTTAGCTGCATCGTGGGAATAACATCTCCCATCAGGGTTGTAAGGACTAAATGAGATATGCATATAAACTGTCGAATAAGTATTACAATACTAATAAGATAAATAAAATAAAGTGTTCAAGAAATACTGTCTCCTTTCTTAATTAATCTCACATTTTTCACTGCAATATTGAGTTTACAGATGATACATTTATAGAAAACATTACAACTGGAAGGACTGTTGATTAGAGAATTTAAAATAAGTAACGTTCTAGAGTGTACACATAAGCTGGGGGGGAACGTTAACTAATGTGATATACATTGGCTTTTCACAAATCATTTGAGTAAATCAAATTTCAAAACAAAAATCATTGGCAAGAACTTTTAAGCAATGAAACATTAATGATCAGATAGAGTAACAAGTCAAAAGGTAGCAAGACAGTTTTTTAAAGCATATGTGACAAGTTAAATGACTATCTTTTGCTTATCTATTTATAGTCTGTGCAAGCCCTAGCCTCACATTAAAATTATAAAAATTAATTTATAAAATTATAAAACTATATTAAAAATATATGCAATACTTTGAAATAAGATAGAAGAGCTGAATTTGTCCTTAGATCGTAAAATTGAGTGATTCAATCAAATGTGAATATTCAAGTTGCAGTAATTTTATTTATAAAGACAATATTTTGAGATATTAAACAACAACAACAAACCCAAGCTGGCAAAACTTTCTAAGGTAACAGTTTTCTTCTGAAACCCCTCTATGATTTCATTTTCCTTACCTGTATGCTGTTAGTTAAATGTCTGTCTGTAAGCATGTTCCCAGTGCTCAGGGTGCTTTTAGGTGGCTCAATTAAACGTCCGACTTTGGCTCAGGTCATGATCTCACAGTCCGTGGGTTTGAGCCCTGCGTTGAGCTCTGTGCTGACAGCTTGGAGCTTGGAGCCTGCTTCGGATTCTGTGTCTCCCTCTCTCTCTGCCCCTCCCCTGCTCACTCACTGTCTCTCAAAAATGAATTACGTTAATAAAAATTTTTTAATGAATTTACAAATATGTTCTCACCATGAAATTTGATTTCATTTGCAAGTCAACCACACAGTGCTTCAAAGGTGGTATGTTCTATTAATGTCTATAAAACATTTCATTAAAAAACTGTTTCCGTCACATTTGATGAAATCCTTGTAGTAACTATTGCTGTATTCATCACTTTATCATGCTTCCTTTATTTATTAGCTGTTCTTTTGTGACCATCATGTAAATTACAGCTATTTCTTTGACCACAAAGTATCTGTTGAATATTTTTTCAGTCTCTGAATCATAAAAATCATCTCAGATGGCAGTCTGTTTTTAGTTAGGCGTCAAGATTCGATACATCCTTCTCCTAATGAATTTAATGAGACCTAAAACCTGACTTCTGAACATTGCTTTTTACTCTCTGGCCAATTTTCTAGAGATAACTTTATTATTTTCATTTGATACAAATGCATGTTTATCTTCCTGCAGTATTAGGACTATTTGTTAGTGGCTTAGTTTTATATGTTGCATGGACTATAATGCATACTATAGTATGACCCCAGTGTCAAATACCAAATTTATGTTAAACTCGAATTGGTCAAATTGACCTAGATGATAGTTCTTCATCAAATTACATTTTTTTACAAAAATTGTGTAATGTTTCGACAAAAGAAAATTTTCTTAAGGTATGGAGAGAGAATGAATTATCAACTCCTAGTGTTCTACTTATATAGAAAAACAATGGCTAATAAACCAAGCCACAGGTTTTTGTTTGTTTGCTTGCTTGCTTTTTAAGCTTTCTAGGTGATTCCAATGTGCAGATAAATTTGAGAACTCTTAAAAGTAACTATAGTACAATTCTAGTTTCTAGTAATGGTGCAGTCATTTCTTTTCAGACTAACTTCCCTGCAGGTAATGATAACAAAATGTAAACAAAAAATTAAACAGAAAGCTAATGGGAGGCCTGGAGAGTCACCAAAAGCAGGTAGAAACTTGGAGGGTCGTTTATCCTTACAAGAAGGGAACTTCAAGGGATAAGACATGCAAACTGTGGCTTGCTGCCTCAGGGCTCTCCTCCTCCTTCAAAAGGCTAGGTGGCAGAAAGCTGCAGCCTCAGTGGCCTGAGATACTAAGGACAGAGTTGGAGTTGGCTGAGCAGATAGAAAGTTAGGAGAGGAATCCTGGAAAAGAGGGAGAAGAAGGAACAAACCTCGAACTCTGAATCTAAACTCTGTCCAAATCCTTGGTCGACTTGTGCAGGGAGATCCCAGTGCACTTACTGAAAGGCATCGGCTGGAAGCTTGAAGAACTGACCAGACATTTGAGCTTCTACTTACTACAGGGAAGACAGATTTTGAAGTTTCAGTCCAGCCAAATGAGCTGCCCGCCAGAACAAAAATAACACTCTTCAGAGGAATGTAGCAGAATCCAGAATCCTTATTAATGTATCATCTACAATGTCCAACACAGTAAAAAAAACCCACCAGACTGGCAAAAAAGTGATGTGACCCTTCCTGAAGCAAAGGGCAGTCAAACTGAAACTGATGGGGAAATCTCAACAGAGAAATAGAATAAAAAGGAACCAAATGAAAATTATATATGCAAAAAAATAATAAAAAAATGAAAATTCACTGGAGATAGTAGAGGATTAGTGAATTAAAAATAACTTAATACATGGGACGCCTGTGACAAAAAAGTTGATGAAGCACTCCACTCTTGATTTCAGTTCAGGTCATGACCTCATGGTTCCTGAGATAGGGCCACCTGCATCAGGCTCTGTGCTTAGTGGGTAGAGCTTCCTTGGTATTCTCTCTCTCTCTGTCTCTCTTTGCCCTTCCCCCACTTACACTTGCTCTCTCCCTCTCTCTCTCTCTCTCTCTCCAAATAAATATTTATTTAAAACTTTCAAATTATTCAAGTTGAAAAATAAAGAGATAAAGGAATGAAGAAAAACAGAGCCTGGAGACATGTAGGGCAATGTTAGTGATCTAATATAAATCCACTGAAGTTCTAGAGAGAAGAAAGCAGAAAACAAAATTTAAATAATGGCCAAAATTTCTCAAATTTGGTAAAAAACAAAATGAAATGTCAACTTACAGATGCAATAAGTTCAACAAACCCCAAGTAGCACAAATACAAAGAAAACCATACCTAAGCACATCATAATCAAAGTGCTGAAATACAAAGGTAAAAGAGCCAGAGAAAAACATTACATACAAGAGAATAATGACACAAGTGACAACTGATGTATCATCCCCAACAATGGAAGCCAGAAAACAAACAAACAAATGGAAGCCATCTTTAAAGTGATGGAAAAAAAAAAACAAAAAAAACAAAAAGCAAAAACCATCAATCCAGAATTCTATCTTTAGGGCAACTGTCCTTCAAAGATGAAAGTAAAATAAAAGTCATTTTCAATGAACAAAAACAGATGAGTTGTCACCAGCAGGCCTGCACAGTTCTCAAGGAAATTCTTTAAGCTGAAGAGAAACGGTAACGTGTCATTTGGATTCACAGGAAGGAATGAAGAGCACCAGAAATGATAAATATTTAACAAACATAAAAGACTACATACATTCTCTTTTCCCTTAATTTTCAAAGAAGCATGGGCTTATTTAAAGCAAAAATTAGACCATTATACTGTTAGATTTATTATGTACCTAGCTATAGTATATATATAAAACAAAAGGACTAAATGAACTATACTGTTACAAGTGCCTATAGTTTGTATGAGGTTATATAATATAAACCCTAAATAGATTGTGATAAGTTAAAGACGTATACTGTAATCTCCAGAACAACCATTAAAAAAGAGTATTGTTTATAAGCCAATAGAAAAATTAAATGGAAACACTAGAAATATTCAATTAACCTGAAAGAAGGCAGGAAAAGAGAAACAGAGGGAGAGAAAACCTAAATGGTAAACTGAATCCAAACATACCAAAAATTATAATATATGTAACACTGTATGTTATCTAACTGGAATTAAAATGAAAACTTAAAAAAATGGAAACAAAAAATTAAATATAAATCAAGTATACATATACACACCAAGTAAAAGACAGAGATTGTTAGCCAGATTTTAAAAGAGCAAATCCCGGGGCACCTGGGTGGCTCAGTCGGTTGAGTGTCTGACTTCGGCTCAGGTCATGATCTCATAGTTCGTGGGTTCAAGCCCCGCATCGGGCTCTGTGCTGGCAGCTCAGAGCCTGGAGCCTGCTTCCGATTCTATGTGTCCCTCTCTCTGCCCCTCCTCTGCTCATGATCTGTCTCTGTCTCTCAAAAATAAATAAATATTAAAAAAAAATTCAAAAACAAAAAATCAAAACCCAACAGTATCCTATCTAAAAGGGATGAACTTTAAACACAAAAACACAACTAGCTTAAAAGTAAGTAAACGAAAAAAGATCATGTAAATACTAAGCACAAAATTCATTTCTATTTGGCTTCAACATGAAGTTATATGGTCTTTTACATTTGGCATTCCAGTTACATTTACCCGTTTTGGTTTTGTTAATCGTTTATTTATTACACACAAGTTATTATCAACAAGGATATATATCAACCTCAAGAGGGGAAAAAAATCAAATACAACAGGCAATTTTGGAGGATGCTTTTTTTTTTTTTTTTTTTTTTTTGGTAAACGTTTGGGCTTCATCTGACCCTTGACATTTTTCTTTTAAATCACTCACATGGTTCCTTGTCTCCCCCTGCTAGTATGATTAATGAAACATCTTAACCAGGGAAGTCTTTCAGGATCTGCTGGTCTCTCTTATCTGTACTCAAAGAATTTCAGCCTTTGATCTAGCTGTTAGAGCAGGTAATGAGTCTTAGTCATCTTTGTTCATTCCATTTTTATTTTATACCTTCCTTTTATTCACTTCATTATTCTTTTTCTTTTTTTGTTTTTTTTTTTTTTGGTTTAGATCTATTCCTGTGACCCTGAGGTGCCTGGCACCAGCCCACTCATGGCTCTTCAAAGGCTAAAGCACCACACCTTCACCTCACTTATTTTTTTTACACCTTAGTTTTCCTGATTTATATTTCCTTTCTACTTACAAGCCTTTGAGTTTAGCTCTTTCTACAGTAGGGACTTCCTTAATAGGTTTACAAAATTAGACAAACTTAAATTTGGAAGTTTTTCTACATTCTTTCAACAGTACTGAAGCTCTGACGTGCCCTCAAACTTAGTTCAGAGCTGGAGCAGGGCTGGAAAGAACATGACTATAATAACAAAGAAACCTCATACTAAGCATGACTCCAAAGAATGGTTTTGTGGCATGTGACAACTCTGGTCAACCATGTAAGTGAAAGGAACACCACCAATGCCCTTCTGGCTATCCTGGCCTCGTGAGTGATTGTCTATCCCAACAAACCCCACTTGTGTACAGCACGAGTTTTCACCAACTGTGACCTTGCAAAACAAACCTCATACACTAACGATCCCATGGAAGACAGAACCCCACTGTTTTAATCACTTTAGAAAATGCTTTAAGGTTTTCAAAGGTGATTTCAGTACAAATTAGGGCTATTTTTGAATGTAGAGGATAACCTAACCGTACCACTTGATAAAGGTTAGTTTAAAGGGTAATGTGAAAGGGGAAATACTGAGGGACTGCTTGGGTTGTTGTTTGCTTCTGAAAACGTAAGCCATAATCAAGTGCTTCGAGACCTTGTTTCAACACTGGCCATGTCTTCAAATATGCAGGACAGATCACCAAGGGATTTCGTGGTTAGCTAAGCATCGATGGAATGATTCATTTCAATTTGTCATGCAGTTTTAAGTAAAGATTTAAGGGACTGCTTATACCTCCTATCAAGAGTAAATATCACACATCCTGTTTATACAGACTGGCTTGTTGTCCACGGTTCTTCAAAGAGCTGGTGACAACCCCTAAGTCACACTCCACCCTACCCCCAACTTCCTGCTCATGGGGTGCTATATTCCTACTCCTTTTTAGGTGCCTCCTCAATAAAATACTCTGCATGACAGTAAATTTTAAAGAAAATATTTTATTACGTCATGAAAAAAGGCATCAATCAACTAAATTCATATTTGTTTGAAAAAAATTGAAAATTTATTAATTAGACAGTATGTGGGCATCTTGTTCCACATGGGAATGAGAAGATGCTATAGGTTCTCTAAGTATTGCACAGTCTGGGAAAAAAACAACAACAACAAAAAAAAAGGGAAGGAGAGAGAGAGAAAAAAGATCACATGATCTTGGGAACCATCTCACATTATGAATAATCTACCAAGAAACATTTAAACAAGAAAACCCTTTGTTTCTACAGTAGCTTTGAGTTTATAGTTCTTGGAATGACTGTATTCCATTGAAGACATCTCAGTAACAGGAAGCTTCACTTTAGCAATCCCATGTGCAAATATTAATAAAAAAATATATAAAATAATGCAGTTCGGTCTCTTGCCATCACCCCGGCAATGATAACATTTGTGAAAACTGTTTTGCTTGAAAAAGGGTTAAGCTGTAAGTTTAGCCTGAAGCTCCATCTCTGCTGCCCGTTTGAGTGCAACATCCACTAGAAGCTGAAATCCACTAAAATCCTGGTTGAGGTCCGGTGGGGTAGGGGGAGGAGTGTTGAAAAGCCCACTCTGTGTATTTGTACTTGGTCCAGATTTACATGTGTCCTCTGGGTACATGAGGGAGGTGTCTGTAAAGCTGCTGGCTGCTATCTGCGGTATATCTGTGTTTTGTCCCACACCAACTGGCTGGCAGAGAGAGAAAGGCATGTCTTTCAATGCAGTCACAGTGGTATGACAAATCACTGATGGGCGAGCCAATATTGATCCTGGGGATGACGGCTTGGGGGACAGTGGCCTCCCTAGGGCTGGGTTTGGTCCAGCTGAACAGGAATGAAATGGGCTCTCCTCTAGAGCTGGTATGAAGTTTTTGATGCCCATTGCTGACTCCACAGAGCTCGCTTCAGAAATCTTGGCCCCACGGCGGGAAATTGTGAACTGATTTGGATCTTTGCCATCTTTCCTCAGCATGTCTGGGAGGAGCCTGCGGCGGGCGTTGATGAACCAGTTACAGACCTGAAATCATACGGGTATGGGTGCGCTTTAACACTCAGCAAACACGTTCAGAGAACCTTCTGCGGATGCCTAATTGATCTCTCTCTTTGCATTAAAGAAGGCAATGAAAAGGCTTAAATCGGAACTTCCCAAGTTACTAAGGTATTTGAGCTCAACCAAGAAAAGAGAGCTGCTTCCTGCCATAAACCTCTTCCTTTTCTAATACAAATTCCCTTTTTCATCTCATCTTCCTTAAGCCTTTTCAGGAGGAAGAAAAGGATAAAAATTCTCAAATGTCTGAAAATGATTTTAGGGAGGGAAGTTTACCCTTTAACGTTCCGCAGAACTAACCTATTACCTACTGCCCCAGCATTTAAGTTAATCAACGACAGGAAAACTTTTCCTGTATGAAAAGGGCCACTCCTCCCAGTTACTGATTTTTCCCAGTTCAAATGACTGTGTCAACAGACATAACATGAATTACCTCACTGAAGTCCGTCCTTGTTTAAATATCAAACCAGTTTCCTGGGCAATAGAGGCAGATTTAACCTCTTCTTTATGTTTGTTGCATAAAAGAAGGCTCTTTTAGGCATTAAAGGAAATGTTATGTGACAGATGACTGGTCAAGTGGTGTCTGTTTCTCTAAATAGCCAGTTATTAGCTTTCAGCACTAAAAAGATATTCCTTCTTTGTTTTTTCTTTTCTTTTTGAGTGGGGAGGCATTTCATGATTTGATATACAGGAATGCTATAAAACGACTTTGGAAAGGAAAAGAGACAACCCATGTGCATACACTTACTGTTCTTTTTTCCTTACCTGTAGTGTAGACAGGTGTGTTTGTTGGGACAGTAATGCTTTTTCTTGCTCGGAGGGATAGGCGTTGTATCGGTGCTCATACAGCCAATCGCGGAGGATCTGAACAGACTCTTTGGGCAGGTTGCCCCTGCGCCTTCTCTTGCCTGCACCAGCAGAGGAAGAAAGGTCCAAGGGGATGTCCATGTTGTCATCATCCTCTGTCTCACTGCCCGACGCTACCACAACACCTGGTAAAGGACAAAGGCCAGCCATCAACCGCTTTTCTCCGGGGAGCACCTAGGCAAAAGCTTATCTCTTGGCCACTGAGTGTGTAACCATGTTTTCTCAACTGCCAAGAGCCAAGTGAAGGGCCAATGTCTTCCGTCTTGAAGTATCTGAGCGTGTGTCAAAGCCTCAAGAGTAATTTGACTAGTGGCACATTATAGATTCTCCACCAATTGTCAGATGCCCTTTCATACCCAGTTTCCTGTAGAATTTAACTTCTCACATTCCTTTGGAATGATGCTCAGAAAAGTCTGGTGCAGCAGAGACAGAGCTGTGCTCAAAGTGAATGGTTTGTCACACGAGAAACAGGAAAGGTGTTAGAGCAGATGGAATGTGTCTAGCCACCTTCTCTGAGGTCATTGCTAATTTAGGAAAGACAATCCAAGTGTCCTAATGAACATTTTAAATGCTATTCTTCCTCCATCTTCCATTGAAGGGTTGAAATAAAAGGGCAGAGTCGCGCATTTTTTCCATGGATATAAGGAGGGAAAAATCACACACAACCCGGTTGGTATCCTAAAGACAAAATATATGTCAACATTTCCTGCCAACTCCATGGTCATTTCTTTTTCATTGCTGCCTACATTTCTTCAAAACTTAGGGACCTACTTTTAATGGACAGCATTGGTCAACCTTTTACTAAACACAACCAACCATTGAAGTTTTCAGTTTTGTTACCCAAAAGTATTCTTCTACTACTAGTACTTGAGTAGGAGGTCAAAAGATGCCTAAGACGGATTACATTTTTAAATTCCTATAAATTTCAACTGGCAGTTTAATCAGAATCTAGAATACTACATACCAATAAGTAGAGTTCAGTCTTAAATTATTACATGACAAAGAAAATGGAATAGTAACCCCCAGACGAAACTCTCTTTGTAAGTACTTTAATCCTACCAGAAATTTTAAGAATTCACAAGCCATAGAGAATATTTGCATTACATATGATAGATTGGGGTCAAAAAGAATTCAGATCTGGCCCTTAACATTTAAACATAATTTTGAACTTAAAAAAATTTAAATTACACATTCCACAAACTCCTTTCAAAACCACACTGGCAACTCTGAATGACTGAGAATTGTTTTGAAAACAATCTAGAATTTTTAAAATGTAAAAGTATATCATGATGGAAAATATCAGTATTTCCATACAAAGAAAATTAAAATAACACGAAATGGAAAGGTACGCATCCTTGACTTTGTAGGCAACTCGGACTGGTTTGCCTTCATAAAAAATAAAAACAGATGTTCCACATAGTGATAAGCCATTTGATGCATTAAAAATAATTTTTAACCCATCCTTTTGAAGTATTTTAACACTCAAAAGCTACTCATTCAAAGATTTGTTTATGAACTAGCGCACAGTTGAGTCTGACTTCACTTGGTGACACGTTTTTAGTTTTGGACTGCAGGGGGCAGAAGGTGCTGGAGGGAGTGTCCACAGAAAAGGCAGGAACCTTCCAAAGACAAAGTAAAGCAAGTTCTAACAAAAGAGTAGGATGATCTTGCAAATTCACTTTAGCTCAAGGCTTAACAAATGGCTATCAATAAACCACACGAGATTCCTAAATTTTAACCACAGTGTATTTGACGTTTGATGTTCCCCTTCCCAGAAGATTAAACTGCTAAAAAAAAAAAAGTTAAAAAAAAAAAAAGAGGCATATTTAAAACTGAAACTGGTTTCACTGTGGAGATGAGACTTTTAAAACCTTTACTGAAATTTGGGTAAAGAGCTATTAATAAAAAAAACCTTAAGAAATTATAAGTGAGTTCCTGTTTTACATTTACTTTGATAAATGAAGGAATCTAACATTTTAAAAATGTGTCAAGTAATTGAATGACTAAGGCAAATTGAAATAAAGCAATTTGTTTAAACTGAAACGTCTGAAAAGCCAGACGCTCTCTTGGAGGCTATAATCCCCCTCCCCCGCTTTTAAACTAGAAAAAGTGTGAAAATTTGCTCATTGAACAGTGAATTCCCAACTGTAAGTTGATAATAACAAAGAGTTTGAGACAAACAAACAAAAAAACCCTGAAGCCTGCCCTTTGATCTGCTTGTTTAGTTTGACAAGAAGCCTGATCCTTCAGAATAGGTTAGTGACACACAAAAGCAGTTTTCAGTTAAGCAACGCTAAACTGCAAGGCGACTTTACTCTGTTCTCAGTTCATTTAAATAAATGAATGCCAGGCCTCTGGCCCTCTTAACAAATATTTCCAATATGTGCACAAAAGCTGAAGTAACAGGAAGTTAAGACTTCAGCTCCTTGGCCACACCAGCTGATATTTCACGGCAGCAAACCACGTTTGCTGCTGTCAGGACTGTTTTCATTAAAACTCTCCCTCCGGATTGTGGCTCAGCTTGGAAAAACAAAAAGACTTTTCCACGTTACTCATTTCCTATTGTAAAAGAGCTTTTGAAAAGTTTCCCGGTTACCGCCTGTTTCCAAAGGTCCTGCTCTGCTTACACTTTAAAAAATGTGGTGGTGGGGGAGGGGGATCACAAGCCTCTTTTACTCCATCCACATACAAGGAAATGTTTAGAAACCCACAAGATGGCCTATGGACCCCACAGCTCTAAAAATCAATCTTTTCTTATTAGGAACTGGGGGGTGGGGAGGGTGGGCGAGGGAAGGCCAGAGACAGTGATTGTGAAGTTGGACTTTTAAAAATATCTAGAAGAGGCTAGAGAAGGATCTCGAAATCGTAATAATCGAAGGAAAAGTTCAAGCGTACAATTAGGAAACAGGAAGGAAACCTAACCTAACAAGTGTCCTGATTAGAATATCTCAGGAGATGCCGAAGCAATGGTAGTTAACACCCCAGGCACTGACTCCAAGGTGCGCTTGGCTGGACCCAGCCAGCCCTAAGCAGTTCTAAAGCCAGAATTCCAAATTGTCAGAAACTAGGGGCAAAAAGACGTCGGGGTCTTTTGTCGCTGAATTGTCTTTGCTCATTTTAAAGCTGTTTGCTGGGTGAGGAGACCTTTTTGGCATCCTCAGCTTTCTAAAGACATGGTACTATTATCACCAACCAGGACCAAATCCCCGGCTCTGCGATGGAGTTTAAGGTGCTATTGTTTTCAAGAAAACTTGGAAAGATTTTCACAGACTTTTCTAAAACAAGACAATAGTCCAACTCCACAAACCAGGCGGGACAGATTTCTTCCCGGGTCCTGGCTGAGCAGACCCGCAACGCGGGCCCCCTCCGAGGTCGTTTTAGGAAGGGGGCGGGGAGGCAGGACGGAGGAGGACCTGAGTAGAGGGAGGAGCCCGGGAGGGAGGACAGCCAGGGAGCTTTTGTTCTTGCGAGTTCCTCACCCCAACCGAAATCGGCCCCTCCAACTGCACAACCAGAGGGCTTCAGGAGTTTCAGATTACAAGAAACTAAGAAACGCGGCGGTGAATCTCAACATTCTGAGGGGTCTGCCCACCCTCACAGGGTTTGCCGGGAAAACCTAAAAAGGGAAAGAAACCGGACAATCTCGGCAGTCTCAGCTCCCCCGCACGAGCTCGGAACCAGTCGCAAAGTTTCCCCTCCAACACGTCACCTGGCATTGTTTCCGTGAGCCGGCGCTCAGTAGCAGGACCTTGCGCGCCCGGGGCCGCTGACCCCTAATATTCCCAGCCTGCGGCCGGCGAGTCCCAGCCTCGTTTCTCTGCTGGGGGACAAGGGGGGGGGGGGACCGGGAGGCATCCGAGGGGGGCTCCGGGGGTGGGGGGACGAGGAGAGCCGCGGGAGGGTACCCGAGGGGACCCCGCCAGGCTGCTCAACACCTTCCCCATCCGAGCCGAACAAAGGGGGGAGCCCGCCCCCGGCGGACGCCCAGCTTTGCTGTCGGCTCACCAGAACCACTTTTCCAAAACAAAACCCCCAAGTGACTCCCGTCAGTTCCACCGGGAGAGGGAGAACGCTTCCCAGTTAAGGATCTAGACCCGTCAGTCCTTGTCGAGGTGACACAGCCTTCCAGACACCACCTTGAGCACTCCCCGCGCGCATTTCTCACCGAGCCCCGTTAAACATCCGAACCTGTAAGCCCCCAGTTCTCACTGTCCCCGGGAGAGGGGACGCTGGGAGTCCTACCACCAACCACTCTGAATGCCCCGGGTTTTGACGTTCAATTTTACTCTGGCTGGGAAAGCACGCGTTGGGAAGCTCCTTGTGTTTGGAAGCCACCAGCCCAGCATGAAAGGTTACAGAACACCAAGATGAAAACGTGGCCGAGGGCACCCTCTCGGGTTGGAGCCTACCCCACCAACAATATTGGGTTTTCACTGTATCCGCGGGGCTAGTCTGAAAGAATGCGGAGTTACAAAAACTCGGGGACGCTCCCGGGCATGCGCAGCAGCGCCTCCCCCCCCAAACCCGCCCCCGCGCTGGGTTCCCTGAGCGATTAACTTCTGTTTTGAACCACTCCACATAAATCACAACAGAAAAGCCAACTCTGGCTCACCACGGAACGTTCGGGGTTCCTCCCAGTCAGGGATTCAAAAGTTAACTTCAAAAGGGAGTTAACATTCTTTGACCTTTTGGGCCGCTGGGGTTTTTTCTTTCTTTCTTTCTTTCTGTGTATTTTGTTTTTAAACCAGACTGACGGCAAGTTTTAGTTGTAACGCTTCCAGGACGCTTCGTGGAAACAATGACAGACTCACTCTGTGCACTTACAACCAAGCCTGCTTGTCACACTTGGACTCGTTCTGAACACACGCCGCTTTTAAGCTGTGTGCCCTCAGTCCTAACTCTTCATCTTGCCCCAAATTCATCGTGGGAAAACTTTTAGAGGCAGGGAGTTTTTAAAAGTCGAACTTTCCAAAGCTACCGACACCCGAGAGCGGTTTGGGGGGCAGAGTCGCATTCCTTCGATTGTGAAAACACCCCATCCCCAGCGAAGAGAGTGCCCGGGCCCAGCTGGGAGGGAGTGGGGGCCCGGGAGCCCAACTTTCAGACAAAGGCGCCGTCGCTCGGTGGTCCCGACCGTCCCGGGTACAGCTCGGGAGAATCGGGGCGGGGGTCCCCCCGACGCGGGCCCACACCCCCGCCCGCAAGAGTCAACTAGAAGCCACGCGGCGGCTCCGCGGAGCGTGGGGTGGCGGCTGAGACAATGAAACTTGGAGGCGCACAAACAAGGCGCTGAGCTTGTTTCTTGACAACGTGCCAGCAGCGTGGAGGCCCGTCTCCCCACAACAGCCCCTCATGTTGTGTCTAGAAGGAAAACAGCAACTGCCGTTTCACACACAGCCTCAACAAAGAGAACGGCCGCGGTTCCTGCCTGAGAGCCCCGGGCTGAAAAGTCCACCAAGTCACTCTCGCCCCAAGCCTGGCGGGGCCCCGCGAGCACGTTTCCTCGGACCCGCGCCCGCGGCGCGCACAGCCCGTGGCGTCTTACCTTTCTTGCTTTTCATTCTGGAACTCCCCTTCCAGCGCTAGGCGATGCCGGGGTCTCGAGGGGCCAGGAGTGGGGGCGGAAGGGGCAAGCGATTGTCCTCCTTCCCGGTCGACTCTCCCGTAACTTATAGGACGCGCTCAGCCGTTATTGCTGATCAAGGCGCTCGGATCTCAGGCGCTCGCTCCTTGGGTGGAATTCAAGTGACACTTGGGCTTCCTCCTGCCGTGATCTTCAGGCAGTCGTCCGGGGGCTCTCCTTCGCCCAACTCGCTCCCCTCCCCACTCCTCTCCTTTGTTCCCCGCTCCTGCTCGGCGTACCTCGGCGCTGTCAGAGTGAGAGAGGCGAAGAGGGAAGGTGCAGGAGGTCCTGCCTCCGCCCCCAGCCGCCCGCCCAGTCCCCCGCCCGCCCCGCCGCTCCTCCGCCCCTCCCCCGCACCTTCCAGGCAGGGAGGCCGGCACCGAGCGCCCGGGCAGCGCTGCTTCACTCCGCGCCTGGCTGGCCGCTGTCACCCGTCCGTCGTGGGGGCAGCTGAGCCCAGAAACCCGATCCTTCCTCCCTGCTGCGCGCACGCCGCCCGCATCCCTCGTTCGGCGGCGGCGGCACCAGCCGAACGCCCGGGTTTCTCCTTTGGGCCTTTCTTCCTAGGGCAGGCGAGGGTGCGTTTGGTTAGGAAATTGCAACAGATGGAAAAAGGCTGCCCCCTCCTCCACCCCAGGGAAGAAAAGGCTTCCCTCTCGTTTTTGACAGCTGCCTCAAACTCCACCGTCCCCTCTCTAGCCGCAAGGAGAAGACAGCTGCTTCTGATTCAAGGGGCGGGGCACCGTAGGAAAAGTATTCAGGACAAGAACCAACTTCTTCCAGAATGCGCGGCTGCCATTGACACGCGGGAGCGGCGCGTCGCACCCTGCTCCTCACGGGGCTCTTCCTCCAACAGAGACGGCGGGGTGGGGGTGGGGGGGTTGGGGGAGGAGACTGAGACAGACACCCCAGGCGAATGTCTGTTACCCCAGGCTAAAGCTGCGAGTTCCGGAATGGATTGCAAGGCAGTTTCAAAATCTAACACGTTGCGGACAGACACTTGTCATGCTCACATGCTCTTTAAAAGTCTCAGCCTGGGGACTGCCCGGGCGCGCGCCAGCCCGGCTGCAACTCGGCCTGAAACTCCTACCCTCGGACCCCGGCAGCTGCCGCCTTTAAGGAAAGGGGGCGATCACACTGGGGCTGCTCATGTGTTTCGGTAAACAGTCTACTTTTAGGACTTAAACCCTGTTAGGGGACCCTTTCTCCCCTCGGGTATTTCAAACAGAAACTAGCCATTAAGCAAACACATGTTCCTGTTCGTTTATTTTGGTTGAGAGTTCGGACTCCAACGGGAGTTCCTTGATGAGATAACCCTTTTAAAAGACCAGATGCTGTGTGGCTGATCTCAAGAAACGCCTGCCCCCTCTCCGCCCTCTCCGCAGGGTCTAGTTTTCTCGTGTGTGTCCCGTTGTTTTGAAGTAAACGAACTGTCGCATGTCTCTCTGAGACTTTCCCCATCACTTAAAAAAAAAAAAAACCAAACCGTAAATAAACCTAGTAGAGACGTCAGCGCCCGAGTCGGCCTCCAGTTTCGGCTCTGTGCTGTTTTTGTTTTGTAACCTCGATGGAGAAGCCGGCAGGAAAAGCTCCGTGGAAATAAGGTTAAACCCGAGGAGGACTGAGGCAGCCAAACGATGACTAACTAGACTTTGGAGCCTCTGTTTTAGAATCACACTGAAAATTAAAGCCAGCCTCCCACCCACTCGCCTTCCCAAAAAAAGACACCCCCACCTCGAGAGTGAATTAAGGCCAGAGTTTACAAAACTTGGGTGGTTTTACCAATTACAGAACTTAAAATGAATAAACAAGGAAAAAAGCGTCATTCTAAGAAGGCAGCAACCTTCCGATTTTTTTTTTCCTCTCTTCTGTGGTTTGCCGACTGCTCGGCACCTATGAGAACACACATCTAAAACGGCAGAGGGGGAAGCATGGTCCTAGGGGAAACCACCAGCCTGGAAGCTACTCTGCAACTTGCTGGAGCGCAGTTCCTTCCCCGGGCCTGGCTGGAGATGAATCAGCTGCTGTGACCGAGTGCGGGACAGATGTGGGGCGTGGAGCAGGCGAGGCCGCCCGTTAGAGGGCCGCGGCGTCCTAGCATTTGAAGGGTTGTTTGTTGCTGGGATTGGTGGCTCGTATCCGTTGGGGAACTGGAGAGGAGGGAGGAGAGACGCAGGGAGGAGGAGCCGGGGGCCGGCCGACGCTGTGACTCCACGGTCTGAGTGGCAGGAGCCTCGTCTGCAACCGGGCGGTTACTGGGGAGACGCTTTGTTTGCTAACTTCGAAAGCTGCTTCGGCTGCCTCGGCCGCTTTCGAAGCCACTCAACAAAATACGCCTTCGGGTCGGCTTAACCCTCCCCCTGCCCGCTTACAGAAGCCCGGGACAAAAATGTTTCCGTCTGCGTGGTGATCCTTGGCCACGCGGTGGCTCTCATTAGGTACACAAAGGTATCTTTTTCCTCGTCGAAGTGAACTTGGCTAATAACTGCGATTCTCAGGCAACCGGGATGGAAACCGACAGTTGAAGCGCCTTCAGGAGAAGGGGAAGGGGCGGGGAGCATTAAAAGCCTCTTTTAAATTGCGAAGAAAAAAAAAAGTCAAACTTTAAAACTCTCTTACTGGAGGTCCCGCTTGATTCGGCCAAAGCTCGAGCGAATCCTATCAAAGCTGTTATTAAATCTGGAGAGATGCTCCGGACACGGGCACCATTCCGGGTGATGGCTCTCCAGTAGATTCTCCGACCCCCATCCCCACTCTCACCCCCAAGGCCGGTCCTAAACTTGTTTGGAGCTTTGGATTGTTGTTGCATTCTGGGAAGATAGTGCCCGGAGTCTGCATAACACAGGGAAGAAAAACAGCCCAAAAGAGTGGGCTGTTTTAAGAGCCCAATTGCTTAGGATATTTTTTGTTTATTTGCTTTTCTCAAGGTGGAAAAACAAGTTTCAGTTCTGGCTCTGTCAGTCCCTTAATGTCCCAGGCAGGCAGGGCCTCTCTATAAAACCGTTCTAGGGACTTTTGAGTTTCTTTTCAGTGCTAAAGGAAATGATATGGATTCGCTTTTGCTGCTTATTGTTTGCTGAATTCATATGCATGTTAAATTGGAAAATTATGTGAGTAAAAGTGAGAAGGTGCTTTGTGCTGGAGAAGGCTGCCCCTATAAACATTTTTCACCATTATTTATGTTTTCCCTCCAGGCACACATAGTTCCATTTGGTGTCATCTTTTGAAGCTGCCTCAAGGCCAAGAAAAGACACAGAGTTGTGTAAGTTACTTTTCACAGCCTGCAAACCCTTTAAAGGCAAAAACTCAGAAAGAAACTTAGAAAGGCAAATAAGCCAGGGAAGTGTGTCAATAGGTGCAATTATTTTTATGTCTGTACCAGGTCTATCAAGTGATCAGAGAATGTATTTACTTCATTCATCTACTGGACAAGCATTGATGGACCAAGTTTCCCTCCAGCAAGAATGGTGACTCACATTTGTTTCTAGTCTCTGGGGAACAGATACTTTTATAAAGTATGCAGACTGCGGGGCTCCAAACGGCACATGAGCATTCTATAATCATCGTTTCACATCTCAGGTCAGAGGGTCTTGGGCTGCTTAAGGAGAAGCTGGCCATGGTCTTTTCAAGGGCCTGGGTTTCAACCATCTTGTGATTTTATCCTTCAGGATTACTCTCCTAGCCTTGGTTACATGAATAATGTAAAACTGGTGCTACTACTTTTGTTTGTAATCACTTTTCTCCTGGCCAGCACTTCCTTTCCCAGTCTCTTCCCCTCTCTAGTCCAGTCCTCATTGCTCAGTGCCTACAGGGGGTTGGAATCAAGGAGACAGAGCAAAAAGATTATTTGTGGAGCACAACTTTCCCCCCTTTATTCTCAACAGCATTGATCTGTATTGTGCTTTCCAGTTATTTTTTTTTTTAAGTTTATTTTTTTGAGAGAGAGAGAGAGAGAGGGAGAATCTCAAGCATGCTCTGCAGTGTCAGCGCAGAGCCTGATGTGAGGCTTGAACTCATGAACCGCGAGATAACGACCTGAATCGAGACGAAGAATGGGATGCTCAACCAGCTGAGCCACTCAGGCGCCCCAGAACACTTATTTAAATTATCTCATTTAGGGGCGCCAGGGTGGCTCAGTCAGTTGAGCGTCCGACTTTGGCTCAGGTCATGATCTCAAGTTCCTGGGTTTGAGCCCCGTGTCAGGCACTGTGCTGACCGCTAGCTCAGAGCCTGGAACCTGCTTCGGATTCTGTCTCCCTCTCTTTCTGATCCTTCCCTGTTCACGCTCTGTCTCTCTCTGTCTCTCAAAAATAAATAAATGTAAAAAAAAAAAAAAATAAACTATCTCATTTAATATATGAACTGTAAGTGGGTTATTTTTTGCCCCTTAAAGTCAAGTTAAGTAACAGCAAATATAACAGAACTAAAAGGTATAAAAGCAAATGTTGGACGTAGATTATTTGGCTTTAAATCAGGTGATCTCTGTCATTCTTTGGAGGGGTGAAAAGCAGAGACTAACCACAGATTATACACTGGGGCCTCCTGAACAGGACAGGGGTTGCTCTAAAATCTCCCTCTTCTCTGAAATCTATCTGTAGTTTTACAAGAGGCTGTCTTCCAATCTGCCTGCTTTTTGTACTTTTCTCCCCCGTCCCCATTTTTAAATTAAAAAAAAAAGTTATTCTCAAAAATTCAATAAGAAAGCTATAAAGAGTGAAACATGAGAGAGCTCTTAATTGTCCCCTTCACTTCCCACAGGCACACATGTATAGTACACACACTGTTGTTACTTGTTGTTTTCAAGTCCCCTCTGCTTGGGCTGGGCCCACACCACTCTGCTGTAAGTCTGGCTGTCAAAATTTGGCCTAAATGTCACCTCAGAGAAGTCTTCTGTGACCGCCTGACCTAAATTTAGGTGCCCCCCCCCCCCCATCTAGTTCAGGGTTTCTCAACCACGGCCTTATTAATATTTGGGGTTGGATAATTCTTTGTTGTGGGGGCTGTCCTGTGCATTGTTAAGCAGCATCCCTGGCCACTAACCAACACTTGCCTATAATACCCTCCCCACCAAATTGTGACAAATAAAAACATCTCTAGACATTGCCAGATGTCCTCCAAAGGGGATGGAAATGGTGTGGAAGAAGGGAGGAAACAGGGATTACCTCTGGTTGAGAACCACAGATCTAAGCTCAGCCGTTTCTTTACTTCTTCTATAGCCACAGTTTTAAATTATTTTGCTTATTTGACTGTTAACTTGTTTATTTTCCTCTGATTCCCCTACTAAACTGTAAGCTCATTATTAAATCTTCATGCACTGAACACAATGCCTCACACATCATAGATACCCAATAAATATTTATTAAACAAAACAATGCATGAGGCTATAACGGGGTGTACCTGGTTGGCTCAGTCAGTAGAGCATGTGACTCCTGATCTCAGGGTCGTGAGTTTGAGCCCCACATTGGGTAGAGAGGAAAGAAAGAAAGAGAGAGAGGGGAAGGAAGGAAGGAAGGAAGGAAGGAAGGAAGGAAGAGAGAGAGAAAGAAAGAAAGAAAGGAAAGAAAGGGAGAGAGAAAGAGAGAAAGGAAGGGAGAGAAAGAAAGAAAGAAAGAAAGAAAAAGAAATTGAGATTGCAAGAATCATTAATAAAAAGAATATAATAATTTATTGTATATAGCATGCCAGGAGTATGCAAACACTTCACCTATTTAGTCTTATTTATTTCTGAAAACAACCTTAAGAAGTACTCCTTGTTATTACCCCATCTGACTGAGGAAGTTGTTGGAGTCTGGGGAAATGACATAATTTGTCCTGTCATTCTGACCCCTGGTCAGTGATCCAAACAATAATGATATTCTGCAATGCTTTTTTCATTTATGTAACAATTTGTTTAGAGATGAGTATTAAAATAATTTCTCATTTGTAACTAAGCACAAAAAGTCCAATTATATTTGAAGTATTGAACAATTGAGAGAACACGTGTACCATCCAATTCGAAGGAACTCCTCCTGATGGTAAACTCGTGTGTCTCAGCAGAATGTCAGCTGTGTACAGATCTTCTGAGGCTTGAGTACCTTTGTAGGAGTCCCTGGGAGGTGGAATGGCTGGGTCAAAGGTATGTGCGTTCAAAATATTCATAGATATTGCCAAATAGCCCTCCAAATCATCTTACTTATTTAAAATCCCACCAAAGGTATATGAGAAAACCTTTCTCTATGCCCTAACACTGCATAATATCAATCAGTTTCATATTTGTCAGTCGCCTAGGCAAATAAATGGCACCTGATTTTTATAAGGTTTACATTTCTTTGTTTGAGAAGGTGAGCACATTTTTGTGTATTTATTGGCCATTTTTATGTCTTCTTTTTCCATATTTGTGACTTGTGTTAAATATTGTATTGTATTGGTTGTTTTTATGTTCTTTTTTAGAAGTGTAAGTAAGAAACAGTCTGTTTTGGGGTTAGCTTTAAAGCTCATCTAACAAAGAACTAAAAAGAGTGAGTTAATATTGAGAGAACAAGGTTAGGTGAAACAATATTGAAGGAAGGCAACATGTCTGTTTTTTAAATATATATATATGTTGTTTGGAATAAGTACCGTATTTATGCAGTAAGAATAAGACTCTCAGAAGTAGGTTGTTAACTTACTCCCTTTCTCCCCCTTTCCATCAAAGGGTTAATCCATTCTTGTGTTTCCATTTATCACCATTACCTCTTCCCAACACTGTAGAGGACCCATTTATAATAGCAATAAAATGATGAAATATCTAGGAATAAATTTAACAAGAAATATGTGCAAGTTTTATGAAGGAAACTTTAAAACCCTACTGAGGGACATAAAGGAAGCCTCAAGTAAAATAAAAGATATAATTTATTCTTTCTAGCAAGGTTCAATAGTGAAGGCATAAAGATGTTTATTTTCCCCAAATCAATCTTTAAATTTAAAGCAATTTCCATTAAAATACCGACAGGATTTTTAAAAATTGCCACAGTTCATCAAAATTAAGTGGCTCACAATAGCCAGGGAAATTCTGAAAGAGTGGAGATGGAAGGGATGGAAAGAGTGGAGAGGGAAACCCCTCCAAATATTATTGTATTTATTTATTTATTTATAAAGTTTATTTATTTTGAGAGAAATAGAGACAGCATGAGCTGGGATGGAAAGAGTGAGGAGGGAAACCCCTCCAAATATTATTGTATTTATTTATTTATTTATTTATTTATAAAGTTTATTTATTTTGAGAGAAATAGAGACAGCATGAGCCGGAGAGGGTCAGTACATGCTCGACGTGGGGCTCGAACTCACAAATGGTAAGATCATGACCTCAGCTGAAGCCAGGAGTCGGACACTTAACCCACTGAACCACCCAGGCACCCCTACAGTATGTTTAGAAGTTCATAATAATTAAAATGTGAAAGTTTTGTAGTGAGAATAAAGAAAGAGAAAATAAAGAACAATGAGACAGATTCAAATACATATAGAGATTTAGATTTTGGCAAAGGTGTCTTTTCAGATCAGGGATAAATTGAATGATGGCAATTGACTACTGTCAGTTAAAAATAAAGCTAGATCTCCATCTCACCTTCTTCTTCTTTTTTTTAATGTTTATTTTTGAGAGACAGAGAGACAGAGCATGAGCAGGAGAATGTCAGAGAGAGAAGGAGACACAGAATCCGAAGCAGGCTCCAGGCCCTGAGCTGTCAGCACAGAGCCCACGCAGGGCTTGAGCTCACTAACTGCGAGATTATGACGCGAGCCGAAGTCGGCCCCTTAACCGACTGAGCCACCCAGGCACCTCCATCTCACCTTCTTTAACAAAAATAAAATTCCCCTGAATCAAAAATTAAAATGTTACAGTAATTAAAAAGGCACTTACACCTGTTCTAGAGCACTGGTTCTTCCAGGCACAGTGTGTGTGGCAATTTTTCCTCCCAGGGGACATTTGACAATGTCTGGAAACGTTTTTGGTGAGCACAACTGTAGAGGAGGGGATGCTGCTGACATCCAGTGGCTAGAGGCCAGGGATGCTGAGAGGCACGCTTCCATGCCCAGGACAGACCGCAGCAAACACTCCCCTGCCCACGGTGCCCACAGTGCCCAGGCTAACACAACCCGTTCTAGAAGAAGACATAAATATGATTGTGGAGTGAGGGAGGCCTTTCTAGTCAGGTCATAAGATCAAGAAACAATAAAAGATATAAACATTTATAAACATAAATAAACTTGTTTCAGGAAAAATTCCATATATTTTCCAAAAGCTAAGAAAATGGGAAACAATGCTTGCAGCTCATGTCAGGCATAAGACCAATTTACGTAATTTATGAAGAACTCATACAAACTATAGGAAAGAAGAACCCTGTTTTTAAAAAGTTGGGCAACGTCTGTACATAGGCAGTTCACCAGAAAAAGGTATCCAAAAAAAGAAGAAAATTTTATGTGGAAGTCATTACATCAATAAAGTAAATTAGATTGAGCTGATACGGAAAGATTAATAATATATATTGATCAGGGTTTTTTTTAAAGCAAGATACAAAACAATTATAATTATCCCTTTTGTATAAAATATTTCATGCCTGTATATTTTTTGGAATGAAACTCAAATATTAAGAAAGTATTCACAACGGCTACTTTTGGAGGAAGAAAGGGAAGGGAATATTATGCATCATAAGGGGACTCTTACTTTTTTTCATCATGTGCTTTTTTTGTAAAAGTCCGAGAAGAGAGAGAGAGGTAAGCTGGAGTTAGAGAGGCAAGCACTGGTGCAGACTGGTACGGGCCTACATCATTTTATTTTACCTTCACTTACTCCTCCAGTGCTCCTCCTTTCTTTGTGTATGTCTGAGTTTCTGACCTGTGTTTTCCTTTTCTCTTAAGAACTTATTTTTAACATTTCTTGCAAGGCAGGTCTACCATCATCATTTTTAATGACTAAATAATAGTCCATTGCAACTATGGATATCATTTATGTACCAGTCCCCATTTATTGGACATTTAGGTTTTGTTCTAGTTTGAATTAGAGGGGATTTTTGAAGATCCTATATAAAAATAAGCAAGGATCTAAAATAGGAGTCTGAAGTTGTATTTGGGGACTTTAAGTCTGGCTCTTGGGTCCAGGAGCCATGGGTGGTTAATCATTAGCAAGTGTGAATAGCCCCCAGTGACACTCTGGGGGCTCATTATTCATTGCCTTTTACAGGACATAATAACAAAGGCTGTCAAACCATTTACATTGTTGAACTGGATGACCAAATCTGCAAAATTAGAAAGGTTAATCCTGATGCAGGTAATTTTTACAGAAAATTTGTCCAAGCATTATAGCATGTAAAAATAGGGCAAGATGCTTTTCCACAAAACAAATTAATATATGCTATTGGTGTACGGATGGAGTCAGCATATCCCCTGAAAGGCATGGAACATTTAAGTAAAGGCTTTCTCTTCTACTGGCATAGTTGTAAAAGGGAACAATCTGTTATCTCCTGAAGTGTTTCAGCAGGTCTCCACAGGATGTCATGAAAAAGCCAAAACAATTCTTCCATATTACCTTAAAAGGCAGGAAAACATTCACGTCCAAGCTACTTAGATATACTTTATTTTTTAAACTTAGATAGATTTTATTTTATTTTTCCAACCCATTTTGGAAGCTGTCCTCAGCAACACATTTACAGAGTAGATTAGCAGGACTCCTCTTCCAGAGTGAAAGAAATGTATACATCAGTCTCTAGTGTGGGGCGCCTGGGTGGCTCAGTTGTTTGAGCCTCTGACTTCAGCTCAGGTCATGATCTTGCAGGTCAGACTTCGAGCCCTGCCTGTTTCAGATTCTATGTCTCCCTCTCTCTCTGTCTCTCTCTCTCAAAAATAAACATTAAAATAAAAATCAGTACCTATTTTCCTCTCCCTTCTACTTGTGCTTGGCAACAATCCACACACGTGTCTACCAGTCCTGAATAAAAATTTTTTAAAAGACCTTAAAAATAGCCAGGTGACCTCAGAAACACTTTGTCATGCCTAGAATGTCTCTCTTTCTTCTGCTTTTTTTACTTATGGAAAAATTGAAATATGTCTCCTATGGAGATCCTAGTGTAAAGAATCCCCACATACCCGTAGCCTAGAATCAACAATTATCAACCCAAGGCCACACTCCTGCTTCATCTGTACCCTAACATACTCCCTTCTCTCCTGTATCATTTTAAAGCAAATACCAGACATCATATCCTTTCTGGATAAGCTCTTACAGTTAATGTTCCGGCTGGCAACTCCTTATTCCCTAGTCTAAATGGTTTGTTTACTAATGGGACTAAGAAGTCCCAGAATTATGCCCTATTATATTTTCCTTTCTAGCTATTTCTGTTCCTATGGTTAAACATTCTCTTCTTGCCAGGGAGAACAATTACATTTTATCCGTAGATAGTATTTTAAGGCTTTTAGCTCTTCTAGCCTCTTTTAGACCAATAACTGAGGTAAATTTTCTTTTTTGGACAGTCCTACCCTCAAATATTTATTTCCATTTCTCCTATTTGAACAGTCAGACTTTGTGTCCTGACTTTTTTGGTTCAGGCAACATGTGCACCAAATCAATATCTCAACTTGAGATCTCTAGAAATACTGTTTTACTTTACTGACCCTAAAGAAATAAATTACTTTTAAAAATTAATGTCTACAAGTGATTTTAGGGCCAATTATTTCCTCTTTGGGTACTGTGTGTGTGTGTGTGTGTGTGTGTGTGTGTGTGTAAGACAAGAATAGGGACGTGGGGGAGTAAAGTCTAGAAAGCTTTGCTACGTCTAGTGTGGAGGTGTTTTCAGCCAGGACAGCCAGACGGTAACATGAAAACACACACAGGCTTTATTGCACAATGTAGAAACATAACATTCTGACCATTAGATTTGAACACAGCAGTATTTCAGATAGCTGAGCGGTTTTTACTTACTTTCTCCCTCCTTTCCTTCTCTTTCTCTCTCTCCCTCTCCTCCTTATAATTCTTGGACACATTATCCCTCATTGGAAACCAGAAATCTGTGATTTGTTCTAAATATTTTGTACTTTGCAAGAATCCCATTTAGTTTTAAAAACTAAACAAAGCAACCATTTCAAAAAAAGATCCGGATTTCTTGAGTTAGGTTCACTTTATTTTCATCTAATAAAGTCATATGTTCATCTAGCAGCTTCTTTATGGGAAAGAGTATAGAAAAATCCTACACAAACTTCTACTTCATCAGTCACTTGTCACTTCTTATTTGTCTGATTGCAAAGTGCATTTTCCAAACAGATTAATGATTCCGTAACCAGAGCCCTTTACCTTCTGTTGACATTTTGTGGAGCCTCCAAGAATTCTTGAGACAGCCCCCCACACCCCCAGTCTGAGATACAAGCCCTTCTGTGTAGCTTTGGAAGTCCAATTCACAAAATAAAGCCCCCGTGTTTTCATACTAATGATACTGTTTAGGAAAAGTTTCCTCTCTGACAGAACTTAAACATACACTTGCTTTTCCCATTTCTCTCTCAATCACCTCCCAAAATACGTATCTTGTTTTGTAGACTTCAAGTTGTGTAAAGATTTCACCAAGTTATTGTTAAGGAATCCTTATCTGGTAACAGGTGGTCTAAGCTAGAAAAAAAAAAAAAAACTTACAAATGCTGGTAGGGGGAGTAGACATCCATTCCTCATCGATTAGCTGATTCACTGATGAGTTGTAGGATAGAAGCCTCCTCTCCATCCCCCCATCCCCCCACCCCCGCCACCTCCAATCACACAGAGCAGTGGTCCCAGCTATGATTACTCTTGAAGCATGAAGCCTAGAAGGTTTGGGGGGAGGTTCAGGAATTTGCACTGTTTCTTCCACGTTAATAAAACTGAAGATTTATTTTCTTTTACCTGGGGGCCTCTAGATCTACACTCTAACCATCCACTCCAGACATTATCTCAGTGGCCATAGAAACAAAAACAAAAATAAAACTGTACTTTTAGGATTCAGCTTCATTTGTTCTTTCAATTCTGTTTGTCACCCTAAATGTAAATAATGCCTATGTCCATGCTGTGAGATTATGCCCCCCCCCCTTTCAGTTTGCTACAGTGAGCTTGGACTGACTGACTTTTATCATCATAAAAACCAGTAGGTGTTATTTTTTAAGTCAAAGACTTTGGTATCAGGTTCTAGGTACAGTGAGAGGTTCTGCGTGGGAACTAAAATAGTGGCATTCGTCGCTTGGCAAAAATTGGCAAAAAATGGCAAATATTCTTGAGTGCTCACTATGTGTAAAGTGTTCAGCTGGTTGATATGAAAACTAAGAGATGAACAATAGGTAATGTGCTCAGGGATTCAAAGGAGGAGAAAAAAGGAGTAGTGCAGTGAATTTCAAAAGCTGAAGAAAGTAGGATTGGCAAGTTTTTGAGAAAAAGGAGGCCTTTTGCTCAAAGCTGCTGAGAAAACAGCTTACCAATGTCTGTCTGAAGTCTTGAAAATGGGTGCACTCTTTGTGGGATTTATTCTAAGGTTCGGTGGTCTAATTTAGCAGACACAGAAAGCAGGTTCATGGAAGGTAAACTTTGAAAGGTATATTGAGGTCAAATTGCTAGACTGAAGTAGGGGTGTGGGTCCTTATTCTATGGGAAATGAAGACTATTTGGCAACACTTCTAGAAGACGAAATTCACAGTTTTCTCCAGAATGAATCAGAGGCAAAGAGTCTGGTTATTATAGGGTTTTAAAAAACTGAAGGCCTGAAATTTCATTGTAGCTGTGAAAAGGGAAATGATTTTTACCCGGCATTTGAAGTTTCTAAAAAGTAAGACAAGATTTACTGTGCCTTGATATTTGATGCTGTACAGGCAACTACTATAAACACTTAAAGCATAGAAGACACTTTACTGTTGTTTATACTATAAAAACATAATGAGTAACCTAGATGAGAACGTGAGCCTACTTCAGGCCAGGCTAGTGCCAGAATTCAGACTGCATAAGTCAGCTATTTTACTTTACTTTAATTTTCCTGTTCACACTGCAGAGGTCAAAGGGTACAACAGGGAAAGGCTTGCAAAATGCTTTATTTCTGTATCACCATCCTTGGGATGCCTGCAAACAGGCTATTGGCTCATTACTGCAGTGATTGAGTTACTTCCTGAGCCAGCTCATAACTATTATTTAAATAGGCTGTTTCTTACTGTGACTGGCAAGATGTTACAAGATCTCTGGTCCGGAAGGAGGCTGTTCCTTAAATGTTTTGTTGAATGAACCTGCAGTCTGTAATCAGTTCTAGGGAAGGAGTGATGGTGTTGTGGCGTTAAAATATAAATCTGGGGCTGTCGACCCTCATTCCCGTGTGGTAAAATGCACATAATGTAAAAATGACCATTTTAAGCATTTTTAAGTGTCCAATTCAGTGGCATTAAGTACATGCACAGTGTTGTGCAAGCAGCACCAGCACCAGAACATTTTTCTTGATTCTAAACTGAAAGTCCATATCCACTGAACTCTAACCCCCCGTTCCCCCCTCTCCAGCCCTAGCAACCTCTATTCTACTTTCTATCTCTAGGACTTTACTACTCAAGGACCCTCATATAAGTCAAATCATATGGTATTTGTGCTTTTCAGTTTGGCTTATTCCACTTAGTATAATGTCTTTAAGGTCCACTCATGTTAGAACATGTGTCTGAATTTCATTACTTTCTCATTTACTTTTGTTTGGTGATATTTTATTTTCATCTACTTTCAGCCTTATCAAAAAATAAAAGTGGTAAGAATAGTACAAAGCACTCTCATAAACTCTTCACCACCCAGATTCTTCAGGTCTGGTTCAGTGCTTTACACACACACACACACACACACACACACACACACACAATCATTTCCCACATATATGTCCCTTTTTTCTTGAATGAACTGAAAATAAGTTGCAGATATGTTACCCCTTGAGTCCCAAATACTTCAGTGTGTATTTCCTAAGAACAAGGACTTCCTCTTTCATAATATAGTTATCAACACTAGGAAACTAACATTGATATAATGCTATTGCCCAAAATATGGACCAGATTCATATTTTGTTAGTTGTCAAATAATGTTTTTCATAAGAAAGCAAAAATTTCTAGACTTAAGACCCAATCTAGAATCACACAATGTATTTAGTCAGTATATCTCTTCAGTCTCCTTTCATCTGGAACAGACTGTCTTTGTCATTCATGACCTTGGCATTTTTGAAGAGCAAAAGCCTGTTATTTCCAGGAGCACACTCACTTTGGCATTGTCTGATGTTTCCTCATAATTAGATTGAGGCTGGGCATTTTTAAAAATTTATTTCAATCCAAGTTAGTTAACATATAGTGTAATAATGATTTCAGGAATAGAATCTAGCGACTCATCACTTACATATAACACCCAGTGTTCATCCCAACAAGTGTCCTCCTTAATGCCCCTCACCCATTTAGTCCATCCGCCCACCCAACACCCCTCCAGCAACCCTCAGTTTGTTCTCTGTATTTAAGAATCTCTTACGGTTTGTCTCCCTCTCTCCTTTTAATCTTATTTTTCCTTCTCTTCCCCTATGTTCATCTGTTGTGTTTCTTAAATTCCACATATAAGTGAAATCATATGTCTTTCTCTAACTTATTTCACTTAGCCTAATACACTGTACTTCCATCCATGTTGGTGCAAATGGCAAGATTTCATTCTTTTTGACTGCAGAGTAATATTCCATTGTGTATATGTATATATATATACACCACATCTTTTTTATCCATTCACCAGTCAATGTCACAAAAGTGACATTATGCCCTTCTCAGTACATCATATTAGGTGGCACTTGATTTCAATGTTGACTTGTAGTGTTAGCTTTAATTATTTGGTTAAGGTGGTGTCTAATCCATTATGATTCTAGCTTGAATCAAATATTACTATCATATTTATCAATTTCTCACACCATAATTTCTTTTACATTTATTTGTTGGCATTCTACTAAGAGCTTTTCCTTCCCCATTTGTTTGCTTGCTTGTTTATTTACATCAATATAGATTTGTGGAGTCCTATTCAGTGGTTTATAACCAATCACTGTTATTTATTTTGATGCTCAGATTGTCTCATATTTGGCCAGTAGGAGCTCCTCAAACTGACTCCCTTATCCTTTTGGCTTGACTCTGTCATTTTTTTTTTTTTTAGGACTTTCTTATTTTCTGGTATGGGAAAATGTTCCAGACCCATACTGATTTTCAGTGACCTGGCCCTGGAATCAATCATTCCTCCAAGAAATGTTAGTTATTTTTAGTAGAGAAGGTATTTAGAAACCAAGACCTGGGCTCTATGTGTGGTTAGAACTACTGGAGTGTCATTACCTTTAGGACCTATCAGAGGGGGCAGAGATAGAATGTGCACGGATGTGCATGCACACATCCACACTCACACATACCCACACACATACACACACACCTATATCCATATGCAGAAAACCATGAATTCATACTGATACCTCCAACTTCAATCCAACACCACAGGACTCATTTCAGTCTTCCTGGTATTCACAGTTGTAATGCTCTTCTCTGACAGGGAGAAACCTGTGTCCCCTTGTTTTCAGGACAATTAGCGAATGCTCAATTCTGGAATATATCAGCCATACCTCTGTGAAGAACAAACCTCCTATTATTTATTTTTTAAGTTCATTCATCCATTTTGGGAGAGAGAGGAGAGTGCACAAGCAGGGCAGGGGCAGATAGAGAGAGGGAGAGAGAATACCATGCAGGCTCTGCACTGTCAGCACAGAGTCCAATACAGGGCTCCATCTCACAAACTGTGAGATCATGACCTGAGCTGAAATCAGGAGTCCAATGCCCAACCAAATGAGCCATCCAGGAACCCCCAAACCTAATATTATAATTCAATATTTTTTTCTTTAGTCTGAGGCTATAAGGTCAAAATACTACATTCAGAAGTTAACTACATTGAGTTAGTTCTCTATTCAACCCTCTTTAACATGACTGTTATTCTCTTGAAATACATCTGGATTTCCTTTTGAAATTCATATCCTATTTTATGGTTGCCCCACATTCTTCTGATTTTATCATTATTTCTTTTTGTATATAAAACATTAGCATGGTTCCAAAATCAATATTAAGTGAACAGTTTACTGATTGACCCTACTGAGAAGGGTCAATCCTGCAGGCTCCTCCTATCATGTAGGTACCCCTCTAGGTAACCAAGATGATTGGTTTCTAGTCCTTCCTGTGTTTCTTTTTGCAAAAAAATAATTAGATACATGTATATTTCTTTATTATACAATACACAGTACACTATAGATAATCAACTTTCAAATTTTTTAGTCTTACGGTCTCTTCACACCATGAAAAATTATTGAAGAACCAAAGAGCTTTTGTTTATGTGGGTGATATCCATTATAGTTACTGCATTAGAAATTAAAATTGAGAAACTGTAAAAAACATTTACTAGTTCAACTAAAATTAACAATAATAAGCTCCTAAAATGTAAATATATCACATTTTTGTGAAAAATGACTCCACTTTTTTCAAATAAAATATAGAAGATTGGGGCACCTGGGTTGCTCACTTGGTTGACTTCGGCTCAGGTCATGATCTTGTGGTTCCTAAGTTCGAGCCCCGCATCAGGCTCTGTACTAATAGCTTGGAGCCTGAACCCTGCTTCAAATTCTGTGTTTCCCTCTCTCTCTGCCCTTCCCCCACTCACTCTCTGTCTCTGTCTCTCAAAAATAAACATTAAAAAAATTTTTTTAAGTAACAATGGCATTGTTTTATATTTTTGCAAATCTCTTTCATGTTTGGCTTAGTAGAATACAGCTGGATTCTCTGCTTCAAGTGATCTCTTGCAGTACATTGTTTAGGTGGAAGCATATAAAGAAAACCTAGCCTCAAACAGATCCGTTGTTGGAAAAGGGAAGTGTATTTTTAACAATATTTTCAGATATTGTGCATGTCCTTTGATATTACTCTAAAACAAAATAGTAATAATTTATTTTAGTTTTTATTTTATTTTTTGCTGTTACTTATTTTTGAGAGAGAGAGCATAAGTGGGGGAGGGCCAGAGAGAGAGCGGGACAGAGGATCGAAAGTGGGCTCTGTGCTGACGGCAGCAAGCCCAATACGGGGCTCGAACTCACGAAGTGCAAGATCATGATGACCTAAGCCGAAGTCAGATGCTCAACTGACTAAGCCACCCAGGCGCCCCAATAATGATAATTTCTTTTTTAAAAACTATTTTTAGGGGCGCCTGGGTGGCTCAGTCAGTTAAGCATCTGACTTCGGCTCAGGTCATGATCTCATAGTCCGTGGATTCAAGCCCCAAATCAGAGCTCAGAGCCTGGAGCCTGCTTCAGGATTCTGTGTCTCCCTCTCTCTCTCTGCCCCTCCCCCGCTCACTCTCTGTTTCTGTCTCTCAAAATAAAATAAAGACATAAAAATTTTTTAAAAATATTTTTAATGTATTTTTGAGACACACACACACAGAGTGTGAGTGGGGCTGGGGCAAAAAGGGAGACACGGAATCTGAAGCAGATTCCAGGCTCTGAGCTGTCAGCACAGAGCCTGATGTGGGGCTCAAACCCACAAATCATGAGATCATGACATCATAACCTGAGCCAAAGTCAGTCAACTGACTGAGCCACCCAGGCACCCCAATAATGATAATTTCTTACAAGTTAGTTGCAGTGTGGAATCTGAAGCCATATCAATGAACTTTTTAAAATTCTACTACATTAAAATCTATTGATCTACCTTATACTTTGATAGCATTTTTTAACCATGCATGCTTTTGTATCATCATGTTTTGGTCATTTAGAAAATAATGGTTCAATGAAGTATATTTAAGTCTCCCAAACGCTAATACATTTATTTCATTGTACAGTATCAAAAATTATTTGATTTAATATTATCTCTGACCCCAACAGAAAAGTCTTTAATCTGAATCAGGAAGCTGAAAACCCCATGGTAGTGGATGGGACTTTTCCAAAATTCTAATTTTGACTTGAAATTTTGAATTTTACCATTAGCAACATATAGCGGCAGTTGTTTTGCTTGAAGCAACAGGCTCATTTCACTCATATTTGAAGGGAAACCAAAAAAACCAAACTGTCAAATACCCACATCTGACTAACAATAATTTGTCCATCATTTGTTCTTTCAAGTAGAAATGGTGTTCCACGAAAAAGCAGCTAGCCCAGCTTGCAGCTCAAGCAACAGCAGAAATACTCTTCCTTGAGATAACCACCATACTTTGTGTGCCTCAGAGGCTTTTCATGCGTACTTCCCCTTTAGTCACACAGAATATTGAAAAGACATGTACTTAGGATCAAGTTGCAGTAAAATTACCAGTTTTTACTGCTTCATCAAGGACATTCTTTTTTTAAATTTTTAAAAATGTTTATTTATTTTTGAGAGAGAGAGACAGAGACAGAAACGGAGTGCAAGCTGGGGAGAGGCAGAGAGAGGGAGACACAGAATCCAAAGCAGGCTCCAGGCTCTGAGCTGTCAGCACAGAGCCCAATGCAGGGCGCGAATTCACAGACCATGAGTTCATGGCCTGAACCGAAGTCAAATGTTTAACTGACTAAGCCACCCAGGCACCCCAATCATCCACGACATTTGTAAGTGAAATTGTCTCCCTCCGCCCCCAAGAGTGTTGCAGTGAAGTGTACTTGTCACAAGCTTGATTTGTGGAGGCCCCAGCAGTTTTATCCCCACTGTTTTTGCACCGTCAGTGAGATGAGAAAAAAGGCAGATGATTTAGCAGTATTAGGAGAATAGTTTTGATATGATTTCATGGAAGGGTCTCAGGGACTCTCAGGTTGTGGACCACATTTTGAGAAATGCCATAGATACTTTTTTGTACTTTTTTTTTTTTTTTTTTCATTTAAGAATATATTCCGGGGGCACTGGGTGGCTTAGTTGGTTAGGTATCTGACTCACTCAGGTCATGATCTCATGGTTCACGGGACCAAGCCCCACATCGGGCTTTGTGCTGACAGCCTGGAGCCTGCTTGGGAGTCCCTCTCTCCCTCTCTCTCTCTTTCTGCCCCTCCCTCACTCACACAAACTCTCTCTCAAAATAAATAAATAAACATAAAAAAAAAGAATATAGTCTGGAAATCACTTTATATCAGTTTATAGATATCAACCTTACTATTTTTTTTTTAACAGTTCCATTGTATAAGTGTATCATACTTCAATTACTTTCTTATGTTTGGACATTTAGGCCATAATTACAAATAATTTTGCAATGAACAATCTCATGCATATGTGTTTTCATATCCTGAAGACAACTTCCTAGATGTACAATTGCTGTGTCAAAAATAAATACATGTGTCTTTTGTTAGATGTTGCCAAATTCCAGTTCACAATGCAAATACCAATTTACATTTCTACCAGCAATGAATAGGAGTTCCTGTTTCTTCACAGCGTCACAACAAAGTATAATGCAGAAGACAGACACATAAATTAATCATACATTAGACCCATAGGTTATCTATGAAGCTGACACCAACTTTTTCTGAGAAATTTTTTCTCTAATACCAGCCTATGGGATGATTGGATCAAGTAGGCCCTACCCAAATCTGGGCCTGATTTCCCATCCTGGCAACTCTGGAATTAGAACGAGGTCCCATTCTATCTCTGTTAGGAAATGATGTAAAGTTGGGGTCGGTTCAATCATATTGGGTCATATACCAACCAAAGCAGAGAAAACTGGTCTGTAGAAGCATACATGACAATAACCTCATTTCCTGATATCTTCTCTAATTCCCATTTTAGATCCTACGAGGTCAGGTTGAACTTGGATTCAAGTAGATTATAGTAGAGATTGGATTATAGTAGAGACTTGTTACATGTAATTATTTCCTGATATTATTATTACTGATTGGCTACTTATAATAAAAAGAATCACAATTAAGGAAGAGTTACAATGCAATGAGATATGATACTTTATCATAAGCCTGCATTAATTAAGTTATAAATTTTATTTGCTCTAACAAAGACCCAAGTAAACATGAAAGAACTGCATTTCCCTCTATATCAGTTTGAACATAAGCACTCTAGGGCTAATATGGCAGCTCTGAGGTGCTGAGAGTCACGCCCCTTCTATTTTGTTATTCCACCATGGCTGTCCTCTTGTAATCTACAGTGCCTACTTTAGTTCTTGCTACTTTCAGCCACTGGCAAGAGAGGAAGGAACAAGGGAGCCATGCCTATTTCTTTTAATAGCTTAAAAATATATGGTATATATGAATTCTTCTCACATTCCATTAACTAGAACCAAGGCACATGTTCAAACCCAGCTGCCAAGGAGGCTGAGAAATATAGCCTTTGATGGAATGACCATGTGCTAATCTAAAATTTGATAATTCTGTTGCTAGAGGAAGAGGGGAGAATGCATACAGTCTCAGCCACAACCCACCCACAATCACCCAATTACACATGCTCAGCCTTCTTCCTACATATAAAACACACTTGTCCCCTGTTTGAGTGAAACAACACAAATTTCCATCTGGCCACTGCATTCAGTTCAAAATCTAGGATCTCTGTGACATGCATTCCCCCATCAGGACTCTCCGGGACCCTTTCATTTGAGCATCTTCTGAATAACAAATTATTTGTCCTCCCCACCTCCACTCACCAAAAAGAGTGATGAATTAGGAATGGGATCATAAGAATCTTCTTTCAGGGGGCGCCTCGGTGGCTCAGTTGGTTGAGCATCCGGCTTCGGCTCAGGTCATGATCTCACAGTTTGTGGGTTCGAGCCCTGTGTCAGGCTCGGTGCTGACAGCTAGCTCAGAGCCTGGAGCCTGTCTTCGGATTCTGTGTCTCCCTCTCTCTCTGACCCTCCCCTGCTCACGCTGTCTCTCTCCCTCTCCAAAAATATATAAAACATTAAAAAAAGAATCTTCTTTCGGAAAAACAAAGAAAAAGAGGGAAACAGCAATCATTGACTGGCAATGGTGTAATGCTCACTAAGGCGAAAGGCACACCGTGCTGGCAATTAAGTGTGTTTCTCCATTAGACTTGGGCTCTGCCAGAAAATCTCCTTCATTATTGCCCACTGTGGCCTTCGACTTTGCCTCTGAAAGGTTCTTCCATCAATTATGCTTCATAGCCACATCTGAAGTGGTATTGAAGGGTATGTTGTGTAGGTTCAGTTGTGGGGGCCCTGAGGATTGCTTTAGGGGTTGAAGAATTACAAGTTCTTGAGGGCCAGTCTTGTGGACTCTTACTACATTTCTGGTATATTTTCTTCCATTCAACTCCTTGGTCAAGTAACCACAACCACACATCATGTCTGGAAAGCCTGAAGAGTCTCCTCTTTTACTCACATGGCTCACACCCACGCTCAGAATATTATGATGGATAACCTGATGCCATGTGAAGCAACTGGCTTAGAGTGGGAAGCAAACAAATTTTATTAAACTGGCTGGCTCCTGTTGACTGGTAAAGAGCACATGAGAAAGGTTTTACCAAACCTCCTTAGTGGAAATGTATTCCATTTCATTCTGTTTTCAAACCTAACTCTTGCCTAGACTCATGCCTCTCACAGGACTTAGCTAAAGACAGAAAAAGGAGTCAACATACATAAACATTCTGACCTTCCTCAAACACTTCTCCTATAAGAGCTATAAGCCTGACTGGCATAAGCACGGCTTTCCAAGATATTGCAGGACATAATTTGTCTGAAATTAATATAGCTACTGCCGTTTCTTTTGGTCGGTGTTAACATGGTATATCTTTCTCAATCTCTTTACTTTTAATCTGTCTTTATATTTATTCTTGTATACAACATATTGTCTTGTTATTTTATCCACTCTGATAGTCTCTGTCTTTTAATTGGTATTTTTAGATCATTCACATTTAAAGTGATTATTTTTTTTTTAAATAATGTTTTATTTATTTTTGAGAGAGAGAGAGAGAGAGAGTGAGTGGGGAGGGGCAGAAAGAGAGGGAGACACAGAATCCGAAGCAGGCTCAGGCTCCAAGCTATCAGCACAGAGCCTGACACAGGGCTTGAACTCATGAACCATGAGATCATGATCATGACCTGAGCTGAAATCAGACATTTAATCAGCTGAGCCACCCAGGTGCCCCTAAAGTGATTATTGATATAAATGGATTAATATATGCCATATTTATAACTTTCATTCATTGTTCTCTTGTTCTTTGTTTTTGTGTGTGGGGGGGTGGGGTTTGGTTCTTTGTTTTGGTTTGGTTTTTTGGTCTTTCTTTTTCTGCCTTCTCTGTTTTGTTTTTTTTTTAAAGGGAGAAGTAATTTTTTTAATTTTTTTAAAATTTTTTATTTTTGAGGGAGAGACAGTGAGACACAGGGCAATCAGGAGAGGAACAGAGAGGGAGGGAGACACAGAATCTGAAGCAGGCTCCAGGCTCCGAGCTGTCAGTACAGAGCCCAATGCGGGGCTCAAACTCGCAAACCGCAAGTTCATGACCTGAGCCGAAGTCGGACGCTTGACTGAGCCACCCAGGTGCGCCAGGGAGTAATATTATTTTTTAAGTTTATTTATCTTTAAGTAATCTCTACACCCAACACGAGGCTCCAACTCGTGACCTTGAGATCAAGAGCCAGCCAGGCATCACAGCTTTCTCTGACTTTAATTCAGTATTTTATATGATTCAATTTTTCTCTCCTCTCATAGTGTATCAATTATACTTCCTTAAAAGTTTTTTTAGGATCACCTGAGTGGCTCAGTCAGTTAAGCATCTGACTCTTTCCCAGGTCATGATCTCATGGTTGTGAGTTCTAGCCCTGTGTCAGGCTCTGTGCTAACAGTGTGGAGCCTGCTTGGGATATTCTCTCTCTCTCTCTCTCTCTCTCTCTCAAAATAAATAACTAAACTTAAAAAAAATTTTTTTTACATTTTTTTAGGAGTGCCTGGCTGGCTCAGTCAGTGGAACATGTGACTCTTGATCTTGGAGTTGTTAGTTCAAGTCCCATGTTGGATGTAGAGATTACTCAAAAATAAAATCTTAAAATTAAATTTAAAATAAATTAAGTTAAAAGTTTTTTTAGTCATTGCCCTAGAGTTTGCAACATACATTTACAATTAATCTAAGTCCGCCTTTGAATAACATGATACTACTTCATGGGTAGCACAGGTATCATATAATAGGATATCTCCAATTCTTCCCTCCCATCCATTATAATACTGTTGTCATACACTTCACTTACCCATAAGCTAGAATCATATTATATATCATTGCTATTATTATTTTGAACTTTTATCTATTAGATCAGCTAAAAATAAACAATAAAATATTTTATTTTACCTTCACTTCTCAATGCTTCACTTCTCAAACTCTCTTTCTTTATGTAGATCAGATTTTCTGACCTTTATCATTTTCCTTCTCTCTAAATAACTTCTTTTAACATCACTTACAAGGCAGGTCTATTAGAGAAAAATTCCCTCAATTTTTGCATGTCTGAGGAAGTCTTTATTTCTCCTTCACTTTTGGAAGATAATTTTGTTGGATGCAGAATTCTGGGTTGCTGGCTTTTTCTTTTAATGCTTTAAGTATTTTACTCCACTGGTTCCTGAAGAAAAAGCCAACGTAATTCTTATTGTCCCTTCATAGATAAGATGTGGTATTTTGTGAACTTCCTGAATCTGTGGCTTGGTGTCTCATAAATTTTGGAAAACTCCCAGCGATTATGATTTTAAGTATTTCTTCTGTTTTTATCTTCCTTCAGTTATTACAATCACAATATGTTACACCTTTTGTAACTGTCCCACAGCTGGATATTCTGTTATATCTTTTTCATTCTTTTCTTCTCTTTGTTTTTCAGCCTGGGAAGTTTCCATTCACATATCTTCAAGTTCATGTGTAGTCTATTGATGAGCCCATCAAAGGCATTCTTGATTCTTCATTTCTGCCATAGTGGTTTTGATTTCTAACATTTTGTTTTGATTCTTTTTTTTAAAATGTTTATTTATTTTTGAGAGACAGACAACCCATGAGTGGGGGAGAGGCAGAGAGAGAGGGAGACATAGAATCAAAAGCAGGCTCCAGGCTCTGAGCTGTCAGCACAGAGCCCGACATGGGGCTTGAACCCACAAACTGCGAGATCATGACCTGAGCCAATGTCAGATGCTTAACTGACTGAGCCACCCAGGCGCCCCCATTTTGTTTTGATTCTTTCTTTGAGTTTCCATCTTTCTGTTTTTATCTGTTCTTATGTTGTCCCTGTTCTTAACTGTTCTTATGTTGTCCCCTTCTGTATTAGACCTCTTGACATATTATTCATACTTATTTTAAATTCCTGGTCTGATCATTTCAAAATCTCTGTGAAATCTAGTAGCCACATTTAAAAAAAAAAGTAAAAGTAAAAAGAAACAGGTAAAATTAATTTTAATAATATATTTTTACTTAACCTAATATATCCAAAATATTATCATTCAACATATGATCAATATAAAAATCACTAATTATTTAATTTTTTTGCGCTAAGTCTTTGAACCTCAGTGTGGATGATGATGATGATGATGATTTTAAGATTTCATTTTTAAGCAATCTCTGCACCCAACATGGGACTTAAACTCACAACCCCAAGATCAAGAGTCACATGCTCCACCAATTAAGCCAGCCTAGAACCCCCCCAGTGTGTATTATTAACTTATAGCATATCTCAATTAGGAATGTCATTTGAAGTGCTCCATGACCACATGTGGCTGGAGGCTACCATATTGAACAGCTCGGTTATAAGAAATCTCTATTACTTTTTTAATTTTTTAATTTTTTTAATGTTCTTTAAATTTATTTTTGAGAGAGAGAGGGAGAGACAGAGCATGAGTGGGGGAAGGGCAGAGAGAGAGAAAGAGAGAGAATCCCAAGTAAGCTCCCAAGAAAATCCCAAGCAGTGCAGAGCACTGTCAGGGTGGAGCCCAACTTGGGGCTCAGATTTCACGGATCCTGAGATCATGACCTGAGCTGAAAACAAGAGTCGACACTTAACTGACTGAGCCACCCAGGTGCCCCAAGGTTAATTTTTTTATTAAAAAAATTTTAATATTTTTTATTTTTGAGAGACAGAATATGAGTGGGGGGGCAGAAGGAAGAGACAGAGGATCTGAAGTGGGCTCTATGTTGACAGCAGAGAGCCCGATGTGGGGCTCAAACTCATGAACCGTGAGATCATGACCTGAACCAAAGTTGTACGCTTAACCAACTGAGCCACCCAGACACCCACCCCAAGATTAATTTCTTTTTTAATCATGGTAAAAAACATATAATACAAAAGTTTACTGTCTTAGCCCTTTCAAGTGCACACTTCAGTGGTGTTATGTATACTAACATTGTTGGGCAAGCAATCTCCAGACCTCTTTTCATGTTGCAAAACTGAAACTTTATACCCATTAAACTCTCCATTTCCCTCTTCCCCCAACCCCTGGTAACCACCATTCTGCTTCCTGTTTCTATGAATTTGTCTACTTTAGATACCTCATATAAATGGAGTCAAAACATATGTGTCTCAGAACTGGTACTGCTTGATCATATGGTAGTTCTATTTTTATTAATGTTTTGAGGAACAGCCATACTGTTTCCCAAAGCAGCTGAATTCCCACTAACAGTGCACAAAGGTTCTATTTCTCTATATCCTTACCAATACTTTAATTTTCTCTCTCTTTTTTTTAATGTTTAATAGTAGCCATCCTACTATCAGTGGGTGGAACATGATATGATGTGGTATCTCACTGTGTGATTTTGATTTCCATTTTTTTTTTCTTTTTTAGGTAGGCTCTGTGCCCAATGCGGGGCTTGAACTCAGGTCCCTCAGATTAAGAGTCACATGCTGTACCGAATGGGCCAGCCAGGTGCCCCTGCATTCTCTAATGATTAGTGATATTAAGCATCATTTCATATGCTTCTTGGCCATTGGCATATCATCTTTAGAGAAATGTCTATTCAAGTCATTCACCCATTTTTTAATCCTGTTTGTTGTTGAGTTGGAGACTACTTTTTATATGCAGCACATACAATCAGATGCATGTTTAGTCTCAGGTGGAAATTGGAAGTCATTATGTGGATTACTAGTTTTATGCATTGTATTTAGCAACACAGAAGATCAACATAAAGAAAAAAGGATCATAGAAAGGATAAACAAACGAACAAAAAAACAAAACAGAAAGCACTCTTCTGATCTAACACAACCATGGCCCTCTACATCTGGTATATGGCAGTTCTGGTTGCCAAAGGTCAGTGAAGAGGTAATTAAGCTCAATAAGGCCCAGAGATCTGTGGAATGGGGAACCAACTAAAGCAGAAGTTACAATCTGGTCACCATTTTCATCAATATTTCCCTATAGCACTTTAAGTATTTAAGACATCTGGAATACATTTTGTTATTTAATCTAATTTTGTTGTTTTCCAAATGGTTATCCAGTTCTCAACATCACTGATTGAAGAATTCATTCTGTCAACCATCCTAACTTGAAAAGCTACCTTTTTTATGCTTAAATTGTATATGAATTTGAGCCTGTTTTTGGTTTACCTGGTCTACTCCATTATTTTATTTATTCTTGTACCACAGTATTGCAGTATTTCAACTATTATAACTTTATAATATCTGAGGGAAGCATCTATTAATTGATTCCTACTATTCATTCCTTTTGAGTTTTAGTAATAATTCCTTCACCCTCAGTTTTAGCTAAACATGTATCTATAGCTGGGAGATATAGATCACAGCCTGCCTTGCAGACTGGTATGGTCTGTGACCAGGTTGAAGCCCATAGTGAATGGAAATGAAGTGTGCAACTTCCAGGTCATCTCCTTAAAGACAAATCTACTTATCCTGAATGCTCCTGTGGGCTAGAACAGGGATGTGGAGGTTAGCCAGTTTCTACCAAATGGAAAGGACATAAACTCAGATAATAGCAGCACGAGGTGAAAGAAATCTGTCTCCCTGAATAACTGTGGAATACAGCTTCATTCTAACACTGGACCATTCACCTTGAGACAGTTTGGGGAGATTTAAAAACCCTTCTATCTTATTTGAGCCCTATAGTTTGTGTCTCTTTGCTTAGAACCTAATTAACAAATGGCTTTTAAGAATAACTTTTTTTCCTATTCCAAATGTAATGTATATCAATTTTGGAAAATTCAGAAACCAGTAAAAAAAAATACTGAAAATTAAAATGTAAAAAAAAAGAAAGAAACCAGTGAGCAAAAAGAAGAAATACACATTTCTACTTCTTCATAATTACACAGACACAGTTATTACAAAATTGAATATTTA
The DNA here is from genome assembly GCA_028646485.1 of Cryptoprocta ferox. NCBI lineage: Eukaryota > Metazoa > Chordata > Mammalia > Carnivora > Eupleridae > Cryptoprocta > Cryptoprocta ferox. Next base: position 36,458,681 of record CM053566.1, read on the forward strand.
GGGGTATATATTTCTATTTCTTGTGGTGATTTCTAAAGTTATATATAAATATATAGACAATAGATATTTATAGTCACATAGTTATAGAGAAATGAATATATCTATATACAAAAAAATGGGATTTTACTCCATATGTTGAATTGTGATATACTTTTTGCACCTAACAGTGTATATCATGAACTTCTCCATGTTATGAAATATTTCTCTGGATATAGTATAATTTATTTAACAAACTATTCATTATTGGACATGTAGATTCTACAAATTTTTAGCCATAATAAAGAATATTGAAATAAAGACTTTTGTAGAAATATAATTGAGTTCATCCATCATAACTTGGGGTAAATTCCAACAAGTGAGACTTCTTGGTCAAGGAATATGCAAAATTCTATGATTTAAAAAAATTTTTTTTTAACATTTATTCATTTTTGAGAGAGAGAGAGAGTGCGAGTGGGGGAGGGGCAGAGAGAGAGGGAGACACAGAATTCAAAGCAAGCTCCAGGCTCAGCTGTCAGCACAGAGCTCGACATGGGGCTCGAACCCACGAGCGGTGAGATCATGACCTGAGCCGAAGTGGGGCACTTAACCAACTGAGCCACCCAGGCGCCCTATGATTTTTTTTTTTCACATGAACTGTCAAATTGCCCTTTAGAAAGAATATGGAAGTGTAGTTAGAAGAGTATCACTTCTCTTTGGCCTTTCTGACATTAGGTATGGCGAGTTCTTAATTAACAATTCCTCTTTTTTTGTTGTTGTTTTCAAAGATATTTTAAAGGGAAGTTGGAAGAGACTTCAATGGTGTATGTTGGTAAAAGGAAATTGTGGCCTTAAATAAGATGGGTCTTGAGGCCTAAAGAAGACACAGAGATGGGCCACCTCTTTATTTAATTTCTTTGGCAGAGCCAAGAGACCATTACAAGCAGTGTCACAAGGAAGAACCAAATAAGACCCAGGGCAAACAGGATCACCAGTCCAACTGGAGCTAGACTTGGAGATGAAGCTTAGCTTCAAAGCCAGGAAACTTAGGGGAGGTGGTAGAGGAGAAGGTATGAAACATGAAGATCATGCTAGAGTGGCATGGAACATGCTAGAACAGGCAAGAGTAGTTCCTGAATTAGTAGTGTGGTTGAGAACATCAATTCTAGACTCAGACTGTCTAGCTGCACAATAAGTGTTAGGGATTATTGTTATCATTACCTCTGCTGACTAAGCATCATATGGTCATGTCCACCGGAGGTATGAGGGTTCAGGAACATTTAAGAGACAACTATTTAACATTTTACTATATAATTATGACCAATTCACTGCAGCATGAAAAAAAATAGGAGGCATGACTCTCAGAAAGGAGTAGACAAATTCTCATTTTGTATAAACGATATGATTATGTATCTAGAAAACCTAAGGGAATTAATAAGTGCTCAGTAATGAACTGTGGGTGACCTTGGGCATGTTACTTCATCTCACTGAACTTCAGTTTTTTTCATTTGTAAATTATGATAACAATGATAAACAACTATAAAGTTACTGTGAAGATTCAACAGGAAAATACATGAAACACACAGTATACTGCCTACCATTTGGCAACTGTTCAATACTATTATAGTTTTATCACTTATTATTTTTATTATGGCAACTATAAAGGACAAATTTTTAGTAGGATAGTAACTTTCTTGTATATCGTCTATAAACAGCTAAAATATGATGGAGAGAAAAGTCTCTTTTTATAATATGAAAAAAAACATAAAATTCTTTATATAAAACATACTAGACTTCATGAAGAAAACTCCAAAAGATACTCAGAGGAAAATAATAACCTGATTAAGTGAGTGAAACTACCATCTTCCTGAATGAGAAGGCTCAGTATTATAAAATTCGGATTTAACAAAATTCCAATCAAATCTCAATTCAAAAGGGGCACCTGGGTGGCAGCATTTGACTATCGATCTCAGCTCAGGTCTTGATCTCAGGGTTGTGAGTTCAAGCCCCATGTTGCGCTCCATGCTGGGCAAGGAGCTTACTTAAAAAAATTCAATTCAAATTTGGGGGCTGAATTTTATCCTAATGATCCTAAACTAATCTCTTTGCTAGAATGAGTGGCAAAGAAGATGAATTTGGGGCAATAATTAGCAAACCTGATTGCACTAAGACCCAGGTTGCAAAGAATAAAAATGTTCACTTGCTACATTATACTCTTTCTCACTCTCTTTTTTTAAGATTTTTATTTTTAAGTAATTTCTACACCCAACTTGGGGCTTGGATTTACAACCCCTATACCGAGGGTCGCTAGCCCTAGAAACTAACTCAGCCAACCAGGCATGCCCACATTTTTCTCTATCAACATGAAAATAGTTATATTGATTCAACGAAAAAAAATCTTTTCTTTCAACTCTATTAAAAAATGCCAATGAGAAAATAAACATTTCGTTTTAGTCACTACCTTCTCACTATCTGGGGGTAGTGAAGAATTAAGAATCTTTTATCCCTATATTTCTGAGTTCACCAAGTGACATTCAATGCCATCTCTTTCACACTGGAAAAAACCTTGTGAAGTAGGTTTTATTTATTATCAGCTCTACTTTATAGCTGGAAAAACAGATACTCACCAAATAAAGCTCAACAATGCCAAAGAGTGAGTTGGTGGCAAAGGTCAGAATTCGTCCACTCCATTGACTATAACACTGTCTGCGAATCTAATGAGCCAGACCCCGTGCCTGGTACTAAGGATGCAGACCTCGCACACCCGGGTCCTTTCTGACCCAGGCTCCTCCTACCTCTGAGGACAAGGGCAGGGTGAGCCTCACCCCAGGGCAGCGACCTGAGCGTCCAGTTCCCTAGGCGAAGGGCGGTCTCTTCCACCAGGTCCTGGCCTTAAGCTGCTGAGGCAAATTCTTGCTGTCCTAAAGATTTCTTTCCACCTTGTAACAGATAAAATGTTTTCGAACGATTCCTGGCCTGCGTTTCCTTATGATAAGCTGGTTTCTGTTTCCTGAATCCTTCCCACCCTGGGGCAAGGGTGAGAGCCACCTCCGGAAGAGAGAGGATATGATGAAGGGGAATGTTCTGTCAGACAGGAAGAGGAGGGGCAAAGCCTGCCCTTCTTCCTAGGGTCATTGCAGAGAAAAGAGGAGTGGGACGTACCACATGTACATGGTTAGTGTGTTCCGATTTTCTCTTTCTGGGCTGAGCCAAGGTCACACACTGTGGTTGGGACAGAGGAGAATGGGTTCCCAGGCTGCTGTTGGTTCTCATGAAGTGTCACCAGGGCCAGACCCTTCCTTAGGCGGGTCCCAACGGGGCAAGCTTGGTAGAGCCCACTGGGCAGGGGCTTATGTATCGGCGCAGAGGATGTGACTGTAAGAGAGAGAGCCCCTGGGTACTTGACTGCCAGCCGACTTTACCAAGCACGCGTGGGACATTGCCTCTGAGGTCAGAGGAGGCCTGGCTGGACGCTGTACCATCCAAGCACCTTTTATCTGGAAGACATCAAGAAAATATGTAAGTCCTGCCGGTTTCCTCAGAAGAAGAGAAGGTGGATGAGACTATATTTAAGAGATAAGAGTATTTTAGGGGCGCCTGGGTGGCTCGGTGGGTTAGGCCTGGGACTCCAGATTTCTGCTCAGGTCATGATATCACGTTGTTCAAGGGTTCGGTCAGCCTGGAGCCTGCTTCAGGTTCTTTCTCCCTTTCTCTCTGCCCCTCTCCCCTCTCTAAATAAATAAATAAACTTAAAAAAAAGAGAGAGAGAGAGAGAGAAAGAGAGTATTTTATCTAAAGACATTTACTCAATAAGATAAAGACTTTTATCAGCCCTAATGGGAAGCTGAACTTTGAATGGACCAATTGTTTACACTGAAACAAACCTGCATAATTGGGAAGAAATGGAAATATTGTAAAGAAATAAAATCAAACTTTCCTCTTGATACCTGAGAAGGGAAGAGGGTAGAATGGGAGGGGGAAGTCAGCTCGCCAGTGGGCAATCAAAGGGAAAACAAACTTGAAATTGTTTTTGCACATCCAAGTTGTATAATTTTACAATCTTGCCACATTCTGTTTCCCCCACGATGTAGGAACTGAAAGGCTGCATTTAAAATACATTGGGCCTTTGGGAGCTGGGAGCATACACAAGGTTTGTGGATTTCAGGATGATTATCACTATCTCTAGAGAAATAAATTACTGCAAAATAGCAGCTACCACATTGGTTACTTACAGGTTTCTATTGTGTGTGCAATTTATTACAAATGGGAGGGGGGGTGGAGAGTGTTCAAAAGGAAAAAAATAAAGCTACTGCCTCATGATAGTTGACCATTGCTTTCCTGGACAATCTATAAAAATATGTCTGTGTAATCCTCCATCAATAGTTAACCAAATTAAATGAACTCTTCTGAGACTATATTCTTCTCTCTTTTAGGTAATAAGCTTTTGTGTTTTTATAATAGTCTAGAATTTACCTATTCTATCTTGATGCAAAGAGTTAATCTCGAGACATAGGGGAAAAGATACCATTATCTCCATTTTACAAGTCAGGAAACCATCAAAGAAGTCATGGCTGTAGAACCATCACGTAGATGAGAAAAATAAAGTGCAAACCCAGATCTTCTGAGTGCTAGGCCAGTGTTCAGCACCAATGATTTCTAGGGAGTTATTTCTGGAAACTTCTTCCTCCCAAAACATAAGACAGCATTGGATCAGCTACTCTGATTCAAGTGGGAATGAGGTGGACTCCAGGGTCCTGGCTACTCCCTCCCGCTTCCTGAGCACCTCCATGGAGATGTCTCTGCAGCACCCTAGGACTCCACTGAAAGCAATCTGAAAACCACTGCCCTGCACCATGCTTCTCCCAAACCACTTCAACCTCCCCATTTCCAACTATAATTACGTGCTGTTGAGAACACAGAGCCCGACATCAACTTGTGAGATGAGTAATTTGGGGCACAGAGTAAATCATAAAAATAACAGCATGGTGAGAAGAAACACGCCAGCTGAATTTAAAGACATAGACATGGTTAAATTGCCCCTCATACAGTTCACCACCATTGCTGTCAGCTCAAGAGTCTTGGGGCAATTGATTGTTGAAATATTGTGACTTTCCATGATATAAGCATTCAGCTGCCCAGTCAAAGCTGAGACTAATGAGGACAAGTCTCCTGGTGCAAACATCCGTTGCCCATTAAGGCTGTGTGCCCCGCATCTGAATGAGAAAGCAGAGGTGGTCAAGGGAGGAAATTCTACAAAATGTGACAGCAGCAAGACTGCCAACAGATCCCTCCGACCAAGTTCCCATTCAGTCTGGCCACATGTGAACTCCATGGAGCAGTCCGAAGGAGTATGCCCATCAGGAGAGGACCTTTTGTCAGAAACTCTGTCCCAGTCCAACCATTTTTAAAGCTGCCTCACAAGAAAGGAGAGACTTGGGGCTCTGCACACATCGTGGTGACCCCACTCCTGCAAAGAGTTTCACAAAGGAACTCTCTGTAGGAGGACTCTGTCCCAACTTGTGTATACCACCTCTGAAAACATAAATTTTAAAATGTTTCATCATTAAAATACATCCTCTAACTTAAAAATAAAAGTCGAATTGCAGAGAAGGGTTAATAATGAACAGCAGTTCCCACTCCAAGAGGGAAAATTATTTTTAACGATTCTAGTCACTTCTGTTTTTATTCTTACGGTGATTGCCTCATTTCTTTAAATACTGTATTAACATTGCTATTTCTTGATGTAATATTTTCTGAAATTATTTGTTGACTTCTACCATGAAAGATGAAGATTTAGCTTGGCTCTACCTCTTCCCCAGTCTCTTTCCCAGTAGATTTGTGTTATTTTTTTTTTCTTAGTTAACATACAGTATAATTAGTGTCAGGTGTAGAATATAGTGATTCAACAATTCCATACATCACCCGGTGCTCATCTCAAGTGAATGCCTTAATCCCCATCACCTGTTTCACAGTCCTCCCATCCCCCTCTCCTCTGATAACCATCAGTTTGTTCTCTATAATTAAGAGTCTGTTTCTGGGTTTGTCTCTCCCCTTTTCTCTTTGCTTGTTTGTTTTGTTTCTTAAACTCCACATAGGTGTGAAATCATATGGCATTTGTCTTTCTCTGATTGACTTATTTCATTTAGTATTATGTTTTCTAGCTCCAAGTTGTTACAAATGGCAAGATTTCATTGTTTTTAATGGTTGAATAATATTCCATTGTACATCTATACCACATCTTTTTTTTTTAATTTTTTAAATTATTATTTATTTTTTTTTTTGAGAGAGAGAGAAAGAGAGAACAAGCAGGGGAGGGACAGAGAGAGAGAGAGAGAGAGAGACACAGAATCTGAAGCAGACTTCAGGATCCAAGCTGTCAGCTCAGAGCTCGACATGGAGATTGAACCCATGAACTGTGAGATCATGACCAGAGCCAAAGTCATACACTTAACCGATTGAGCCACGCAGATGCCCCTATACCACATCTTCTTTATCCATTCATCAGTCGGTGAACACTTGGGCTGCTTCCAATTTGTGTTCTTATTTTGAGTTCCTCTCGGTTACATTTGTAATTTAATTTTTTGTTTTTTATTATTTACTTATTTATTTTAATTTTTTTAAGTTGGATCCACACCCAACATGGGGCTTGAATTCACAACCCTGAGATCTAGAGTCAAAAGTTCTACTGACTGAGCCAGCCAGGAACCCCTACATTTATCATTTTAAATGAGCACCTTCATTTCTTGTTACATCAGCTATTGACATTATCTCTTTTCTCTCCATTTTCTTTCATCTCTCCTCTTGATTTCCATTACTCAAGTCTATCATATATACTTAACATATTGTCAATGACCATGACCTTTACATTCTTCTCTGAAACTAAAGTTGATCCTTGAACAATATGGGTTTGAACTATGCAGGTCCATTCATATGCGGATTTTTTGGATAAATACAGTATAGTATTATAAATGTCTTTTTTTCCTTATTAATTTATTAACTGCATTTTCTTTTCCCTACCTTACTTTATTGTAAGAATACAGTATATAATACATATAACATACAAAATATTATTACTCCATTGTTTATGTTATTGGTAAAGCTTCTAGTCAACAGTAGGCTATTAGTAGTTAAATTCTGGGGGAGTCAAAAGTTTTGCAGGGATTTTTGACTGTATGGGGGTTGGCGCCCCTAACCACCACATTGTTTGAGAGTCAACTATGGAAGTAAATCTTTAGATTAATTCTGAGTTGAAAATCAGTTAACTATGTTATTATATTTAACAAGGGCAGATGCTATTGGTTGCTGACTTAGCATCCATCCTGTCCTCACTTAACAGAACCTAACAGGACCCTGATTTTTTCAAGTGTCTGCCCTCTTTCCAGGGCAGGTCAGCTCTATTTTCAGCCAAAGGATCCCACATGGGCTACTCAGTGTTTCTCAGACTTGAGTATGCATCAGAATGATCTAGAAGGCTTGTTAAAACATAGCCTGCTGAGCTGCATTCACAAATATTCTGACTCAGTAGATCTGGGGTGTGACCCAAGAATTTGCCTTTCCAGCAAGGTTCTAGGCCATGCTAATTCTGCTGGTATGGGGACTGTACTTTGAGACCCACTGGTCTAAGTGAAGCATGGCCATTGCATTAATTAGGATATTGCTCTGGCTGTTTAATAGTGATGAGAATAAATGGACAGTTTATTTCTTTATCACCTAAAATTCTAAACTAGTAGGAGTGTAAGAAGGTTACCCTCATGAGAATGCCTTGGGTACCACGTTCCTTCTATCTGTTGCTGTCGTCTCCTTAGGAATTGCCCTCATCTTCATGTTTGAAGCTGACTCGCTACCACCAAACTTTTGAGCTAGCAAAAGGGAAGCATGAGGCAGTGGAGAGCATACAACTTTTTTTTTTTTAAGATTTTATTTTTAGGTGACCTCCATACCCAATGTGGGGCTTGAACTCACAACCCTGAGATCAAGAGTTGCATGCTCTACCAACTGAGCCAGCTAGTCACCCCCATACAATTTGTTTCCTTTTCTTTTGTTCCCTTTAAATAGGCTCTATGCCCAACATGGAGCTTGAACTCATGACCATGAGATCAAGAGTCACATCCTCTACTGACTGAGCTAGCCAGTCGTGCCCCACCCATCCCCAATTACAACTCTTTTTAAAGGAATAATCTAGAAATTGCCCACACATCTCCAATCACATCCTATTGGCCAGAACTTAGTCACATGGCTACACCTATAAACAAGGGAGGCTGGGAAAGGTGGCTCCTAGTATGGTGATTATGTATTCAGATAAGATTCAGGGGAGTTCTATTATAGAAAGGGAGGAAGAAGAGAATGAATATCAAGTAGCAATGAATCTCTCCAGCAGTGGTTCCATTCTCCTTTCCAGCAATTGTTTTAAGGTATACATGACACACTTTTGGCCAATGAGACAAGAAAGAATGTCTGCTGAGGGCTTCTGGGAAAGTTTTCCTCTCTCCAGGAGAGACATGGTATCTTCTTTGGGGCTCTATCATGTTGGATGTGAACCCGAAAAAAGAGCAGTAGGCATCTTGCTACTGAGAGAAGAACCAGCTTTTGGACAAAGCTTACAAAGTAAAGCTGACAAAGTAAAGCTGCCAGAGGGAAAGAGGGAAAGAACTTATTGCTTGATGAAGACCCAGAACCACTGAATTAACCTGTCAACCCTGACACTTCCCTGCCTATAGTGCCCCTGTTATGTCAGATAATAAATTCCTTCTTCTTTAAGCCACACTGGTTTTCCTATAGTTTGCAGCCAAATCATCCAAATGAATAAAGTGGCTTTCTAATTGTTTTTCTTTCTTTTTATTTTTGCAATGTTGGCATCTTTATATTAGCCTATAATCACAAAGTTAGTATGAGATATGCAGTCCCTTCCTTTTCCCCCCAGATAATTTCCTCCTAGCCTCTTGCTTACTGGCCACGTCTGCTACCCAGCTGTCACTCTGAAACTCCCCTTAATTACTTTCCTCATTGGAAACCACCATTTCCTGCATGCCAGTGCTTTTCCTGGGCTTATTCCTTCGTCTTGCAGAGGCATATTGCCAAGTAACTTCCTAAGAAAAGATACGTGGGAAGTGAATTTTCTGAGTCCTTGCATGTTGGGATCGGTAGGCAGATTGGCTTCCTTCTAAGATGTGGCCTCTCCATGCATCCTTCAGGCTGGAATTCCCTTCACTGTGTTTCTCTGATTACCACTTTCTTCTTTGTCTTCCAGAAATTTATTGAAAGATTTAGATCACTGATGGCCCTTTTCTCATCTCTTGATTGCTCCTCAGTTATACCTCTTTATTTCTTTATTGTCATTTTAATGAGGTCTTAGGAAGAAGATCACATAAATATGTCATTCCTCCATCTTGAACCACGAGTTTTATCCCCTTTTAATAAGAGTAATAAATAATTCAGACTTTGAAACCAAGTCATTAGATTGGATAATTCACATTTCAGTACTCTGTGAAAGAACATCATCTTACTATTTCTCAAAAAAACAATTTTTTTAGCACGGTCAAGATAAAATTAAATGAACAAACTATTTGCCTGAGAATTTTCACCCACTCACTCACTTTCCTGAATGTGCTTTAAATTACAATTAGGGAACTAGAGTTTGTACTGTCTATTTTCCATTAGTTATGAAAACTTTAAAAAAAATTTTTTTTGACATTTATTTATTTTTGAGAGAGAGAGAGAGAGACAGAGGATGGACAAGGGATGGGCAAAGAGAGGAAGACACAGGATCTGAAGCAGCTCCAGTCTCTGAACTGTCAGCACAGAGCCTGACGCTGGGCTCAAACCCACAGGCTGTGAGATCATGACCTGAGCCAAAGTCAGATCCTCAACCAATTGAGCCACCAAGGTGCCCCCAAAATTCTTGTTTTTTTTTTTAATCATTACTGCCAAAAGTGTGACTGAACATCTAGGTCACTAGAAATTTACAGTTCTAAAATGAGTGGGTTTTTTAAAAAATAATTTTTCTACTTCAATTAAAATTCAATCATTTTTTTCAGTAATTACATTGAAAAGAAAGAAAAAAGCTCTTAAGTTTCATAAACACAGGAAATAAGCATAAGAAAAAGCCCATGTTAACAGGTATAATGGAAAGAGCATGTAAGCAATAACATCAAAATGATGAATATTAATGGACCACTTAAATGTTCTCATATGTAAACGATGCATATTAGCCTTTCTTGAGAGCCTACTATGTGCTTTGTAACTTTCATAAGTTTAATAATAATTGCTCTCAGTCTTGTGAGGATCTTATTTCTATTAAATAGCTAAAGAAATAGTCTAAAGTAATACTTACTTACGTAAGTCCTGTGTGACTTACATAAAGTCACACAGGAAGGAATTGGCTGGGTCAGGGTTCATTTCCACTTTTGCTGAACCCCAAAGTCTGTGCCCTTTGCACTTCATCATTCTGTAAGATAGGTGAGTGTGTTTGTTCCAATCTGTATTCATTTCCTAGGCCCTCTGTAACACACAGCTGGGTGTCTTAAAACAACAGAAATTCATTCTCTCACAGTTTTGGAGGCTAGAAGTCAGAAATACAAGGTGTTGGCAGGGTTGTGCTTTCTCAAAGGCTCTTGGAGAGAATCCTTTCCATGCTTTTCTCTTAGCTTCTGGGGTCATAGGCAATCCATGGTGTTCCTTGGCTTACAGCTGCATCACTCTGATTTTTCTTCTTCTGTGGTCACATGGCATTCTCCCTATGTGTGTTTGTCTTCAGATGGTCATCTTCTTATAAGGATATCAGTTCCAATAGATCAGCACCCCCCCCCATCCCCAGCTCAAGTATGACATCATCTCAGCTATTTCTTTATTTAATATTTTACTTTATTTACTTATTTTATTTTATTTTATTTTAATCCGAGTTAGTTAACATATAGTGTAATAATGGTTTCAGGAGTAGAATTTAGTGATTCATCACTTACATAGACACTCAGTGCTCATCCCAACAAGTGCCCTCCTTAATACCTATCACCTGTTTAGCCCATTCCCTGTCCACCTCCCCTCCCACAACCCAAGTCTGTTCTCTATATTTAAGAGTGTTTTATGGTTTGTCTCCTTCTCTGTTTTTATCTTATTTTTCCTTCCTTTCCTCTATGTTCATCTGTTGTGTTTCTTAAATTCCATATATGAGTGAAATCATATTATCTTTCTCTGACTGACTTGTTTCACTTAGCATGATATACTCTAGTTCCATCCATATTGTTGCAGATGGCAAGATTTCATTCTTATTGATTGCCAAGTAATATTCCAGCTAATTATATTTTTAATGACCCTATTTCCAAAGGTCACATTCTGAGGTCCAGGGAGTTAAGATTTCAACGTAGCTTTTTGGGGTGACACAATTCAACCCATAACACTCTACTTTGGGTTTCCTTCTCTATAAGGGCTCTATTTCAACCATTTACTGATGAATAAAGGTAGTATTAATGTTGAGGAGGAAAAGTTTTACACTACTTCTTTTGGTTAGTCTAAAAATTAAATTGACATGAAGCAGATTAATAGGAGCAAATCAAATTTAATTACTTATGTACTGATGCTCTATAAGGGTATAAGGCCCATGAGCAGTTAGACAATGGAGGCTTATATGACTTCCAGAGCTAAGGACAAAAAGGTAGGGGTGTGGGATCTCAAAGGGAAGGAAGACAATTCACAGGAAGATAAAAAAGAGTAAATATTTGATAAACAAATGTTGGCTGAGTCACATAGGAATGAATACTTGGACATAGAAAGGAATTTGAACAGACTTTGCTAAGCTTCTTTCTCCCTGTCTACCATACCTAGTTTATATTATACTATAGTTATCCATTGCGATAACTCCTTTCCAGAAGCAGGTCTTCTAACTAAATTCTTTCAGGCAGTTAGCGGGGAAGATCAAGGGTTCTTATGGAACTTATGCTTTTTTGTTTTGTTTTTTAAATATCAGCCTCAAATAATCCATCTGCCAAAGTAACAGATTTTGGGGTGGCAATTTTGCTCTCCAACATTAGCTGAAAATTCTAACATAAAATTAGCTTCCACAATATTCTAAAAATATGATAAAATTATTATTGAAACCTGGTTTGTAAGTCTTAAATCTGTATTAGAATCATATTGAAATATTTCATTTCAATGAATAATTTTTGTGTTAAATTTTTCACACATTGAAATATACCCAGGAGTTATCATTATCACATTAGAAGTAATTGAACTACATTAGTTCCTCAAAAAGAGTCTCACCAAAAGTGATTTCAGGGTATTTAAACAATGCATTGTGATGACAAGTGGTCTTTTAGAATGTAAAGAGTACCTTCAGTGTGCTCCCTTTTTGTAGACTCTGAAGCATGACTAAAATAAGCATGGAGCTCTCCTCAATGCCAAGTCCTAACTATTATCATTTAAATATTTAAAGTGTCATTGTTTCATTGCTGATGGTTCTTCCAGAAACATCTAGCTGCTCATTGAGACTAGATGTACCTGTTGTGTACTAATGTATTATTTCTTTGAATAAACAGTTGATTTTTTTTTTTTTTTTTGAGAGAGAGAGCACAAGCAGGGGAAGGGCAGAGAGAGGGGGACAGAGGATCCAACGCAGGCTTTGTGTGGGGCTTTGTGTGGGCTTTGTGCTGACAGCAGTGAACCTGATATGGGATTCGAACTCACAAACCTCAAGATCAGGACGTGAGCCCAGGGCCTGAGCCCATGTCAGATGCTCAACAAATTGAGCCACCCAGGTGCCCCTGCATAGACAGTAGATTATACCAAAGATTAAAACAGGAATATTTTGCAAATGCAAATAAATAAAAGATGATTTTGATGATTGAGATACCTACTGTATTCTTTATAAAAGGGAATGTCTACAGAATTTGAATTCCCCTGTCTGGAACAGTGATCTCTCTAAACTCTAGCACAGGGCCCCTTTCAGGTGTCTAAAATTATCAAGAGGGACAAAGTCATAGTTGCAAAAGGGCACACATTTACATGTGGCTTGCATAAATCATTTTGCTCAGGCTGCAGTTCTGTTACTTCTGTGGTTTCATTTCCCTTAACTTACTATCGATCACCGACCCCCTTCTTCCAGAGTAACAGTTTTAGTGTGAGGCAATATCATTTTCTGGTTATCCAAGTTGTTCTTCTAAGATTCCAGACATATGGAAGTTCATCCGTTTAACAAAAGTAACCCGACTCCTCCCCAGGCCCTCCAGCTTTTCAACTGAGGAGTGCGAACATTTCTATTTAAAACCTACACGCTCAGCCCGTAGCTCCTACCCTGCTAGTATAGAGTCCAATTTCCTCCCCAGCTATTTCCGAGTCTCCTTGGGGTGGGTGAGGTTGCTTATGCTTTCCACATTCCACTCTGGTCATCACTTCTCACCTCCCTCCCACCACCCTCTAGGCTTCTTTGTCATTCATCTCTGCCGTTTCACAAACATTTCTCCACGACCTGCTCCTCTCTCTAATCTCTTCCCCTCTCACACCACGTGCAGAGCCCTTTCTCCTATTTCCCAAAGGATGTAGAGGAAGGCGGCCATGTCAAACAGACTTTATCAAGGTTTGAAACTAACACAAGGGAACTATTTTGCAGAAAAGGGAAACTGAAGCCTGGATTACCTGTTACTGTCAGTAGCATCCATTGGCCACACCCTCCAGCTGGGGTTTCCTTGGGCCATCTGTTCTCTAACCCACCCCTGTCCCCCCACCCCCAGCCCACCTCTGTGTTGTCTGAGCCCACTTCCTCCTTTTCAACTGCCTCACCTCCACCACCTTCAGGTAAAGGAAACAAATCTAATAATTAAAAAAAAAGAAAGAAACAAAAAAGAGCTGTTCTTCAAATGAAGACTCTCCTTCTCTTACATTCTTGAAAGGCACATTAATAACAGCATTACATTTTCAAACAGCACCTACCATCCCATCCCAGTCTGAACCACAAGCATTAGGATTACTCAGTTGCCAGCCCTCCTTCAGAACAATGGAGAGAAAGGACTCGGGGAAGGATCTCTCCTGGAACAAAATAAAGGTCTCTTTCAAGCTTTTGTGCAGAATGCAGACACTGCTCCAGTTTTACATCAGCCCTTTAAAATTCTTCCTGCTACCCATATGTGTCAGCACTACCTACTGAAGATCTATTATGGGTTAGGTATTACCACGTTAGTGACATGAGAGGTCCCAAAGAATAGGGACTGTCCTTGGCCTCCGGAACTTCCATCAAATGGGGACCACTCACTGAAAATGGATTCCAGTCCTGGTCCAGTTGTGTGTTAGCTGTGTGTCCTTGGATAAGTCACCTGAACTCTCAGAACTTTTGTAATCTCACCTTTAGAATGGGGAGGAAAATACTAGCCTCAATATGCTTTCAGGATTTTGCAAGATGTGAGAATATAAGAAAATAAGCACTTATAAAATTCTATGCAAATGTACACTGTTATAATTACTAAATCTCTATCCTAAGAGATTCTTTTTTTTTAATGTCTATTTTATTTTGAGAGAGACAGAGAGCGAGCGGGGGAGGGGCAGAGAGAGAGGGAGACACAGAATCTGAAGCAGGTTCCAGGCTCTGAGCTGTCAGCACAGAGCCCAATGTGGGGTTCGAACCCACAGACTGTGAGATCATGACCTGAGCCAAAGTCAGACGCTAAACCGACTGAGCCACTCAAGTGCCACGTAAGAGATTCTTATGATGAGCAGTGATCCTGTGGAAAGTAGTTTTTTGTGGATTCTGGGATGTTTCTGGAAGCTGGTTCGAAGCTGGAAGGAAGAAAGAGAAACCTTTGAACACAGTCATTTATAATATCCAACGTTATTATGTCAGGTTCCCAGTGGATGGAGATATTAAAATAAAATAACAATTAAACAATTCTTTAAATAAAATACAATAAGAATTAAACTCCAAAAGGAAGGCCAAAGAGTGAGCTCTATAGGTGAGCACCGAGCATGAAAATTGGAGCTCCAGGTCCGGTTTTCTAGCAGCAAGACCTCGACGGAGATACTGAAATTTTCTTTGCCTCTGTTTCCTCATTTGTTTAAAAAAAAAAAAAAAGGCGCCGTTACAGGTCCCATTTGATAGTTTTTCTGTGAGGATTAAGTGAGCTAATACATGTAAGGCCTGTAGAAGTTTGCATGAGAAATGGCATAACACAACAAATATTAACCACAGTTATATATGGATAGCCTAATGATGGTTTGCCCCAGATTTGAGGAGACATTAAAAAAATTTTTTTTAATGTTTATTTATTTTTGAGAGAGAGAGACAGAGAGCAAGCAGGACAAGGGCAGAGAAAGAGAAGGAGACACAAAATCTGAAGCAGGCTCCAGGCTCTGAGCGGTCAGCACAAAGCCCGATGCGGGGGCTTGAACCCACGAACCATGAGATCATAACCCAGGCTGAACTCAGATGCTTAACCAACTGAGTCACCCAGGCACCCCTGAGCAGACTTTTCTACTTAAGTTCAGAATGCTTAACTGAAACCTTTGAGTGTGATGATTGTATTTTAGTTATTTATTGTTATTTTTTTAAGTAAGCTCAATACCCAGTGTGGGGGCTTGAACTCAGAACCCCAAGATCAAGAGTTGCATGCTCTACTGACTGAGCCAGCCAGGTACCCCTATAATTGTACTTTATGTGTCAGCTAGTGAATGACATGAACTAACCCCAATAATCCTTCCCTTCTCATTCTACCTTCCAAGGTCCTTTAGTGTAAGCCCTTTGTACATCTATTGATGACTAGCGTACTGCTATAAAACATCTCAGTTTTTATTTACTCTCTCCTCCTTTGTGCACCAGATATCATGCTATCCCTGTGGCTCTCTTTGCAACAGTATTCCACTTGTGTCTTCAGAGAGAGGGGCAGAGAAAGGAGTAGAATTGTCTTAGAAACAAAGTTTTCATTGGACATTCTTGAAGGTTGTGTATGTACATGTGTGCGCCTGTATGTGTGTTCTCTGTTGTTTTGTTGACTCATATCCAGCTGGTGGTCTGCTTTCCTTCCTAGACTTTCCTCCTTGGTTCCACCTGACCAATGTTTTCCCGGTTTGTGTGTTTAGGGAATTTATTCATTCCTTATCCACAAAACTCTACCTCTGTAACCTCAAAATGTATGTGGGTGTGCCTGTCAGGGACACACAGTAGAGGCGCTGTGTCTTGCAGCCAACCTATACTCTGTATGAGATCCCAGGACAAGAGCATTTACTTTGGGCCAAATGTCATTTACAAATACAAAAAGCTGGTCCCTTAGTTGAATGATCTCAAAACTCTCTGGGGTGAGGAAATGGGCAAGGTTGGTAGGCAGTTTCAGGTTGAACCTGTTTGGTTTCTTTTTGCTGCCGCAAGGTGACCATGGTTTAAGGTTTTGCTTTCCCTGCTCTGGAGTTTCAGAGCTTCCCTGGTGAACTTGGAGGTGAATGAGGTAACTGTCTCACTTTATCCAAACAGGGGCTGCTTTGTAACCCAGACAGCCAGCCTAGTATTCTAGTGAGCCAGGGGCATGTTCTCAGAGACAGACATACTCGCGAGAGCATCACCTTCCCTGTGCCGAAGTACCCGGTGAGCTTCAGAATCATAAATCAGCCCTGTGCAGTGCCAACAAAGGGAGCTAACCTGTGACTCAGTGTTTTTAACAGAATGTGAGAACCTGTGATGCATTTGTCTGCCCTGGGATCATCTGGAACCCTCTTTCACATCACTGATGCTGCGAAGCATATACTCTCTTGCCTTCCTTTCCTGTTTCTAGAACTCCTTTGATTGACATTTTCCAGGACTACACCTCCCTCCCTTCTTTTCTTCTTGTCTTTAGTTTTAACTTCAGAGTTCCCATTTTAAAATGCACATTATGTTCATACACTATGTGGTATATTTAGAAATTTTAAGCTGCTTTTCTTTAAACTTAGTGTATTTTGAGCATTTCCCCCATGAAATTAAATTTTTTTGGAAACATAACTCTTGATGATTATATAATATGAGAACTTATGTACTGTGATTGCTTAACCATTCTTCATTTTTTTGACATCTGGATTGTCACCTTTCAATATTGCATATAATTCAGATGTTGGCTAGCCCTTTCATCTGTATGGGGTGACTGGGCAAATCCCCTGCTAATTATGACACATAATTAATAAAATCATATTAATTGATAAATTAATAAAAGTGTGCTATTCAGGTATGCCTAATGTAGGGAAGAAAAATATTTTCCCCCTATCCAGCTTAGTTTTAGTGGCTAGGTCCTGCAAATCAGACTGACAAATTGATTAACAAGAGAAAAATGGAGGTTTACTAATGTGTGCATCGTACATGAGTGGAAGTACTCTGTGATGAGTAACTCAAAGAGGGTTAATTTAGCATTTAAATTTTTTTTAATGTTTACTTATTTTTGAGAGAGAGAGAGACAGAGTGCAAGCAGGGGAGGGGCAGAGAGAGATAGGGAGACACAGAATTGGAAGCAGCTCCAGGCTCTGAGCTGTCAGCACAGAGCCTGACGCGGGGCTCGAACCCATGAACTATGAGACCATTATCTGAGCTGAAGTCAGAGGCTTAACTGACTGAGTCACTCAGGCACCCTTATTTAGCATTTTTAAAAATATTTATTTATTCTTGAGAGAGACAGAGAGAGAGAGAGAAGGAGTGAGGCAGACAGAGAGAATCCCAGGCAGGGTCTGTGCTTTCAGCAAGGAGCCAGACACGGAGCTTGAACCCATAAACGCATGAGATCACAACCTGAGCTGAAATCAAGAGTTGGACACTTAACCAACTGAACCACCCAAGTGCCCCTATCTAGCATCTTAATCATTTTATAGAATAATTTTGTGGAAATGTGACAAGACAAAAGAAAATGAGTCTGAGCTCCTAGTGGTAGCAAATTGTGAGTAAGCAAATAAATGGGGGAAACGAAGGAAGATAAAGGCTAGTTAATAAAGTCTGTTATGTAGATTCCTCTGGTGTCATCTCCAGGCTGATAAGGGTCTAGAGTTGTCTCTGGGGGTTAATTTCTGTCCTTTCTGGTAGAGAGGGGAAGGAGGAGAGCACCTTTACAAACTTATCCCTTGCTTTTTGGCAAATGGGGGGAAAGCAGATAGCTTTTCTTGTATCTCTTTTTTCTCAGTTGTGTTCAGCTCAAAATAATCCTATGCCAAAGTGGCATATTTTAGGGCACGTCCTACTACATTTCACTGTGCTTAATGCCAGTCATCTTCACTAATGCTAGGATCCTCTTCTAAGGAGACTTCTGCCTCTGGTGGCCAAACTTAAGGGTCCTCATCTGAACTCATGAGACCTCCGGTACCAGTCACAACTGACAGAACCAGGTGGACCTCAACTCAAGTGCAGGCCAGAGGTGAGGTCATGGGCCCGTGGGAGAGGACAGCTGGGTCAAACTGAGAAGCTATGAGAGCAGGAAGCAGTTAGCTGAGAGAGGAAAAGGTGAGAAGATGCAGAGACAGAAGTGATGAGGGAGAAAACACAGTGAGAGACAGAAAGCCTGGAGATTTGAGTTCCAAACCTGGCTCAGCCACTTGACCGTGAGGAATTTACTCCTTCAAACCTCACTATTCTCATCTGTAAATTGGAGATAATCACACTTAGCTCATAGGATTTGGGGGAGGATTTGAGAGAGTGTGTATAAAGGGTATATAACAGAATAGCACCTCACCAAATGGTAGCTATTATTAAGCGTAAAAGTATCTTTGAGAAAGGAAATAAATACAGTAGAATCTTCTAAAATCATCACTTATAATAAAGAATAAACCATATGGAGGAAGTAAAGAACGTATACAGCACAATAGCTAGATTTTAAGTTCTTAAAACGTCTGTTTTAATGACATGTTTATAGTCGGTACTTAGCACAGTGTCTGACAAATCTCAAGAGTTTAGTGAATGCGTATTGCTTTTAGTAAATAGCTTCAAAGCAAGATTTTTCT
Organism: Cryptoprocta ferox; assembly: GCA_028646485.1. Classification (NCBI taxonomy): domain Eukaryota; kingdom Metazoa; phylum Chordata; class Mammalia; order Carnivora; family Eupleridae; genus Cryptoprocta; species Cryptoprocta ferox. Next base: position 36,477,575 of record CM053566.1, read on the forward strand.
CTGACTCTAGTACCGCTCAGATACCCAGTTGATTGAGCATTTTTACTGATTTAATCACCCTGCCGTGACTTGCCTTGGTGTAACTCACGGAGCCCCTTGCGTGAGGAATCACTGTAACAATTAGTTTCGCTTTGAGAGCCTGAGGTTTATTAGGCCATTTTTTCCATCAGTCTATTCCCTATTCCTTTTCATTCTCATTTGTTCTGTAGCTGCTACCATATTTCACAAGCTACAAACAGAAGACCTTTCATAAAAGTAACTTCCTACTGTAACTTCTCTCCCCAAAATCTGCTGAGAAGACAAAAAAACAATCACAAAAGAGATGAAAACACAAGCCAGGCTAGTTCCCCAAATCTTTTATAGGATACCAATATTGACATTAAATGAAAAGTTTCCTCAAGGTCCTGAAAGTAACCCTTCACTCAAGGAAGGATGAGCCAGGGAGGGAGAGGGAGCATTTCCATACCAAAGAGTCTGAGGTGTGGTAAACACCTGTTGTTTTTGTCTTCTCTGGGCAACACTCCTCTCTGCTCCAGAGAGCTGGTCTTCCCGGATCCCATAGGATTCCCATGGGAATGACGCTGTGGGTAGGCCCTCCATCGAGTCATGATTCCCCAGCCATGTTCACGCAATGCCATTGGGCACTGACCCAAGCAAATCCAATCTTCTTTATTCCATGAGATTTGATATATGAAATATTGGGAAAGAGAGGAGTCTCTTATTTTTATACCATGAATTATATGGTTATACATACGATTGGCACTACCACTAGTCATGTTTTCTACCACATAGAATGAATTTATTTGTATCAGAAGAGAATTAGGTCACATAGGGGAACAACAACAAAGCAACAAAAAAGCAGAGACAAACATAACCTGAGAGGAAGAGTGGGAAATATAATCTTGATGACATCATTTAAACACCTGAATGCAGCTGTGACTAAAGCCTTTGTTTGGGAGAGCAGATCCTAAGAGTTTCTAATGTCCCCACCCCCACCCACTTCTGTCTCCAGGCTTGGTGAGTTGGTAAAAATGTTTTATAAAAGAAAGAAGGAAGTTACTGTGCACAAACACAGGGAAGAATCTGGAACTGAACAGTCATCCAGGCAGGAGGGGATGAGGAGCAGAAGGGGAGGAAGAATAGAGAGAATATGATCCAGTCCTGGGATAGGACTCCTCACAGCTTTTCAAATTTTAACCAAATTCAACTAAAGGTCACTAAATATCAATGTCAGTCCATTTCGGGGGGGAGGGGAGGCGGAAATTGTGTTTTTTTAAAAAAGGTATGTAGTTTTGTATGCTCATAGTTTTATATCTATGACATATGGAGAAAGAGAAACACAGGATTTAGTTGATATTGGGAAGTCTTTGGTCTTTTATAGGTCCTGAAGTTGACTGGGGACTAAACCAGTTATTTATATCTTCAAAGGGCCAAGAGGCCTTAGCTAACAGCTGAATTATAGATGTGAAAAGAAACAGGAAGATTCAAGACACACATAATAAGTGTTCCTAAGGAAGAGAACCAAAAAAAAAAAATTATTCACAGTTGATAAAAGGAGATTCTCCTGAAAGAAGAAATCTACATCTTCAGGTTAAAACAACACATCAAGGAGAGACTGAGTGGCTCAGGCAGTTGAATGTTGGACTTCGGCTCAAGTCATGCGTGATCTCTTGGTCCATTAATTCGGGCCCGGCATCGGGCTCACTGCTGTCAGCGCAGAGCCAGCTTTGGATCTTCTGTCTTCCTTTCTCTACCCCTCCCCTGCTTGCCCACACATGCACACTCTCTCTCAAAAATAAATAAGCATTAAAAAAGAATACATCAAGAAAACAGTGATAAGATCAAGACAAGATCAAAAAGTGATCAACATCAAGACATATCCTGATGAATTTCAAGTATGAAAAAAGTGTTACAAACATCCAGGAAAGACTTGTCACCTTTAAAGAAAAATAATATGTATCAGGCAAGGCTTAGATGTCTATCTACAGGAACACTAGAAACAAGGTAATGGAGCAATATTGCAAAGAAAAAAAATATGATACAGAATTCTGAGCCTAGCCAGGATATCTTCCAAATGTAAAGACTTGAAAAACACAATCTTAAATATGTAGGAGCTTGGTAATTTTTAGTATTAATAAAATGTTTCTGAAGGATCTACTTAAAAATGACTCTGCTATCTGAAAGAATAATCAAATTTAGAATTTATAAGTTAAGAACTTGCGATGGAAATAGATTAGCAATAAATACTATGGTCTGTTAAACAGAATTAAATCATTTATAACTGTGGTACCCATTGCTTCTGAATATTGTGATTATGGCTTCTGAAAGAAATGTTTTTATTATTTTATTTTATTATTTTTAAAAATACTTATTTATGTAAGTAATCTCTACACCAATGTGGGGCTCAAATTCATGACCTCGAGATCAAGAGTCGCACACTCTTCTGACTGAGCCAGTCAGGTGCCCATGTTTTTATTATTTTACACAATGAAAATATAAGAATAATTTGGCAATAATTGACGGAGATAAAAAAAATCCCAGAATATGTCAACAAAAAGCAAAACATTTGTAGCTGGTCCATGGTGATAGAGTAAAAAGACATGTTCCCCTTCCTCCCCAGGTTCCCTTGAGAAGGTGGAAAAGAAGCAGAAAGACAATCCAACAGCAAGAATGCTGGAAAGTGGAGAAAGAGTGCAGACCACAAAGTTGGAATATTCATGGAAGACAGAAAAGTTTGCAGGGACCAAAAAAAAAAAAAAAAAGGAAATAATACCACAACTCCAAATATCAGATGTAAGAGAGATTTTTCCTGGGGAAGCATGTGGAGAGGCTCTAAGCTCAGAGTCAAGAAATCTAGCACACTGGGGGCACCTGCGTGGCCCAGTCAGTTAAGCAACTGCCTTCAGCTCAGGTCATTATCTCATGGTTCATGGGTTTGAGTCCTGCATTGGGCACTGCACTGACAGTGCAGAGCTTGGAGCCTGCTTCAGATCCTCTGTCTCCCTCTCTCTCTGCCCCAACCCTGTTCTCTCTCTCTCTCTCCCCAAAATAAATAAACATTAAAAAAAAATTAAAGGGGTGCCTGGATGGCTAGGTTGAGTGTCAGACTTCAGCTCAGGTGGTGATCTCACAGTTTGTGGGTTCAGGACCCGTGTTGGGCTCTGTATTGACGGCTCAGAGCCTGAAGCGCTCTCTCTCTCTCTCTCTCTCAAATAAAAAAATTAACATTAAAAAATTATTTTCTTTTAATTAAAAAAAAATCCAGCACACTGGAGAGAGAGCAACATCAGGCCAGATTTAGCCTTTGAGGGGACTGGAAGCTTCTATTTTCTTTCATCTTGGAGCTCTTGGAACCCAGCCACCTCTCAGAACCCAGAAGCCACTCTGTAAAAAGCACAGGCCATGTGGAAAGGCCAACCGAAGGTGCTGCAGTCAACAAACCCAGCAGAGCTTCCAGCCCTAGCAAGTACAGTACCCGATACAGCCCCGAGAGGGCGCCATCCAAATGACACAGCCCTAGGGAAAACGCAGAGGAATCCAAGTCAGCCCATCTCTCACCGTATGGAAGCCTGACCCAGCAGAGCCCAGTTAATCCACAGATTCACTGGAAATTGCAGAACAGTATGTAAGGGTTGAAAATACTGACAATGAAAGAGAGTACTCTAATGAATACATTAGAGCTGAAAAGGGAAGAAGACATAAAAGATAAAATGTATAAAGACTTCATCCTTAACGGAAGGAATCAAGACATAGCAATATACTTTAAAGTGTTATATTATAACCACCAGAAAAACAAACCCAGAAAATCTTAAGTTGTTTATGGAAAGTAGAACTAAGGGTAAGAATAATCCAGAAAGTAGTTTATATTTTTTATTATATATTCTTCTTTCTCTTTTCTTTTTTTCTTTTGCCATGTAAATCTACTTCCTTATTATTTTTTAATTTTTTAATGTTTTTATTTTATTTTTGAGAGAGAAAGAGACAGAGTGCTAGAGGGGGAGGGGCAGAGAGAGAGGGAGACAGAATCTGAAACAGGCTCCAGGCCCTGAGCTGTCTGCACAGAGCCTGATGCAGGGCTTGAACTCACAGACTGAGATCATTACCTGAGCCGAAGTCGAATGCTTAACTGACTGAACCACCCAGGCGCCCTTACTTCCTTATTATTTTTAAGAAACCTAGTTAGAAAGTTATATTTAATGCATAAAAGTAAAAGAAAGAAATAGAACAAAATATTATCACTTCCCTCTAGGAAGTGTAGAGTTTCTTCCTTTTTTCTTCCTTTTTAAAATTTTATCAATTTATATATATTATATATAATAAATATATATACATATAATATAAAATATTTTAAAATCAATTTATATATATAAAGACTGATTAGGTGAAAATACAAAACCCAACCACCTGTATACTGAAAATAAAAGATGTCAGAAAGACTAAAAATGAAAGAAGGACCAAAAGTGTAGCCAGCCAATTCAAGAAAAAGAAAGTAATGGCAAGATGTCTAAGTTAAGGTGAAAAGAAGTACATAAGACAAAGAGGTTCACTTAGTAATAATTAAAGATATTTATGCACAAGTAAACATCATGGCACTTTGTACAACAAATAAAGCATCAAAATATATGAAACACAAATTTTAAGAGGTAGAATAAGAAGCAACAAAAAATATAAAAGCTGAAAAATAAACATGCTTTTCTCAGGTAGTATTAAGAAAAACTAAAATAAAAGAGGATAAAATAACGATTCAAAGGTTAAATAGGTATGTGTTAAAGATTACGAGGGGCAAGGTGTGGCTCAGTTGGTTAAGCATCCAACTCTTGGTTTCAGCTCAGGTCATGGTCTCATGTTTGTGGGATCAAGAGTGCCATGTTGGGCTCTGCACTGATAGTGTGGGGCCTACTTGGGATTCTCTCTCTCCCTCTCTCTCCATCCCTCCCCGACTCATGCACACACACGCTCTCTCTCAAAATAAATAAATAAACATTAAAAAAATTATGAAAAAATAGAAGAAACTTTTCTTGCTCTTAAGAGTTTAGGGAGAGGGGCAAGGAGATGATTAACTTTGCATTTATACATCTTTAGTATATTGTCATACTTCATACAGGAAACATTTATACAGTATTGAAATATGAAAAACATCAAATAGAGAAAATTTACAACAATTTATAAACCTGGGTGCATTTTTAAATGTAAACCATAAGCACATTTTCTTTGCAAACATTAAGAAATGATTACTATGGTTTACTGTAAATATTGCACCAAAAAAGAACATCTCAAAAATATCCTCAGAGAAGAGAGTATGGCCTGCTTTTTTTTTCTGACAGAATATAATAAAAAATATAATAAAAAAATTAACAATAAAAGTGGGTGAAGCAAATCTCAACAGATTGGTAATTTTATAATGATCAGTAAAAAAAAAATAGTGATAATAATAATAATAGAAATAGTAATAATACAGGTCAAAACACATGAGGCGAAGTTAAGGTTATACCAAGAGCAAACTTCATGAACTCCAATGCCTTCATTCCTTATCAAGGAAAATGAAGCATTTTTCAATAAGTAAACAACTAAAAAAGGTATTTATTTTAATTTTTGTCTAATATTTTATTTATTTTTGAAAGAGAGAGAGACAGCATGAGCAGGGGAGGGTCAGAGAGAGAGGGAGACACAGAATCCGAAGCAGGCTCCAGACTCTGAGCTAGCGGTCAGCACAGAGCCCGACGCGGGGCTCAAACCCACGAACTGTGAGATCCTGACCTGAGCTGAAGCCGGACACTCAACCGACTGAGCCCCCCAGGAGCCCCTAAAAAAAGTTATTTAAAGAATGACAACAATATTCTAAAGAAAGAATAGCAACAAAGCAAATGAACTAGAAAACTTGTTACATAACTCTAATCAGTTCTTGGAACACAAGAACTAAACAAAACCCTTCCTATTAAATGGAATAAATGCTAGCTAGGACGTCATGGGAAAAATTGGAGAAAGCATAATTACACGGAAAACAAGGAAGGAGGAAAATCCAGACCAGCCCCACCATTCCACCCACTAGTCTGTGATTCGTGGTAAGGACTCCATTTCTTCAGGTGTTTCATTTGTGAAAGTTATTATAGTCTAGGAGACTCTGGAATTAACCCTCACAGATGAAAATTCTGAGAAATGAGTGGAGACTAAAACAACAGTCATATTAATATGAAGTCCTCAGGCAGGATGTTTCTGCGGTAGTGATTAAGATTAAGAGACAGTAAACAAAAAAAAACCTGACTTCAAGCAATAGGTTTTGTCATGGAGAAAGATCAAATCCTCATTTGATTAGCTGTCCATCAACCAGACACCCTGGCACCATTTGAAATGGTAGATGAAGCTACGATTGATGTGATTAGCAGTAGACAAGAGGCATCTACTCAAAATCAAACAAACAAGTTGGAATCAAACAAAAAACTGTGCTACTTTATTCTGGAATATGATGTCATAATAGTATTCTTACGTTGGGAAAATACGATTTAATTCAGCCGCATCTTGGCGGGTTTTCCTGAACATCACTTTTATTTCTATATAGGAGATAAATTATCTGGTACATGTGTATAAGCAAAGTGCATTTCTTTTTCTTTTTTTTTTTTTTAATTAATTTCAGTGGTCACAGTGGTAAAGATCAACAAGAAAAAGAATTCATTCCAGGAAAATGCTACTTTCTTCCATGAGCAGTATGTTCATTTAACTTTTTATAATAGCAATGATATTACAATGATAAAAATCAATGTTTTCCTTGTATCATTATTAAAAATAAGATTCAATTCATAATCTTCTGATTATGTATATAGGTCTATGAAAGAAAAAAGCACTTAAGGGAAATTGATTCAAGAATCTGGATAATCTTTCCTAAATATTATGAATCTTAATGTTCAATACATTTCTGGTTAAAATTCCTAGTATTTTGGCTATTTAGAATTTAAAATGTTGGGGCACCTGCCTGGCTCAGTCGATAGAGCATGCAACTCTTGATCTTAGGGTTGTGAGTTCAAGCCTCATGTTGGGTATAAAAGATTACTTAAAATTAAATCTAAAAAAATTTATTTAAAATTTCACTAGTAATTATGTTAGAGTATTGGGCTCTGAGAATGTGCTCTATTAATTTTCACTCTTAAATTTTATCAATTGTTTCTTTGTTGCCTGATAATAAATTCCATTGACACTGGAAAGGTATCCATGTGAAAGGTATAACATTCAATATGCAGCTAATGGGGTGCCTGGGTGGCTCAATCTGTCAAGCATCCAACTTCAGTTCAGATCATGATCTCACGGTTTGTGGATTCAAGCCCCGCATCAGGCTCTGTGCTGACAGCTCTCTGTCTCTCCCGGCTGTGCTCTCTCTCTCTCCCCCTCTCTCTCTTTCTCTCTCTCTCTCTCTCTCAAAAATAAATAAAACATTAAAAATTTTTTTTCTTCAATGCAGCTATTAAGGTACTTTGTTCATTTTATTATCATAGCCTCCATAATCTACCTTATTTGTTGCCTTTGTGATTTATGAAAGACTGAAAAAACTATTTTAAAATATCCTATATATCAAAATTATATCTATTAATTTCTGTTTTGGTTATTATATATTTTGACATAATCTTATTCACAGTTTCAGGGAACATGAAGTATAACCTTTATTAACATATCTGAGAGTGGCTTCCTTTCAGGAGTAGAACTGGGTTCATGGCCAGAGCAAATGCAAAATTAAACTTTTAACTTTGTAACGTTTTGTATTATCTCTGTTTCCCAACCATGTCCATGTTTTTTCTATTTTTCAAAGACAAACAAGCAAACTATAAAATAAAGTACAATAAGACAGTCATTTGTATCCCAATGCTTTATGCCTTTACCTCTACACTGTATGATATTGGTATGATTTTTCTCACTGTATATATTTATTCTTTGTATAGGATTGCCTGATAAATATTCGGCCATCTTTTAGTTTATATCAGAAACTATAGGATCATCCAATATTACAAAATTTGTTACTATAGGGGCACCTGGGTGGCTCAGTCAGCATCTGACGTTGGCTCAGGTCATGATCTCGCAGTTGGTGAGATTGAGCCCCGCATCAGGCTTGCTGCTCTCAGTGCATAGCCGCTTCTGATCTTCTGTCCCTCTCTTTCTGTTCCTTCCCCGCTCATACTCTCTCTCTCAAAAATAAATAAAGAACATTAAAAACAAATTTTTAAAAAAGGAAAGAAAATTTGTTACTATAGCATTATATTGTTAAATTAAACAAGGACGTCATTGGATTGAGGTGGCTCTTAAGCCCTAGTGGCCTACATCTGGAAACAAAAACCTAAGCCTGGAAATACCTTAAGGTTACAAAATTGAAATGTAAGGACAGCCAATCACAAACAGCCAAGTGGGCTTTCCACTATAACCAGTCAATGATTTCCTTTCTTTGTCTCTGCACTCTCTCTGTGTAAGTCTTTCCCTGAGCTTCCTGATGGAGTGTCCCTAAATACTTCTTGTTTGGCACTGACCGATTTGAATTGATTTTTGCTCAAATGAACTCTTAAATTTTTTTATATACTTCAGTTTATCTTTTAACAATATTAATACGTCCAATAGGTCTCTTATTTAATTAATTAATGTATTTATTAATTAATTTATTTTAATGTTTATTTATTAAGATTTTAAAAAATATTTATTTTGAGAGAGAGAGTGACAGAGCATCAGTGGGGGAGGGGTCAGAGAGAGGGAGACACAGAATCTGAAGCAGGCTCCAGGCTCTGAGCTGTCAGCACAGAGCTCCACCTAGGGCTTGAACCCCCAAACTGTGAGATCATAACTTGAGCTGAAGTCAGATGCTTAATGGACTGAGCCACCCAGGTGGCCCTAATGTTTATTTATTTCTGAGAGAGAGAGTGAGCCAGGGAGGGGCAGAGAGAGAAGGAAACAGAGGATCTGAAGTGGGCTCAGCATGGACAGCAGAGAGCTGGATACAGGGCCCAAACTCACAAACTGTGAGATCACGATATGACCCCAAGTCAAATGCTTAACTGACTGAGCCACCCAGGAGCCCCTATTTTTTTAAGAAGGACCCCAATAGTTCCAAAAGAACCATAATTTTTTTAAAGCAGGCTGCACACCCAAAATGGGACTTGAACTCACAACCTTGAGGTCATGATTTGTATGCTCTACCCACTGAGCCAGCAAGGAACCCCTCCAATAAGTCTTTTTAAAAGCAGGATATGCTAGAAGGCATTCAATACAATTCATAAAACTAAGAAAAGAAAGACACTGTCTTAATCATTTTACCTTTACTGTTTTCTGTTGACTTATTTTTCAGGGTGTCCTTAGAAATCCCATAGAGTTGGAGATGGATGCTGTCTTCTGTTTCAGTCTGAGAACTTTTGCCTTTTCATAGGCAAAAGTTAACCTATTTATACTCATTGTTATAACTGATATGGTGATCTTTCTGATTATTTTTCAGGCTATTCAAACAAATCTGCATTTCTCTAAATGACAAAGCCAAAAGAGAAATGGAGCCCTTCTTAACTCTCCAACTCCATTCAAGATAAAATGTGTACATTTTTGCATTTCTTAAATGATGGGTTCCCTTACCTTTACTACTCTAATAATCCAGATGATTGTTACTTAAGTATATTTATACCATGTGTCTTTTCCTTCAATAGCTCCATGAATACGGGTACAAAAATTGTTCATAAAACATTAGCAAAGAGAATTCAACGATTAAGAAAAAGATAATATATCATCACAAAGATATGCAAGAGTGGCCTAGCAGTCAAAAAATGAATCAGTGTAACTCACTGTGTTAATGACAACAATGCAAGGAGGAAAAGCACTGTATGAACATTTCAAAAGATGTAAAAAAAAAAAAGGGCACATGTTTGACCTTGTATTACAGTCCCGCTGACACCTGACGCTTTGTTTTTTGTTCGTTTTTAGCCTATTTTCTCTCTGTCGTTCAGTTGGGCAATTTTTTTTAAATGTTTATTTATTTTTGAGAGAGAGAGAGAGAAAGAGAGAGAGTGTGCACAAGCGGGGGAAGGGCAGAGACAGAGGGGAACAGAGGACCCAAATCAGGCTCCACACTTATGACAGATACAGGGCTTGAACTTGTGAACTGCGAGATCATGATCTGAGCCAAAGTCAGCCACTTCACCAACTGAGCCACCCAGGCACACCCAGTCGGGTAATTTCTTTCGTTCTATCTTCAAGTTCACTGAGTCTTCAGGTCATCTCCATCCTGCTATTGAGCCATCTGTGAGTTTTTTTCATTTGGTTTTTGTATATTTCAGTGTTCCCCAGCTAAAATCACAATACAGGAAGAAAAAGATTGTAACCAGCAAGGACTAAAGGTATAGGATGGGAGCCAGACAACAGATATCCAGGAATGTTCACAATGTGGGAAGCTTATAAAGGAGTTTTCACTACCTTAGTGAAGAAGCTGGGTCTGCTCCCAGTTTTTGGCGCAGCAGGATGTCAAGGAGAAGAGGATTCTCTCTATAGAAACTATAGAGGATCAGGACACATAGGCACCAGGTAAGGTCCTATAGAATATGGGTATCTTAAGCAGAGCTGGGAAATGTATGCCTTTATTTTGGGAAGTGATCCCAGTGGTGGGAGGTACTGAAAAGAGTGAAATAGGGTGACAGGTGCATTGTCAGCTGTTCACTGCTTTGGGAAATTGGAGTTTAAATTTGCTGGAAAGTCTTTGAGAAAGCCATATATAATTCACCTCAGAATTGTTCACTGGAAGGACAGAAGAAAAGCAGATTCATCAAGGAGCAACCCACCCCAACATCAAAGGTTGTTCTGCAGTTTGCTACCCCTCTGTACTTCGAATTGCACAGGTATCCCAATGGCCAGGCAGCAACTCGCTGGTGGCCGCAGATATTGCAGCACTTAAGAGGAAAAATCATGATGTATTCATAATTCTGATGATCCCTCTGACCTTAAAATTCCATGATCCCAGTTACGTCTTCCCATTCACCATCCAACCATACAAAATGGTAATCCAGGTCAAATGTTTGCACTTTAAAACAGTTTCCGTAGGAAATCTAAAACACAGAGCTTATAATGATTCCTTTTCCCATGTATTTTTACCAAAAGAAAAATCTTCAGGCAGAAAATCTAATGGTATTACTTTTCTATTTCATGTGGTCAAAAATAGCTGGAGTTTCAAGTACCGGAAAATAAGTTATGAGTCTGAATATGGACTTTTACAAGATTAGGCAATAACAAAGACAATTTAAGCAAAAACACAAATAAATGGAACATGTGGTAATTTTAATTTATTTCCCAAAACTTTTTATTTGGAATACTTTTAAACTTACAGAAAAGTTAGAAGAATATTTCTTTGTGTGTGTGTGTGTGTGTGTGTGTGTGTGTGTGTATGCACGCTGTGTGTGTGTGTGTGTGTGTGTTTAAGTAATTTCGACACCCAGTGTGGGGTTTAAACCTCACAATCTCAGTCAAGATCAAGAATTGCGTCCTCTACTGCCTGAGCCAGCCAGGCGCCCCTTGAAGACCTGCAGGAACAGCTCAAAGATCTCCCTGGTACCCATTCCATTGCCTTGATTCATAAACGCCTAACATTTGGCCACTTTTACTTCCTCTCTCTTTCTTGTTCTCTGCCCGTCTCTCTGGATCATCTCTGAATCATTTGAAGGTAACTCGCAGACATCACTGCACTATATTCCTAACCACTTAATTCCTAACTCCTAAGAAAAAGGAACTTTTCCTACATATACCATGATCCTATACAAGAAGTTTAATATTGGTATATTATCTAATACTCATTTACTATTAAAATATTAAAAATAACAGCTATAGGGAAGGAGAAAATATCTTCCTCTACCCATTTTAGGTTCTCCAGGCGGGGCCCTGTAAATCAGACTGGCCAAAGACAGATCAACATGAGAAAAACAAACAGAAGTTTATTAACATGTATCCTGCTCTTGTCTGCATGGGAGAACCTACCATGAGTAATCCAGAGGGTGATTATAACTCAGGCTCTTGTACCATTTTAGGCTAAACAAGGAAAAGTAGCTTTGGCTTTTGGTCAGGGAAAGCAAGTTATGAGAAGCTTACCTTAAACTATGATAAACTAGGGTTGTTTAGTAAGGTTTGTGATGCAGATTTAGGTCAGCACTTTCTCCTGGGATAAGAATTGGAAGAGACTTCCTCTTCCTGCTATGGGAAGGGAGAGGCATCTTTACAAATGGAAATTTCCATTTCTTTTATAAAAGGAAAACTTGTGCCTCATTTTTTGAGCTTTTCCTGCGTCTGCCATTAGCTAAAATAACCCATGTGCCAACAGAGACATATTTAGGGTCGAGAGAGACATAGCCAAAAATCCTATTTCCCCAAGTGTTCCAGTAATGCTCTTTATAGATTTTTTCCCCCTCTTTTTAATCCATGACCCAATCTAACATCATGTACTGCATTTAATTGTCATGTAGCTTTTGATTCCCTTAATCTCAGTGTACTGCCTTTTTCCCCTCCTTTTTTTTTTTCAAGATTATTTATTCATTTTGAGAGAGAGAGCACTTGCACAGTACACACACAAGTGGGGGAGGGGCAGAAAACGAGAGGGAGAAAGAATATATCAGAATTAAACTCAGATTATCACTTCAGCTGAAGTGTTGTATCTTCAGCATCTTTTAGTAGACTCCTGTGGTTTTTTTACTTGTTCCCATGCACCTTTATTTCTTTGTTTTTTAAGTTTATCTCTTTATTTTGAGAGAGAGCACAAGAGCACGAGCAGGGGAGAGGCAGAGAGAGAGAGAGAGAGAGAGAGAGAGAGAATCCCAAACAGGCTCTACACTGTCAGCTTAGAGCCCATAGCCAGAAGTGGGGCTTGATCCCACTAACCGGGAGATGGTGACCTGGGCCAAAATTAAGAGTTGGTCACTTATCCGACTGAGGCACCCGGCAACCCTCCATCCACTTATGTGTTTAAAAAACACTTTCTTAATTGCTGGAACAATAAGATGACAGTGATCCAGGCCCACCTTTTGCTTTTCCCACTCCAAACCTGAAATCAACCAGGGAATTCATCCCTTTCAGTGGGAACAGATTTTGGATTGCTGTGTTTTACTATATAGCATCTGTATGCTGGAAAAAAAAAAAAGTAGTTCTGGATAGGCTGGAGAACTGTGATGATTTATCCCATGATCTTCTTGGTCCAGCAGGTACCAATTACGTTATAGTTGCTAATTATGGAAATAATCTCTGACAATAGGTTTTTAAAAAAGATTAGTGTCAGCCTTGTTAAATTAATTAAACAAGGAGGCCATTAGACTGAGGTGGCTTTAATATCTTAGTAGCCTACTTAAGCAAACAAAGCCAACACCTGAAATGCCTAAGGTTAAGAAATCAAAAACTTAAAGACAACCAGTCACAACCAACCAACTAGGCTTTAAGCTGTAGCCAAATACTTTCCTTACTTTGCTTCTGTCTTTCTAAAAGTCTTGTCCCAGGTCCTGTGGGTGGAAAACTCCTAAGCACGTACAGTTTGTCACTGCCTGATTCAAATCAGTTTTTGCTCAAGTAAACTTAAAAATTTTAATATGCTTCAGTTTATCTTTTAACAGCCATATCCTGTCCTTACAGTGGTCTGTGTAACTTTGATAGAATACTTGCTCACAGGTTTAAAATAGATTATTCAAAGTTATGAGAGTCAGAGGACATGTTTTAAAAAATAATTTGTTTTCTGGGGTACCTGGGTGGCTCAGTTGATTAAGTGTCCAGCTTTGGTGCAGGCCATGATCTCACGATTCGTGAGCTCGAGGCCCGCATTGGGCTCTGTGCTGTCAGCACACAACCTGCTTTGGATCCTCTATATCCCTCTTTCTGCCCTCCCCACTTTCCCTCTCAAAAACGAGCTGTCAGCACAGAGCCTGACCCGGGACTGGAACCCATGGACTGGGAGATCATGACCTGAGCTGCAGATGAACGCTTAACCAACTCAGTGACCCAGGCACCCCTCAAAAATTACTAAACATTAAAAAACTTTAAAAAAAATAATTTGTATTCCAAATGAATAATCTTATTTTATGATCTTGAAATTTTCTTCTAAGTCAATGTTACATGATTTTGCAGTGAATCGCAGTGACCCCTACTGGGATTGGTCATGTAATCATTTACTTAATTGAATGATTCATTGACTATGACACATAAGACAATTATTTCTCCTACATTAGGATATTGTCTGTCTAAAGCAGTGCATGAGGAATCCCTAAGTGCTGAGTCATGAGAGCAACTGTACAAACTCTTGTAATGATTTTAATAGTCTGAATATTTAAATAGTTAATAATAATATTTCAGAAATTTGCCTATTTACCCAGTTTATGTTTGTTTTTCCTGGGGAAGGGGGATGGGAAGCTATTGATTTCTTTTTTTTATTCTTTTTTAAAAAGATTTTTTAATGTTTATTTATTTTTTGAGTGACAGAGAGACAGAGCATGAGCGGGGGAGGGGCAGAGAGAGAAAGGGAGACACAGAATCTGAAGCAGGCTCCAGGCTCTGAGCTGTCAGCACAGAGCCTGACTCAGGGCTCGAACTCATGAACCGTGAGATCATGACCTGAGCCAAAGTCGGATGTTTAACCAACTGAGCCACCCAGGTGCCCCTAATAAATAATATTTCTAATAAATCCTGCTAAGACAATTGATTAGCCACATGGAAATTTTAAAAACCAAAACAAAGTAAGGGCTTACCTCATAAGCATATACAAAAAGCAAATGTAAAAAGAAAAACTTTGTTTATATTTTTTAAGATTTTATCTTTAAGTGATCTCTACACCCAATGTGGGACTGGGACTCACAACACCAAGATCAAGAGGCACATGCTTTACCACTGAGCCAGCCAGGCACCCCCAAAAGAAAAAAATTTAAATTTTTGAACGAAGTAGAGAAGAATTTCTTACTTAAGATATAAAAAATCATAAACCTTAAGAAAAGAGTGATACATTTAATTACATTAAAATTTTTTAATTCTGTTCAACAAAAAGATATATGTATATTTTTTTAATTTTTAATTTTTTTTGAGCAGCAAGCAAAAGTTAGACATTTGAAAGTGAATGCCCCTTTTTAAATTTATTTATTTATTTTGAGAGAGAGGAAGTGAGGTTTAGAGAGAGATGGAGAGGCTCTGTACTGTTAGAGTGGAGACGGATGCAAGGCTTGAATCCACAAACTGTGAGATCATGACCTGAGCCGAAATCAAGAATCAGACACTTAACCAACTGAGCCACCCACACGCTCCTAAAAACAAATATCTTAAAAGTAAAAAAATAAAATGAGTCACACATGAGATAAGATCAGTTCAATATATTTAGCTTACAAAGAATCAGAACACAGAATACATTGAGAAACAAACCTCAGAAATTAAGAAGAAAAAGACAAAGAATGCAACAGAAAAATGAACAACAGCCATGAATGTAGAATTCGCAGATGGGAATGGCTGGTGGCCAGCTGGGGACGCAGCTGCC
Organism: Cryptoprocta ferox; assembly: GCA_028646485.1. Lineage (NCBI taxonomy): Eukaryota > Metazoa > Chordata > Mammalia > Carnivora > Eupleridae > Cryptoprocta > Cryptoprocta ferox. The sequence goes on from CM053566.1 coordinate 36,493,059, forward strand.
CCAGTGCAGTGGCTGATGAGCTAACTGAAAAAAAGATTACTGACATCAAGAAGCCTTCTTCCTATATGACAAAGATGGTCACGTCACCATTGCAACAAAGGAACTTGGAACTCGGAACTGTCAAGAGGTCGCTGAGTCAGAAGCCAACAGAAGCTAAATTGCAGGATGTGATCAACAAAGGGGACGTTGACAATAACGGCACCATTGACTTCCCAGAATTTTTGACTGCGGTGGCTATAAAAATGAAAGACACAATAAAGAAGGAATCGTGAGGCCTTCTGAGTCTGATAAGGATGGCACTGGTTACCTCAGTGTGCAGAACTATATTATGTCATAACAAACTGGGGAGAAAAACTAACAGATGAAGAAGTAGATGACATGATCAAGAGGCACATACTGATGGAGAAGGACAAGCCAACTATGAAGAATTCATACAGAGAATGACCGCAGAATGAAGACTACTTTCAAAATTTGTTGTTTTTTTTTGTTTAAGATTTTATTTTTAAGTAATCTCTACACCCAGCGTGGGGCTCGAACTTACAACGCTGAGATCGAGAGTCACATGCTTTACCAACTGTGCCAGCAAGGCGCCCCCTTACTTTCCATTCTTCCCCGTCTCTAGAAGAATCAAATAGAATCTTTTACTTACATCTTGCAAAAAAAAATTATTTACTCATTCTATTTCTATATACCAAACTGAATGTCAAAATTACCTTCTGTACCACACACAAAACCTGCCTGGTTCTGTTCCCTAGAGACTGAGCTACACATCAGTTTTACAGTGTAAATACTTGTACTACCTTAATGATAAGGAAGCGCTATTGGACTCCTTGCAGTTCCATTTGCCAAGTATTAACACACAGTTTGGGGTGCCCAGTTTTTCATACATGCAGCTTGACAACTAAGCACAGTCAGGCATTTGTGTTAAAAAATGAAAAAACAAATTCAAGACCTATTTAAATGGGGTCTAGTTCAATTTGTTACTATAAATTGTCATAGCTGGGCGGCACCTGGGTGGCTCAGTTGATTAAGCATCTGACTCTTGGTGTTGGCTCAGTTTATGATGTCATGGTTTGTGGGTTCGAGCCCTGTGTCGGGTTCTGTGCTGGCAGTGTGGAGCCTGCTTGGGATTCTCTCTCTCCCTCTCTCTCTGCCCCTCCCCTGCTCTTTCTCTCTCTCTCTCAAAATAAATAATCATTAAAAATAATTATAAATTGTCATAGCTGGTTACCTGCAAAAAACCACACCTTATTTATAAATGGTTTACCTCAGGATGTTGTGCAGAAAAATGGGTGCAGGATAAACTGTGTAGACGTAGCCCCACTAGCAGGATGGTTCTCTGGCACTTCTGTGTGCTCTGACTAATGGTGACAATGACACACCCTGGTGGCATGCTGCACCTGTTGGGTTTAGCATTGTCTGTATTGTACTAGAATGAAATGGGTGTCAGACTGTCACTGTTCACAGAAATTTTTAAAAAGAAACCTTTACCAACGGAGAACCTTCTGACTCTGTTTTTATTTTTTTAATCCATTTTCTTTTTTTTCTGAGAGAGAGGGCTCAAGTGAGCAAGGGGCAGAGAGAGAGAATCCCATGCAGGCTCTGCACTGCCAGCTTGAGGCGTGGAGCCTAAGGCAGGGCAGGAGATCATTCAAAGTGGGGCTCCACCTCACTCAATGCGGCGGCGTATGAACTCACCACAAACTGTGAGATCATGACCTGAGGCAAAGTCAGATGCTTAACAGACTGACCCACCCAGGCACCCCTAACTCTGTTTTTAAAACCTTCTGAACCCTGACTGCAAGCCAGCAGAGAAGGTTGGGGGCTGTGGATGTCAGCACAACCATCCACCTTGCTGTTTAAGAAATTACAATTTACATCCATTCCAAATTGTAAGTTTGGAATTTAGAATTAAATTTTTGGGGCCCCAAAAGGACTATTAACTTAAAACAAACAAAAGAATTCACAGATGGGGAAACCCACATGACTGATAAACATGAAAAGATTCTCACCCTCCTGATAATCAGGGAAATGCAAATTTAAAACACAAGATCCTGGGGCATCTGGATGGCTCAGTCCGTTAAACCTCCAACTTCAGCTCAGGTCATGATCTCATGGTTCATGAGTTCGAGCCCCACATAGGGCTCTGTGCTGACAGCTCGGAGCCTGGAGCCTGCTTCAGATTCTGTGTGTCTTCCTCTCTGACGCTCCCCTCGCTAGCACTCTGTCTCTCTCTCTCTCTCTCTCAAAAATAAATAAACATTAAAAAAAAAATTAAAAAACCCACAAGATCCTAGTTTATGCTCATGAATTGGAAAAATTTTGGTTCTGACAATACCAAGTGTTGGTGAGGGCATGGAGACACTAGAACGCTCATCCACTCTCGATGGGAGTCCAACTTTGTTAAGACCAGAGTTTGGTAGTAGGGAGCCGGGGTGAGGATGGGCATCACCTATGGCAGGCATAGTGATTCTTTTCTTTTTTTTTTTTATGTTTATTTATTTTTGAGAGAGAGTATGAGGAGGAGAGGGGCAGAGAGAGAGAGAGAGAGAGAGAGAGAGAGACAGAATCCGAAGCAGGCTCCAGGCTCTGAGCTGTCAGCACAGAGCCCGGTGCGGGGCTTCAAGTCACAAACTGTGAGATCATGACCTGAGCCGGAAGTCAGACGCTTATCCAACTGAGCCACCCAGGCGCCCCAGGCACAGTGATTCTTAACTTGGCCCAGGCTGGCTTCCCTTAGCAGAGTGACAGGAATGATGGCAGAAACTGAGGTTTTGTGCCTCCATTTTAAAATCGAATGTAGGAAATAGTACCAAGAATAGTAAAGAAACCCATTGTCTATAAATGTAGAGGTGAACTCTGCTTGGCCTTGCTTGAGACACATGCATTCTTTAGGTATGTTCCCCAGGACATGGGGTTACTATTATCAGCTCAGTCAGAGTCATGTGCCTGCTTCTTTGTTGTTTGTTTGTTTGTTTAATGTTTATTCATTTATTTTGAGAGAGAGAGAGAGAGAGCGCGCGCGAACGCGTGCACGTGCAGGGGAGGGCAGAGAGAGAGGGAGAGAAGTAATCCCAAGCAGGCTCTGCACTCTCAGCACGGAGCCCAATGCAGGGCTCAATCCCATGAATCATGAGATCATGATCTGAGTCAAAATCAGGAGTAAAACACTTAACCGATTGAACCACCCACACACCCGTTTACCTGCTCCTTTGACCAGACAGAGAGGGATAGAGCCTGGCATTATATTTGACAGTTATATCCATACCATCCAGAATCAGGGAGGGGCAGACTCCCAGAAGGAAAGGGGGCGTGGGGTGGGGAAATTCAAAACACAGATGTCCATTACAGGATCAAACTGAGCATTCTGTTTTGTGATCTTTTTTCCTCTACCTGCAATAACTAATATTACATAAACATTTCTCAGGAAGGGATTTCTTTTTAATTTTATTTTAAACTGAGCTTGTCAAGAAGGGAAAGGTTTTCCTCTACCCTCTTAGGTTCATGTACTAGAGGCCTGTGAATTAAACCAAAAAAAGGTAGGTTAACAGGGAAAAGGCATACATTTTAATTAATATTCACATGCATGGGAGTTCACAGAAAAGCAGTGAAACTCCACGAAGTGATTAGACTCAGGATTTATATTCCCTTTTAAGGAAGGAAAGAGGCTTTAGGCTTCAAGAGATGACAAATCATGGGAAAGTGACTAGTAAATATATGGGACAAATAATGGAAGACACAGGTTATTTTTAGTGAGGTGTGTTTATGCAAACTCATCTCAGTGCCAGTCCCTCATCTACAGTGAGAAGAGCCACTGTCTTTCTGGTGAAAGGGAGGGGAGACACCTTCAAAATGGGAAATTTATGCCCTGCTTTCAGGCAGATAAAGGGAGGACAAGAACCCTTCCTGCATTTGTTGATTCTCAGCTGCCTTTAGCTAAAACTAATCCTATGCAAAAAGTGACATATTTTGGGGTAGCATATTCTGATCCCCGTCAAGGTATAATTTACAGATAGTAAAATACACCATTTCTGGTATTTAGTTCTGAGTTTTGACAAACAAATTCGCTGGTAACCACCACCACAACCAAGACATAGAAAGTTTCATCACACCCCTCCCCACGTTAACTTTAGTGACAGGACACAATCTCAAAGAATCAGCAGATCCAGCTTCATGGCCCCCATTTATGGGTGGGATACCCTGACTGGAGCACCTCCCCACTCCTGGGGTCACATGGTCAGCAGCTGGGCATGGGGACTGAAGGCACCCCAGAATGATCACACCGAGTGCAAAGTAAAAAGAGAGGGTTCCTTCCAATGTTTGCAGGAATACTAGGCAGAGGAAAGTTACAGTTTCCCTGACAGTCTGCAAGCAAACAGACTTAATGTATGTAAACTCTTGTGAACTTGAACAGGGCCCTTCTGATCTCTGGGCCAGATTTTCTCATTGGTAAAAGAAGGATCAGAAGTCTACACTCACTTTAAGGAGTATGTTTCTAACATGCGTAAAGCCTTAAACCTGACAGCCTTTGTGAACTTGGCCTCAGAGAAGCCTACCCGCCTATGTGTTTTCTTCCCAAAAATGCCCATGCTCCTTCATGGAGCAGGTATAATTAGAAGAATAAATAACTTTATGTTAATCATTTGGGGACCTCCAGATATAATAAGGAGGTGTCCTAAAAGGTGAACTTTATGATAAATGTCTGGTGTCCAACACACAGCCCCCTACTGAGGACCGGTGGAAATCCTCGTACACCGCACAGCAGGGAAGTGGAAGGGGCGGGGTGAGGAGGCGTACCCCTGGATCAAAGCCACCGCGCACTTGGCACTTTCCGGTTCATGGTGACCCTGAGCCCGGTCTGCACGCCCCGACCCCAGAAGATGCGGTGATTCAGGAGTTCCATGCCCTCTGGGGTGTTTGTTAGGCGGTGAGTCTTCACCGCGTGCAGACCGAGGGCGCAGGCAGCGACCGGAAAGCCTCATAAGTGAGTTTAATGCCACGTGTTCCTAGATTTAGGAGACACTCATCTGTAGCCTTCTCCCAGGGGAGTTGCTTTTGTACCGAACTTAGCGGTGGACTTTTGAATTTTTGTTTCAGAGGCTGACCTTTTATTTTTTGTTTGTGTTTATTTTTTAATTTTAATGTTTATTTGAGAGAAGAGAGAGAGAGAGAGAAAGAGAGAGAGAGAGAGAGAGAGAGAGAATGAGCGGGGGAGGGGCAGAGAGAGAGAAAGAGAGAGAGAGAGAGAGAGAGAGAGAGAGAATGAGCGGGGGAGGGGCAGAGAGAGAGAGAGGGAGCACAGAATCTGAAGCGGGCTCCAGGATCTCAGCTGTCAGCACAGAGCCGGGAGCCAAAGTCAGACGCTTAACAAACTGAGCCACCCAGGTGCCCCTATTTTTTATTTTTTAAAATGTGTATTTATTTATTTTGAGGAGTGGGGGTGCAGAGTGAGAGGGAGAGAGGGAATCCCAAGCAGGCTCTGCACTGTCAGCACAGAACACAAAGCAGGGCTTAAATCCCAGAACCCTGAGATCATGACCTGAGCTGGAATCAGGAGTTTGATGCTTAACCCACTAAGCCACCCAGGTGCCCTGGGAGGCTGACCTTTTAATAGCCTTGTCTTCAAACTCTATGTGTATCAGGAGGCTGGTGCTAAATAGGAGTAAGACTGAATCTTCTCCCCAGAAGTGAGAGAGAAAGACTTCTCAACACCTGGCTCTCCTGCCATGGGCTGTAATGGAAGTGGGCCACCTGGGAGGGAAAGACCTCCTTCTGTAGAGGAAATCAGAAAGTAAGCTCCTTTAAAGGGAGAGGCTTGAGGGGCGCCTGGGTGGCTCAGTTGGTTGAGCATCCAGTCCTGATTTCAGCTCAAGTCATGATCTCATGGATTGTGAGATCAAGTCCCACATCAGGCTGGGTGCTGACAGCATGGAGCCTGTTTGGGATTCTCTCTTTCCCTCTCTCTTTGGCCCTCCCTGGCTTGCATGTGCACGCTCTCTCTCTCTCTCTCTCTCTCTCTCAAAAATAAATAAATAAATGTAAAAGTAGGGACTTGATCTGTTTGTTCATTGTGGTTTCCCTGGCTCCTAAAACAGTGCCCAACATGTGGGAGAGATCTGACAAAAAACTGAATAAAACATGTGGTATTTGACTTGACTCTTGACCAGTGAGGACTGTTCTAGGCAGGATCAGCATTTGCAAGGACACAACAAGATGAAGATCTTTGGAATTTGCTGCTTTTAAGATGTCTGATGTGGTTCCCTCATCCTTAGCCCCAAACACAAAGCTGTGCTGGGAGAAAATCCCGTGTTTAAAATGTGATCTCTGGTGGTGGTTTGGACTACAGAAATGAGTTCTTCGGGAAATTAGTAAAACTGATTGTTGGAATAACTGTTCTGAAATACTCTCTGATTTAGACCTCAAATATTTCTTGCTTTCTACCTGTCAGATGCATGGCAGGATTTTGATTCTTCACTTCCACTGAAGTGTAGGTGGGGCCATATGACTTACTTTGCCCTCCCGAAATGTAGAAGGGCCTAATGGACACTCTTAGAGTCCCCACTCTGCTCAGTAGATGTGTAGCATAAGCAAGAAATGAGCCTTTGTGTTATAAGCCATCACACACCCTCACATTCCATTGGTTTAGTGAATCTTCACTGGACCCCTATGAGGGAGGTGCTGTTCCAATTTTCCAGATAAGGAAAATAAGGCTTACTCATAGCCAACACACCTCTGGACCTGTGTTTTCCACTGTGACAGCCACCGGCCACATGTGGCTTCTGAGTACTTGAAATGTGGCTGATCCAAACTGAGATGTGCTAAAATACATACCAGATTCAAAAATGGTATGAAAGAAAGAATGGAAAATATTGCATTAGTAGTTTATATTGAGTACATGATGAAATTTATTTATTTATTTTTAAGATTTTTCATTTTCAGGTAATCTCTACACCTGACATGGGGCTCAAACTCACACCCCAAGATAAAGAGTGGCATGCTCCACCCAATGAGCCATCCAGGCATCCTGATGAAGGGATATTTTAGACACATTGGGTTAAATAAACTATGTTATTAAAATTAGCTTCACCTGTTTATTTTTACTTTTTTCTCCAATTGTTTATTTAATTTTTTAATGTTTATTCATTTTTGAGAGGGAGAGTGAGAGAGAGAGAGAGAGAGAGAGAGAGAGAGAACATGAGCAGGAGAGGGACAGAGAGAAGGAGACACAGAATCCAAAGCAAGCTCCAGGGTCTGAGCTGGCAGCACAGAGCCTGACACGGGGCTCAAACCCATGAACTGTGAGATCATGACCTGAGCTGAAGTCGGACGCCCAACCACCTGAGCGTCCCTCAATTTTTTATTTAAATTCCAGCTAGTTAACACACATTGCAATATTAGCTTCTTTTTTATTTTTACTTTTTAAAAATAGGACTAGTTAAAAAAATAATAAAACTACATATGTAGCCTGTGTTAGCAGCTTGCACTATATTTCTTTTGGATCCCACTGGCTCATAGGCTACAGATTGAGGAAGCAGAGACTGGCAGCTCTAAATCCTGTGCTGTCTCTGGTCTACATCTCTTCCCCTCTGGAGCTGTTTTATTTGGTGAAGGTGCTTTGACTGCCAGCTCATCTTCATGTCTTTATTCATGGGTTCACACAACAAATATTTATTGAACAGTTACTGTATGCAAAGCATGTGGAAGAGGGGTATGATTTTGCTCTGCCCAGAACTCCCAGTCCTGCTGAGGATAGAAGTCTTGTGCTTGGAAAACTGATAAATGGCCAAGTTGGAAGGTAAATGAGATGCTAAAATAGGAATGCTGTTCAGGAAGGGAAATGTGAACTGGGTTGGAGTAATAAAAATAAATAAATAAATAAATAAAGGCCTGTTTGAAGACCATCCTGCCCAGCTTAAAATGCAATATGTTCCTTGAACTTTCCTAAATAATCACAACCTAGCAAGCTAAGCAAGTCTGTATGTTAACTCATTTCTTCTGGTCCTTTGCTTGCTGACACTTTAAGAAGTCCTTTGGTGCACTTTATTATATATTTTTATTATTAAAGCATAGTTGACATACAATGTTATATGAGTTTCAGGTGCACAATGTAGAGATTTGACAATTCTATACATCACTCAATGCTCACAGTCTGTTTTCTTTAGATGCAAGTACTTACCATTGGCGGGGGCGGGGGGGGGGGAATAAAGATTTCTGCTTTATTTTGTCCCAGTTAAGGGATTGAAAAATACCAACATTGATGCCATACGTCACAAGTGAAAATAACTGGACAATTTTAACTTTTAATGCTTATTTTTTAAAGTTTATTTATTTATGAGAGAGAGTGGGAAGGACAAAGAAAGAGAGGAGACAGAATCCCAAGCAGGCTCCACACTGTCGGTGCAGAATCCAATGCAGGGCTCAATCCCACAACCAGGAGATCATGACCTGAGTTGAAGTCAGATGTTTAACCAGCTGAGTCACCCAGGTGCCCCTAAATTTTCATTCTTAAATGATTAATTACTGAAAGAAATATTAAATCTAAAATGTGAACTGATAAACCATGACCACATTTGCATTTCTTAACAATTCAATGCTCATGTCAAACCCTTTGATTTTTATATTTCTTTTTAATTAAACCATTTTCTTGATCTTTTACAAGCCGAGTACCCTCTGCCAGTGATTTCCACAGTGTGATCTACAGTCAATATTGTCAATTGTCAGTATTGTCAATTGCTCCAGCCTAGATCTGTGGGGTCAGAGCTTCAGGGAGTGTGGCCTGAAATCTGTATTTTTGCCATGTGATTCCTATGCACCCTAAAGTTAGAGAGGCACTGCAACTAGTCTAGAGTATGAACAACTTGATATCTTGCATTCCCCCTGACAAGATCAAAGGGCAGGAGGGGTGAGGGCTACAAAACATTTTGAAAGTCCTCCAACAGTCAAGGGGAGTGGAGAGGATTATTCATTCATAACCCCTTGGTGCCGAGAAATCTGGAAGCTATGGGCTAATGCATCTTGCAATAGTTACTCAGCCTCCAGGAAATCCCTCCACCTACAGTGCCCATGGCACAAGGAGTCTTGGCATCCTTAACTAAAGCAAAGTTCGGATTTTTTCAGATTACTCAGGGACTTGATTTTCTGCTTTGTTATCTGAAAGTAAGCAAAATGATTAATTATACTCTTTTCCTTCTTCAAGGTGAGTGACTATACCTGGTAATTTTTCTTAATGGCCAAAATAAAATAGTGGTTTGAGGAGAAGTATTGAGCAAATAGTTCAGGAAAATAGATCTGGTGAAAGACCATTCCTTCTTGGCAAGAAGGGAGCAGTCTAGAAGGGCGTTAATGCAGCATTTACTCATAAGAACAGCCTCTTTGCATCCCAGATGTAGCTTGGATTCCCTTTCATTTGGGGGCATCGATTGGATCTGGATACTTTTATTTTTTAACTTTTGTTCTGAATTCATTTTAGACTTACCAGAAGTTGCAAAAATGGTACAGCTGTATACTCTTCATCCAGCTTCCCTCGATGATAACATCTTATATAACCATAAAGAATTATCAAAACCAGGAAATTGAAATGTGTACAGTGTTCGTGGCTATACTACAAACTTGGCCTTTTTTGTGTGTGGTTGTCTGGACGAGATGGCTCAGGAGCCACCCTGGGAAGCGTCCTACAGTACACACTGGATATGTACCCAGCACACAACATGAAACACCAGCTTCGCTTCAAACTCCATGAACATTCATAAGAGCAGCACCGTGTCTTGTGGAGGGTAGCAACATTACCGTAGGGATTAGCCATATCTCTGCACAGCTGTGGTTTCAGGTTCAAGTTTTCTGGGGGCTGCAAACAAGTATCAAAGAGCCTGCATTTTGCCTTGTGCACTTAATAAATACAAGTCCTTACATTTTTACAGAGTTTTAGATTTATAAAACATTTACATGTATCTTACCACATTGACCTCTTGCAATCAATGCAGGGCATTAGGATCTATACTACAATTTTATATTTTATAGGTTAGGAAACTGAATGTCAGAGAAGTTAAAAGAGTTGGGCCCATGCCTAGATTCTGGTGATCACTTCATTCTAATGCCTCTTATATTTTTTCTACTCTCCAAATATTTTGTTGTTTTAATTTTTTTGTTAAGCATTTTGATGAATCAAATGATTCTATAAGGTTTATTGTGAAAAAGAACAGTCCCCTGCATGACCCTTGCTTCGACGCTCTGGTGAACAATCTCCAGAAGGAACCACTCGAACTTTTAACCACAACTTCTTGTCCTTGTATCTTCACATCTCTAACAATATGCTTGTGCCACTATTTGGTGATTTTTTACTTCTAGGCATTATCTACCAATTTCCCACGTTGGAATGTGAGGATTTTGTGTTCTGCCATTAACTTTTCCACTGTCCCCATGTCATACACATATTATGTGATCAACTCCCCCTCTCCACTCAAGATATATCACAATTTGGGGTATATTGGTATTTGGGGATTTCTTTATTGCGACTATAAATGCTAGTAACTGCTGGTTAAGTCTTAGTATACTATGCTTACTCCTCAACTTTATATTTTCCCTGGAGTTAGTAATTGTCAATATTTTTTCCTTTGATTAGTTTTCTAATCAACTTATTCATATCTTTCTATGAATGAAAATGAATCTTTCTATGAATTTAGCCATTTCCCCATGGCCTAAATCTCATGTCAATATAAGTGATTTCTATCAGTTTCATTTTCTTGAAATTTTCTCTTCCCCAGTGTTTTGACCTCCTCTTTGCTAGTCTGGTTACTATCTGGGCTCATAGCACAACTATCATCTTGGATTTCCTTCACTTTTTTCCTGGGGATTCCTTTTACAACTCTTTTTTGTTGGATTCCCTTATTTCTTTCTCAGATTATTCACTCATTTTGGTGGAGTACTTCCTCGGGGTTTCTTCCTCTAATATTTTCCAAGAGTAGTTGTAAATAAATGTTTTGAGACTTTGCATATGTGGAGACATTTTTATTCTTGTCTCATATTTAATTGATAATTTGGCTGGAGATAGAATTTTAAATCTAAGTATTATTTTCCTGAGAATTTTTACATTATTGTATTCTCTTTGTTTATAATGTAGTTACAATTAAGAAATCTAGAGTCATTTTAATACCAGATTATTTACAAGGAATCTGTTTTTTTTCCTTTTTGGAAATTTTTAAAAAAATGTTTCCATTATTTATTTATTTATTTAGAGAGAATGTGGGGTGGAGGGGCAGAGAGAGAGGGAGAGGGAGAATCCCAAGCAGGCTCCACACTGTTAGTGCAGAGCCGAGTGTGGGACTCCATCACACAAACCATGAGATCATGACCTGAGCCGAAATCAAGAGTCAGACACTTAACAGACTGAGTTGCCCAGGTGCCTGTCCTTTTTGGAAGTTTTCAAGGTCATGCATTCTCCCTCATTTTACAGTGATGTGCCTTTGAGTATTGCTATTTTCATCCATTGTGCTGGGCACTTGGTGAGCCCTTTCCATCTGAAAACTCTTGTATGTTGGTTCTAATAAATGTTCTTGAATTATTTCTTTGTTTTCTCCCTCCATTTACTCTGTTCTCTCTTCTTTTTCAAATTCCTTATATTTATTTGCTGGACTTCCTGTATTCAATCTCCAATTTTCTTACCTTTTCTCTTTTATTTTCTTTCTCTATGTCTTTTTTCCCCCTACTTTCTGAGAGATTTCTTAAATCTTCTATCTCTGCTAGTGAGTGTTATTTTTTTTTAGTGTTCTTCAGTGATTCCAAGATGCACATTTTTTTTCAGATTTTAAAGCCTCTACAATCAAGGTTATTTCTTAAATAATGGTTCATTACAATGATTGTTGTCCAGGCAGTAGTCCATAGCAGCACTGTCATTGCCTATACACACTTGTCATCTTACATGAGTTGTAAGCATTATTGATACCACACATATCAAGAAATGGAGTTGAAGGCAGGGAAAATGCCAAATGCCCTGGAATAAATGAGAGAACTTTCAAAGCAACAAGGAGCTGGTGTGACCAACTTGTACCTTGTGCAGGATTATCACTGAAGCCTTGAACTTCAGCTTGTCAGAAGCTTCCTGCTGACTTTGAAGAGAAGTGCATAACATCCAGTAACGTACAACTCAATCGAGAAAAGATGAAACTATGATGTAAGTCAAAGAATATAGTGTTAGATTTAAAATTTGAAAGATGGTTATCAGTGGCTCAGGAAAAAATCCCTAAGTTTCCAGTGGAGTAATTGGCTAAGAAGTGATGCATTGTCTGTACTCTAAGGGCATGAAGAAAAAAATTCAATAAAGAAGAAAAGATGTTAGTGACTCTGAGTTGGGAAGTGGTTTCAGAAGACTCAGATTCTGAATATGAAGATTTTAGGAAATAATGCATTTTTCTTATATTTTTATACATATACTCAATGGTGATAAGGTATAATACATCTATCTCTAAGCCATATTAAAAGTTTTAAAAGTTTCAGTAGGTAAAAAATAAAAATTGTGCATTTAAAAAAATATAGTACAAAAAGGAATCATATGGTTGATGCCATCTTAGAGAGTGGATATTTTCTATTTCTAAGGGCTATTTTTTTCAGAAATTTTTTTGGTGACATCCTGTTCTTGTTTCATGGATAAAATATTTGATCACTTCCGGGAGGACATTAATGACTGTTTTTTAAAGTTTTCATTTATATGTATAGTCTGGATTTCCTCTGAATTGCTTTTCTCCCCCACTGATATTTATACATTTTTCATATAGGTAATTCCCCCTCAAATGTCTGATAACAAAAGTTTAGCACTAACAAGCTGTTTGGACTCTCTGTAGACTAGAGTAAGTCTTCGGCTTTCCTAAAGGCTGAGCTTCTTCAGTGAGGACCATTCTTGGCTTCAGAATTTAAAAAAAAAAATTGTTTTAATGTTTATTTATTTTTGAGAGAGGGAGAAAGAGGGAAAGAGAGAGAGAGACTGAGTGCAAGTGGGGAGGAGCAGAGAGAGAGACACACACAGAATCTGAAGCAGACTCCAGGCTGAGCTGTCAGCACAGAGCCTGATGTAGGTCTTGAACTCAAGAACCATGAGATCATGACCTAAGCAGAAGTCAGATGCTCAACCTATTGAGCCACCCAGGCACCCCTTGGCTTCAGAATTTTTTAGGTATTTTCTCGGGAGTTGTTACCTGCTTGGGAGGTTTATGCCTGACAGTCAGGATTTAGGAAGCAAGTTTGGTCCTCTGACAAGGTGGGAGAGGGTATTCATCCCACTAAAGGTTTAGGAAAGGGGGCTTGGGATGTGACCCTCCTAGCTTCATTATCTCCTGTATTCTTGGACTGGTGCACCATTTCTCTCACTGTCTAGTGCTATTCATGGAAAACCAGGCTTCCCTTTATGGAGGGCAAAGTCAGTTCACTCTTTCTTCCACTTTCTGCCTTCCAATATTTTGTGGCTATTGTCTTCTCTCTTATTCTCTTTGTTCTGAGGGTTTACAGCTTTTGTTTGTCCTTCTGCCATATTTTTTATTGTGTTTCCAGAAGGAGAAGCTGTAAATGTGTGTGTTCTGTCTTTAAACAGAATCTCTCCATGTTCTCCTGCTGAATTGGAATATTTTCCAAATAAGTTGTATAATTTTCCTTAATGTTACTATTTCTAGATGTTTTTTTATTTTTTGACCTCTTCATTTTATATTCTCCAAACCATAACCATTTTGTTTTGTTTTGTTTTGTTTTGTTTTGTTTTGTTTAGAGCAGAGAAAATAATTTAGGAAAGAGGAGAAGGAAATGGAAAGGAAGACGACTTTAGGTGGTATTTTATTTAATTCCCACAAAACCCAGCAAGACAGGCACAAGCATCCTGTTACATGAGAAAGAAAGGTCAGAGAGGTTACATACCTGCCTCTGAGTTTCATTAAGCAGATCCTGGAATAACACTTAGCCTCTTGACTCTGATTCTCCTTGCTCTTCTGTCATTCTATGCACCATGTCTATTCTAAGTACCCTGTCAAATGTCTTTGGTATCTGAGACAATATTCTTCCTCAAGCCACATTCTGGATCCTTCTGTTCATTTCACATCTATGGCAGAACACATTCCCTTCTTCCCATTCCCTCAACCAGAGGCAATTCACATAGCGTTTTACCAGCCCCTTGCTTCCTCCAACCCCTAACACCAACCAGTTGTAGATCACCAATCTCCATCAAGACTTCATGGCAGAAACCTCTTTTGGGGTTTGTTTCCCAACTGAGAAATGGAAGTGTTGATATATAGACATTTCACCACACAGGTGAAAGTCTTCCCTGACTGGCAAGCCTAAAAGGAAGTCACTCATTATGATTATCCAGTGACCTGGGTCAGGCGGGCCGGGAGCCAGACTGTCCTCACGAGTTCAGCTGGGAGTGGAGTGTAACAAAGGCTGGGCCTGAGGGACAGGTATCAACAGACTGAGATCCAAATAAGAAAGGGTTGCAGCTCAAGACTTAAGGGGCAATCACCAAAATGGATCAATTAGACAAGACACACTTTGAGGTGGTCAGCCTGCCACATTGTCAGGCTCTGGAGTGAGAGGAAGGGCTGTTGGTTGACTAAGAGTAGGACAGAACTGGCAGATACAATACAGGGCACTCAACTAAATTTGAATTTCAGATAAGGAACTGATCATTCTTCAGTATGAGTGTGTCCTATGCAATATGTGAGACATGCTTACACAAAAACTATTTTGTTGTTTGTCTGAAATTTGAATTTAATTGGGTATCATGTATTTTTATTTACTAAACCTAGCAACCTTCAGTAGGGAGTAGATGTGTGTAGCCTACAGAGATACTTAGAACTACAAACCACCTTGCAGGCTTTCTTGAAACAAAATCTTAGAAGGAAGCCAAATATATTTTAAAAAAACAATGAATCCACTCTAGTTGAAGCAGGGATGGGGCCTCTCTCCCATCAGCATTCTTTCTCACTCCTCCTTTCCTGCGGTGACTGGAGGCACCAGAGCCAAAGATGAAAATTTCCTGAAGGGCATGCATAACTTCTTCCTTTCAGAGGGAGATGGGTTTCTTGGGTTATCTGTGCAGGCCCCTTAGGAAGTACTGCGATGTCCATCAGTGGAAATGTTAGACCAGCTTTGAAGGTAGTGAAAGCCCTACTTCCGGGAGCCAAAAGCATCAGTATTGGTGACAGGACTCTGTCCCCGGAGGAACTGGGGCTCACGTGAGCCATACAGGCTTTCAGTTGGCTTGGTCCTAGAAGAGGGAAATGTGGATGGTTTGCAGACCTTCTCTAGTGTCTAGGGAATCTGATACATGAGCCACTGAATGGGGTCTGGATAATACCAGTATAATTATGGAGGGGAAAAAACTATACACTTTCTTCCTAAAGTGGCACCATTTTAAAATACAATCTTTTTTTTAAAGTTTATTTAATGTATTTTGAGAGAGAGAGAATGCGCATGCACAGGGGAGGAGCAGAGACAGAGAGGGGGAGAGAGAATCACAAGCAGGCCTTGTGCTGTTAGGGCAGAGCCTGACAAAATCAAGAGTTGAATGCTCAGCCTATTGAGCCACCAGGTACCTCTATGGTGGCACCATTTAATGGAGAACAGCATGGTATGATTTAGCACATGACATTTATTTTTTTTAATTTTTAAAAATGTTTTATTTGGGGCACCTGGGTGGCTCAGTCGGTTGAGCATCCAACTTCAGCTCAGGTCACGCTCTCACAGCTTTTTAGTTGGAGCCCTGCGTCGGGCTCTGTGCTGACAGCTCAGGGCCTGGAGCCTGCTTCAGATTCTGTGTCCAGGGGCCCTTGATTTATCACATAACATTTATTACTTCTGATACTTTTATTTTTAAAAACATTGTTTGTAATATATGCCAAGACTCAAGATTAGTTCAAGACTCACAGGAGTAGAGAGAAAAATAGGACTATATTTGAAATTCCTAAGTATACTTATAATAATACCAATTATTATAGCATATCAATGAATCCTACAGTCAGCCGGGGAATCACTGCAGCACTGGATAGTATATTTTGCATTCAACTGATATGTACTTAATGAAATTTTGCAGCATAAAGGATATTTGTGACAGTGTATAATATTTTGTACCGATAGAACCAAAGACAAAGAGGACAGATGATCAATGTAAATGAAAAAAAGTGCATGTATATGATGAAACCACACAAACGATAAAGCTTTTGTCTTCTGTCCCAAACAGAATTATCTTCAATCCAAGACAGATGCAGAAAAGAGCATCTAGCTCCTTAGCATGAGAGCAGGGTTGTCGGCTTAGATAAATGACACCCCAGAGTCCTGAAAGAAGTTGCAGATGTGATCAGAGGACAATCCGACCCGGAGGAATCGGGAAACAGAGAGACGGCAAGAGACCGGAGATGGGCAAATGAGTTCCAGATTTTCCAGCATAACAGGAAAAGCGACTTATGGATCTGTGCACTGGTGAAGTTTAATGTTGAGCTTCAGCGAAACTCCAGAATGAATGATTAAAGGGGCTTTGTGTGTATTTATTAAAGAAAAGTGGTGACTGCTAGGCACTCTCTTGAGTTCCCTGAAATCTGAGCTCAGGCCAACCAATCTTGTTGCCATTTTGTAGCACTTGACTGGAGGAACAGGAAAATACTGTAGTCAGAAATGACTTATTTTAGCAAGACATTTGCCAGGAGTCTCTCATGACATCCTTACATACAGAGAAATGTGGACTGCTGATTCCAGGGTCTGCTGTGTTCCAGTTTTCACTACATAAGAACTCAATCTCAAAGGTGCAAGGAAATAAAATGGTCGTAACAGAAATACTTACAAATGAATTTTTTTTTAAACTAATGACTTTTTGATGTGAGATAGTCACACTCAAATATCTTTCCTCACTTGTGTTAGTTTGCTAGGACTGCAATAGCAAAATATCACAGACTGGGGGGCTTAAACAACAGAAATTTATTTTCTCACCGCTCTGGAGGCTGGGAGTCCATGGTCAAGGTATCAACAGGGTTGGTTTCTCCTGAGGCCATTTTTCTTGGCTTGTAGATGGTCGTCTTCTCCCTGTGTCTTCATGTGGTCTTTTCTCTGTGTGTCTGTGCCCCTCTTCTGGGGCACCTGGGTGGCTCAGGTGGTTAAGCACCTAACTCTGGATTTAGGCTCAGGTCATGATCTCATGGTTTGTGAGTTCAAGTCCTGCATTGGGATCTGTGCTGATAGCATGGAGCCTGCTCAGAATTCTCTCTCTCTCTCTCTGTCTTTCTCTGCCCCTCCCCTATTTGTGTTCTCTCTCTCTCCTCTCTCTCTCTCTCTCTCTCTCAAAATAAATAAATAAACATTAAAAAAAATATCCTCTTATAAGGACACCAGTTGTGTTGGATTAGAGCCCACTCTAAATGACTTCTTTTTAACTTGGAGGAGGCTTTGCCCTATCTTCAAATAGTCACCATCTGAGGTACTGGGGGTTAGGACTTCCACATAGCAATTCCCATAACATCTTTTTTTATTTTTTATTTTTTAAAAATTTTTTAACATTTATTTATTTTTGAGAGACAGAGAGAGACAGATCATGAGCAGGGGAGGGACAGAGAGAGAGAGGGACACACAGAATCAGAAGCAGGCTCCAGGCTCTGAGCTGTCAGTACAGAGCCCGATGCCGGGCTTGAACCCACGAACTGTGAGATCACGACCTGAGCCGAAGTCGGATGCTCAACCGACTGAGCCACCCAGGTGCCCCTCATAACATCTCTTTATACTAGCATCTGTCCCAGCCCAAATCACCAATGTCTTTGTCTGTTGATGGCTTGCTGCTTTTCTTGTATAATATATTACTAAAAATAGGCACTATAATATTAAATGCTTACTATGTGCCAGGCACTGTTTTACATTCTTTATTCATATATACTCACTTAATAGTATTGAAGCCCTATAAGGTAAATATTATTAATTTATTTTATAGAATTGAGGCTCTTGGTCAAGTAGGATTTCAATCTGGATGCGCTGGATCCAGAATCCATTTAAATAGCTGTCTTATTTGAAGGGATTCAAATCAATTGCAAAGTGAAATTATAAATCTTGCAAAAGATACTGGATTTCAAGAAGTCTTTCAGAAAATTGTTTGGATGAAATACAAAATAGAAAACAAAAAACGATCTGGAAGAGTCAGGCTTAACTGAGGAAGAAAAGATTCACGAAGCCCTTAGAGGACCACAGAAGTGAATTATTTGACTATAAAAGGAAAAGTAAAGACCTGAGGACAATGAATCAAGCCTTCTAATAATTTTGCAGAAATGACAGTCTTTTTGATGATAATCTGAATGTCAAAAATAAAATGAAGATGACCACACCTTGCTATCATAGTTTTGTCAGAAAATCTCCCTCTGAGCCATTCTTCTTTCATTCTCAGAACTCATGCACTAATGCCATCATAACTGAAATTCTGTCAACTTGAAAGTGAAATGAATTCATTTGCAAGATGTTTGCTTTTTTAAAAAAACTCATTCCAATAAAACATTATTTTCAATATTTAATGGATTTTTTCTGTTTTAAATGGTGTTAGTGGGATTTTTTTCAGGATTATTTATGCTCAGCCAATGACCTTTTATATTATTTCAGCTGATTAAACAATTGCACCCAGAAAGTATTAACTGATTAGTGTCAAGTTGGAGATAAGTGTTTCTGATGATATACCTTGGGGATTCTTGTTTTATATTTTAATGTTTAATTTGGTGACGAGCTATCAGACATGCTTATTTAATAAGTTGGTGTTGAAAACCTGGGAGGGATAGCTTTTATGACAGATAACAGCAAGGTCCACAACGATTTCAGGGCTATAACATGAATTAAAAATGTAAGAAGAGGGGCACCGGGGTGGCTCAGTCAGTTAAGGGCCTTACTTCAGCTCAGGTCATGATCTCGAGGTCTGTGAGTTCGAGCCCCATGTTGAGCTCTGTGCTGACAGCTCAGAACCTGGAACCCGCTTCGGATTCTGTACCTCCCTCTCTCCCTCTGTCCCTGCTCACTCATAGTCTGTCTCTCTGCCTCTCTCAAAAATAAACATTAAAAAAAAAAAAACTAAGAAGAATTTTAACCATAAAAAATGCATTTAGGTTAAACAGTATCTATTTCATGAATACAGGAGAGAAAACAACTGGCCAGATTGCAGACTCAAAAGCATGATTTAGATGTTTGATGACATTCCTAGATTAAGCTAAATAATCCTAGTTTACCATATCCTAGCTATTATCTGGGGTCTTGTGCTCCTTCCTAGAGATCATTAAAAACAATAGCACAACAAAACTGGTGTAAACTGGAGTGCAGCCAGGATATCAAGATATTATCCAACAATGTCCTATAGAAAATATCAAGTCCTTAGGAAATGATACAAAGAGATGTATAGGAGCCATTTTCACATATTTGTCAGCTGCTTTCAGATATTTGGAATGTAGAGAAGAGAGTAGCTTGCTGTGGACTGTTCCAGGGAACGCAGGGTGAAATAGTCAAGAGATGTATTTGGGTTTAACATATTAGAAGAGCTTGTAACAAGGAAACAGTAACCTTTTTGTCCTTTGATTTCTTTCAGCACTGTTTTGTAGTTTTAAGGGTCTTTTGCCTCCTTGGCTAAGTTGATTCATAGTTACTTTATTCTTTTTGATGCTAATGTCAATGGAATTGGTTCCTTAATTTCGTTTTTTGGATTGTCTATTTTTCTCCACAATAGATTAGTTTGGCCTGTTCTAGAATTTCATATAAATGTAATCATACAGCATGAACTCTTGTGTAAGACTTCTTTCATTGTGCATAATTGTTTTAAGTTTCATCCATACTGTTGAGTATTTCAGTAATTCATTATTTCCTATTGCCCAATGGAATTGCATTGCATGAATAGACTCCAGCTTGTTTAACCAGCCCCATGTTAATGGATGCCTGGCTATTTCCAGGTTGGGGTTATTGTAATGAAAGCTGCTATAACGTTCTTATACAAGGCTTTGTGTAGACATGTCTTTTCAGTTCTCTTGAGCAAGGTCCTGGGAGTGGAATTGCTGGGTCATAGGGTAGGTACATGCTTAGTTTATAAAGAAACTGTCAGAGCTTTTCCCAAAGTGGTTGCGGTAAATGTTATTTTTTATTTATTTAAAAAATTTTTTAAAATGTTTGTGTGTGTGTGTGTGTGTGTGTGTGAGAGAGAGAGAGAGAGAGAGAGAATGAGCAGGGGAGGGGCAGAGAGAGAGGCAGACACAGAATCTGAAGCAGGCTCCAGGCACTGAGCTGTCAGCACAGAGCCTGATGCAGGGCTTGAACTCACAAACTCCATGATCATGACCTGAGCCAAAGTTGGATGCTTAACCAAGACACCCAGGTGCCCCATATTATTTTTTAGATTTTCGTCAAAATTTTCTTCAGTTTTGTAAGGTGGATCTCTCTTTTTTTTTTTAAGTTTATTTGTTTATTTTGAGAGACACAAAGAGCAAGCGGGGGAGCAGCAGACAGCAAGGTGGACAGAGGATCCGAAGCAGGCTCTGTGCTCACAGCAGAGAGTCAGATGTGGAGCTCTAAGACTCAAACTCATGAATCTCGAGATCATGACCTGAGCCAAAGTCAGACACTTAACTGACTGAGCCACCCAGGTGCCCCTGTAAGGTGGGCCTCTTAATGCTCACCACCTGATCCAGTGCCTGCTGCATCCTGGCAAGTGTTAGCCCCTTGGCCAGGGAAGGAAGCCACTGGTCTCTGGGAAATAAAGTCTGGGTGCAGAAAGGAGGGTTTCTGGTCACAAAAGTTTATTGCTCAGGTGATCCCAGGGGTTCTTCCAGGCTCATTCACACTGCCATGCTCAATGCACTTCATATCCCTTTTTATTTGGTCTAAATGGCCTATAAAGCACTTTTGTATTCAAAGACACATGTTCTGAAGGATTCAGTGAAACCGTTTTCATTATGAATGTGATAGCAGATGCAGCCTTGTGCATCATGATGTTCTACTTGACCCTTGTGAGCCAAGAAAAGGATACTTTTATGTTTCAGCTTTAAATCTTAAAGTGAAATATAGTCTGAACCTTTCATCTGTATAACTGACATTCTTCCACCTACAGGACCACAAGGCAGTAGGTAGTTTGGGGCAAGTGAGATACAGTGAGATTGTTTCTCTCTCAATGAGGCTGTTAATCAGCTACGAGAGAATTCCTTTCTCAGGCTTATTCACTGAGTCAAAAGGGTCTTTGTGCATGTAGAACTTAGAACATTTCTAGAAGATTGACCACAGTAAGATAAGACAAGAGAGAGGACATTGCCACAAAGTATTTCCCAAGGCTTCCTGCTACTGGCTGTGACTAATTTTGTTGTAGGCAAAAACCATCTTATGGAAGTACATTGGTTAAGATTAGTCTCAGAAAAAGTTCAAAATATCAATAACTTAAGGCAGAAGTCTTTTTCTCTCACACGTAGCAGTCCAAAAACCAGCTGCAGTTCAGGGCGATGATAGCTCCATGATGGCATTCCAAGGCCCAATTCCAATAGATGCAAGAAGACCAGAAACACTTCCTCCCAGGGCTCCAGAAGAGAGAACTGAGCATACTCCTGCTTTTTTTTTTTCAATTGTAGTATAGTTGATACACAGTGTTACATTAGTTTCATGAGTGTAACACAGTGATTTGATGAGTCTATACATTACTTACTCTCTTTAAAAAAAAAAAAAAAATGTTTCTCCTAAGCCAGGTGTTAAGCACTGGTAGTGTTAACAAAGAATATGTGCCTTCTCCCCATAAGGAGACATCTTGGCAGTACCAGATACTGATACCTCTGGTTGGCCTGAGCTCTTGGTTACATGGCCACACTGAACAGCAGGGGAGGTTAACATATAGAACCTAAAAACTGGCATTCTGTTATTAAACTAAGAGGGAAAAATAAGTATTAGGAGGTGATTATCAATCTCTGCCGTAGCAGCATTGGAGCAGATAAATTAGTCTCCACATCTGCACTATCCAACATGGCAGCCACCAACCACATAGGGCTGCTAAGCACTTGAAATATGGCAGATCCAAAATGAGATATGCTGTAACTATAAAATATACACAGAATTTCAAAACTCAGTATGGAAAAAAAAGATGTAAAATATCAGTTTTTATATTGATTACGTTTTTAAAGTTTTTATTAATTTTTGACAGAGAGAACACACAACTGTGAGCCGGGGAGGGGCAGAGAGAGAGGGAGACACAGAATCCGAAGGAGGCTCCAGGCTCCAAGCTGTGAGCACAGAGCCTGATGTGGGGCTCGAACTCACGAACTGAGATCATGACCTGGGCCAAAGTCGGACACTCAGCTGACTGAGCCATCCAGGCACCCCTATTGATTACATATTGAAATGTAGTATTTGGATCTATTGAGTTAAATAAAATGTTATTAAAATTAATTTCACCTGTTTCTTTTTACTTCTTTTTAATGTGGCTACTAGAACATTCAAAATGATACATATGCCTCACATTATATTTCTTTACTTATTATTCTTTTTAAGACAGAGGGCACATGCAAGTTGGGGAGGGGTGCAGAGGGAGAGAGAAAGAGAATCTTAAGCAGACTCCATGCTCAACCCTGAGACAGGCTCTGTGCTGATAGCTTGGAGCCTGGAGCCTGCTTCTGATTTTGTGTCTCCCTTTCTCTGCCCCTCCCTGTTCACACTCTCTCTCCCCTCCCTCCCTCCCTCCCTCTCTCTCTCTCAAAAATAAACATTTAAAAAAATTTTTAAAGGCACCTGGGTAGCTCAGTCAGTTAAGCAACTTCGGCTCAGGTTATGATCTCACAGCATGTGGGTTCAAGCCCCTCATCAGGCTCTATGCTGACTGCTCAGAGCCTGGAGCCTCCTTCATATTCTGTGTGTCTCTCTCTCTGCCCCTCCCTGCTAGCACTCTGTTTCTCTCTCTTTCTCTCAAAAAAAATAATAAACATTAAAAAAATTTTTAAGGTTTTAAGTTTAGATTCTCTAAAACATTTTATATAAATGCAACTGTATTTGGCTATGCCTGGCCATATTTAAATAGCTAGCCATTCTGTTTTCTTTTATACATAGTACAATTATAGGATTTCTACCAATTTCAGCCATCTACTAATAATAGAACTTGTTAATGTTTAGAGTTAAATAATGAAGATACAGAATATAAATGTGGGTAAGGGAAGAATTACTATTGCTCAATGGACAGTCTCAGGTTGGAGGTGTAAGTGCTATTTTCATGGAAGCCTGGAGAACACTGTCATTACTAATAATCATAAGCAAGTAATGACTGTGGAAGTCTTTTTGCACCTGGGAAATGGCACCCAAAAGAAGTAATATCGTTAACACTCTGAACCTGCTTAGACAGTTAGGCGTGGAAATTTCATGATCATGGTGTCTCATTGTTTCCCACTTGGAGTGTGACTATGCTTGGGTCATGACACAAAGGGGTTAATTATCTTTTAGAAGGAGGGTGGTGCGCTAGGGCCTGGAGGCGACAGCTTTTGAACAACTATTCCTTTGGCAAGTTTTGCTGGTGCAGGAGAATGAATGTCACTATTATTTAACATGGATTTTTGTGTATGTGCCTAAAGTTCAGTCGTTTTCATTTTATGATGGTATCAGTAGTAAAGCTGGAGCTCTTTTCTCTCTCAGCTGAAACCAGCCAAGCAGTGATATGAATTCCCTTTTCTAACGTATGAAATTCCTGCAGCCTACAAAGGCCCGTTGAGGAACTGTCACGTCAAAGAGCTCTAGAACAGGAAGAGGCCTTAGAGCTGTCATTCCAGCTCTGCCTTGTCACAGATGAAGAATGTGACCCTCAGAAAACAATCTGCCGCTGGGAACTATGGCAGAACTGGGCTGATGCCCCTTTCTCTCTACCTGTCTCTTGAAGGACAGATATGTATCATTTTTACTTCTAACTAAAATAGGCACACGTAGTGTGGATATAATAGCTAAAATATCTCATGTTAAATAAATGTGTGCTTTTTTAAAAGTTTATTTGAGAGAGGCTGAGAGTGGGTAGGGGAAGGGCAGAGAGAGAGAGAGAGAGTCCCAAGCACACTCAGCACTGTCAGCACAGAGCATGACCTGAGCTGAAACCAAGAGTCTGAAAGCTTAACTGACAGCCGCCCATGCACCCCAATAAATGTATGCTTTTCAATATGAAGTTATAGTTTGTTCCCAGCCTGCAGTCACACAAACATACACAAATCCTCTACCTACCTGTCTTCCTCCAGCCTCTACCACTAAGTGGGCACCCTCTGCCCTGGGAAGATCCTGCTTCCCAGGATCCGAGTTTTGAGGAGGGGTGAAAGGGGCTGGGGACAGGGAAGGACATAATGGGGCTGCTGGACCAGGCACAGAGCTAGAACCCATTTTCCAAATTCTCAGCCTGGTAGTTTACACAACTTTTTTTCAGCACAGAGCCCACGCCTGGCTTGAACCCACTAACCATGAGATCACGACCTGAGCTGATGCGGGATGGTTAGCCGACTGAGCCACCCAGGCATCCCAGTCTACACAACTTTTAATTGTTTCTTTCACTAGGGAAGGACAATAATAAAATCCACTTTACACCCTGGTACCCTGACTTGAATTTTATTAGACATATTAAATTCCTTACATCGTTTCACATACAATGTTTTTCTTTAGAAAAAGAAGTTCAGCTCTGTGGTGTAAGGAGGTAGGAAAGCTAAGGCGTCTAAGTGAAACTATACTATGTACACTCTTTTTTTTTTTCTTATTTTAGTTTTTGGAGTAGGGTTGCCAGATAAAATACAGAACGCCCAGTTACATTTGAATTGATAACAGGGACATACTCATAAAAAAACATTATTCATTGTTTATCCGCAATGCAAATATCACTGGGTGTACTGCGTTTCTACTGGCTCTCTCTGGGGCCCGGTGGGAGGCGCCCAGCTGAGCTCCTCTCCCTGGAGCAGACCTCAGCTTCAGGCAGCCGGTTATTTGCCAGGCTTCGCTTTGGGAGTTGGTTTGAAGTTATTTGGATTTGATGACTTTCTCTCTTTCTCCTTTGTGCAGGAATCCACTGACCAAGACAACTAGAGGAAGTGGTAACCAGATACTGCTTTCTAGAAACTATTAAATAAGGAGTCACAGTTTCTTTTTCTCCACCTTCCTTCAGTCTTGGGGACGGGATCATTGGGATATAGCCACTCTACCTCCTTATTTTAAAATTCTATTTTGCATACCCTTTACTGGAGTATCATTCTTTAGAGTGGTGTTTAGTCAAAAGCCCCATTATTCAGTTTTATTAAACACTTAACTGTCTGATGTTTTTCTTCTGGGACAAGTGAGGAACTGTCTCTCTTCTTGTAGCAGCTGGGATTCAGTGCATTTCTGCAGATAGAGGCAGGGCCTTTCCTGCTGTCTTCCCAGTATTCCCAGCTTGGCACAGCACCTGGGCACCCAGTGAGGCTGGGCAGTAACAAGCACATGGCCTCCAGCACTTGTTGGCTCTTCCACCTGCTACCTGGCATCCAAACGCAGTGACTTAATCTCTCTGAGCCTCATTTTCACATCTATAAAATGAGGATAATGTTGAACAGTGCTCCGTAAATATGTCGAATCAGTAGATCAACCTTCTATTCTCGGCAGTTTCTGTTCTCTCTAGAAGCCATCAGTTAAGTGGTTATAACTGTCACACCTAACCTACAAGATTCCTAAAGGGATGAGTTAATAACTCTGGAAGAGTACAGGTTTAGAGAATTTGGCCGTTTTATATGGGAAAATATAAATTGTTATCATCAGGGATGGATCCTTTTTAAAAATCTGAGAAGTTTTAAATCACAAAGAATGACAGGGGAGAGACGGAAGGACCCTTTGCATTCTTGGGCAACACAGGGAAACTAGTGACTCCAAACTATTGAGACTCTGGGCTACTCTGAGTGAGTGGTCCACTGGGACTACTCTGAAGCAAGGCCATCGCAATTTATCCTGCTTCTCCTGCACAGCTGATTACCCTTCCTTGCCTCCAGGATGTTATCACCACACTGGCAAAGAGAAGATAACAATTAAATCTGAAAACTCAACACCCACAGCACTAATAGAAGACAATGGATGGTGTTGTCACGTGCCAGCAGGTGCGGAGAGATAGGAGGAGCAAGCTTCTTTACCAGGACAGATGAAATGTAGATAACGGCAGAAAGTTACCTAAAACACTGAAGCACTAAATTAAGAAAGGAGCTTTGCACTAACGTTTGATGCGAATGTCTGCTTTCAACACTAGGGGTCATCATTTCTTAGGCCCTTTCAATGGTGGTGGGAGTTCAGTTGGACAACCGAGTCTGAACACAGATGGTTTTAAAAAGCTCTAGGGGTTGGGGGTGCCTGGCTGGCTCAGGCAGTAGAAAATGCAACTCTTGAGCTTGAGCTCATGAGTTCGAGCTCCACATTGGGTGAGTAAGTCTACTGAATATAAAAATAAATAAATAAATAGGAAGCTCTAGGGGTTAGGTGGAACTAAGTTGGTATATTCTAAATCCCACTCTTAACATTATTTTATTTAATCCTAGCAAAAGCTCTACTTGTTAGTTTCTATCTTTCTTAACTATGAGAAATTGAATCCCAGGGTGGTTGCTCACATCCCACAGCTAGGTTAGGCCTGTGTGCCTCCAAAGACCAGGTGCTTACTATATATACTGTTACCAATCCATACCAAGTGTTTCTAGATGCTCAAAGAGAGTTAGAAGACCTCTGCCCTGCTTTGGGCTTCTGCCTTTAAAAAAATTTTTTTTAGCTGTTTAAGATATACACATGAAATTCTACCACCACTTTAACTATATTTCAGTAATATGCAATTCAGTGACATTAGGTACATTCACAACGTTGTGCAACCATCATCACTATCCATTTCAGAACTTTTTTTTTTTTTTTTTATCATCCCAAACAGAAGATTCTTCTTTCGTAATAAGAATTTTCTGGCCACAAGTAATGAATCATGTGGTTGGATCTAAGAGGCTTTTTCTTTTTTAAAGTAGGCTCCATACCCAATGTGGGGCCAGTAAGGTGCCTCAAGTGGCTTTTTAAGAAAATTTCTATTTAGAGGCATCTGGTGGCTCAGTATTCTTGATTTTGGCTCAGGTTATGACCCCAGGGTCATGAGATCAAGCCCCACTCAGTGTGGAGCCTGCTTAAGATTCTCTCTCTCCCTCTGCCCCTCTCCACTGCTGTGCTTCACACAGTTATCCAACCTCTAATTCTACTCTGACTCTGGCCACTATCTCTCAGCATCCCTCAGGCTGACCTGACTGCAGCAGGACATCTCCCACACAGAGCACAGCCTCTGTCAGTTCCTCTCAAAACTCACCTCCCCTGAGAGCTTCAAATCACCAAGTAAAATGTGAGTTGTCACATGCAACATCCACCAAGGGAGTCCTGCACAGTGATTCCCTATAAGACCTTGACATGAAATGCATGGGTTCTCCACTCTGTAGCCCAGTTTTGGTCCAGACAGGGACCCAAGAAAAAAGATTGGGATGCCATGTATATGAGGCTCATGGCCAGAGAGTAAATATGCCCCTCTCTTTATTTTAGCAAAAGGAGCCCCAGGAGTGAGTGCAGAGGAAATAATGAGGTGCTCCAGGCTGGAGAATGGAAAAAGCCATTTACAGCTTGGGCCCTAGATAGACAATCTTCCCCGCGTTGAGAAGACTCTAGAAACCTCTGTCCTGTTATACTGTGGAAAGGATCTCAGACGTGGCTGAGGGAGCTCAGAAAGAGAGGCCAAGAGCCAACTGCACAAGAAACACACTAGCTTATTCCTAGGCAGGTAGTAAAGAAGGTAGGATTCTACAAAATCATCTCCAGAGTCATTTCTGAAAACTCCATCTTAAAATCTACACTTTGAGCAGTTTTTAAACAGAGATGGAGAATTAGTCATGTAGGAAATAATCTTTCAAGAGTGGACAGTAAGACACTGTTCCTGGCACAAAGTTCCTAAACTGTGGTAATTTCCTACGTGATAAGAACACTAGGAGCATCTTTTGTCCCAATGTTTGGTCTTTGACCCTGGTTCCCGACACTGGTTCCTAAATCCCTTGGAATTTGCTGGGTGATAGGAGTGTCTTTTGTTATAATAAGACAACTCTTGATGGGCTCTTGGGTGGCTCAAGAATAGGAGCTGGCTGGCTAGGTCCACAAAGACCTAGCCAAGATTAGAAGCTTGCAACGCTTAGCACCACACCCAACCTCTGGGAAGAAGCAGGGAGGGGGCTGGAGATTGAGTTAATGATAGATTATGCCTATGTGATGAAGCCTCCTTGAAAACGCCAAAAATATGGGGGTGGGAGAGTTTCCAGGGGGGTGAATGCATCTATATGCTTGGAGGGTGGTGTACCCCAACTCTAAGGGTACAGAAGTATCTGTGCTCAGAGTCCTTCCAGATCTCACCCTATGTACCCCTTCATCTGGCTATTCATTTTTATCCTTTTCAATGTCCTTTATGATAAATTGGCAGTAGTAAGTAAAGTGTTTTCCTGTGTTCTTTGAGCCATTCAAGCAAATTATTGAACCCAAGAATACTGTCATGAGAACCTCTGATTTGTAGCCAAGTCAGACCAAAGTTGTGAGTAATTTATAGACCTACCATTTGCAACTCGTGTCTGAATTGGTGGCAGTTTTGTGGGACTGAGTCCTTAACCCCTAGGGTCTGTGCTAAGTCATATACTATTGGAATTCAGTTGAATTGTAGGACACTCACCTGGTGTCAGAGTATTGGTTGGTGTGGGAAAACCCACACCTCTGGAGTCAGAATTACTGTGTATGAGAGTAAAGGAAAATACAGTGTGTTTTTCCCAGACAGACACACAGAAATAGGTCAACAGAACCTTGACTACAGAAGAAAAATAAAAGGAAAAAGGATACTTGAACCGTAGTAGAATCCTCCCAAATTAGTCTCAGGGGAGACAGATTGAAAGTTGGCACAAGAAACTCACTCTGTATCATAGTGTGTTGCATGTTTATATTAAGTTTAAGATAAGCTGTGGATTACACTTATTCCTTGGTGTGCATTCATTCCTGATTAACTCCTTTTGTTGCTTTATCAAGTCTGATTTTGAGGTTCCCTCTAGAAAGGGGTGTGCTTGGTGGCTCAGTTGGTTAAGTGTCATGATCTCACAGTTCATAAGATCAGGCCCTGTGTCTGGTTCTGTGCTGATGGAGCCTGCCTGGGATTCTCTAGCTCCCTCTCTCTCTGCCCCTGGCCCTCTCTCGTGCACTCTCTCTCTCTCAGGGTGTCTCTCTCTCTCAAAATAAACAAAGAAACAATTTGAAGTTCCCTCTGGAGGGGCTGCTGGCTGGCTCCATTGGTAGAGCATGCTACTTTTGATCTTGCTGTTGTAAGTTTGGGCCCCACGTTGTGTCTAGAGATTACTTAAAAATAAAATCTTAGGGGCAGTTAGGTGGCTCAGCTGGTTAAGCATCCAACTCTTGATTTCGGCTCAGGTCATGATCTCATGAGTTCGTGAGGTTGAGCCCCACATTGGGTTCTGTGGTATCAGTCCAGAGCCTGCTTAGGATTCTCTCTCTGCCCCTCCCTGCTCATGCGCTCTCTCTCTCTCTCTCAAAATAAATAAATAAACATTTAAAAGTAAATAAATAAGATCTTAAAAAAATAATAAATTTTTAAAAATTCCCTCTAGATATTTGATCTAGGTAACTCTGGATCAGAAAGCTCCCTCCAATTAGGAAAGCCAAGAGGATAGTTTCAAGAGTTGGGAGGTGTAAGCAGTTCCTCTTATATTCTGATGAGTTAGCCATATTTATTTCTTTCTATGTGGGCCATACAAGGCAGATGGTTGGAAGGATGGGGAGGCTAAGGAGCAGGTCTTTAGCTATTGGGACAAGTTCATAAGCATATCAGGCATCATAAAGGTTGGGAACCCTCAAAAAGAGGATCACCATATTCAGTTTTCACAATTGAGAAATGATCTGCTGGTGAGGAGGCTGGAAATTAAAGCCTTATTCTGTCAGTTACTGAGCAGAGTCACCAACCCAAGAACAAAAGCTTTGAGTAGACTAAGCTGTCAAAGCCACAGTTATAACATCACCTTTCCTAACTTTCTCAAGGAACAGGTGAGCCTGCACATACCTGACACTGCAAAGCCCTATCTAAATGCAACACACTGTTCAATAAGCACATGTATATGTGAATATATTTGTTTGGGTTACCCGGCCCTGAGTTGCATTTATTACTTAGTTCCCAAGGGCAAGGACCTATTCTCCATCACATGGTGCAAATGTGTGCTATGTATGAATTAGCTCAAAATGATTCTGTAATTATTAGCCCCAAAAGACAAGTGCTATAAGTAAACTTTGTAAAACAAACTTTAAGTCTGTCATCTCTATGAAACATTCTAATTTGGGTAAACAGAGAGAGGCTTAGCAGGTTTACAAAGGATTTCACAATACAGGCAGTGCTAGCATCCAGAAAGATCTTTGTTGTCTTTATAAACTGCTATAAACATTAGACTCTCCCAAAGGACTAGTTCCCCTACAGCATCACAGAACTGGCTGGTCTCTGTCTGGTCTGGGGTCCATTCTTTGTAGAATTACAACATTGTCAGGGCATCTAACGGTGAACAGTTTCTCAAATTCTGATTCGCACTAATCAAATTCACAAGAGATAGTATGTTATCTAGTATAAAGTAGAATATCAATATCAATTGCTTTATTAAAATAGGATATTAATTAATTGATAGAAATATCAGTGGGGAAGATATTCATGTTTGCTGATTAGCACATTCATTCCCTAAAGACAAAACTATGAGGACGCCTCCCTGCAGAGCACAGAATCAGAACAAAGGAGGAGAGAGAAGCACATAGTACCACTGAGCTCTCACAGCCTGGGCCGTCCATTCCCAGCTCAGGTGACTCCATCGCACCTACCAGTACGGACCCATCCCCTCCCTCCCTATGAGGTGGTTAAATTAGTATAGTAGGTCAGGGCCAGAAGGTTTTTAAAAAGGAAACAAAAGATTAAAATGCCAGAATGAGTTGTATCTAGCAAAAGCAAGACTTGTTTTATGAAATTTTTGTTTTAGTTACATACATAAATAGGAAGGAAAGGGGGCAACTGGGTGACTCAGTCAGTTGAGTAACCAACTCTTGATTTTGGGTCAGGTCATGATCTTAGGGTCGAGTGATCAAGTCCTGCATCAGGCTCTGCGCTGAGTGTAGAACCTGCTTGGGATTCTCTCTCTTTCTTCCTCTGCCCTTCCACTCTTGCCCCTCTCCCCAACTCTCATTCTCTCTCTAAAAAAAAAAAAAAAAAAAGGGAGGAAAAGAAGGAAGGGAAGGGAAAAACAAAAAACTGGGTCCTGTGTGAAAAAAATGTGTCTCTTATAGTGATTACTTTCCCAAAAATGTATGAATGTCACCTCTGTTGAGACCTTGACATCTTTTATTTATTTAATAAATATTTATTGGGTACCTATTCTGTACCAACCATTCTTCTCATAGAGATTACAGTGTGGGGGAGGATTCTGGGAGAGACTTAAAAAGAAAATAAGCAATAAATGAAAAGACAGCTGAGATAACACAGGTACTAAATAAATAAGGTACCCATTGGGACTCTCCTTTTTCTAGTCCCAGTGTATCTGGTGACAGCACTTTTGATCCAGGTGTAGCTCTCTATGTACTCATCCAGTTCCACAGGCCTGGCATTATGCCTGGCCCACTTGCTGACACGTCATCTCTTAGATGAATCCTTTGCAAAGCCACTGCCTGTCCAGTTTTTCTTTTCTACTTCTTTCAACTCCTCATGGTGCATATTACCCACCTACAGTCTTGAAACAGTTCTGTGATTTTTTTATTCTCTAAGAAGATACTTAAAGATAATAAGGCAAAATATCACATAAATGTACGTGATTATCAAGGGCCTGAATGAAGAAAACTAGCAGAAGTTCAAAGCTAGAGGAAATTCTGGAACCAATCTTCCCAATTCCCCTATTTTCTCATGGACAAACTAAAATCCAAAAAAGCCGTGACTTGTTCATGGTCAAAGTTATTCAGTAACAAATCTAGCTCTAAAAACCTGATCTTAGACCCTCTGTCGAATGCTCTGTCACTTTGTCATGCAGCCTGTTTGTTATGGACTGAATGCTCATGTCCCCTCTCAAAATTCATATGTTGACACCCTACTACCTAATTGTGATAGTATTTGGAGCGGTAAAAGAAGTCATGAGGGTGGGGTGCCCATGGTGAGATTACTGACCTTATAAAAAGAGAAGGAGACTCCCCCCCATGACATGCATGCACTATGAAAAGGTCACATGAGACACAGCAAAAAGAGGACCATCTACAAGCCAAGAAAAGTGCTTTTACCAGAAACTAAACAAGCCAGCACCTTATTCTTGGACTTCCATCCTCCAGGGTTATGAGAATTAAATTTCTGTTATTTCAGACACCTCATCTATGGTATTTTGTTATAGCAGCCCAAGCAGACAGGACACTGTCTAAAAGGAAATCACACCTAAGAGGACACAGAGAATGCTTCTTTTTCAGTTGTCAGATGCATCATCATTCGGTTATTCTGTGGTTTGATAACATAGCAGGTGTGGGGAAAACTGATGAAAGCATTTTCAGGATTAAAGAATGAAGGAGTTTTATTATTCACTGGGATAAAAATGTTAAAGCATTTTGTGCAGTTTTCAAAAAGTCTTTACAGAGGAGGTAAGAGTCTGAAGGGGGACATAACAATGGGGCTGAAGGGAAGATCGATACTAACAAAAGGTGGAAGAAGGAGTGGAGATAATAAAAAGGGAGAGATCTTAGAGGAACCAATTTAGGGAGATCTTAAATTTCCCGAAGGGGCCAACGAAGTTCCAAATGATCCTTAGTAAAACCACACCAATAAGAAAGGAAAAGGACAGTCAGCACCATAGTGGTGGAGCATGTTGGAGAAGAAATTGGAGAAGGGGGAGGGTTGCAGTCAACTGAGAAGTTCCCATGAAAGGCAAGTTGGGTGAATGGAGAGTTCTCCAAAAAAAGTCAGAAAAATTTTTCAGTCCAAGAAATATATTATAAGCAAAGGAGCCTGGGACTGTAACTCAACTTCAGAGAGTATACTCATTTCAAATTGACTTAAATCAATGTTTTTATGGCTTCTACATGGACATAAGACACATCCCCCAAGAAGGCACAGAAGATGAAGCCCCCATATCCAAAGACAGCCAAGAAGAAAGATAGCAAGAATTCTCATTGCCATAAGCTGTAAGATGGTGTTTAGGTATTTGTGACTTCAACTTCCTACAAAGATGAGACATCTCCAGTCACAGACCCACTAATCCATGATACTGAGATGGGAATTCTTAACACTCAAAGGCAATGGGGAGACAACAAGGGTCCTTATGGGCTGGAATCCTGTAGGACTTAAATTTCGACAAACCTCCTGAAAGCTGGCAACATTTGGTAGGAAAGTATTACTTGTGGACCTCATGTGTCAGCTCTCAACATGATGGTTGGTTGCCTCTGAGCATAGACTCAAATATCTATGCTTCCCAGCAGGTAGAAAACCAAAGAGAATCCTCTCTCTGGATTTAAACCAAGCTCTTAGGACATAAAATCAAATCGGGAGAACCTCACCCAGTTTTATTGGTGACCCACAGCAAAGCTTATCTAAGCAGACACCAGTCTAGTGAGAATTGTAAACTAAGTGACCTGTGAGGCTCAAACAACAGGCTTATCGGACATATGCCTGTGTTCTACCCTTTGATTTATGACAGACATCAACACAAAAGAGAGAGACAAAAGAACAGGACAAAATGGCTATCTAAAATAAGAGCCTCAGGCTGCCTGGGTGGCTCAGTTGGTTAAGCATCCAATTATTGATTTCAGTTCAGGTCATGATCTCACAGTTCACGAGACTGAACCCCGATTGGCAGTGTAGAGGCTCCTTGGGATTCTTTCTCTCTCTCTCTCTGCCCCACCCCCCGCTTGTTCTCTTTCTCTCTCAAAATAAATAAATAAACATTAAAAATAAAATAAAATAAAAAATAAAATAAAATAAGAGTCACAATACCCCAAAATTGTAGGCATACCTCGGCGATATTGCAGATTTGGTTCCAGACCACCAGAATAAAAGTGAATATCAAAATAAAGTAAGTCAGATGAATTTTTTTGGTTTCCCAGTATATATAGAAGTTATGGGAGAGGGGCAGAGGGATAGAGAGAATCTTAAGCAAGCTCCACACTCAGCATGGAGCCCAACACAGGGCTTGATCCAACGATGCTGGGATCATGACCTGAGCCAAAATCAAGAGCTGGACACTCAACCAACTGAGCCACCCAGGTGCCCCTGTTTACATTATTAAGTGTACAATAACATTATATCTAAAAAATAACATACATGCTTTAATTAAAAAATATTGCTAACAAATGCTACCCATCATCTGGACTTTCAGTGAGTCATGATATTTTTGCTGGTGTTGGGTCTTGCCTCCATGTTGTGGCTGCTGACTGATCAGGGTGACGGCTGTTGAAGGTTGGGGTATTTGTGGCAACTTCTGAAGAGAAGAATGAGGTTTGCAGCATTGATTGACTCTTCCTTTCATAAGTCATTTCTCTGTAGCACACAATGTTGTCTGGCAGCATTATACCTGCGGTAGAGCTTTAAAAATTGGAGTTAGTTCTCTCAATCCCTGCCACTGCTTTATCAACTAAGTTGTTATGGAGTATTCTAAATTCTTTGTTGTCATTTCAACAATCTTCACAGCATCTTCACCAGGAATAGATTCCATCTAAAGAAACCACTTTCTTTGCTCCTCTATAAGAAGCAACTCCTCATCTCTTAAAGTCTTATCATGATATTGCAGCAATCCAACTTTGATAATGAAAAAGTTTGAAGTATTGCAAAAATTACCAAAATATGACACAGGGTCATGAAGTGAGCAAGTGCTATTGGAAAAAATGGCATCAGTGGACTTGCACAATGGAGGGTTGCCACAAACCTTCTATTTAAAAAAAACAACCAATATCTTAGGAAAATATCTGGTGGCTCAATCAGTTAAGCATCTGACTCTTGATTTTGGCTCAGGTCTTGATCTCACTGTTGTGAGATTGAGCCCAGCGTTGGGCTCAGCACAGAGTTCAGAGCCTGCTTAGGATTCTCTCTTCCCCATCTCTTTGCCCCTCCCCAACTCTCTCTCTCTTTCTCTCAAAATAAATAAATAAACTTAAAAAAAAAACAGTATCTGTGAAGCCCAGTAAAGCCAATGGCAATAAAACAAGGTATGCCTGTGGTTCTAACCAAAAACTTTTCTCACATAAATCTAAAGTTTGGAAAATCCCTTTTAGAAAACAAAGGGAAATTCTTTTATCACCCTTGATCAACTGGACCTTGGGCAGAGATCTGTGATTTTGATTGGTAAGAATGTTATCTTTGTTGGCTTGGTCAGAGGTCCTGGGATCTCAGTCGCAGTCTCCCAAATACACAGGGAGTCTCAACCATCTCATCCTCACTACCGAAACCATTGGAAGGAAACTTTTCCTCTACCTTAAATTGGAATGGTCGTGGGCCTGAGAATTAATTGACAATAGATAGATTAACAGGAGAAAAGACAGGGTTTATTTACATGTGCACATGGGGGTGCTCATTGTGAGTACCAGATAGCCAAGAGGTAAAGGTCTATAGATTAACTTAACATAAATGGGTGAACTTTGGTTTTAATGGGAAAGTATGGAAAATTCTATTAGTCATTTTGATGCTAATGGTAGCTGAATTTGCACTTCCTGGTGCTAAAGATCAGTCTTCTCCCAAACAGTAAACTCCCTCAGAGAGTGTCAACGGCAGCTGTACTTTCAGGAGGCTCTGGTGAAGTTTAGATATTGTTTCCTTCTGTGGCTGCTGGTTAGATGTTTTAAGTTTAAAGTGATATTTTTTTAAGAGAGAGGATGGTGGAGGGGCAAAGAGAGAGGGGGAGAGAATCCTAAGCTGGCTACACACAGAGCCTGATGTGAGGCCCCGTCCCACGAACTGTGAGATCATGACCTGAGCTAAAATCAAGAGTCACCCAGGTGCCCCATAAAGTGATTTTCATATCACTTTGGTGGGGTTCTAACCCCTTCATTGGCTAGCCTTCTGAGTTGGGCATGATTGTTCTCTAATCTCCTGGTTAGAGAGTCCTAGGCCGTAGAAACCTTGCTTTAAGAGAAGAGTACCCCAGTGGAGAACCCAATCACAGGATTTCCTGTGCTTGTCTAGCATAAAACATGCCAGCTGAATTACCTTGGAAGTTGTAAACCAATAGTCAGACCAATACAGAATTCAAATGAATGATATTTTAATACCACCAAAGCATTATGAAGTCTGAAGAATAAAAGAGTGTAAGAATCAAGCAATTTTAAAGTTCTTTAGAGAATAAAGGAAATTACAGTTATATATCTTAAAAGCCAAAGAAATGCAAAACCTAATTAAGTGATGTGGGAGGAGCAAGACTCCTCCGAGGCAAGAATGAGAGAGCCTTTGTCTTGGGCTATTTAATTCATGCTCTCCTGAAATTAAGGAGTAATTGATAGAGAAACTGCAAATACAATTCAGTCCCTCACAAATAAGAATTTAGTCGGCATTCTGCCTTAAATATTCGGTGATTATGCAAAACCTCAAGCAATAATTACATGGGAAAATCGTAGATTGTATGGGATGTGGCTTGCATCCCCAAGATGATTCGAGGGAACCAAA
Source organism: Cryptoprocta ferox (assembly GCA_028646485.1). Taxonomy (NCBI): domain Eukaryota; kingdom Metazoa; phylum Chordata; class Mammalia; order Carnivora; family Eupleridae; genus Cryptoprocta; species Cryptoprocta ferox. The sequence continues at coordinate 36,529,726 of CM053566.1, forward strand.
TTCAAGGTATTCATATTTTTGTTTTAAGGAATGTGTACATATATGGTGTTTTATATACTTGTCATGTTTTAAGATAGTTGAGAGTAACTGCCTTGTAAATCCAATTTAAAATGTGCAAATGCATAATTGATTTGGAGATATGATTAAGTATAGCTCTAGAACTGAATTATTTAAGAGAACTTCACATTCAGTATGTTACAAGTTTTATTTAACACATCAGATTTATAAGAATTATTTAGTTTTCACAGCTATAAAGAGGGATGAGATCATGCCATTTGAGATAGCACTGGATGGACCTAGAGGGCATGATGCTAAGTGAAATAAGTCAGACTTAGAAAGACAAATCCCATATGATTTCACTCATATGTGGAATCTAAAAAACAAACAAACAAATGAATAAACAAACAAAAAGTAGCATCAGAATCAAACCTGTAAATACAGATAAGAAATTGATGGCTGCCAGGGGGGCAGGGAGGTAGGAAGATGGGCAAAATGGGTGAAGGGAAATGGAAGATACAGGCTTCCAGTTATGGAATGAATAAGTCATGGGACTAAAAGTCACAGTATAGGGAATATAGTCAATGAAATTGTAGTAGTGATGTGTGGGGACAGATAGTAGCTACCCTCAGTGAGCATAGCATAACATATAGGCTCATCAAGTCACTATGTTGTACACCTGAAACTAATGTAACATCGTGTGCCAACTATACTCAAAATTGTTAAAAAAAAGAATTATTTAGTGTTCAGGAATGTTTTATTTATTAAGTCAAACAATTATTCAGTTTATAAGAACAGGTTAAAAGGTCCTACAACATTTGATTATATTTATAAATAGGACCATTTTGGAGCACCTGAGTGGCTCAGTTGGTTGAGCATCCAACTCTTAATTTTAGCTCAGGTTGTGATGCCAGGGTCCAGGGATCGAGCCCTGTGTTGGACTCCTCACTGAGTATGGAGCCTGCTTAGTATTCTCTCTCTCTCTCTCTCTCTCTCTCTCCCCTCCTCTCCCTTTCTCCACTGCTCTCATTCTCTCTCTCTTTCTAAAAAAAATTAATAAATAGGACCGTTTCAATCAAAGGTCTTTTTAAAGTCATTGCCAAACTTGTTAGAGTTGTAAAAATAGAATTTGTAAGCTAGATTTAAAAGCCTGAGGAAAGATTAGATTATGAGATTTGTGTTTTAACATATTGAATATTAATACTAATATTAATTATTTCCTGCACATAAAACCACCCCTGAGGACAACCCAAAACTTACATTTAACATAGAGTGTTGTGAAGATCAAAAGCAATAACCACCATGAAACAATTCTGAAAACTCAGACATGCTCTGTAAATATAAGGGATGAGGGAGGCAGCTGTTGGCTTTCCAGCACCAATTCTACTCCTCCAGTAGCTCTTGGTGATCCCATTCCCTTGGAAATGATTCGTAAGAAGGCATATTGTTGTGTCTTAGTGTGATTCCCAAGATTTCAGTGACCATCTGTTGAGAGTACCCGACCTCAGATAAAGCCTACACAATGTAGAGGAAAGAGCAGAGAAAGGAAAGGAAGCCAGAGCAGCAGTTAACATCATACCTATGGCTACTCAACCTCAAGAGTTCATGTTATAGGGGCACCTGGGTGACTGTTATTTGAGTGTCTGACTCTTGATTTCAGCTCAGGTCATGATCTCTTGGTTCATTTGTTTGAGCCTCACACAGGGCTCTGAGCTGATAGTGCAGAGCCTGCTTTGGATTCTCTCTCTCTCCCTCACTCTATGCCCCTCCCCCACTCTCTCTCTCAGAATGGATGAATAAACTTTAAAAAATAAATAATAAAATAAAATCTTAAAATAGCAAAAAAGATTTATGTTATAATACATTTCCTTATTGTTTAAATGGATCCGATTTATGATTTCTATTATTTTTAAAAATTTTATAAACGTTAATTTATTTTGACAAAAAGAGAGAACTAGGAGAGGAGGAGAGAGAGAGGGAGAGAGAGAATCCCAAGGAGGCTCTGCACCATCAGCACAGAGCCCCACGAGGGGCTCCAACCCACGAACCATGAGACCATGACCTGAGCAAAATCAAAAGTCATACGCTTAACTGACTGATTCACCCAGGTGCTCCAATTATGATTTTCTTACTTGCAGCCTAAAGCATTTCATGGACATAAGAGGTTATTAAAATCCATAGGGCATTGCTTTTTGACCATTTAAAGAGATAATTCGTAGAGCTGAATTTAATTTCACTTTCTAACCTTGTGACCTTGAGTAAGTTTAGCCTCTGAGCTTCACTGTCTTAGAAGGTTGTTGCAAATATGAAGTAAAATCAGGAAGGTTTTAGTGTCAATTTCTTTAACTGTAATATAAAGATATTATTAGCAACAACCCAATCTAAAAATGGGTGACAAACCTGAATAGCTATTTCTTAAAAGAAGACATACAAATGGCCAATGAGTGTATGAATAAATGCTTGACATCACTAACCATCAGGGAAATGCAAATCAAAACCACAAGGGGATATCACCTCACACCAGTTAGAATGGTTATTAGACAAAAGACAACAGGTGTTGGTGAGGATGTGGAGAAACTGGAACGCTTGTACACAGTTGGTGAGAATACAAAATGGCACAGTTGCTCTGGAAAACAGTATGAAAATTCCTTGAAAAGTTAAAAATAGGAGGTGCCTGGCAGGCTCAGTCGGAAGAGTGTTCAACTCTTGATCTCAGGGTCACAGGTTCGAGCCCCATGTTGAGTACAGAGATTACTTAAAACAAACAAACGAATGAAAAGCTAAAAATAGAACTACTGTAAGATCCAACAATCCCATTTCTGGGCACAAACTCAAAAGAAAGGATATCAAGATTAGCATTCCCACATTCATTGCAAGACTACTTACAATAGCTTAAATGTGGGAACAATCTAAGTTTCCATCAACAGAGGAATGGATAAAGAAAATGTGATACACACACACACAGAGGAATGTTATTCAACTTTTAAAAATGGGAAATTCTGTCATTTGAGTTAACATGGATAAACTTGGAGAACATTACACTAAGTGAAATAAGCCAGATACAGAGAGAAAAATACTGCATGATCTGTTATGCGTGGAATATAAAAGAGTTGAACTCATGGAACCAGAGAGAAGAATGGTGGTCACCAGGGGCTGGGGAGGGGAGGAAATTGAGAGGTGTTGGTTAAAGAACACAAAGTTTCAGGTATACAAGATCAATAAGTTCTGGAAATCTAATGTACAGCTCGATGCCTATAGTTAATAATACTGTACTGTATATTTGAAATTTGTTAAAAGAGTAGATCTTATATGTTCTCACCTCAAAACAAAAAGGTAATTATATAAGGTGATGGATATGTTAGTTGACTTGATTGTGGTAATTATTTCAGCACATATATGTATATCAAACTATCACATTGTATATGTTAAGAATATATAATTTTTGTCAATTATACCTCAATAACATTGGAGGAAAACAAGATCTTAGAACAGTACCTGGCACATAGCCATTACCATTATTGATACTTTCAGAATACCGAAATGGACCACAAAAACCCTAAGGGAATGTGTCCCAACAGTTGGGCCTAAAGGTGGATTTTTTTCAGCCGTGGACATTCCCCCCAACCTGTCCACTCTCACCTATCTCCTCTGCCAGGTCTGCTGTAGAGCATGTGGAGAATTTATGGGTCTTTGGAAATACTCCCCCAAGGGATTCCAAAGGTTAAAACCAGAGAAGATGGAGTTCTTAAAGCTGCTTATATCTGTCCCTCATTTTTCCTGGCAACGCTTATTGACACTAGGAATACATAGATGAACCTCACCACCATAAACTCACAGCCCCAGTGGAAGCAGAGAGCAGCCGGTGGAAAAAGATCATTAACTCACACCAAGTGCAGTGAGAGAACTCTGTGAGTGCATAATGAGGCACGAGAGAGAGGATTTTCTTACTGGGGAAGTCGGGAAATGACTCAGAGGTGAAGTGATGGTGCACTGGTGGAATGTTGAGTACAAATTTGCTAGATGGATTGCAGGGGGAGGTGGGGCAGGGGAAGAGCTTCCGCAGAGGAGGCGGGCTTCTACTCTGGCTGCACTTCAGAATCACCTGGGAAACTTCTGGCCCTTGGGCCTTACCCCAGAGCAGTTAAATTCGAATCTCTCGGTGGGGGGTGGGAGGGGGGCAGGCAGGTGGTAAATATTTAAAAAAAACTTTTCACGTGATTCTAATTTGCAACCAAAGTTGAGAACTAATGATCTAAGTGAGGAGTTTTAAGAAAGGTGGTGCATGATGTGAGGTTGGGGAACATTCACGGGGAGGCAGGTTTGGGTTGACAAGACTGGCAGAAGTCACATCATGGACAACGGTAAAACATGCTGGGCAGGTGGCTTTGTTCCAGATTTAAACAACAACAACAACAACAACAACAACAACAACAACAACAACTGAAACACCACTAGTTACTAAGGGGCTGCTTTCATGGAGATGGTGGGATCAGCAGCTAGAATAGACTCTTCTGCTTTATTTATTGAAGGAGTGAGCAATCCTGAAGCCCAGTCTTTATCAATTAGACCACTTTAGAATCTTTACCTGTTTCTCTGTTTTTCCAATCCCCCAATCAAAAGTCTGGCCATCTTTGCAGTGATAGTGATCATTCATTGAACAGATTTCAGAATTTTGCTAATTCTACCTAGAAAGACATTTTCTCACTGACATTTGGCCTTGGACGAAGCTATAGCTACTTCCTATTTCAGCAGTTCAGGTTTCAAAGTATCTGAGTGGCAAATATTTTCATTTTGTTAACATTCACCAAATCTCCTACGTCTAGTGTGTAATTTGAGGAAGCAGTTGGGCTTTTGAAGTGCTTGGCAGATCTCTTGTCTGGTGAATATTTTAGTACCTTCAGTAGCCCTTCAGAACTGGCCATTCTCTGTCTAAAGATTTATTCAAGTATATGTGATAATTTGACATTAAAATACTGTCAGATTTTGCATTTGCAAAAGTAACTTTAATAGTGCAGTACCAACAAATGGGTTTTGTCAGCCATGAGTGGGTAAATGCAGCTGTTTACTCATGGGAAGGACAGAAAACTAAAATATGCCCATAGGTATATGACTTAAATTCTTATACTTACTTTTCTAAACTCTAAATAAATTAATTATATTTTATTAGATTAAATAAAATGCATTGCACACTATAGTATAAAAATCAAAAATTTTAGAGTAGAGTTGTCCTAATAACTTCCTAGAATAGTCAGTACTGTTAGATAAGGAAAGTGCCTGAAGCTCTTTAATGAATTTATTTTAAAACCCTTGGAGGGGGGGTGGCTCCCAGGCGGCTCAATCAGTTAAGCGTCCAACTCTTGATTTTGGCTCAGGTCATGATCTCACCATCCGAGGGCTTGAGCCCCACATTGTTGGGTTTCGTGCTATCAGCAGAGAGCCCCTGCGATTCTCTCTCTCCCTCTCTCTCTCTCTCTCTCTCAAAGTAAACAAATAAACATATAATAAAATCCCACATGGGGGGCACCTGGATGACTCGGTCAGTAGAGCATGTGACTCTTGATCTCTGTATCATGAATTCGAGCCCTACATTGGGTGTAGAGATTACTCTAAAATATAAATAAATAAAACCCTTTATTGGGTAAGAAAAACCCATAGATCTCTGAAATTCTTAATTTAACAAAATCTTAAGGCATCTCTGTTTTTTGTTTTGTCTTTTTTTTTTTAAATGAACTATTTAATTCATATGAAGAGTATTCTCAAACTATAATCTATAAACCTACTGGGAAAATCTTTTCTAATTGAACACCAGATAGAAGATAAATGTGTGGAATTAGTCTCCAGAAAGGAATAAATTCAAAAGAGGAGTGAACATATTCTTTTCAGTTTATGTTTATCACACTATATACTCTTCTCTAATTTATCTCAGTAAAGAAATTAGCTTATTCAGTAAGATGTTAGCAACACCTAGTTTTACTTTACATTACCTAATGTGTTTATTTGATATTTATCTATAAAGATATGAGCTGTGATTCATTTATTCAAATTTATTCAAATTTTAAATAAATGAAGTTTAAAAACATATACTCTTTTGTGACTGGCTTCTTTTACCCAAAGTTGTATATATTTGTTAATTTCATGCCTGTGTCTACAGTTTATTAATTCATTGTTACATTCTATTGTATGAATATGCTGTACTTTCTGTCTTGTTTACAAAAATGTTTATAAACGAGTGGCTCAGTTGGTTAAGCATCTAACTTTGGCTCAGGTCATGATCTCATGGTTTGTAGGTTTGAGCCCTGCATCAGGCTCTGTGCTGACTGACAGCTCAGAGCCTGGAGCCTGCTTCCGATTATGTCTTTCTCTCTGCCCCTCCCCGACTTGTGCTCTGTCTCTCTCTGTCTCTCAAAAATAAATAAATGTTAAAAAAAATTTATTTCTTTTTAGAAAGAGAAAAAGAGAGAGATAGGGAGAGAGAGAGAGAGAGAGAGAGAGAGAGAGGGAGGGTGAGAGAGAGAGAGAGAGAGAGAGAGAGAGAGAATGAGTGGGGGAGGGGCAGAAAGAGAGGGAGAGAGGGAATCCCAAGCAGCCTCCACACTGTCAGGGCAAAGCCCAGTGTGGGGGTCAATCTCATGAACTGTGAGATCATGATTTGAGTGAGCCGAAATCAAGAGCTGGCTGCGTAACCTACTGAGCGACCCATGCACCTGTGTACTTTATTTCTTGATCTTATTTGAGTTTTGATAGAATTTGGATAGACTGATTCCTTCTGCTTTATTCTTTTTTTTTCAAGTTTGTTTCAGCAATTCTAGTTCCTTTGCCTTGTCATATAAATTATAGGCTAATCTTGTCTATATCTACAGGAATCGTGCTAATATTTGGTAAGAACTGTATCAAACCTGTGTATCAGTTTGGGAAGAACTAACATTGGTGTTATGTTGAGGGTCCAATCCATGAACACAGTACATGCTTTATAGTATTTGACCATGTGGCTCCTTATTGGGTCCTTTGGCAAGAATCCGCTTTTATTGTTGTTTTTGTTGTTTTGTCTGTGCCTGTTGGCATTTCTGGTTGGTGGCTCCTTCAGCTCCACGTCTTGGCAAAAAGCAAACCCAGGGAACTCACCACCTGTTGTTCCTTGGGTCTTGAGGTCTGTAACTGGTCTGCCTTCCTCTCTGCATTTCTGAGAGTTTTCTTATATGTGTTTTATATATAATGTCCAAGACTCGGCGTTGTACTTAGTGGGAGAATGGGTAAAAGTATATCTGCTCTACATTTCCTGACACAAATATCTCTCTCTCTCATATTTTTAACATGTATTATCAGTGTTCTCTCAATGTTTTTGGTGGTAACACAAATTCCATTTTGCCGATCTAATAATACTGAGAGAACCTTTTAAATTGACACATGTCACCTTGTATAACTGATGAAATAAATTACGCTGGACCAATACAAATTGGAAAATAATTCTACCCTTCCTGCATTGACCCAGCTGACCCTGGACTCCAGCTTCACTCTCACCACCTCCTTCTTTTCCTTTCTTGTCTTCCTCCTTTTTCCTTTCTTCCTTCCTTCTCTGCCTCTTCTCTTTTTCCTTTGTCTCTTTGTTCCCAGGTTTCATTGTGGTTATTTAAAAAACCAAGCCTGTGGCAAATATATACTCACATACTTTTTAGAGGGCTTAAATGACAAATAATATTTATCAGTCAACTCTAGAGATTTGTTCATGGCAGATAGATGCTTATTTTTGTAGCTCAAAGGAAAGTTATAAAAACTCCTGGAGATTATTAGGATTTCTTGTGGGAGTAGTGAAAGTTAATTGTGTGTGATAATTTTTCAAGCAGTGAAGGTTTTCAAGTCTGAAATTGTATTTCAGGTATGCCCAATCTAATGACTTTGAATCCATCTCTAATTATTACTGAGCATCATTTTTCCTCTCTGTAAATAGACATGTTCCTACCAGCTGTGTTCAAGGAAGTCTGGGAAGCCAGATGCAAAATAACATGGTTGATATCCAACAATTATATTTCTGCCTGAAGCCATATCTAGATAGGGTATCACACTTTGCCCTTCTTGAAGGATTAGCAGGTAGTTGTTAGGATGAACCCTTCTAGATCAGAGAGAAAACCTACATGAGTTAACCTGAGAAAACTCAGTGTGTTCTGCAAAGCATAAAGTTTTCCCTTTTAACCTGATTGTTCTGGGAGCTGCCTGATCACTCACTTTTCAAGTCTTAGGGCACAATGTGGCCAGTGAAGTGTACATTGTGTTTTCATCTCTATCAGTTAAATTGCAGAAGATGTTCCCATTAGGACAATTTTTTTTTTCCTGAAACTAAATGAGGGACCGAAACACAATGCAAATGTAAGATGCGTCTTGATAGTCTTTAGCAGCATAAGCAAATCTGGTTAATTGTTAAACTTTCAAAGTTATCATAGAATAAATTGACGGGCTGATAAATGCAAAATGCCAAACACTTAAAAGATCAAAGGGATCTCTCTGTAAGCTAAATATAAGAAAGTACATTAAGACTGGTAATCGCATATCATTTAATTCTGATCTTAAAATCTAGCTCTTACCATATTTTTATGTATAATTGACCAAAAATGTAAAAGATCGGTAATGCTCCGTGTTGGTAAGGGTGGGAGAAAATAGGTACTCTAACATGGTTGGTTGGAGGTTGGTAAACCTTTTGGAAAAGTAATTTAACACAGTCTACCAAAACTTAAAAATGCACTCATCAAGGCCCCTAACTGGCTCAGTAGTTAGAGCCTGAGACAAATTGATCTTGGGGTCGTGAGTTTGAGCCCAGTGTTGGGTATGGACTTAAAAAAAATGCACTCATCATTTGACCCAGTAATTCTACTACAGAAATTATCTTATGGGATATATTTGTAAAAGTATGCCATTCATATGCATAGAGGGCTTTTCATTACAGTATTAATTGTAATGACAAAATTCTGGAAATAACCCAAATATCCATTAGTAGGAGACTGATTAAATAAATTATGATGCACAATGTTGAAGAGTGAGGTAAATTTGTATGTTTCATGTGAAAGAGTTCCAAAATGTGTTATTAAGTGAAAAAAAGCAAACTATAGATAGTATTTATTATGAAGTCATTTGTGTAAACATTTTAAAGTCTACATACATATTTGCATAAATATTTCTTAAAGGATAAGTAGTTATTCACACTAATTATATTTGGTAGAGAGGGAGAGGTCATTTTATGTCTTTCTATACTGTTTGAATTTGTTTCCATGTAATTTCTTATTTTTTTAATAAATTATCTCTCCCGGAGTGCCTGGGTGGCTCAGTCAGTTAAGTGTCAGACTCCTAATTTCGGCTCAGGTCATGATCTCATGGTTTGTAGCTTCGAGCCCCACGTCAGGCTCTGCTCAGACAGCATGGAGCCTACTTGCGATCCTCTCTCTCCCTCTCTCTCTGTCCCTCCTCTGCTCGTGCTTGCTCTCTCTCTCTCAAAATAAATAAATAAACTTAGAAAAAGTCACCTCTCCTTTAAGGACAGGCAACTGTTCAATTCATCCATTCAAAGAGTTTACAAAATTCAAATTTTTGTAGTCTCATAATTTTAAAGTTGTGACCTCTTACCTCACAAATAAGAAAAGTGAGGCCCAGAGTGTTCAGGTGACTTGGGTGAGTGAGTTCAGGTGACAAGATCAGGAGGAGAAGTCAAGTCCTGGCCCTGGTTAAGTGACTGATCATTACACTTTGCTACTTTGATGTGTAGTCTCTGGGAAACTGCTCCAAATGCAACTGAAATTTCAATCAATTTAGATCTCATTGTTTTTTGTTTTTTGTTTTAAATTTTTTAAATGTTTATTTATTTTTGAGAAAGACAGAGCACAAGCAGAGGAGGAGCAGAGAGAGATGGAGACAGAATCTGAAGCAGGCTCCAAGCTTTGAGCTGTCAACACAGAGCCCAACGTGGAGCTCAAACTCACAAACCGTGAGATCATGACCTGAGCTGGAGTCAGATGATTAACTGACTGAGCCACCCAGGTGCCTCTAGATCTCATTGTTAAATTATCATTTCCTGAAAAATACTATACTTCACATGTATTAAACAAAGGCCTCATAATTATTAAATGTTTTCCATTTAATAAGTTTGAAGTAGGAGTGCCTGGATGACTCAGTTCGTGAAGCATCTGACTCTTGTTTTTGGCTGAGGTTATGATCTCACAGTTCATGAGTTCGAGCCCCACATCGTGCTCTGCCCTGATAGCACAGAGCCTGCTTGAGATTCTCTCTCTCCCTCTCTCTCAAAATAAATAAATAAACTTAAAAAAAATTTTTTAAAGTTTGAAGTAGCTAGCCTAAATGCATTGAAATAAACAATCCCTCCAAACCATGAGGGTCAGATACCCGCCTGATTCACTGGCACCTGCATATACTTGCAACATGTAGTACAGTATGTGAGTCCCCCATTGTACCCACCAAACACAGCATGTGACTCAAGAAATGCTCTTTGGGACTCTTACTAAGCATAGTTTAGGTCAAATCTGCACTGTCAGCGCAGAGCCCAATGAGAGGCTCAAACTCAGGAACCCTGAGATCATGACCTGAACAGAAGCCAGATGCTTACCGGACTGAGCCACCCAGGCGCCCCAAATCTTCACTGATTTTTAAATTCTTTGTTATGAAGATGTAACTTACATTTATTAATGGGCCCAGGTTGTAAGTGCTCAGCTTGATGAATTTTCACTCACACACTTTATAGTCGTCACCTAGCTCAAGCACGCAGCAAGTTCTCCTGGACACTTCCCATCAATATCCCCAAAAGGTTACCCCTATTCTGGCCTCTATAACCAAAGATTAGTTTTAAGCCTTCATTATTAAAAACAAAACAAAACGCGAGGCTGATGATTTGGGGATGTCGAGCTGGATAAGGTAGAGGGATCCACGGTGCTTTAATCTATTCCATTTTTTAAAAATCGTCTTATCTTTTAATTTATCTTTCTTGTTCACTGTGTTCTTTTTAAAAATTATTGTGTGAAAGATCTTACACTGAATACATCTATTTAAAAAAGATAATTTTTCTAGGCCTCTTGTTGCTTATTTGTGCTTGAACTTTGACACGCTCTAGAGATCAGAGAAAACAATGCGGAAGGAGGAAAAGAATTATAGAAGGACATTGATTTTTTTTTAGTCTTAAGTTCTATTTTTCATACCTGTTGTATGGCTTGCTGCTTTTACTCAGAATCAGAGGCTGCCTCTACCTTCCCCAAAATGTCGGTATAACATCTAAGAACACATATATTGAAAGATTATTGTTTATTATCTAACAATTAAGAATAACTGTGGTAAGGGGTGCCTGGATGGCTCAGTCAGTTAAGTGTCTGACTCTGGATTTTGGCTCAGGTCAAGACTTCACAGTTTGTGAGTTCGAGCCCTACATCAGGCTGTATGCTGACAGTGTGACACATGCTTGGGATTCTTGCTCTCTCCCCATCTCTCCGTTCCTGCTTATGCTCTCTCTCTCTCTCTCTCTCTAAATAAATAAATAAATAAATAATCTTTAAAAAACGAATGTGGTAAAATAGTAGAGGCGGAGCATAAAGACTAGAGAGAAAGCAGACCTTTAAATGGATTTTGTTTGAAGTTTGGGAGTAATTAGTCTGGAGTCCCAAAGTACTGACTTGGAGGGTGCTGAAATTGGAACCCCAGTCCAAAGGGAGTGTCTGGTGTGAGACACCAATGTGTTGGGGGTGGGGGAGCTCCCAAATGAATATGGCACAGCCCAGAGTTTGGTATCTGACCATCAGCTGACCTTGTATGATCTCAACTACTCGGATCAGATCCCCTCTGGGGATACAAGGACACGAAGATTGAGAAAACTCCAACTCCAACACCCTTTCAGCTGTGTTGAAGGAAGTTAAGAAATAACTTTCAGGAGGCTGGAGGTGGCAGTGGCAAAGACAGCTGTGCCTCCTGTAGACAGTGACCCTGTCCCCAGGTACATAGGGTCGGAGAGCTAGGATTTGAATAGAAAAGCTTAGAAAGCACTGGTTACAAACTTCCTGTAGTGTTGTAGTGAAAGGTGACGATCAAATTTACCACTGATCGGGCATAAAACTATAAAATCAGTCTTCAGTAGAAGTCCAAAATGTGGAAGCAAAAATGACAATTGAGGGGAGCCTGAGTGGCTCAGCTGGTTAAGCATCCAGCTCTTGATTTCAGCTCAGGTCATGATCTCATGGTCATGAGATCGAGCTTGGCATCAGGCTCCACACTGAACATGGACCCTGCTTAGGATTCTCGCTCTCTTCCTCTCTCTCTGCCCCTTCCCCACTTGTGAGCATGCTGTCTCTCTCTCTCAAAATAAATAAATAAACCTTAAAAAATGACAATTGATATTAATTTAAAATCGATGGTTTCCCTACGGCCCCACACCCTTTAAACTACTCTTTATAAATACCTTTTGACATTGTTTAACAACAAATACAAGCATTCTGAGATTGGTAAAAGAAAATCAGAATCCTGACGATTCAGAGTAAAACCTCGGGCTCACACAACATGATATTCTGCTCTAGAAATGGGAATCAGGAGGTGAGAGGCTAAACCAGTTCCATTCTTGTTTCTGCTCTCACAGAGGTGTGAACTCTCCCCAGATGAAGGTTTCATCACTGCAGAGCTCACATTAATGGCTGCTGTTCCTGCAAACAGTTCTCTTTCCATCCAATTTCCTGTAAGTTGGGATTTCTCAGCTTGGGGCAGAACAGAGACTACAATTCATCTCTCTCGACCTGGGTGGGCATTCGAATGAAAACCAGAATCAGCAGTACATTCCCCTGGGACTTCCATTTTCTGGAAAAAAAGAAAAAAATCTCTGCTTACCCAAGATGGGCATAAAAATGACAGCACCCACCCTCCCCTAAAAAAGCAAAGCTACTGTATAGTGTTTGTTAAAAAAATCACTGTCTCTCTCAAAGTAAATAAATAAACTTTAAAATAATTTCTTAAATGATCTCCCTCTTTCTCTGCCCCTCCCCACTAGTGCTGTTTCTTTCTCTCTCAAAATAAATAAATAAACTTTTAAAGACATTTAAAAAGGGGGGGCACCTGGGTGACTCAGTCAGTTAGGTGTCTGACTCTTGGTTTCGGCTCAAGTCATGGTTTCATGGTTTCATGGGTTCAAGCCCCACGTCAGGTTCTGTGCTGGCAATACAGAGCTTACTTGGGATTCTGTCTCCCTCTCCCTCTGCCTCTCCCTACTAGTGCTGTCTCTGTCTCTCTCAAAATAAATAAATAAACTTTTGATAAAATTAAGAAAAAAAATCAAATTGCCACAGTCACCAAGCATGTTAATGGTACATCCGAGTGACCCAAAGGTAGTGGAGGTAATAGAAATAGAGGCACACAACAGAAAAGTGCAGTTTTGTTTTCCTTACAGGGATATGAGCAGAAACGTGAGTCAGCAATAGGTAACAGCTTTCTGGACACTTAGGCCAGTATTATAATGAGGGGTTGGGTGCTGTTTACAATGTAAATGTCCCATTAAAACAAGGAGGGCAAAGGAGGGAAATTTTCACAATAAAAGTGTAGGAATCTAATCTGGAAACAAATACAGTATTTCTACTTCTGAGTAGCACTGAGCTGTGTTTAAGCAAAGATATTCTTGGTAAGAGTTCAATAAATGTTAGTTATTACTATTATATTTATCATTATTATTCACTCTAATCAGACCTTGTAAATGAGCCAGACTGTCATTATAGACCAGTCTGAATTTTTAGGAGACAACTGTCTAAAGAGAAAAATACAAAAATTGTATATTGTGAAATAAAATATGTCAGTAAGATAGTTTTTGAGGCTTCCCTGAAAGTTCATTTTAAAGTGACATAAAATAAATAAATAGGTTAACTAACTAAATAAATAAATAAATAAAGTGTCATAAAATGTCTTCATTAACTGAGTCAAAAATACTTTTTGGATTACCATAACCAACAGAGCTGGGAGCTGAAAAACAGCCAACATCACATGAAGAAGAATATTATGACTTCTTGGTAAAATTTTAGTTTTATGAATAATCTGGTAATTAGTTTTCTAAGAAAAATATAATTGTATATCTTCAGATAAGTAAGACTCATTACATGTCATTCTGGATTACTACAGCATCCATTGCAGAGACATGAGAGCCATTCAAAAGATGAGTTTTCTTATTCTGATAAAATTATTCACCCAGTTTACACCTACATATTTTATCTCCATCTAGATATATTTGAACAGGACTTCGGAATAATATAGAAGACTGAGGAAGCTAGATCACAGAGTCTCCCCTACAGTTAAATGAAGTGAACAAAAAAGAAATGCACAGAAAACTTCATGTGAAACCCCTCATTCACTAATGCTCGCTGCCAAACCCCACAGGTTTCGTTTATCTTTTCTTCCCTCCTTTGGTAGGGGAGTGGTGGGGCTGCCAGGGAGAGGCAATTGGCAGGTGAAGCAGAGGTGAAGAGGAGGAAATAAATGCCTATGTTTTTCCTTAATCAGAAACAAAGGCTTCATGGTTCTACTCTTAACTGGAGAGCAGCTAGAATCTAAGGGTAAATATACTCTACCGATAAAGTGGGATGAATTATAGGACAGGAGTCCTAACCCAAATACAGCAAAAAGAGCAATGACCAGGTCTACCAACTTGAGAGCCCCTCGCCTCAGCTGAAGCTCCTCCTCTCCTCCTGCCCCACCCCCATCCCTGTAGACACCAATAGTTGCACCCACTGTCTATTCTTTCCTTCTTCAAACAAACAAACAAACAAACAAACAAACAAAAAAACCCACCACAATTATACTGAGCACAGGCACTCAGGAAAAAAAAATTCTTTTTTTTAAGTTTATTTATTTTGAGAGAGCGAGCGAGAGAGAGAGTGCACATGTGAGGGGCGGAGAGAGAGAATCCCAAGCACATTCTGTCAGCACAGAGTCCAACGGGGGGCTCTAGAGCTCTATCCCACAAACCGTGAGATCATGACCTGAGCCAAAATCAAGAATCGGTTGCTTAACCAACTGAGCCACCCAGGACCCCCCAAAAAAAGATATTTCTAAGCTACCCCGTAGTGAGGCACTCATAGGTGTTAAGCTCTGGGCAATGGGACGTAAGCTGAGGCGTTGTGTAGAACTTATGCGAGGGGACTTAAATGCAGCAGGCATTCCCATTTCCTCTTCTCTTTGTCTGGCCAAAAACAACGTGATGGCTAGAGCTAGAGTGACCTGAGACCACATGGTGAACTTGAGTTTGCAGCCCTAACACTGCAGAGTATCATATTAACTGTGACAGTTGGTAGACTTCTAAGTGAGAGAGGATCAAACTTCTTTCTGATTCAAGACAATGTTACTTTGAATTTTCTCTCCTATAGATGAGTCTAATTCTAGCTAATAGATGTTCCCTTCAACCTGTTCTCAGGCAATGAGAGAGAAAACACAAAAGACACAGCCTCAGACAGAATTTCTAAAAGGAAGACAAACAGCCCTCAGATCAATGTGAAAAAGATTGTAAATAAGAATTCATCCATGTCCTATCTGTGAAAATAGGAAATCTGGATAATCCCACCCCCACCCCATCCATGTTAAACAGTAAGATGGAGAGGAAGATTGTATCAAGACAAGGCAGAAACACTATTACAGAAAAAGAGCAGGAACAAATTGAGTAAAATATATCTGGGAAGAAACATATCTAAAAGCCTAAAGAAAAATTCTATAGCAAATGCTTTGTATTCTATGAAAAAAAATTAATATATAAATTCAATGAAACATAAATCAAAGGTGAGCTAAGGCAATAGAAGGCTAAGGTTGCCACGTGTGATAGTTAATTTTATGTGTCAACTTGACAGAGCTCCAAGATGCCCAGTCATTTGGTCAAACATTATAGTGAGTGTTTCTATGAGTTGTTTCTTAATGAGATCAAAATTTGAATCTATAGACTGAGTAAAGCAGATTGCTCTGTCTGATGTGGGTGAGCCTCATCCAATCAACTGAACACCTGGATAGAACAAAAGGCTGAGTCAGAGGAAGTCTTCCTGCCTGACTTCTTTTGGCACATTGTTCTTTTCCGGCCTTTCAACTCAAACTGAAACATTGATCCTTATTGTTATTGGAGACTACCAGCTTTCTGACTGGAATTTTAGCTCTCACCTCTCCTGGTCTCAGTCCTTCAGACTCGGACTAGAACCACACATCAGATCTCCTGGGTCTCCAATTTGCAGCCTGCAAATCTTGGGGCTTTTCAGCCTCTGTAATCATTTGAGCCAATTCCTTGAAACTCTCTGTCTCTCCTAACCAACAGGATAGATATAGATGAAATAGCTATAGATATGGATATGGATATGGATATGGATATGGATATGGATATAGATACACCTTGTGCTTAGATATATATATATATATATCCTGTTGGGTATCTTTTTCTGAAGACATCTAATACACAATGCTAAGTAAAAAACAAAAACAAAAACAAGCACAAATAAAAACAAAAACAATAAACTCCAAAACACCACAATGAATTACTGAAGAAATTTATTAGAGATAGCAAGGAATGGAACACATATGGCTGAAAACTAAATTAACAACATGAAAAAAAATAACACGAAGGGAAGGTCTGCAGTAATCACAGAGAATCCAGGAGAAAAAGAAAGATATTTTAACAATCTCAGGGAAGAAACTAGATACAGAGTAGCTAATAATAGTCTGACCTCAGGATGGCTGGTATCCAGCATCAGAGACCACAATAAATGGAATAGAAATCATATTCACAAAAGCCATAGAAGATGGGGTCCCTGGATGGCTCAGTCAGTTGAGCGTTTGACTCTCGGTTTCTGCTCAGGTCATGATCTCATGGATCATGGGTTCTAGCCCTGTGTTGGGCTCTGTGCTGACAGTGCGGAGCCTGCTTGGAATTCTCTCCCTCTCTCTCTGCCCTTTCCCTGCTCACTCTCTCTCTGTCAAAATAAATAAATATTTTTTTTAAAAAGGGAAACAAACAAACAAACAAAAGATGCCATAGAAGAAAAAAATCGAAGAAAAGAAATACAACTGCCGGGGACCCTGGGGTGCTCAGTCAGCTAGGTGTCCAACTCTTGATTTTAGCTCAGGTCATGATCTCAGATTCATGAGATCGAGCCCCGAGTCTGGCTCTGTGATATATAACTAACAAAAATTAGCAGATAGGGATTTATGAAAGGAAGTCTAAGTGTGGTAATTTTTCATCCTTTCTACTTCAGAGTCAATAGATAGTGTCCCCATTATATCCCTAAAAAATAGATATTTAGTCAATTATATAAGTTCATAAAAGGTAACTATTAGAAGACCTAAAACTGCCTGGCTGGCTCAGTGTACAGCATGTGACTCTCGAGCTTGGGTTGTAAGTTTGAGCCCCATGTTGGGTGTAGAGATTACTTAAAAAAACAAAATCTTATATTAAAAAAAGCCTTTCAAGTTACAAAAGTAGAGTACACCTTAAAGCAAAAGAAACATATCATGAAGTAAATAAAGGGTACATTAGAAATACAAAATGTATTATGACAAATGAAATATATGGCCTATGAATAAGTATAAAAGTATTAAATACATATTAGGAAAAAAGGAATCAGATTAGGTTAAAAAATTAAATGGTAAAGAGAGTTATTAGAAACGAAGTTGTTCAGTAGCACCTGGATAATTCAGATGGTTAAGTGTCTGGCTTTGGCTCAGGTTCTGGTCTCATGAGTTGGAGCCCTGCATCGGGCTCTGTGCTGACAGTGCGGAGCTTGCTTTAGATCATCTGTCCCCCTCTCCCCTGCCCCTTCTCCACCTACACTCTCTATCACTCAAAAATAAATAAACATAAAAAAAAAAAAGCAAAGCTGTTCAGAAATATTGAAAGGGAAAGATAGATCAATGCATCCCAGGGGAATGAAAACCAAAAAAAGAGAACTGGCATCAACATCAATCAAGGATGAATTCAACAAAAGAAAAGTGAAAAAAGATAAAGAGGGGAATTTTATGATGGTAAGGAATAAGGATATAACTGTCATAAATCTTTATGGATTGGGGCACCTGGTGGCTCAGTTGGTTAAACATCTAACTTAGACTCAGGTCATGATCATGAGGTTTGTAAGTTTGAGCCCTCATCAGGCTCTGTGCTGACAGCTCCGAGCCTGGAGCCTCCTTTGGAGTCTGTGTCTTCCTCTTTCTCTGCCCCTTCCCCACTCATGCTCTGTCTCTCTCTGTCTCTCAAGAATAAATAAATGTTTAAAACATTAAAAATTAATTAATTAATCTTTATGGATCGAATTTTTATATTATTGACATACATGAAAAATGCAAATGCAAAGAGAATGAAGAAAAAGACAGCATTACTAGGAGACATTAACTCTTGGAAACTCATTTCCAATTTATCTTTGCAAACTAAATGTACAAGAATAGCTAGTAGGGACGCCTGGGTGGCTCAGTTGGTTGGGTGTCTGGATGACTCTTGATTTCGGCTCAGGTCATGATCTCACGGTGTGTTGATTTGAGACCCAAGGTTGGGATCTGCACTGATAGTGTGGAGCCTGCTTGGGATTCTCTCTCTCCCTGTCTCTCTGCCTCTCCCTGGCTTGCACTCTCTCTCTCTCAAAATAACTAAACCTCTTGCTCTCAAAATGAATAAATTTAAAAAAAAGGAAACAGCAAAAAAAATATGCAAAAAAAAAAGCTAAAAATGAAGAAAATTGAGAGAGACTAGTCCTATCAGATATTAGCATCTATTATAAAACTTCAATAACTGACCAGTGGAGTTGATTACAGAGTCCAGAAATAGAACCATTTTTAGATGACAAAAATCCATGGAACAAGACTGATTATTCAATAAATTGTGTCAGTTTAATTGGTTAACCATTTAGGGGGAAAAATAAGTTTCAGTTCCTGCCTTATTCCAAAAATAATTCAAGACAGAATTTAATATAAAATAGAAAGCAATCAAATACTAGGATAAAATGTGGGAACATGTTAAATACATAATTTTGAAGAGGAACTTCTTTCTAAGCAGAGTACACTACCATGAGACCAAAACATAAAAGACATGCATTTGATTTGATAAAAATGTAAGAAATTTCTGTTTAGCTAAAAATCACATAAATACGGTTTTTAAAAACCAAGCAACAAAATTGGGGGAAATATTTGCCATATACATTCCTGAGAAGGGCTAATTTCATCAACAGAATTAAAAGTTCTTACTGAAGAAGAGTTTAGTAAAATTGAATTTGTGGAATATGTGAGTAAACACACTACTAGCTCCTAAAACCTTTTTGTTTTGTTTTGGGGTTTTTGTTGCTGTTGTTGTTGTTGTTATTGTTTTGAGAGAGAGAGAGAGAGCACAAGTGAGCAAAGGGCAGATAACAGAGAAAGAGAGAGGGAGAGAGAAGTGGGGCTCACCCAACGCAGGGCTCGAGCTCACTTGATGTGGGACTCGAACTCATGAAAGGTGAGATCATGACCTGAGCCAAAGTCAGATGCTTAACGACTGAGCCACCCAGGTGCCATGATTTGTTTCTGAATAACTTTACTGAGATATAGTTGACATACAATAAAGCAAACAGATTTAAACAATTTGATCAGTTTTGATATAGCATAAACCATGGCCATGTGGAAATAATGTATCTGTCACCTCCAGAGTTTTCTTGTGTCCCTGTAATTTCTCCCTCCCTTGTTCTCTTCCCCATCCTCAGTCTGCAGGCAACCAGTAGTTTTCTTTTCATCCTTATCAACTAGTTTGCATTTTTATAATTTTATATAAATGGAATTATACAGTACATACTCTTTGGTTGTCTGGCATCTTTAACTCAGCATAAATATTTTGAGATTTATCTATGTTGCTTCATGTATTAATAGTTCATTCTTTTTTTTAATCGCTGGTTAGTATTCCATTGTATAGATACTGTGTATTTGTAGATGACATCTTTTATTGTTGGTTAGTATTCCACATATAGATATGATTTGTTTAGCCATTCGCCTGTTGATAGTCATTTGGGTCATTTCCAGATTGGGACTACTAAACATGGAGGTGCTTGCTACGAGTCTTAGTGTGCAAGTCTGGTAAGGACATACGCCTTTATTTCTCTTGGATAGATACCTGTGGGTGGTATATCCCGATACATAGGTTATCCAAGATATATTACTCATTAAACATTAAATATAGCATGTATAATTTGATCTCATTCATGTACATTTTAAAAATACATATGCTTTTATAGGTACTTCAAAACCAACTTTCCAGTTTGGCTGAATTCCAAATGGCTGGCTGTTAAAATCAATACACAGTGAAAACTAAGACTGAAACAGATTATACCATCATAGAATGAACGTCTGAGTTACTACAAGAATAAGTCTGAATTTTTATTTAAAAATTCAAAATTATGGGACACTTGGCTGTTTCCTTGGGAAGAGAATGTGACTCATGATCTTTGGGTCATGAGTTTGAGCTCCATGTTAAGTGTAGATATTACTAAAAACTTTAAATAAACTTTAAAAATAAATAAACAAATGAAAATTCAAATATTTAGTAGTCACATCTTTAAAGATTGCCATCATGGTTCAAGAACAGTGATTCCCCAGAGGGGTCAGCAGGTCCCCAGCTCCTGTGGTCATGGTACTGCACATTTATAATGGGAAAATTAGGTGTTGTTTTTCAACCAGCTCCTTTAATAACACCTTGGAGTGTGTGTGTGTGTGTGTGTGTGTGTGTGTGTGTGTATAGAGCAGAATACA
Source organism: Cryptoprocta ferox (assembly GCA_028646485.1). NCBI lineage: Eukaryota > Metazoa > Chordata > Mammalia > Carnivora > Eupleridae > Cryptoprocta > Cryptoprocta ferox. The sequence goes on from CM053566.1 coordinate 36,550,459, forward strand.
ATTCAGGAAGTAGTTTTTCAGTAGCATGTTTTCTAGAAGGAACTTTGTACCAAAGATTTATAGATTGGGCAATTCTCCAGAATCTTTTAATTTCAATTATTGAAAATCAGACGAGATCAGGCTCATTCAGGGTGGTATGGCTGTAGACAAAAATGATTAGCAGTCATTTCAACTGCTAAGGGTCATTTCAACAAGCTTCCATTCAAATGTTTGAGTTTGATAGACTCAAAGCGATAAAGAATTGTCTTCTTAAAGTACTATCATCGAACCTTTTTAAAATTGTGGTAAAATACACATGGCATAAAATTTACTGTCTTAACCATGTGTGTAAGTGTACAGGTCAGTGACAGTAAGTACATTCACTTTGTTGTGCAACCATCACCACCGTCCATCTCCAGAACGCTTATCATTTTGTAAAACTGAACTTCTCTATCCATTAAACAATAACGTCACATTCTTCTTTCCCCACAGCCCCTGGAGACCACCATTCCACTTTCCATTTCTAGGTACCCCGTAAAAGTAGAATCATATAGCATTTGCTCTTTTGTAGTTGACTTATGTCACTTAGCATCGTGTCCTCCAAGTTTATCCACGGTGCCTGCCCTTTTGAAGTTAGAAGAGTGAGAACAAAATGTGTTTGGGGTACCTCCTTTTTCTCTATATCTCTACATAATCTTTATTATGTCTAAATATACCATGGTTATTGTTATGTGTGATATTGGAGTTTTCCATCTTTGGAAAATCTGAAATGATAACAAAGCTGACATTCTGCATTTAATTCATCTTTACAAGATGTGATGAATTCTCAAATAGAATTTTTTTCTTGTAATAATCGTGGCCTAATTGGAATTAAATAACAAATACTTAATCAAAATTCTTTTTTTTTTAATGTTTATTTATTTATTTTGAGAGAGAGAGGGTGTTTGAGCAGGGGAGGATCAGAGAGAGAGAGAAAGAGAGAGAATTCTTT
>CM053566.1:36551528-36633778 GCA_028646485.1 Cryptoprocta ferox
CCCCCCTCAGTTTGTTTTCAGTATTCAAGAGTCTCTCGTGTTTTGTCTCCCTCCCTCTCCCTAACTCTTTTTCCTCCTTCCCCTCCCCATGGTCCTCTGTTGGGTTTCTCCTGTTAGACCTATGAGTGCAAACATATGGTATCTGTCCTTCTCCGCCTGACTTATTTCGCTTAGCATGACACCCTCGAGGTCCATCCACCTCGTCCATTGAGAATTTAATCAAAATTCTTAACAAATCTTCACCAAACAAATCTGCAGATACTAGAATTTTGATACTCTCTAATCTTGATTATTGTCCTTTATATTAATGCTTATTTTTTCTAAACATTTGTGAACTCAAAAAGGACTTTTTATCCTTTCCTAAAGTTCTCAAACTCTGTCTTAATCTGTCAATCTATTGCCTTAATTATTTAATTAGTTGAAAATTCTTGGGGTGCCTGAGTGATTTAGTCAGTTAAGTGTCTGACTTCGGCTCAGGTCATGATCTACTGGTCTGTGAATTCGAGCCCTGCATCAGGCTGCCTTCTGTAAGCACAGAGCCTGCTTCAGGTCCTCTGTCCCCCTCACTCTGCCCCTCCCCTTCTTGTTCTCAGTCTCTCTTTCAAAAATAATAAACATCAAAAAGGAAAAGAAAAGAAAAAAAGAAAATTCTTAATGATGGCTTTTGTTCACAAACTTAACTTTTACAACATTAATTATTATACTATAATTTTCTTACAATGGTAAATGCAAACTTAGACTTTTTTAAAAATAGTTTTCTTTTTTTTAAATGTTTTTTTATTTATTTTTGAGAGAGAGAGAGAGAGAGAGACAGCGTGAGCATGGGAGGGAGGGTCAGAGAGAGAGGGAGACACAGAATCCGAAGACAGGCTCCAGGCTCTGAGCTAGCTGTTAGCACAGAGCCTGATGCGGGGCTCGAACTCACAAACCGTGAGATCATGACCTGAGCAGAAGTCGTATGCTTAACCAACTGAGCCACCCAGGCTCCCCAAAAACTTACACTTTAACTGAAAGAATTTCAACATAAAACACTTGGGGAGATATTTCCGTTCAAATTATACCTAGACTGCCTCCTATGTTTAAAAGTGATTGTTCAGATATTAGCAGTCAATGACTTGCCTTGTTTGGATCATGGGCGTTTTTATGCTGATTAGCCATGATAATAGCCTAATCTGAAATGGCAAACCTTTTCCATAAAAGGCTGGAAATGAAATACTTTTGGCTTTGCAGGCCAGTTTCTGTTGCAACTGCTCAATCCTGCCACCTAGTGTAAAAGCAGCCAGAGACAATTATATAAAGGTATAGGTATTGTGGGTCTCAATAAAACTTTATTTAGACGGGGCACCTGGGTGGCTCAGTCGGTTAAGTGTCCAACTTTGGCTCAGGTCATGATCTCAGGGTTTGTGGTTCGTGCCCCACGTCTGGTTCTGTACTGACAACTCTGAACCTGGAACCTGCCTCAAATTCTATGTCTCCCTCTCTGTTCCTCCCCTGCTCATGCTCTGACTCTCATAAATAAATAAAATAAAAATTAAAAAAATTAAAATAAAACTTTATTTACAGAAGAGAAGCCAGATTTGGCTTGACACCAATAAATTGCAGACCACCCTCTTCCCCACCCCACCCTCCCCGATTTGATAATTGATCATGCACAAGACTGAGAATGCCAGGGTTAACGATGAGTTGGCATTTAACTCTTCAGTCTTCCACAGGCCAAAGTTGAAGCCAAATAGCAGAATTTGGCGGAACACTTAGGCCAAACTGATGTACAGAGCTTCTAGAATGCATGCCAGTATAAGCATTACAAAACTTTTTGATAGATAAATACTTGTCAGTCTTGGGTCCCTCTGGGGAGTAGAGAGGAGGCTGGGGATAGGAGACTTTCCTTTTTCCATCCTTGTTTACTCTATGAATTTTTTTATCATGTGCATTTTATTACTTTAAAACAAACTCAAAGAACATTTCCTCACCGAATGACTTGGGACACATAGAATCAGAGAGTTTGATGTTTTGTATCAAATACCGCTGTTGTGGCATTTTCTTTTTAACTAGAAGATTAGAAATTCCCTTGTGATGATAATATGTGGCAACTCTTACTTAGGTTAATATGACTTAGTCTGTTTTTTGGCAGTGACTACAGTCACTGCAGAATCAATCTGGGGGTGGAGGTGGGAGGGTGAGGGGAGTCAAAAGGTACAAACGTCAGTTATAAAATAAATTTTGGACATGTAATGCACAGCATGGTGACTATAGTTAATAATACTGTGCTGCATATTGAAAGTTGTCAAGAGAGTAGATCTTAAAGGTCTTCATTACGAGGGAAAAAAAAGTGTAACTTTGTAAGGTTACCGATGTTAATTAGACTCAGCGATCATTTCACAAGATATACAATATACAAATATCCAACCATTAAGTTGTACATATGAAATTAATATAATGTTATATGTCAATTGTACTTCAATTAAAAAAATAAAATATAATAAAAAAAGAACTCATAGAATAAAAAAAAATCAACATGGAATGCCAGCCTGTCCGTGGGTTCTAGAGGCTATAAGAAGCATAAATAAGGAATATGTTGGACTAAATAATACCACAAGGCATGAAAAAGTTAATTTGGTTCATTGATTATGTTTTTAGTCTTATCACAGTGATCATATATATTTTTAAGTTTATTTATTTATTTTGAGAGACAGCGCGAGAGAGTGCATGCAGGGGAGGGACACAGAGAGAGGGAAAGAGAGAATCCCAAACGGGCTCCATGTACTGTCAGCTCAGAGTTTAACATGGGGCTCCATCTCAGGAGCCAACTGTGAGATCATGACCTGAGCTGAAATCAAGAGTCAGATTCTAAACTGACTGAACCACCCAGGCACCCCACAGTGATCATATTCTTGACAACAAATTTTTACCAAAAATCATTTTATAATTCTTGATAATACTGTGTTATAAGTCAGAATATTTATCAATAAACCTTGGAGAAATATTAGTGACTAAAGTGTCTTGAATACTTACAATGAGCCAGACATTATGTTAAGTGCTTACCGTGAATTACTATAATTAACGTTCACAACATCCCTCTAAAGTGGGTGCTAATGTTAGCCTCATTTCACAGATAATAAAAAATTAGGCTTAAAGAGGTTAATGATTTTGTCCAAAATAAAATAGCTAATAAGTCCAACTATCAGGCTAATAAGTTCTGAGATTTGAACTTACGCAGCCTGATCTGAGTCCTTCTTACTCTCAGCATTTGACCCAAAGAGGAGAGGATGGAGTGGATAATTCAGGAAGCCTTTCAAATGGGTCGTGGAAAGCACTCGAGGACTTCCCAGTGTAGAAGGGTGAGAAGATGGGAAGAGTTGCAAGTGGCACCAGAGTCACCTCCCTAAATGTTATTGGTTTAAAACATTGACTAAAATTGGCATTCAGTTTCTGACCAAATGTTTGGGAACAAGGGGAACACACTACTTTTCACAGCACTCACAAAACTTATTCAGGTTCCAAAATGTATTGGTGTTACTGGACATGCTCTTCAGTTGAAGAGTAATTGTAATGAAAATAAAAATCAGCATCATTAATTCAATTCCTCCTGTAACCTAAATGTTTTAATGTGAAAACACTACAGGGCTTTTCAAAATGCTTAGGAATGCCAATAAACACACACTCAAAAGCAGGCTGAACTTGGGTGAGGGCCAGATGTGACAAAAGAGAAGAAACAACAGGCAGGGTCAGAAGGAAGTGATGAGTGCCGAAGCCAAGGAGAGAGGAGCCAGAATATTATCTGCAGAGTATGAAGCAATGTGTGCCGTTTGCAAGTGCGGCTGTAAAGAAGAAATAATGTAAACATTTCAACAAAGAGTTTCCCTCTTGAAAGTCCTTGAAAGCCTGTGTGTGCCCTCTGAATGACCGAAGCCCATATAAAGATAATATTCACAACCAAGCCAGTACTTTGCTGCAAACCAGGGTTGTGTGAGACAAACAGGCCAAGGAGACAGGAAGGTCAAGGGCATGTGGATCGTGATGGCCCAGCAAGCTCTTGCCAATGTGTTTGAGTGTTACTCTCTTTTTATTTTTTCCTCTTTTTGAAGTCTGGCTTCATAACCAAAAACAGAATACTGAAATTTGTAAATAATTTACAAATTTTACTTCCATTTTTCTTGTCCAAGCTCCAATTCCTTCAGAGCCTGGCAACTCAATGGTCATCTCATTAATCTAGAAATCCAACGTAATTGGTCTGTAAATGGTGCCATGTATAGAAGTGTAAACACCATACTCCTCCCCAGAGTTTAAATTTGTTGGAGTGCTTAACCACTGTATTTTAAGGTCTCAGACATTAAATGAAATAACACATGTCCAGATTACCAAGTGCCACCAAGAATGAAAATACACTGCAAGCCCACAGAGACTGGGGTTTGCTGTGAACAGAAGACACCGGCTGTAGTTCAATGGTTCCTGCACTCACTCTCCCTCAGACTCTCCCGAGGTTTCATAGCAAGATTTCCCAGGGCTCTTCTTCCAGAGATTCTGGTTTGAGGGGTCAGAACAAGAGACTATTTTTAGCGAGCCCCCCTCCCCTATGTGCTTTTGAGACGGGATTGGCTTTTGAGAATTGCTGTTTGAAACTGATTTTCACCATTTCTGACCCCATTCCAATCACCCAGTCCTTACTCAGCCTCATTTGCCTACCCCAGGGCCCTTCCATCACCTTCCAGCTTCAGCTCTATTCAAATGCCTTAGTTTGACATTTAAAGCCCTTCTCTTTACCTTTATACTTCTGTCCTGTCTCAGATTTTATGTTTCCAACATTCTGGCAATTTGTAGTTCTTGATGAGCCATAGTCACTCCCCATTTTATATACCATTAACTCTTTCTTAAATGCTCCACACTCTTCTCAACACCCATTCTTCTGGCACCAACCAGTGACAGCATGCACACCCATCCCCACTCCCCCACATTGCCTGATGGTGGACCCCCACATGCCCTTCCAGTCTAGACTTGGTCACCTCTTTGATCACCACACCCCTAGTCTGGTTTGGATGCTCCTGGTAGATGTCCCTATGTTACCCTAGACCAGGTTATGTTAACACTTATCAGACGATCACCATCATACACCTTTGTTAAAAATCTGTTTTCCTCACTAGATTGTGCACTTCTTGTGGTCTTGCGTCTCTAGAGCCTAACACAGCTTTTAGCCTATGATGGTTTTTTACACATGTTTATTAAATGAATAACTAAGTAAGTAATCTGATAACTATATGAGATATACACCATCTGCATTCTGCTCTGTCACCAGTCTCTGTTCTGAGCAATCTACAAAGAGGGAGAAGGGATCATGCTGGAGAATCTGGAAGGAATTGGGGAAAGCCTTGGATTCAAGTTCCAGAAAATTAGATGAGTGTCTACCTAATGGTGGCAGCAAGGAGTGAAGCAAGATGGCCTCACCAAAGGGTTGTATACATCTTACATGCAGCTGCCTGGCTGCCTGAGGACGGGGAGAAGAGAGGGTCTCCACAACCTGCTTCTTCAGTATCTTCTTCTAATTCATTCATTTTCTCAATCTTTGCTACTCAAGCAAAGTTCAGGTCCTTCCAAGACTATGGGCCTTTCAGTAACAGGAGAAGAAAGGTGTCTTTCAGGCTCAACCAACATAGACACCAAAGTCCTCACCATCTTTTCCATAGCACTGTTACCAGGAGCCCCCAAGCCCATGCTGTTCAAGAGCCATTTGCTTACATGGTAACATAACTCTGGCACTTAATCCACCTCTGTCATAAAACTATAGTGCATAAACATGTCCCATTAATCCCTCTTCCATCTGAGCTAAGGAGCAGGATTTTATTCCTCTTACGCAAAAGGAGAAATTGCTTTATGGGACTACTATTAGATTTACCCAGTCTTGTAGAATATCCTCTTGTTTTGATGATTATCAAGTGTTGTAATTTTTAATGGGAAATGCAAGCATAAGTTCCAAAGTTTTAAAAAGAAAGTATTTACAGTGAAATTAAGTCTTCCTCTCATTCCTGGCCCATGGCTACTCATTTCCTCCCTCAGCAGAACCAGCTTCTTATATGTCTTTCCAGAGATATTTGATGCATTTACATTTGCATGAATGCATGCGTGTGTGGCCATAGATGTAGAACATACATTATGAATACAAATATGATTTCTCAATGTGGTATGAACTCTATCTGGACTCTACTTTCAACTAAGGCCACTGATTTCCATATATGCCTGCCATTCCTGGCCTCTATTGCACAATGTAGCATAAAGGTTGGGGAAATGCATTTGCCTGCTGCCTGTACCACCTTGGCCACCGCTTCCCCACAGCCTATGGTCCTTTGAGGTTACCCATTTTGCTGCCTACTTCCAATTTAGCCCCGATGCAAAGAAAGTAGGGCAACTTCTTTGTATTGTCTAAATCAAACACATCTTTTCAAATAAAAGAACAATGTGCCATGGAAGAATTTCAAAATTGAGGTCTGTTTTGAAATATTCAAGCAAAGTAGCAAAGTGGTGAAGGTGACAGGCATCTGGAACACAGGTGGAAAAAGGAAAAAAATCACAACAAAAACCATATGCATGCAAAGATGGATATGTAGTGAAAAGCAAAAATACTAACCTTTTCCATCCCCACAATTGTGGTGGGAGTAGAAATACTTGTGTTTCATCTCTTTAAAATGATTTTGTCTGTTTTCTCTTTGTAATAATTTGATCACACCCATTTACCCTCAATTTCACTTTATGCACTCAGTTCTTGGTCAATCCTGCCAACTTGTAGGGCTAGCCTGGATTTGCACATCTTTCCAAGATGACCATCTTGGATGGGTTGAAGGGTTTTCCTTCCTCCCCTTTCTGGGGAGAACCTGATGGATTTGCTTCAGATCAGCCAGTCAGCTACTATTCATGGAGCCACTCTGCACGGCAAGCCTGTTAGATAAAGGGAGGTGCCTGCTCTACTTGTGTTGATGTTGTGGACGAGGTTGGGGCTATAGACTCTGTCTTTTAATAAGGAAAGAAATAGCCAGACTCATAAACAAAGTAGGGGGGAAAATGTTACTTGAATGTGACATAGTTCAAGAAGTGTGTTACAAAAAAACCCAAAAAACAAAACCAAACAAACCTGGTTCTCTTAGATACCTGAAATGAGGGTAAGGAGAGAGACTGAGACACAAATCTGTTTTCTTGGGAAGTTTCTCAGAATCACTCATTAAAAATTTGCCATTATGATTGTGGCTCTCCTTATTCCCATGAATGTAGGCGTTGTTCTCTCTTTGCCTCTCTGTTTACAGATTCTTGTCTCTTTGTATGTACTTCTCAAGGTTTGGGCCCCAAAGGTGTAAAAACTCGGGGAAAAGTGAGAGGGAGGGTGTTGAGCTCAAGGGCAATTTGAAAACAAAGGGAAAAGCTCTGGAGTGGGGCAGGGCCGGGTTGGCCAGTTTGACTGCCTGATAAAGTGGGTGAGGGGCAGGAGGAAGCTACAGAGAGGCTGGAGTGGGAGGCTCCTTTCAGCTACAAATGGCCATGATGCCTCCAGGGAGATTTGGGAGATTAGAAGCCTTAATCTTCTGACCCAAGAAGTGGGGACTCCTCTCTCTCAAGATGACTTTCAGGAAGTGGACCCACCTCTCAACTGCTTATAACCTGGTAGGAACCTAACATAGAGAATATGCTGAATTTATTTAACTATCTCCTAAATAAGCAGGAAATCTTGAATATTTTCTTCTTAATTTTTTAAAGTTTTATTTATTTATTTTGAGAGAGAGAGTGAGAGAGAGCCTGAGCAGGGGAGGGACAGAGAGAAGGAGAGAGAGAGGAGAGGGGCGGGGGACTCAATCTCACGACCCTTCCCCCTCCACCCGAGACCGTGACCTGAGCTGAAATCAAGAGTTGGTTGCTTAAACAACTGAGCCACCCAGGCGCCCCCTTGAATATTTTCAATGTAACTTTTAAAATTGAGGTTTTTGGGGGCACCTGAGTGGCTTAGTTCGTTAAGCCTCTGATTTTGGCTCAGGTCATGATCTCCCGATTGGTGAGTTCGAGCCCTGTGTCAGGCTCTGTGCTGACATATCAGAGCCTGGAGCCTGCCTCTGATCCTGTGTCTCCATCTCTCTCTGCCTCTCCCTCGCTCAGGCTATGTGTCTCAAAAATAAATAAACATTAAAAATAAACAAATAATAAAATAGAGGTTTTTCTTTTTTACATGTTTACTTGAGTTCTTAGCTACCAATGGGAATGCTGAGAAAACAAGCATCACTGTCAGAGCAAGCATTTTGTAAAAATCATCTTTTTCCCTCTTTGGTGAGCTGTTAGGCCATCAGCTGTAGCCTCAGCACGGCCACAGAGCACAGCTGTGTCTGGGGTTCTGTAAAGGGAGAGAACTAACCTTTTTTACCTGCATCCAGAGTTCTAGGCAGTCTGACACTTCTAGAGAGGAGGGTCAGAATCTTTAGGTCGCCCACAGCACTGGGACATAATATCCACGTGGGGAAATAAGAACTAAATAAAGAGATCAAATGTAAGAAGATAACTTGAGGGCGCCTGCGTGGCTCCGTTGGCTAAGTGTGTGCCTTCCACTCAGGTCAAGCCCCGCATCCGGCTCTGGGCTGACTGCTCACAGCCTGGAGCCTGCTTCAGATTCTGTATCTTTCTCTCTCTCTGCCCCTCCCACACTCTCTCCCTCTCAAAAATAAACATTTAAAAAGATTAAAAAAAAGAAGTTAACTTGAGAAAAGCACAATGCGCGCAACATCCTAAAATGAGCCATTGTCAATCTACACTTAGATTATTACAAAATGTGAATAAAGTATTCACCCTCAGTTCTATTGTGCTAGTTAGCGACGTCTGTGAGGAAATATGCTTTGTCATCATGTTCCTTCAGAATGAGTGTCTGAAAGGTAGTGTTGTACGCTGGGAGCAATGTCAACTGTAGCAAAAGCGGGACCAGTAAAAGATTAGGGGCTTCCTGCAAGACTTGTGGAAACGAATTTTTTCTATCCAAACACCCACTCATACACACCCCACAACATACTCCTGGTATCCTGCCAAAACACTTCAGATCTCTCAACCTCATTTTTGGGTCTGACAGTATTTCCAAGAGGAAGGTAGAGGCAGGGAGCAGCTGCACTGAGAAGGTGTCTCATGGTCATTTGTGCTGGGGCTGATCGTTATATGCTTAGATTGTGTGACTTAATAGAGCATATTATATAGAACTACTAATAGAAATAGCTGGCAACATTCTTGAGGTACCTAATGGTATTCATATATAGAGCACGATTTTACAAAGTATTTTCATACCCATCCACTGGCTCTGTGCCTCAGTCTTCTCATCTCTAAAATAGAAGTGATAATAATAATACCGACTTGCACAAGATGACCCCTTTAGTAAGAGGAGGAGTCAGGTTTTATAAGAGCAAAGGCCATAATCTTACTTTCAACAAAAGTCCCTTTGCTTCAGTGTGAAAATAACCAGAGCATTGCTGAGACCTTGGCATTTTCTGTACACTCAATACATATTTGTAAATGGATGAATGATTGATGGAATGAATGAATGAATGAATGATACAGCTTTGTAAAAAGGAATCTGAGAGATTGCTCCCTGGATTTTGGGGTTCACAAAATAGTATGAATTTCACTGCAATAGACTTTGTTATTCTTTTCCTTTAAGAAACAGTTTTACCAATGTTACAGCATTATTGGGATTAATACTCTACATATTTATACTCATGCTTTACACTTTCAAGTTCATTAAGGAATAAGTTACTGCACTACTAGGAATAATAGTGCCATCTAGTGACACTTCTGGTTATTGTCTCTAAAACTGCATATGACAAGAGAGTATGATGTGTGCCATCTGTGATCCTCAGCATTTTTATGTCCAAGAAAACTTCTCTCAAAATGTCAGTATGTGATAGACTTTTACATCCTCATTCATACTTCCCATATTACATATTTACATAGCCTATTCCTATCAGATTTTTTAGTAGTTTATATATTTATATTTCAAAGACTGTTTATCTTTTAAGACCTATCAATTTTGAGAGGCAACACCGATACAATTACTTTTCAGGATAAAAAATATTAAATATACACATTGATTGTAAGACATCTTGTTTTCAAAAACATTAAAGTGTAAAAAAAAGTCTATTTACAATCAAGGAAATTCATCATTCAAGTATTTATTCATATATGTATTGCTGAACTTTAAAATTTAATTTATGCAATTATTAGGAAAGATAATCCATTAAATGTAGAGTTAAATTTAATTTCTTTTTTAAAAATATTAGTGGCTTTCATATACATAAATTTACAAATTAGAAAAAAACTTTGGTCAGGCTAAGGGCATTGTTTAATTAGGAAACGGTAGGCTTCATGAGAAGCACTCCATCTCCCTCTAAAAGCTTAAAAGCTAGTCTTGGCTCAGTCACTGTCTAGTTATATCAAGTTGAGCAAGTCAGCGAACTTTTGTAACTCAGTATTCTCACCTGCAAAATGGGTTAACAATGCCTACCTTAACCACCTCCTAGAGTTTAGAAACTTCAATGATTGTAAAAACTAGTGGTGTTATTTCCAATAATCATTTTCCTGGGAGGTCAGGTTCTGAAATTAGACTGCCAAAACTCAAATAACAGCCCCATTGCTCACCAGCTGTGTAAACTTGGTACATTACTTCTCTGTTCCTCAGTGCTTTATTTTTAGAACAGGGGTAATACAAATACAGTACCTACCTCAAAGGGCAGTAGGGTAACATGCTTAGCACATAGTAAACAGTTTCAACTGCATGATTACACACACACACACACACACACACAGTGTGACAGCCAGATCAATTGTCAACTTAAGAGATCATCACTATGTGGTTCTCAAAAAAGAGAATAATACTGAATAAAGTTTTCATTTATTTATTGGACACCAGAAGGGAACAAGGTCCTAATCTAGGTGCCTTATATTACCAGATTCCACAACTCTATTTATTTATTTATTTATTTAATTTTTTGGTCTATTTTTTATTTATTTTTGAGAGACAGAGAGACAGCGCAAGCAGGGGAGGATCAGAGAGAGAAGGAGACACAGAATCCGAAGACAGGCTCCAGGCTCTGAGCTGTCAGCACAGAGCCCGACGCAGGGCTCAAACCCACGAACCATGAGATCATGACCTGAGCCGAAGTCGGATGCTTAACCGACTGAGCCACCCAGGCGCCCCACCACAACTCTCTTTATAGATACTATAGGAAACAGAATGGGATAGGCAGGTCAGCATGACATTAAGAACATCTAATTTTTTAAAAACTTGATGGCACTTAGAATAATATCATAGAGACAGCGACAAGGCAGGGTTGAAGCAGAGGAAATAGACAAGGAAAGGCATTTTACAACCATCGCCTCTACTATTTCTGGAGTCCTTGTGTCTTACCTGGATGACAGTGGTAGTCTCCTAACTGAAAGCCTTATTGTTTGTTTCTACTCTTGTCCCTCTTCTCTTCTCTTTTTTTTTTTTTTTAAGTAGGCTTCACACCCAGGGCAGTCCAATGCAGGGCTTGAACTCAAGACTCTGAGATTATGCCTGAGCTGAGATCAAGTCAGACCCTTAACTGACTGAGCCACCCAGGCGCCCCTTGCCCCTCCTTTCCGTACAGAGCAGCAAGGTTAAGTTTTTAAAAATCTCACATTTCTTCCCTTCCCAAAGCCCTAGGATTCCGCACTTAGACTATACAGCAAGTACCATCCTTCTATCCTTCTCCTGTGCTCTCCCAATGCTCCTGCTACAGCATGCCCTGAAAGAAGCCTTGTGAGTGGGAAGAAAGAGGGGACCTTTCTTGTCATGCAGATCTCTGCTTAATGTCACTTCTCAGAGGCCTCTGGCACACGTGCTCTGTTCTTTGTCCCACAGCACTTATGTGATATGGCTTACTGACCCTGCCTCTCACCAGTGAATATGAGCCCCAAGGGGGCATCATCCTTGTCTGTCCTCTCCCACAGTCTCCCCAAAACTTAGAACAATGCATGGCAGGGCTACCTGGGTGGCTCAGTAGGTTTAGCATCTGACTTCGACTCAGGTCATGATCTCACGGGTTCGTGGGTTTGAGCCCTGTGTGGGGCCCTGTGGTGACCGCTCAAGAGCCTGGAGTCTGCTTCGGATTCTGTGCGTCTCTCTCTCTTTCTCTCTGCCCCTCCCCCATTCATGCTCTTTCAAAAATAAATGTTAAAAAAAAAAAAAAGAAAAGCACCTGGCACATAACAGGTGACTGATAAATATTGGTTTAATGATGATCAAGATGATCTCAGTAGATTTTCCCCTTCCCTTAAACATATAGCGATTCTCGACCTGGTTTGACACTGCATGGTGACTAAGCTTGGACAGGTACTTCGGCTTTTCGAAACATCAGTTCTCATAAAAAAAGCAGGAATAACATCTGCCCTATCTACCTCGGGTGCTGTGAGGATCAGATGGTAAATGTGAAAGCTCTCATGAACTGCAGAGCACTATACTAGACCACGACAGTGAACCTGCTCGCTCATTTTAAAGAGGATGGAAAGGTAGCCCAGAAAAATTAAGTGGCAACAAATATTACATGGTATGTAAATGCACTGATTTCTAGCAGATAAAATGCCAAAACAACACTTTTAAGAGAGAGATAGAGGTGTTGAACAATATTGGAAAAACCTAGTATCTTTTTTTGTTTTTAGGTTTTTCTCTATTGCTCATATTGCCTGGCTTTGAGAATTTTAAATGAGCTCTGTAGCAGCCTTATCTGTTTTTCAATCCTTGCCTATAGTTTATATACCACATGAACTGCCTTCAAACATAATATTGCTTAAAATCTCATCTTCTAGTTCTTAACTGGATACTTTTCTGAAATTCTTTTCCTATAATCAATTTCCACAAATTATTTTAAATTTCAATGACTACATAATTATGTTAGAATGTAATGGAAAGGTCTTGACCTTTGAAGCATTTGAAGCTTTTTGCAGACAGCACAGAGGGGCTCTACGACTATAAACTCTGGAGTTAAGCACCCAGGTTGGAATCCCACGTCTCACTGTAAGTGACTGATCAATTACTCGACTATGCAGAACTCAGTTCCCCCACCTGAAACATAGTACTAATAGAAATTTATCTCACAAGATTGTTGGGAAGAGTCAGTGAAAATCATCTACATGCAGTGCTTCAAACACAGTAAATGTTAGCAGTAACTATTCTTCAGAATCTTCTTAGGTTCTAAGATCCATAAACTGTTAAATGTTTTCTTAGATACGTTCTATATTTATCATCTGACTTATTAAAAGTATTAAAAACACAAAGGCATAACTAGTTTTTACTGCATGATGTTAATTTGTTGTACTTAAAAGTTCTGAAGAACATTGTTCCACATAACTGAAAAATCAGCTTTACCATGAAATTTGAAATGTGTGAAGTTGAAAATCTGAAAAAAAAAAAGACTCCCCCCAACTACCACTTATTTAACTGTCCATTATATTCCATTTGAGTCAGCATAATCTTTATTTCAAAATAGTGTTTTTATTATATAAAAATGTAAAAATCCAGCAAAACCAGAAATACCGGATATATTTTCCTGGGCTTTCACATTTGTTGATTTTTATTCGCAATCTCTTTTTCAGCACAATTTACAACCTCAACCCCATTTGCAGTCTGATTATACAAGTGCTAAGTGGCAGAAAGGTCTAGAATAAATACATCAAAACCAGAGGCAAAGCCGTGAAACTAAGTTGCATGCAACAGGTCTATGGGTGTGGGGGACAGTGTCTAGGAGATAAAACGGAGGAAAACAAAGCAACTGGAAGGTTTTAGCTGAAGTTCTTTCAATCATCTTTGTCTTTTGCTCCATGTTTAAGGATGCGTGTGAACTCAATGTAATTGAAATTCCCCTTTTTGTCGATAGGCGCTTCTCTGTACAGCTCGTCCACCTCCTCATCCGTAAACCGGTCTCCCATCGTTGTCAGCAGCTCTCTCAGGTAGTCTTCCTGGATGGTGCCTGGAAGGTGGCAGAAAGAGGGGGGTCACAAACACTCCTAGCCCTGAATGGTTCATTTCTAAGCTAGGTCAGTGTTAGGATATGTTTCAGAATATCCATGTTTATGTGAACAAAAGAAATTAGTGAACTAAGGCAATTATGTAACTAACTATATCATTGTTTGCCTATTACTTTGAGAGTTCTTTCATTTTAAAGGCTCGGTTAATAGGTTATAATGCTTACAGAATTAATTTGAAGCAAGTGTTTTTCTCTAGAGGAGGAAAAAAAAAAACAACCTCTGTATTTCAGAGATGTAAAGGAAAACAAAAAGGCAGCTGCCCAGAAAAATGGATAATGCCAACAAGACCAAATGTGCTGGAGGGGTAGTGTGGTTGTGACAGGTCTGGAGACAGAAGCAGGAAGAAGGGTGCAAGGTACATCTGAGCAGGTGTGTGGGTGGCTGAGGAGAGGGTTAGTGGAGAAGGAAAGGGGAAAATGAGAGGAGTAAGAAAATGTGAATAACTAGGTTTTACATGATTTAAAGCAAGAGAGAAAAAAATATTTTAACTGTTCAAGTTAGTTAACTATAATTTTTGGAGAGACAGTCTCTTGAAGAAGCAGTTTTCACTGTCTAAGAAATACTGTTTAACAGACAATTCTCCGTTTGGCTTTTAGGAAGCTCAGAACCAAATTCAAAGACACCACAAACTGGGGAGCCTTATGACCCACATACCTGTGACCTACCCATTCTCGGTCATACTGTCCTTCTATAAATGATAGTTTATTCTTTTTTTTTTAAGTTATATTTTACTCAAAAAAAAAAGGGGGGGGGGAGCCTGGGTGGCTCAATAGATTAAGCATCCAACTTCAGCTCAGGTCATGATCTCGTGGTTTGTGGGTTCGAGCCCCACGTGGGGCTCTGTGCTGACAGTGTGAGGCCTGCTTGGGATGCTCTCTTTTCCTCTCTCTCTGCCCCTGTCTCGATCGCACTCTTTCTCTCTCTCTCAAAATAAATGAACTTAAATAAAAAAATAAAGTTATATTTTACTCAGTTTTTTCATTTCCTAAAAAGTATTTCAGAGTCTGGAATGAGGGTGGACATTAACAAAGAGCACTCACCAGTTGCTTCTTCATCAAAGCAAGCAAAAGCATTTCTGATGACATCTTCTGGATCTGTGCCATTTAACTTCTCACCAAACATGGTGAGGAACATGGTGAAATTTATGGGCCCCGGAGCCTCATTCATCATGGCATCAAGGTATGCATCCGTTGGATTCTTCCCTAGAAGATTTCACATTTTGACATTTAAGGACAAAGAACTCATTTCAACACATAATTAATTTGCTATTGTTATGCTCCCCCAAATATTTTTAGGTCACATCATCATCACATGAAACTATTTTTTCAATTAACTTGCATTGAGAACATTTTAAAAAGACAAATTTTTGACAACATAAAAAAAAATCTTTGATACATTATATAAAAATATACTGTGGGCTTAGGTTGAATGTTTTTCATTCATCGATACTTTCTGCAACTTTTCCTTCACTATTTTTCATCAGAAACAAGCACCAGAGGGGTGCCTGGGTAGGCCAGTCAGTTAGGCATAGGACTTGATTTCGGCTCAGGTCATGCTCTCACAGTGGTGAGATCAAGCCCTGCGTCAGGCTCTGCACTAGATGTGGCGCCTGCTTGGGATTCTTTCTTTTGCTCTCTCTCTCTGCCCCTTCCCTGGTTACACGCTGGCATCCCTCTCTCTAAAAGAACAAAAAACAAAAAACAAAAAACAAACACCTGAAACCATGAACCAGGTAATGCCACAGTTTTACATCTTAAATGCTAAAGGCCCATCAGGGCATTTCAATGGCAGTTGTTTAAAAATTTGAAATATTCATATTTCTTTTTTTTCCAAATATTTATTTATTTTTGAGAAAGAGGCAGGGAGGACGGGAGGACAGAGGATCCGAATGGACTTGGTGCTGACAGCAGAGAGCCCGATGTGGGGCTTGAACTCACGAACCACAAGATCATGACCTGAGCTGAAGTTGGATGCTTACCTGACTGAGCCACCCAGGCATCCCGAAATATTCATATTTCCAGTTGTGGCCCATGAATTAGCATCTTCAAAAATTTTATTTATAAGTTGGTCATTTAAGCTAAAACTACTAGGTTGGCTTAGAATTCTGAGCTAATTTTGAACAACAGTATCTATTACTCAATGGCCAGACATATATGCAAATGCTGTTTACTCATATGGTAGAACTAGTTTAGCATTGCTCATAATGGGAGATCTTAATTTCAGTTCCAATTGAGAACACTTCTCCCCATGAAGGGAGATTCCCCTGACCCTTCCTTGGAAGTTAGGAGAAAAGTCCCCTGGAAGGGCCCGTCGAATAACAAAGGACTCCTCTTTGTCCAGGCATTTGTGAGACCCCCCATGGTATAGGAAAAGTAGCGGTGAAAGAAGGAAGGGTCTAGAATTATGGGTTTGAATCCCAGTTCTGCCACTAGCTTTGTGACCTGAGAAAAGGAGGCAGTTGTCTAGGGTTACTTTTTTTTTTTTTTTTTAATGTCTTTATTTTATTTAGAGAGAGAGAGACAGAGAGTGAGCGGGGGAGGGGCAGGGAGAGAGAGAGACACAGAATGCGAAGCAGGCTCCAGGCTCTGAGCTGTCAGCATAGAGCCCGATGCGGGGCTCGAACCCACGGACTGTGAGATGATGACCTGAGCCTAAGTCGGACACTTAACCGACTGAGCCACCCAGGCGCCCCCTAGGGTTACTTTTTTGATCTGTAACATGGACTGGTTAAACTTGGTATCTGAAAAGTCCCTCCCAACATTGTTTGTAATGATTCTCTATGAAAAGAATATCTTAAGTTAGATATTCGTATCTAAGGAAGCATCTGAATATTATACCCAACCAAGTGCTAATGATAATCAAATCTAGAACTGTGGTTCATATGTAGTTTTCATCTTGGGAGTTTGGGTGAAAATATAAATGCCAAGTTGGCATCTTACTGTATATTACCTATCTCATTCATTACACCTATTCAACATACCAACAGAAAAATTAGCCCTAAATTAATTTTAAGATTCACTGAATAAGTGAAAGGAGCTAAAAAGCTCTTTTCTACCTTCAAATTAAATTCAACTCTCTTGCCTCAATTTTTTTTGGGAAAAAGTCTAACCCAAAGGTGTCAAGAGAACATGGGTACAAGAAAGACACAGGGATTTAAAATGAATTGGTTTAGGCTAAGCACCTACGAACCCACTCAAGGCATCTAATATAATTTGTTGATTTGAAAGATAAATAAATACATTATCTTTAAAGGCATGGAGCTCCCCAAAATGGAAGGTCTCAAAGTCAGCCTCTTTCTCTACCATCCCTCATTCATCCAACAAAAATTAATTGAGCATCTATTATGAGAGGATACAGGCTTGAGCGTTCAATCTTTATAATACAACTAAATCCTTCAATTTTCCTCCGTGGCCTTCTTCAGTAGTGACGTGCCCAAAAGCGTACACTTAGCTGTTCTGAGTGTGAAAAACACTGGGATCCAACCTACCTCCAAGGCAACAACTTAGTTCAGTATCCTGATTCTACTCTGCTCCAAATAAAGAAAATGTTGCAAAGTGTTAACAACTGGTGCATCTAGGTAAAAGGATGTATGCATGTTCATTACACTCATCTTTCAACTGTTTGCAGGCTTAAAATTTTTCAAAATAGGGGCACCTGGATGGTTCAGTCAATAGAGCATGCAACTTTTTTTTTTTTTTTTGAGTATGCAACTCTTGATCTTGGGGTCATGAGTTCAAGTCCCATGTTGGGCACAGAGATTACTTAAAAATAAACATTAAAAAAAGTTTTGTTTCAAAACAGTATGTCAGAAAAAAAAAATAAAATAGAGGAACAAAGTTGTGTTGTGGTTACTAAGAGGAAAAGAATAACAACATCACTCTTTGCCCTCTGGCCCCTGAACTGCCGTTTCTGGCTAACAGTCAAGCACAGGAAAACTCCAGAGTACAGAGCCTAACTGTAGGCCATCCGTGACCTGCACCCTCTTCCCTGCCCAGTCTACAGAGAACTCCAACAAAGTCATACAAGGAATAATAAAGTAACACCCATATAACCAGGTAGGGTGCCCATACAACCAGAGGGCAGTTTATGTTTGCTTTAAATCTGGTATCTTTACATTTTATTTTTTTCAATTATAAAAAAATTATAAATAAAATCCTCTTATGACTGGCCAACCCCAACATGGCACTTCCCACCCAGACATCTCTCAATAAGCCTTTGAGGAATGCTTACACATCACACAAAAAATAATTCATAAAACACTGAATTATTATTTTGGGGAGGTGGGCATATTAAGGATATAAAAGCCTACCTAGAGAAGCAAGCATATCATGCAAATCTTCCTTATCGATGAAACCATCTCTGTTCTGATCAATCATGTTGAAGGCTTCTTTGAATTCCTGAATCTGTGACTGGTCAAACATGGCGAACACGTTGGATGTTGCGCGCTGGGGGCGCTTCTTGGTGGTCTTGGTCTTTGCCTTTTTGCTCGACATGATGGCTATTTAATTCTAGAGTTAAAAAGAAAAAACAAAGCAAAAAAGGATGCATATAACATAAAACAGGAAACTATAACACCTAAAAGTTAGTGAGTAAAAATATCTTTTAAAAAGAATATTTATTTCAAGGGAGAGAGTGAGGGGGGGTGGGCAGAGAGCGAGCACTGGAAAAAGAGAAACTCCCAAGTAGGCTCTGTGCCATCAGCACAGAGCCCGATGCGGGATTCAACCTCAGTACATCCTGACCTAAACGGAAATCAGGAGTTCGAATGCTTAACCGACTGAGCCACCCAGGCACCCTAGTGAGTAAAAAAATGTTAATGTAGAATTATTACTTCAATTGGGTAAGAACAAATATACATT
Source organism: Cryptoprocta ferox (assembly GCA_028646485.1). Lineage (NCBI taxonomy): Eukaryota > Metazoa > Chordata > Mammalia > Carnivora > Eupleridae > Cryptoprocta > Cryptoprocta ferox. The sequence goes on from CM053566.1 coordinate 36,570,434, forward strand.
TAAGCTTTATTTCCAATGTGACAATTAAATGGCTAGGAAAAAAGCAGTTTTGAAAATTTTAAGAAACAGAAATCATTCTATAGCTTGCCTCCAAATTCCATGAATCCCATTTTTATTGAGTAGAAATTAATTTAAAAATACACATCAATAGCTAGCATTTACTGAGTAGCTCCCTATGTGCCAAGCACCGTTAAGAGGGTTTGGGGCTCCCCTAAAGAGAAATGCTCCAAAGGTGACATCTTACTTTTTATGAGGACTGTCCCATTAAATCCTCATAACAATCCTATGCAACAGGCACTCCTTTTTTTACTCCATTTTACTACCAATATTGCATAACCTCTCTGAGTCTTGGTTTTTCAGAACAGTGTGAAAACCAGGGAAACTCACTCAATCTTCAGTTTTACAGCAACACACAGCCTCTAGTTCAGTGCAAGTGAGACTTAAATGAGAAAACATTCGTAGAGACTAGTATAGTCACTGTATGGTACATGTTCAAAAGGCTCTCATCTTTAAAAAACTATCAAAAGCTACTCTTTTTCATTACTTTTCAAAAAAGTAATCTCTATGCCCAACGTGAGGCTCGAATTCAGGACCCCAAGATCAAGAGTCACCTGCTCTACTGACTGACCCAGCCAGGTGCCAGTCGCCAAACCTACTATTTGATCTTGTATCCCTTCCAGCTTCATCCTCATTTCCCCTTACCTTTGACAAAACTTTTAGAATAGCAGTGTAATACTCAACTATCTCCATTTTCTCATCTTTCCAATCACTCCTCAATTCTCTATAATATAGCTTTGGTGGCAGCCTCCAATATTCTACCGAAAGCACCGATAATTTAAATGTCAAATAGAATAAACACATTTCATTCCATTTTTTATTTGGAGTTTTAAACATAGATAAACACAACAGAAAATACTATCAGCTTTGGGATTGGAAAATCCTGAGTTCAAATCTCAGCTCCACCATTACTAGCTACATATAATCTTGGAGAACCCAGAGAGACCAGAGCAATTTTTCAATCCAGTGTCTTATACAATCTTCACAACTGCCTTATGAAATAGGTATTATCTAGGTTAAAATATAAAATCAATGGCCCTGTGTAGTAAACAATTTTGCTCAAAGAGAGGCTTGGCCTTTGTCCTCTGCTCCTGGGAGGTAATCTCTAAGCTTGTGGAATGTCCTGATGATATCAGGGTCTTGGGTCACATCAGACAGCCTAATAATGTAATTTATTGTGGGGGTTTTGGGTCATATGTTATCAGTTTGACCACTCAAGGGGCTGGAGACTGAGGTCAGCCACAGAGCAGCTGACAGTATCTATGTGACAGAGCCCCAGTAAAAACTAATGGATATCAGGGCACCTGGGTGGCTCCTCAGTTGGTTGAGCCTCTGACTTCGACTCAGGTCATAATCTTGTAGTTCATGGGTTTGAGCCCCGCATCAGGCTCTGTGCTGACAGCTTGGAGCCTGGAGCCTGCTTTGGATTCTGTGTCTTCTCTCTCTCTGCCCATGCCCTGCTTGCACTCTGTCTCTCTCTCTCTCTCTCTCAAAAATAAGTATTTTTAAAAAATTTAAAAAACAAAACAAAACTATGGATATCAAAGATCAAATAAGTTTTCCTACTTGGCAATATTCCATGCATACTGTCACATCTTGTTGCCAGGAGGGATCAACACTGTCCAAGAAAGAGGATAACTGGGAGCTCTCCATTAGGAACCCTCCTGGACTCTGCAACATACATCTCTTCCCTTGGCTGACTTTAATCTGAACGCTTTTATTGTAATAACTCATAACTAAGAGTATAACACACTTCAGTAAGTTCAGTGAGTCCTAGCCAAATTATCAAAACTGAGGGTTGTCTTGGGGACTGTTCTCTAATTCTGTAGCCCCATAGTATGAAAGCAGATGACTAGGACAGGACAGTGGCTGACCAAGGTAATTTTGGACCTGTGTCTCTAGGACTTTTAGACGTAGATGTTATATTTTTGGTGTTGTTGTTTTGTTTTTAAGATTGTAAATACCTACACCCAATGTGGGGTTTGAATTCACAACCCTGAGATCAAGAGCTGCATGCTCCACAGACTAAGCCAGCCAGTCCAAAGTCTTGGACTTTTAATCTACATTGCATTGTTTACTTCTCTTTTTTCAATCCAAAAAAAAATATCCCACTGGGTATTCTGAAGCTTGGCTTAGTGGTGTAGGTTTGAAGTACATCAGCCTTAGAGTTCTGATTCTAACATTCCAACTTCTTTCCTACCCCATATACTTGTCCTGAATAAATGTCAATTTTTTCTTCTGTACCATAACTTAGCTCATTTGAGCTTAGTTACATTGAAGATTAAATCAGAGACTGGATGTGGTCCCCCAGGAAGGCACTTGACTATGCTTCAATTCTTTGCATTCCAAAACCGTTGGATTAAAATTTTTTCATGCTAAAAATTCTAAGATTCTATTTCTTCAAGTCATAATATGTACAAAAGACAGTAAATCGGAAGGCAAGAATTAGTTCTTTCAGTATCCACAAATTATGTTTTAAGAGTCATTTAGAAAAACTTCCCAAAGAGTAAATTTTTATTTAAAAACAAAAACAAACAAACAAAAAAAGACAGTTATGCTAAAGATTGTGTCATGCTAACCCTACAGCTAACCCAAAAGTGTATCATATTTAAACATTTTTGAAGCTTAGCTGGAGTTCTCCAAGAAGCTGATGCCAAGATGAGATTAAACATGCAAGATTTTATTAGGGGAAATGTCTGTGATAGAGAATGGGGAGGTAATCAATAAGGCTAGAAAAGTCCTTAGATGGTGAGCAGAATCTGATCCCTAGAGTGAGAGAAACAGGGAAGGAAAGTGAAAGACAATCAAGAGCAAATCACCAAATGGCCCTAATCAAAATATGTTACAGAGCAGATAAAAGGCTCAATATAATACCATAATTTCTTTTAAAAGTTTTTTTTTTTTTTTTTTCCTGGGGTGCCTGGGTGGCTCTGTTAGTTAAGCGTCCAACTTTAGCTCAGGTCATGATCTCACGGTTCATGGGTTCGAGCCCCGCATCAGGCTCTGTGCTGACAGTTCAGATCCTGGAACCTGTTTCGGATTCTTTGTTTCCCTCTCTCTCTGCCCCTTCCCCACTCACATTGTCTCTCTCTCTAAAATAATTAAACATTAAAAAAAATTTTTTAAAGTTTTTTCCCCGTTACTTCATGTTAAAATAGTACACATTTATATTTGTATATGGTACCTATAAACACACACACATACGCACATAAGATATTAGCTGATAATAAAATATCAGCTGAAAAGTGAGGCAAAGTTGTAGCAAAACAATCAATCTAAAAAGAACTCTACCCCCAAAAGAAACAACCATCCTTTTTCTCCTTTCCTTATGAGATAAGTATCTTGGATTTCTCTACTTTCTCACTTCCCACTCGCCTTCAACCCACCAGTCTGGCTTTTCTTCCCCTCTACTGCAACAGCTTTCAAACTGCCGAATCCAGTCTAACTCCTTGGAGCTCTCTGTTGTATTTGACACCATTTTATCCCTCTTAGCCTTGGTGAACAGTAACAGTAGAAATGAACTGTCCAAAATGGAAAGAGAGTGCAAGGTTCTCAACCTTGCAGAACTTCCACTCCTGTTGAAGGAGCATGGGGCAAGCTGAGGGAAAAATGGAGGCTGACAACACCCGCTCCTCCCCACCCCATGGGACATGTGCTCCTCCCCACCCCATGGGACATGTACAATATTCCTTGGACACTCCAGGCTACCCCCAAAACAGGAAAGGACAAAAAAACAAATGGTTAAACTGATAAGAGTCCTCACCAGTTTACCAGAAAAAGGCAATCCCATCATAGACTAAAGTCCAGGAACTCCCTACAGTCTTAATACTTTACTAGAGAGAAAAACAACCAACACTGATGACAACAGCTAGGCTCCAATAAGTCTTTACCATGTGAAAGTCTCTTTGGAAACTCCCTCTCCCCCCGACTCCATAAAATGGTAACCACACTTACAATGCAGCTCTTTCTGCCCACGGGCCTTGTCCTCATGCTTTAATAAAATCACCTTTTTGCACCAAAGACTTCAAGAATTTTTTCTTGGCCTTCGACTCCAGACCCCACGAACCCCACCCCAAAACTTCATCACTCTCACAAGGGAAACTCCTAAATGTCATACTGGAAAGGCTGGTTTATGTTAAATACTGTATTTGACTTGGTGATACCAACTTACTCTCCTCTCAGTTCTATTTCTATGATTGGTCTTCTTCCATTTTCTTGTTAGGTTCTTATCTTCTCCACTTACCTAGATATTCATGTTTCCCAATATTCTAATATGGCTTATTAAAATGCTTTCCATTCTGCTTTCCTTGGACAATCTCATCAACTCTCACTGGTCTGACAACACTCAATGGCTCCCAACTCCGGATCTCCAGGCCTAACCTTTCCCTTGGCTGCAATGTCCATTGGCCTGACTCCAACGTCCAACTGCTTATGAAAGGTACCCATCTGGACATCCCACAGACACTCATAATCAATGTATTGAAAACTGAATTCATTATCTTCCCGCTCCTAAATTTTCTTAGTTTTCTGTCCTTTACCTACTCACCAAGCCAGAAACCTAGGAGTCATCCCCAACTCATCCCTCTTCCTGATGAATCAATCCCTACCCCTTAAATATTTCTCAGATTTGCTCATCTTCCTCTTTCCTCTCCCACCACCCTAAACTGGGCCTTCATTATCTCTGTGTAGACTACTTCTATGTCAGGGTGCCTGGGTGGCTTAGTCGGTTAAGCATTAGACTCTTGACTTCGGCTCAGGTCATGATCTTGGTTTAGTGAGTTCTAGCCTCATGTTGGGCTCTGTGCTGGTAATGGAGAGCTTGCTTGGGATTCTCTCTCTGATCCTCCTAGCTCATGCTGTCTCTGCCTCTCTCAAATAAATAAACTTAATATGACCTTATATTTCCCTTAAAAATCTTTGGCTCTCCACTGCATATAGTACAGAATACAAGTTCTTAAGCATGTTACACAAGGTCCTTCTTTCTGTATTCTAGAATGACCTTTCCAGCCTTCTCTCTAGCCATTCTCTGTACTTTTCCTTCAGTAATACCAAACTGCTTGTATGTGTCCACGGCACCGTGCAGTTTCTTACCTTATACTTTTGTTCTTGCTATTTTTTCAGTCCCAAATGCTTTAAGATCAAGGAGAAAACGAAAGGTCTACTTAACTTATGGCTCCATTACCATTTATTGAGTGACTCATATCCTAGGCACATTATGTGTATTACAACATGACTGCTTTACAAATGTAGAAACTGAAGATCAAAGCTATTAAATAACTTTCCCAAGGTCACCTAGTGGCAGAACTGGGATCCAAGCCCCATTTATTGAAGGTTATTTCTAACTCTGTATTTTTCACTTTATACTCAATTTTCTTCTAGGTATTTTTAATTTACCAAAAAATTTATTTGTTAAAGTATATTTATTTGAGAGAGTGAGAGAGAATCCCAAGCAGGCTCCATGCTCAGTCTGACAGAGAGCTTGATCTCACCACGGCGAGATCACGACCTGGGCAGATATCAAGAGTCAGATGCTTAAGTGACTGAGACACCCAGGCACCCCTTGAAATTACCAAAAAATTTTAAAAACTTTCAATACAACCAATGTAATCTAACACTGATTTCTGAGCAGTGACTTTCCTCTGAATTCAAATCCTTGAGTTTTCAAATAAATTCAGACAATACTGGGGAAACCAATGTACAGGATGGAATCGCACAATGGAATGGGAACTGCAATGTAGGTTTAAATAAGCGACAATATTTCCTGTCAGTCATGGTCTCAGTTTGACATCATAGATAAGGCTTGAAACCTTTATCTAGGACTGCCAAATTAATGTTTAACTTATAAATGTTATACAGGAAACAATCAAACCCCACTCTTAAACTATAATTACAGAAAAAAGGCCATATAAACCAGCATATAATGTAATGAAGAATCCTCAACAGCAGTAAGAACTTCTCACTTCCTCTTCAAATACGTCATTATTTTTGTAAATTTCTCATATAGAGTGAACTAAAAGTGTATGTAGTGTTCACAGAACTTACAAGGGTTGGGATATAGGAATACTGGTATATGTGGCTGTAGTGTCAACATATTTAGATAATAACCTAAATGTCTGCAAAATCACCTGCAATACGGTTGGTTGTGTAAATCAAAACTTGGGCGTGATAATCACTAATAAGCAGAAATTGCTTGTGAACTTCATCCAGCCTATATGACTTTATTGGTTTTATGAAGCATATTCTGTCAGCTACCTAGGACTTTCTTGACATTCCTTCAAGGCTTCCTTCTTTAAGTACCTTAAGTCAGTTAGGGGCTGTCGCCATATGGCAAGTAAATATGTCTCTCACAACAGTTAACCTTCTGGTTTCAATCTCGGTTGCACATTAGAATCAACTTGGAAGTTTAAAAAAACTGATGCCTAAGTCCTAGTCTGGTCTAACCGAAACTGAAAGATGATGGGTGGGGCCGAGGAATTTGTAATTTAAAAAATGCATCAGGTGATTCCATGCTGGAGGGTTGAGAGCCAGTGAGCTAACCACTTAGAAGGCACTGGCTATTTATGCCTTGAGTTACCTTTAGTTTTTAAAGTTGGGTCATTATGTTTTAATGGAGATGCTAGAGACCTGGACACTAATTCCAGTTCTGTCATTCACAAGTTACACGACATTTGGTCATTTTAGCTTTCATCGGCCTCATTTCCTCATCTGTAAAATAGAAGAAGTAGATCAGAAGTCACAAACTGGCAGCTTCCGAACTATATGCAGTCTTGCAGGGAGGTTCATTTACTTCTCCCAGGGATGACTTTTTAAAATGCCTTCTTCAGTAACTAAATTAGTTTGCCAACATTGTAGAAACTGAAGTTTAGGGGCACCTGTGTGGCTCAATCCGTTCAGCATCTGACTTCAGTTCAGGTTATGATCTCACAGTGAGTTCAAGCCCCGCATCAGGGCTTGTGCTAACAGCGTGGAGCCTGGAGCCTGCCTCAGATTCTGTGTCTCCCTCTTTCTCTGCCCCTCCCCAGCTTGCTCTCTGTCTCTCTCTGAAAAAATAAATAAAAAAATAATAAAATTTTTTTAAAAAAAACTGAAATTTACTTTAATAAAAACAAATTTCAGACGTCTTGAAAAACTGTATGATAAGGAATCAGCTGACCAGCATTCATTAAATTCCTGTAGATAATGAGTATTCAGGAAGCAATCTTCACTATTCCCTACATGTTCCTGTCACAGTATTTGTTTATGTGATGGCCTGGCCTCTGAGAGCATCTGAACTTGGTTCCTTGGCTACAGTGGTAGCCAAACTTCAAGGTGGACCTCCACATTTCTCATGCCCTCCCACAGTCTCCACCAACAGTGAAAAGGGTTGACCTGTAAAAGCACAGGGAGGTAAAATAATTTTCCTTCTACACTTTTCAGTTCTTGGCTGTCACCTCTGTGTTTATAGATTCATAAGAGAAAAGCAGAAGTTTACTAACATGTGTAGCAGCAGAGATAAAGCCAACTCAGACAGGTAGCTTAGAACTCAGCCTAAAAAAATTTTTTTTTAATAAAAAGAACTCAGCTTAAATATCATCTTCAGCTGAAGACAAAGAGGACAGGTGTGTGAGGGCAAGAGGCTAGTAACAGAAGGTTACAGGGAAAAGCACGCAAACAGGGTAAGGCTAGTCAGGTAGATTTATTCAGGGCTTTCTCCAATGATAAGAGGCTAAAGTTGTCTCCAGAGAATAACCTTTGTCCTTCCTGGTAGAGACGGGAGGAAGGACACCTATGTAAATTTATGTCCTGCCTTTAGGCAAATAGGACAGAGAGCTTTTCTTGTGTCTGGTTCTTCAGTTGCCAATGCCAACTTGCCAGCCATGTGAGTCAGCCATCTTGGAGACTGGTTTTCCTTCAAATGTTTGCCAACCCAGCTGACATCGGGACTGCAATCTCATGAGACTCAGAACCACTAGCTCAGCTGCCTTGGAATACCAGACCCTCAGAAACTATTGTTTTTAAGGTGCTGAGTTTGGGATAATTTGTTATATAGTCCAGGAAAACTAAAAAAAGCCACTGTGTTTCCTTGACCTCTTTAATATTAAAATAGGGCAATGCCTTTATTTCTGAATTATGGCTACAGTCAAGTTTGCATTGGATAGGGACTTTTCTATTCCTGGCTAGAAAATTTTAATTCCTTCTATTCAATTTTCTCCAAGTTCTGTGGGTTCCTCTTTTTTTTAAGTTTTTTTTTTTTTTAAAGGAATCTCTACACCCAACATGGGGCTCAAACCTACAACTGAGATCAAGAGTCATACACTCTACCGATTAGGCTAATCCGGCACTCCAAATTTTTGGCATTTAAAAAATATTTTTCTAGTAATTTAACCATTTCATCTAGGTCTTTAAATGTTAGCCCATAATTGCTCATAATACTATTTAATTACTTTTTTAAAGTTTCTTTATTTAAGGAATTGCTACCCCTAATGTGGGGCTTGAGCTCACAACCCCCTGAGGTCAAGACTTGTATGCTTTGACTGAGCCAGCCAGGCACCCACCCTTTTATGGGTTCCTCTTTTAACTGCAATAAAATTGCCACTTCCTCAACATTCCCATCAACACTATCCTATTCTTCTGACTCCTATGCTGTTTTGCTAGTTCTTTTTGGTTCCTAATTGGAGTTTCCTGCAAAGCTCTATCCTTGAAGTATTATGCTTTCCTCAGGTACTGGTCAAAAAGCCAGGAGCATAAAGTTACCACTCAAAAATGAGGTAATTGGGGGACACCTGGGTGGCTCACTGGGTTAAGCATCTTACTTCTGTTCTCAGTTCAGGTCTTGATCTCAAGGTTGTTTGGGCTCCAGGCTGGGCACGAAGCCTACTTAAAAAAAAAAGAAAAAGAAAAAGAAAAAGAAAAAGAGAAAGAAAAAGAAAAAGAGAAAGAGAAAGAAAAAGAAAAAGAAAAAGAAAAAGAAAAAAAGAGGTAACTGGGTAGGAAGGAGGAGATGGTTTTGTGAGTGAAGGGATGATGAAGATTTCAAGTTTTAGCCAAGGTACAGTAGAATGGTAGTGGAGACGCTCAGGGGCAGGATACTTAGGAGGTCTCCTTTTAGCAGAGACAGAAGGTGAGGCCTGACAGTAAATAAATGCAAAGAGCAGAGCAGTTCTGCTAAAAGCTAAGGTCATTTCTGATTCAATTTCTCATGCTCACCAAGGTCTATCAGAATCTTTAGAAATTTCTCATGGATTCCCATGGTCATTATTGTAGTCGAGACTAATGTTGGTGCTAATTAGGAGGATCAAATGACTGGATACATGAGCAACGGTCTGAAAACAGTAATCATAAGGGGAATTTAGTGTATAATCAAGCTAGAATAGTCCACAAAATTAACCTCATATACTTAATGACATATCATTGTTTTTATGCTACATATTTAGGCAAATATGTAATCAGTTCTATAAATTATTATATTATATATATTTTTCTTATAAAGAGCCAAACACAATTTTTACAGCTTTCCTCTTAGGAAACGGAACTTTCCCCATAGCATACATATTTTAGGACTTAACCATATACATTATAATGCTGTCATTTTTTTATTATGGGTTTTATGATCATCCCAGTTGGCAGTAAACTTTCCATCCCCTGAACTCCCATATCATTTTGTTTTACTGCAGTGAAGTTTATATATGGTGAAATGCAAAGATCTTAAAAATGAGTTTTTGTAAACATGAACACTCATATAACCACCATCCCAATCAAGTTATAAATATTAACATCACTCCAGAAAGTTCCTTCCAAGTCAATGATCCTCTCCCATGGGCAACCATTGCTCAGATTTCTATAAACCAGAAATTTATTTAACCATAAATTCATTTTGTCTGTCTTTGAAATTCTTATAAATGGAATTATACAGTGTATATTCTACAGGACTCACTTCTTTTACTACTATATTTTTGGGATTCGTTTTTACTCACTATATTTTTGGGATTCATTTATCTTGTTGCATTTATCTGTGGTTTATTCTTTTTTTTACTGCCCAGTAATATTCTCTTGCCATGCCATTTACCTATACATTTTTACAGCATTTATCCTTCTTACCTTGGAATGTGTGGTATAGTAGAGTACCCTACACTTGGCAGGTGCTCCATTAATATTTGTAAAGCAAATACATACATATGCTTCCTTCCTATCACAGAATTAGATATACATATATTCATTATAAAGTAGATCCTGGATCTGACTCCTAAATCTTTTCTCTATGGTTTACCCATGGTTCAGTATAAACTTTACTGAACTTTTCCTCAAGAGATCCTCAACAAAACTTACCAGTTACCCCCATTCCACACCTGGAAGAAACAATGCTAATAACACAATTATTGAGCGCTAAATATGTGCTAGGCACTGGTCTAAGCATTTCACATGCATTAACATATTTAATCCTCACAACTTACGATATAAGTGCTGTTACCTCCATTTCTCAGAAGAGAAAATTAGGGCAAAGAGAATAAACAATTTGCCTGCAGCCACACACAGCCAGAAAATGGTAGTTTATTTATTTATTTTAAAGTTTATTTATTTATTTTGAGAAAGAGAGAGACAGAGTGTGCAAGCAGGGGAGGGCCAGTGAGAGAGAGAGAGAGAGAGAGAGAGAGAGAGTCCCAAGCAGATTCCGAGCTGTCAGCGCAGAGCCTGACAGTGAGGCTCAAACTCAGGAACTGTGAGATCATGACCTGAGCCAAAATCAAGAGTCAGATGCCTAACTGATTGAGCCACCCAAGCACCCCTAAAATGGTAGAATTTAAATTCAGGATCTGTGCTCAGGAAGTCTAGCTCCAGAGCTTGTTTCACTAGGCCCTAAAGATGGCTGAAATTCTCTATCATGAAAACACAGGTACAAGCTGGGGTACAAGCAATGAATGCTACCACACAGCTAAGATGCCGAAAAAGGAAGATCCCAACACTGCTGGCAATGAAAAGCATCCCTTGGTATCTGGTATCTTTGACTTCTAGAAGAGAGGAACAACCAGCCCCATTTACAGGCTCTAAATCCTCTTATTTTTCCTAATCCCACAACCCTCACCTGGGGATCTGTCCTTCAGAAGTTTCAGTTCATCCTGTTGAAACTCAGTCTTATTAAAGCATAAACAAATATCAAGCCATCCATTATAGAAGCTGTTTCAATCAACAGAGCCTGAACAAACAAAAAGCTGTGCACTTAGTTACAAGGTCCAGTGGGGTCCACCTAACGCTTACAAAGAAAACGGGTGGCACACGTGGTGAATCCTTCAAGTGACCTTGGGCAAAATATCTCGGTTCTCTGGGTTTCAGTTTCCTCAATTATAAGATGATAGATAATCAATAAGGCAGGTCATCTATTTCACAAGATAATCTTTAAGGTTCTTTTGAATTCTAAAATGCTATGATTCTTCTCTGACCGAAAGACCATTCCAAATCCATCCTAAACAAAGGCTGCCAAGCTAATTCTTTAAGCACCCCTTTCTTCATATTACTCCCTTAGTAATGAAATCCAAAATTACTGCCTAATGCCTCTTACATAATCTTTTATTTCTTGGCCAAGTTTTCAAGATATCCATAAAAACGCCTCACTTATCTACCTTCATATCCAACTATTATTCATTACAGTTCTCGTTCCATTCAGGCTGGTCTTCCCACTGTCTCCTTTTCAAACACAATTCCCACCTTTTGAGCTTTTCCTCTCGTTATCTCCTACCACAGATCCTGCCAGAAATACTTCAGTTCTACCTCCTAGGGCTGAATCCAAGGTCTTTAATGAGGTCATGATTTTTTTTCTTCAGTAAGTCTTTCTTGACTTTTGTGATTTGTCCTTTTCTTCGATCAACACAAATGAACTGAATCTTTACAAGATGCAAGACCTGTGCGAGTTACGACTCCTATGGAAATCATTCCATTTTAGCCTGTACCAACCATGCACTCCGGGACAGGTTCTCGAACAGTTTCCTTTGACACTTCACCTAAGGCAAAGAAGCACGCACCACCAGACTCCTGCACCCACCAAAGCATCCAGCCCTGTATGGGGACACGGTGCAGGTGCGGGCAGCTGGGCCGCGGGGAGGTCGAAGGCACCAGGTGTGTGAAGTCACCCGGGTGACGCAGGGCCGGTCTACGCGCTGCCCGGGACCCAGCCACCTTTTCCAACAGGGCGTCTCCTCAGCCCGGCTTCATCCGCCTTGGCTCTGCCCGGCCTCTCAACGTCCAGGCTCAGGCCCCGCCGCTACCACGGCCTCCTCCTCAACACCTAACTCAACCCAACAGGTTCAGCAGCCCCCGACTCCCGGCATCCGGGTCCCCTGGGGCGGGGTCCCCACGGCCGGTGCGAGGCTGGAAGGGAGGGGGGAGGGGTGCGGCCCGAGGGGTGTCGCGCGCGGGGGCGAACGCCACTCACCGCTGCCAGACACCAGAGCCCGGGCTGCCCTGCGCGAGACGACGAGCGACGGCGACGATCGCTGGGCTGTGGTGCTACAGTGGCGGTGACCGGCACTTCCTGCCTCGAGAGGTAGACCGGAAAGCGCACCGGAAGGCGCGGCGAGATCCAACTAGGGACGGGGGGATGCAAGAGGGGTTCTCCCTCAGGACCGAGCGAAGGCCGCTGTGTCGGCCGAGGAGTGACGCTGCGGCGGAAGAACACAGCCTGGGCTTTAATCGTCTTCGGTGAACTGTTGCATCTGCTGCCGCATCCCCTCCTGCGTGCGGCTATAGCCCTGCGGCCCGCCCTCCTCCCCCTCCTCCTGCGGCGGGTTCACGCGGCCCTTCCGCATTCCTGGGCCGTAGGGCGCCCGGCAGGCCCTGGAATTTGATTCGGTGGGGCGGGGCGCGATCCCTCAGGATTTGGGGGGCCCCGGTCGCCGAAAGTGCCCCATCCTGGGCTCTCACAGTTGGCACATTAAAGTACAGCTCGGGTAGTTCCATTGAACTTGAAGTAAAACAACGAATTAGGGTGCGTCCCGCGTAATACTGGGGAAGGTAAGAGGGCGGCGGCGGGGCGGACCCCTGCCTGCTGGAAAACTCTTTCGTTTTCAACTGAGCTCCAGCCAGAGTTCTGTCATTTAGCCCTCAAATTATAAGGTTTATGGCCTTACAGACCACGGCTGGCCTATGACTGTTTCATTCCCCTTACAACCACAAGAAAGTTTTATTCAAAATATTTGCTTTCCTTTGGGTCAATAGATGACAATTATGCACACACATACATACGAGGGCACACACAGATTATAAAATGCTGTTTGTCAAAACAGGAAACCACGAAGCTACATTATAAAAGTTTTGTTCTACATACTATTTGTGCCTATAACCTTCAGTTCCCTCACCCTATAATAATATAGACGAATACCACTATTTCTGGGTAATGGAGAGTAAGCCAATAGCAAGCCTTTACTGAGCACTTGTGATTGCCTCAAAGTGTGCCAGATGCTGGGGAGAGGAATAATAGTCTTTCATATTCTAGAAATCTTTGATCAGAAATTCCTAGATGTTAGGAACCATGTGTTCAGCACCCGATAGCAATTCTTAAACAGCAGCATGTGTAAGCAAAACCTGGAAGGCTTAGTGAAAGACTCTTGAGCCTCAACCCCAGATACTCAGATTCAATAGGTCCAAGGTGAGGCGATAATTTGCATTTCTAGTAAGTACCCAGGGGATGCTGATGCTGTGGTCTTAATCTGAGTAACTGCCCAAGGTCCAGATAATTAGGGAATGCATTTTCTCAGAATTTGAAAAGCAATTTCTGAAACATCACACCTGGTTCTAAAATAATTACTCTTTCCTATGGCCGCAATCTGCTCTTTGGTCCAACAGTATTTTTTAACACTCAAAATCAAAAGAACTTGGCTTCTTTAGGTCTTTGGCATAGAGCCCTTCAAGTATGGTCTATTACCATTCCATAAGCCCTCACCTTGGCCAGCTTAGTTAAGATGATAGCTGAGGGACTCTGACTGTACTTTGACTTTAATCTCCGTATTTGTTTATATTACGGCTTTCCAATACAAGTCACTAACCACATGTGGCAATTTAAATTAAAAACTCAGTTCCTCAGTTATATTAGACACATTTTAAGTGCTCAATATATGTGGCTAGTGTCCTTATTGGAAAGCACAGAGAGCATTTCTATCATCACCAAGTTCTACTGGAGAGCTCTGTTCGAAAAAATAATTCTAGGGTATATTGTTCTTTAGATTCAAAAGAAAAACATAATATTTATTAACAAAAAGCCAATTATCTAAATATCTAGCACTTGGGTGATGGCTAATTAAGGCATATCCTTTTCAAAGAGAATTGTGGTCATTAAAAAGAATGGTAACAAATAAAAAAGGTGGCTATGCCAAAACATGAAAAATAATTTAAGATACATTAAACTAAAAAGTTGTTATTCATTACAACTATAAAATGTATATGGACAAATAAGACATTATGGCACAGAAATCTAGTGTGAAGGATACAGGGACTTAAAAAATAAAAAGATAAAAAAAACGGGGATGTGGCTGGGTGGCTCAGTAAGTTAACCATCTGACTTCGGTTCAGGTCATGGTATCTCAGTTTGTGGGTTCAAACCCCGCCTCAAGCTCTGTGCTGACAGCTCAGAGCCTGGAACCTGCTTCAGATTCTGTGTATCCCTCTCTCGCTGCCCCTCCCCCATTCTCACTCTGTCTCTCTCAAAAATAAACAAACATTAAAAAAAGAAAAAAGATACAGGGCCTTGGAAGTTTAAGAGCAAGTAGAAATGGGAGACGCAGCATTGGGAAAACTGGGCATTTCTTCCATGTGGGGTTATTTCCAGCAGTGCTTTCAAGAACAATAAAAAACCAGGTTTCAGGGAAACCAAGAAATTGTACACTAAAGGAGGACCTAAAAAGACACAAACAAGTCTAATTATTGGATCTACTCAGGAAATCTAAAAAACTACTTGAGCATCTAGTTGGTACCAGGAAACTGATAGGCTTAATATATATTTTCATTAAATCCTTATTACAGCCCTTTAATATAATAATACTCTAGTTTGAGCTAATTTACTATCAAACAAATGTGGACCTTTCTCCTAACCTCAGCCTTTTACTTAATCTCCAGCTACCATTAAACTCCTATCACCTATCCTTTCCTTTTTTCAGAGGGAGAAGTATCCATTTTCATTTCTCTAAGGATAATCCTACAACATGTGATCTAGGTTCTAGCCCTTCCTATCTCTTGGATATAATTCGTTTCACTGATTTTTTCTTCCAGTTTGTCTTTTTCCTTTGGCTTGAATCTCTACAGATGAGCCCATTGATCCTGAACTTCCTTTCAAGCTTCTCTTCATTGCCAAGCTTCAGACCCCCCTGCCACCCCCCACTGGTAAACAGAACAACTTTTGAATACCTACTGTGTGCCACACCATTTAACTTTAGTGTTTCTACTTTTCACAACATGCTTGAAGGGTACCATCCCTTTTATAGGTGATGAAACTGACACAAGTGACCTGCCCAAGGATACAAAACTAGCCAAATAAGAGACGGAATTCACTCATTCAAGTGTGGCTCTAAACCCCATACTGCTCTTAGTCACAAAAAGTGCTGCTTTATATATTAATAGATTATGTTCCTATTATGAACCAATAGTATTACTTCCATTTTACAAATGAATAGAGGTTGAGGGAATTTAACTTACCTAAGGTTATGAAGCAATGTAGCAAAATGGGATTAAAATGCAGATCAGCCTGATCCCTAAACCTTGGCATTGTCTACCATTTCATGCTGCACCATGGATTCTGCATTCAAAACTCTAACAGATCTAGCAAAGGTGACCAATGACTTACTCTAGTGGCCTCATTTAAAGTTTCCTATACTCAACTCTTCTGTGTCTTAACACTGTTGACTAACCTCCTTTCTCTTGAAACTATTCACTTGGTTTCCACAGTACTGTTTTTGTGGCTCTACCTCTCCAAGTCCTTTTACCATCTTCTGATCCTCACTTTTCTGCATATCTGTAAGTCTAGGTGTTACACCACTTGTCCCCTCTCTCTTCATACTTTGTAGGAAATGGTTGCCTTTCCTTTTCAGAATTTGATTTTACTAGCTTGGCTTTCCTCCCGTTTTTATCCCAGTAGCACTCATCAATTCCTGCTCTTGAGTCATAGGCTCCTTGATCAAGTAAAATTTGGGCCCTTAAGTCCAAATGATAATATAATTATAAGCAGGTAGGTAAGGATGCAGTAGGTTGGTTTCATGAGAACCTTTGGAATGTAGGACTTTCATAATGGAGACTAGTTTTATCAGTCAAATCCTTTTGGAGTAGATGTTTTAGCTTTTTATTGGCAATTATCTTGCATAAGCAAAGCCTAGTTACTATATGGAGAATGCCATTACTTTATTAGGAGACTTATTCATTCAAGGGAGACCATTCATTGTTCCTAATGGAAGCTGGCTCTTTGATAAGTTATTTGAAATGAAAATGCAGATACTGTAAGACCTTATTTTAGTAGATGAGATCACTTTGTTTCTGTAGTGGAAAGAATGTTATTTGGAAATTTATTAAAAGCAGAAGTGACCATTTTTTCAGTTGAAATGGAAATTCAACAAACAGGATTTTAGCATCAAGGCTATGAGCCTAGAGAAAGTATTTTGCTTAACAAACTGAATGAAATTCAGAAACACATAAAGGGCAAACAGTTAAAGTAGGTGCGAAGATTCTAACCTTGAAGGGGGCAGAAGCAGTCTTGCTCTTAGACTTTCTACTTCTCCTCTTTAAAGCTGGCTGCACCAGATTAAAGGATCTCGCACACCTATCCTGTTGAGCGCAAAGATCTGCTGCCTTGAAGGCATTCAGTAATTGTTTATTGAATGAGGTAATATCTTATTAATAATAGCATAAAACACAAAGTTATTGGAGTAATTGTCAATTACTCATCTTTGTAGGCTGTCAACTTTTTAACCACCTTTCCTCCCCAACATTTCAAAGTCTTTTTAAAACTCATGAATATTGGAGAATTAGAGTTTTGAACCCTGAAGCAAATGAAACGCTACCACTTCCTGATTAACTCTGAAATAGTCCTGCACTTCTGCAGATAGCAGAAGTTATTTTTAGGATTGAAATAATGATCTCACTTTCCCAGGCATGCAGCTTCAGCTGTTTTGATTGTGGGCAGGTCAGGAATGTCCAAAATTCATACATGGACTCATGGTGAATCTCTACATAAACAAACATGGTATTTCAATAGGGGCTGTTGTATTAAAGAGAAACTACATACAATAAAAAATACTGGATTGTATTTCCAACGTTTTGAAATTCAATACAAAAAAATCTTTTTGGTAAGAAGCATTCCATAAAATCTTTAGAGCTAAAATAGTTTTAAAAATTAGGACAAATTAAAATTATACTCAGTGGCCTGGTCTAATTTTAAATGATGTGATGTAATACACAAAAGCTTAGAACAGATATAGAGGCATGTTGACAGATACGTAAAATTTAAAGATTTAAAGCTACCAAAGCTAGCTTTGTTTCTGCAAATTTTATAGAAAATTATTTTTAAAACTGAAAGACAAAGTGCAAGAAACCCAATTACGGCAGTTTAAACTGGATTGCTCTGGGAAGGGGAGGAATAAATAATAGATATAGGATTGTTAGAGAAATTAGATTGAGTAAGGGAGAGGTCTAACAACCAAGGCTTTGCCTTGTCTACCTTTCTTTGGAAGAAGCAACTAACAAAAGCCGATTTTGGTAAATAAGTTTTAAACAAGCAAGTTTTTATCATAAAGTTTAATTATGGTTCAGAAAAAATTGAGTGAATAACTTTCTCTGAAAAAATATACTGACTCTGTGTAGACTGCAGTTATTGGAGGGGGAGGGGCTGGTAAGTAAAATTGCCCTATTTTCTATTCTGAAAATTCAAAAAGTCCCATTTCCAGTCTGAATATAGAGGTGCCCCAAATGGCTGAGAATAAATACAACAAGAAAGGCAAAAGCTGCAAAGCTAAGGGCATGCAACAGACTCTAAGAGAACATCTCAGAAATACCCAAAGTGGCAACAGGGAACGTTTGGCTGGAATTTGAAGTTCTTTTCAGTCATCTTTGTCTTTTGCTCCATGCTTAAGGATGCGCGTGAACTCAATGTAATTGAAATTCCCCTTTTTGTCGATAGGCGCTTCTCTGTACAGCTCGTCCACCTCCTCGTCCGTAAACCGGTCTCCCATCGTTGTCAGCAGCTCTCTCAGGTAGTCTTCCTGGATGGTGCCTAAAGAATAAAGAACTGGGGATCAGAATATGTACTACTCTGAGGATTGAATACAGGGAACATCTACACTTGACCAAGCATATCGTTCTTCATGTTAAGAACTATAAACTTGCAAATATATGAAATATGGATCTCCACATGCTTAAGGCAGCCTCAGCAGACAGTTGCCTAGACAATGCCCAGCTGCCTAGCTCTATCATCTGCTCTGTTCTATCATCTTCCCTGTACAAGTCTTCATAATAGGGCCTAAACCTACACCTAAACAACAGCAGTAAAGTATGATTAAGGAATCTAAGCCTCATGGTTCCTTAAAGTACCATGAATGGTCACGCTTAGTCTTTTTTTTTTTTTTTTTAAATAAGTTCTATGGCCAATGTGGGGCTTGAACGCACAACCCCAAGATATCAAGAGTCACATCGTCTACCAAAGGAACCAGCCAGGCACCCCTGGTCACACTTATTCTAGAGCAATTAACACTAAAATTAATACCGTATCATAAATATCAATAAAGTGCTTCAGTGGAAAGAATACTGAAGTCCCAAGGTCCAGTTTTTTTGTTTTTTTAAAGATTTTTTTAAAGTAATCTCTACACCCAACATGGGGCCCAAATTCACAACCCTGAGATCAAGAGTGGAATGCTTTCCCAACTAAGCCAGTCAGGCACCCCATGACATTGGTATTTTTAAAGGGTTCTTCGAGTAATTCACATCATGATTAAGAGCCACTAATGTACTAAAGCAAAGCTGATAAATGACCAAGAAATTCTGAAATTCATGAAGTAAAAAGAAAAATGTGAATATTCTTTTTTTGTGAAATTAAGCTAAAACACTGATGATATATTTCCTATAAAATGAGTTTAAACTATAAGGTCAGTTCACGAAAGCAACTCTAGACTTACGGGGTTTTTGCTCCTACATTTAAAAAAGTTATTTAAATGTTAGACTTTCAGCTTGTAGAAATAAATCCTCATCCCCAGCCAAAGCATTCAACTATCATATAAACCTATCATCAACGATGTGCAAGGAGCTGTGGCAGGTGCTAGAAGGGGTTACAAAGATGGGAATATAATGCTGTTGAAGACAGAGCCACGGCTCTGGGTGTGAGGATAGATTTTTGTGAGGACTGGGAATAAGTATATACCTAAAACAGAAGGCCAGGAGAGAGAATAAAATACTTTAGATGTGGAAAGAAAGGACAGGCTTTAAGTTTCCTGGAACCAGGAAAAAATATTATTTTAATAAAAACACAGGTAAGGCTCTATAAAGAATGGACCATTGAGAGGAATCTGAAGAATGGATAAGATATTTTGAGAGAGTCAGAATGTGAGCAGGGGAGGGGCAGAGAAAGAGGGAGAAGCAGAATCTGAAGCAGGCTTCAGGCTCTGAGCTGTCAGCACAGAGTCCGGGACTCGAACTCAGGAATGGCGAGATCATGACTTGAGCCGAAGTCAGATGCTTAATGGACTAAACCACCCAGGCGCCCCTGGATACAATATTTAACTCTTTTAAGGCTTTATTCCCTGCCATTAAAAAAAGTAACAACTGCTCACAGTAAAAAGCTCAAGCAATAGGAGAAGTGCCTTTAGGAGAAAAAAAATAAGTTTCCTCTGCCTTTTCCTTCCCATACTCCATCCCTTCCAGGTATAACTGTTAAGAATTCCAGTTTTAAGGGGCGCCTGGGTGGCTTAGTAGGTTAGGCGTCTAACTTCGGCTCAGATCATGACCTCATGGCTGGTGAGTTTGGGCTCTGTGCTGACAGCTCAGAGCCTGGAGCCTGCTTCAGGTTCTGTGTCTCCCCTCTCTCTCTCTGCCCCTCTCCTACTTACCTTCTCCCTCTCTCTCCTTCAAAAAATAAACATTTAAAAAAATTAAAAAATTTAAAAAAGAACTTCAGTTTTAAGAGGGAGAAGGTGATATGGTAAGGAAGATACAGAGGGAGCAATGGTAGAGGTAAGTTAGGACAACAAGGCATGGAAGAGCTGGGAAGGAGGTTAGGAAGATGAGACAGGAGGATGGTACACCTGAGAAGGCCTAAGGGGGCCATTACTATGTGGAGACCATTGCTTCCAACAGCAGACTATGCTTGGACTATTTAAAACAGTCCAAGTAATACGTAAATAGAGGGTGTGCCTTCCTTCTCAAAACAATTGCCATGTGAGTTATGCCCTTATGTTTCCCTTCTATGCACTTCTGCCATAGGATCAAGCATTCATGTAGTTAATTTTGTGGTTTTTTGAGAGTTTAGTCTATGCCAGCAGTGTGCTAAGCACTTTGTATAAATTATCTCATTTCCTCATTTAATCATCACAACCACACTATGAGGTAGGTTATATTAATGCCCATTTTATAGGTAAGAAAACTGAGACTTAGAAAAAGTTAAGTAACTTGCCCAAAATCACATAGCTACCATATAGAATAGGTATATAAAACCAGGGAGTCTGATTCTAGAGCAAAAAGTTAGACACTAGATTTGAATGATCTCAGAGCTGAGAGGTACCTGATAAACAAATACAGGACTGTAGGTATCATGGCCTAGAGCAATTTATACTTTATCCAAGATTGCCCCCATAAAAGTTACTCATTCAACACAATTACTGACAGCCTAACCATTATGGAGTTATTCTAGTAAAAGAGTAACGTAAGTTTCCTAGAGACGTTCCAAATACACCTATTAAATTGTAAATTAAATACTGAAGGGGAAAGGCAGTAAAATGAGTGATTAACATCCCATAGGAAAAGCCTGTCCAAAAAACAGGTATGGAATAAACCTGAGGGTATTATGTCATCATATTTCAAGTTATTATATGTTTTAGTTACCACAACTAAAAATTAAATCACTTAGTAATTAAAGGTTACCTCAGACTTACCAGTTGCTTCTTCATCAAAGCAAGCAAAAGCATTTCTGATGACATCTTCCGGATCTGTGCCGTTTAACTTTTCACCAAACATCGTGAGAAACATGGTGAAATTTATGGGCCCTGGAGCCTCATTCATCATGGCATCTAGATACTCGTCAGTTGGATTTTTCCCTGAATAAAAAAGAGGGAAATAATTTTAATTACATCACAAAATGCACCAAGTAATCATCACAGTAAACATTCTGACAAGAAAGATTATCATTTATACAGTTTAATATGTATTCATAATAGCAAAACTATTTGGGAAAAAGTCTTCTCAGTGAATAAGGCCTGTATTAAGAGTCTAGAGATAGTATGCTATTCTGTTGGGATGACAGGAGAAATAATATTGCTCTCATAATCAGTATCCGTGTTTGCAACACACACACACACACAGCTGGTCCCCAGCCCAATCCTGAGGCCTGGCCAGAAATTTGCAGGTGGTCCAAGGGCCACTCTTTGGGAAACACTGTTCCAGACTCTGAATCTTAGTAAACTACAATATCATTAGACTGGCTTCACAGGCATTACAGAAATTCTATTTATAATATTAGAGTTGATCATTACCCAGGGAGGCAAGCATATCATGTAAATCTTCCTTGTCAATGAAACCATCTCTGTTCTGATCAATCATGTTGAAGGCCTCTTTGAATTCCTGAATCTGTGACTGGTCAAACATGGCAAACACATTGGATGTTGCGCGCTGGGGGCGCTTCTTGGTGGTCTTGGTCTTTGCCCTTTTGCTCGACATGGTGGCGGTTAAATCCTAATTAGGAAGGGAAATTAAAAAAACATAAAGGTTAATAAAAAGTAAACTGCATCAAACTGCCTGACATGTCTGAGCTACTTAGAGATGTGCCTAAAAACTACTTATCAGGACAGTATGACTTAGCAAAAATCTGTCTCAACTAATCAATACTATTACTTACAGAACCAAACTACAGAGAGTAAAACCAGACTCATGCTTTGAGTTCACTCATCCTTAGTAGTCGTAACGTCTAACAAACAGTCCATCACTAACATCAAATTCCAAACTATACCCCACATAAATTCAAAGCTCAGAGAATATCAGCAAGATTGCATGTCCCCTGTGCTGCAGTATAGCCAGGTAAGTCCTGATGACTAAATCTACTGTTTGATAACAATATAGAAAACAAGAAACCAAAAATATGTAGGTACTCGGGGGAAGCAGTACTGGTTCTATACTTCAGCGCTGTGGTGGTACTGGGGAATACTAGTTCATCTTCAACAGGTCTATCCCACAGCCCTAGCCTAAACTTGCTGTCCCATTCTAAGGTAGACAGAAAGTAGGAAGACTAATTGATGGCATAGGTCTTCATCTCTTAATCTCCATTGTCAAATGGCATTCTTCCACTTGCAACTAACAATTTTTTGCACCCTCACTTTGGAATAAAAGTAGTTCACAAAAGATATTTGTTGAAGAGCTAACTGGAAAGCATAAAAACTATGAATTCACCTATAATTTTTACTGATATTTCCACTCTATCAAAACCAATTTCTTGCACACAGCCAAGGTAAATCACTTGAGGTGTGATTAAATTCTCTAGACAAAAGTCATAGCACAACAGTTTTTAAAGCTATTGTTGTTTTTAAGTTTTAGAAAACATTTTTAAGAGCTAAGGAAACTACCTTTACTCTCTAATAATCTAAACTTATCCCTGTAAAAGTCAAGTTAAAAATAAAAAGAATGCCTAATAATAACTGAAATGAAAAGGCAATTTCCTTTTCAACACTCAATCTTTTAAAAGACTATAAAAATTTGTTTGGCGTTAAAAATCCCATAGTCCTCAGATAACAAAATTTTACCGTACCATCCTTCAGAGCTGAGGTGGCGATGGTAGTCTGCAAAACCTCTAACCAGTGAGACTAGGTCACTGTATTGAGTTATATTCTTCCAAGCAGGCCTAAAATAGGCACTACTGATTTCACTCTCTGACCAGGATAACAATTTTAAAGCTTACGTTCTGAAAACAACATTTAGCTATGATGTATCAAAACACTATGCCCTTGCTCTAAAAATAAATCTGTGGCCTGCAAAGAATGAAGTCCTACCTAGATCTCCCCGCAAAGTGACCTTAGAACACAATGCTTCTTATGAGTTTAAAAAGTTGTTTCCTACATTCTTCCCGATTATACCACATCACCCAGACTAAATTCAATTATAGAAATAATGAGAAAAGCTATGCCTCAGATTTTTTTTAAAGCTAAATCTGTTCTCAGATTTTAGCAGGAAATTCCACAAAGGAGAGTCACAAATTCCAGTCCATCCAATATAGCACTCGGTGATACACTGGAATGTGCTGTTGGTAAGATATACACTACGCGACCTAGAAGTTATGATACACGCTTCTCCCTAATTTCCAAGTTTCCTTTAATCACAATTTGTGTGGCTGCCTTTCAAAATTTATCAGCACCCATTCGTGAATGCCTGTTTTCACTCTGTAACACCGTTTGAGGCAGCAAATACCATTATCTAATATTTCCCCTCTATTCTAAATGTACTTTTAAAAACTAGAAAGAGTTACAGTGTATATTATTCTACCATCTTTTAACTGTACGCAAGGACTTTGGGTGAGTGACTGAGACCAATGAGTGGCACATATTTATCAGTCCACCTCCCTTTGCTATGTCTTTGTAAACCAAAGCATGTCTTTAAAAATCATTGGTTTTGTTTGACAACATTGTCTTCCCCTCATGAGACAGGAATGTCAGTTATTTTAAGAACAAAGAAACTGATGAGAATTCTAGGTCAGATGGTTGACACATTTTTTAATCTATAAAAACTCAGAATACTAAATTTGATGGGAGTCCTCCAGGTACCTTTACATAAAGTTATATATAATATATATTTTTTAATTTTAAAGCATTTCCCATTAGTGATTCTTTTAATCATGCATTCCTTAATTTGTATTCATTGTAAAAACAGTTTGTAAAAGTTATAAAGGTTCCCCCCCCCCTTTGGTCAGCACTGACCTTGATCTTCCATAGAACTTTTCTTTAGCTCAATCAATACTTAATCATCAATCTTTAATATGATCAATGAATTACACAAATGTGCATCAAATGTCACTAGTGTTGAAAAACTACTGAAGAATTAAGAAATGTAAGGCAAGTGTCCTATCTTCAAAAGGTGAAAATATAGTTGGGGAAGCAACTATAAAGAAATGAAATGAGGGGCGCCGGGATGGCTCAGTGAGTTGAGCGTCCAATTTTGGCTTGGGTCATGATCTCACGGGTTGTGAGTTTGAGAGTTTGAGACCCACGTTGGGGTAGCTGCTGTCAGTGCGGAGTGCGCTTTGGATCCTCTGTTCCCTGCTCTCTCTGCCCCTACCCAGCTCACGCTCTCCCTCTCAAAAATAAATATATATTTTTTAAAAAAGGAAATGAAATGATTGGTTAAATTTATGAAATGAGTCATAGTTTTAATTCCTTAAGTAGAACTCTCAAGTTAAAATAATGTGTGATAACAATGAAAAATAATTCAAGGTGATACATGATTATTAAATACTGTGAGTTGAGGAAGATCTTTGTTTCTAAAAGATTGAAGTGGTGGGGGAAGGCCCTGAAAAATCCTGTACCATTTAGAAGCTAAGAGATATCCTTAGAATTAAGAGATTCAGTTGGTAGTTTTCATTCTAAAAAATAAAGATAATTAATTCTACCAAAGAGTGGCAGTATAATAATGTTAGGTAAGTTACTACCTGGGCCTTTTTCAAGCAGGTTGTGCTCTTGTCCAGGAGTTTATCTCACACCAGAAACTAGGAACCTTTCAGCAAAAGGGAGTTCAGCTTCACAGTATTTGTTCTAAAATACAGAAAGTGTAGGGGCACCTGGCTGGCTCAGTCGGTGGACCGTGCAACTCTTGATCTGGGGTTGTGAGTTCAAGTCCCATGTTGGGTGTGGAGATTACTTAGAAAAAGAAAATAAAATCTTTAAAATTTAGTTTTTCCTACCAAACTAAAAGTATGGGAGCCATGTCAGACACTGTGTTATGATCGCAAAGAGCAGATCATTTATGATACTGTTACTGTCCTCCTTGCTATGATTCTAGTTTGTTATCCATTTTGACTTTCCCCCAAACAAGTGAGACTGTAACTCTATGTAACAAGCCTTCAGCAAATGCACAACTCTCATAGAAATTTAGAAAGCTAGGGTAAAAAACATTGAATATATTTCATGCATCAATGTAAATATTCTTTATTTAGGATGAGAAATGTAAACATCTGAGATTTTCAAGTTATAGGATTCTCACCCATTTGAAGTTAGAGTCTGGAGTTTGTTTTTGGAGCATTTAATGAAAGATCTTTCATGTGAAGGCATATTTGTTGTATGAAACTTTAAAGCAGGGAAACTTGCAGAGCAGGCCTCTATGAAATATGAAAGGATTTCTGATGCACAAGAAAATGAAACATAGTCAATGGTGGTCAACAATATTCGGTTTACAGATCTAAAGGAGTATAACCTTGTTTTAAATCGGGATGGTAAGTGTTGGGAGCAATGAATTTGTGTATTTGTGTGTGTGTGTGTGTTTAGCATGATCAAATAGGAAGAAACTCAATTCAGGGTTATGACAAAAGAAGGGATACAAATCATGTAAGGAAAGGGGCACCTGGGTGGCTCAGTCGGTTGAACATCCAACTTCAGCTCAGGTCATGATCTGAAGGTTAGTGAGTTTGAGCCCCACATTGGGCTCTGTGCTGACAGCTAGCTCAGAGTCTGGAGCCTGTCTTCATGGAGCCTGTCTTCAAATTCTGTATCTCCCCCCGCCCTCTCAAAAATAAATAGAACATTAAAAAAAAACAAATCATGTAAGGAAAATATTAGACTATATAAGTGGTAGAAGAAAAGTCAATGTCCTCAAAGAAGCTTTTTCCACCACACCAAAGGCAACCGGAAGATTTTTCAGAATCTCGAAGTACTATGGTTTGATTTATAAAATAATATTAATCCATACTAATATTACACTTTATTACTCTGGTTCGAATTCTAGAGTCTAGCATTTATAAAGTGGTAATAGATATAAAATAATCTAGAGATTTTTTTTTCAGTTTTTTGAACTGACAGTTTCACAGGAAGTACCATACATTCTTTAAAGAAAAACTCCCATCTTTGAAAACACTTCGTAGTGTGGTAGCATGTAGTATCTGCTTTCCAAATCCAGACCAAATTACCTCTCATTTATCAATGTACTTTCCGCTCTAGCTAAGTATATGTGATTTTTTTGGTGCCAACCGCAGGTTTTTAGCAATATATTTTCAGGTTAGTGCTTATATTCCAAAAGAACCGAGTTTTCAATTCCTATGCAAACTTCCGGTTAAAGGTTGGATTAGATCTGTTAGACAGCCACACCCAAAAAGTTCTCAGCACTTGACAAAGGCAATTAGTTGTCAAATTCACTTGCCAGTAAAGCCTCACTCTTGAAAACGGAAAGCTTTTCTTGTTAAGTTTTATCAAAAGCCTTCCAGAACATGAAACAGTTTTAAAAAATACTTTCTTCACCTTCAGATATAAAACATTTTGCACTTAAGTTAAAATCTCAACTGAACGCATTTTTATTTCTGTTCCAAAGTTTGTTTTAAGAACTGATAGATACTTCCATATACCAACTCAACTACTTTCAAAAGAAACACTCTGGCAAATTGACATAACCCGAAGTCTCCACCCAAAAGGAACATGGTATTGTAGTTTGGAGTTTTCTCAAGCGCAAACTACACCCTCAACCTCTCTTTGTAAAATATCACTAAAAAAAAAAAAAGTTCTAATTACAGAAGTGGATGCTGAGCTGAGGCTAATTTGAGTTGGTTATTCCTACTAAACGTAGCCACACAGCTGCTGCAACAACAGCTGCAACACAGGGGGCACTGGGCTTGGGTTTTTGCGCAAACTCTCCTGAATCCGGCAAGTTTACGTTAGAATCTAAACATAGTCCAGGAGTCAGCGCCGCTGGGCTCGGGTTTCGCAGGCCCGGCTGTCGCCCAAGATCGCGGCGCCAGCGAGCTAAACCACACTTCCCGACCTCCGAGTTTGAGCAAAGGGACAAGGTCCGCGCCTCGGCTACTTCCGGGCGTGGCCTTCGATCCCGGAGCTGGCCCTCGGGCTCGAAACCAGGAACCCACTAGTACACCTGCCCAGGTGCATTCCCAGCTCCGGTGGCCCGCCGCTGCCCTCCCAGCCGCACCATGGAGATGGGCCCCCGCGATGGACCTCGCGCGCCTAATCACGAGCACCACTCACCCTGCACAGCCGCCAAGAATCCCAGCACTTCAGTAACCCCTTCGCTGCCCTCGCTGCAGCTATCAACACTCTTTTATTCCCAGACCCCCCTAAAACCGACACTTCCGGCCTCTGCTTAACAAACCGGAAGGAAGCCTAGTCACCATTGTCGGCCGACAGAGTGGGCCTGACTTAATAGAAAGACAGCGGGTGGGGGGAGTTGCCAGTGTGCTAGAAGGACGCAATTTTGAACGAGTGCACAGGAAGGAGCATAGAGCAAGCGACTTAGAACATAGAAGAATGTGTAATGGTTCGTTCGTGTAATGGTTTGACTGAGTTTCATCTTTTTATACCGCCTAGTACAATGTAGGCTTCCCCCCCCTTTCCCGTTTGCAAATGGGTGAGCCTGCCTTGTAGGTTTGCCTCCCAGCACATTCCAGGCCGCGGCCAGGGGCGGGGCCCAGTAAGCCCAAGTCCTTGTAGGGACAAAGCGCAGAGGGCTGCGCGGCCCACGTGACCCGCTCTCGCGCGGCTCCGAGCGCCAGGCCCCGGCTGCCGGGCGGTCGTGCGCCTGCGCACGCGACTCACTCTGGGCGTGGGTCTCAGTCTGTGAGGCCCCCGGATAGGAGGTTCTATTTCTGTGTAGGGTGCTGTGTTTCGAAGGGTCCCACCCCTTCTACACTGGAGCAGACTTTCTCAAGTTCCCAGGGTCCTCAGCCAAGTGGCCACTACCTTTTCGGCCCGGGCGGATGTCATGAGGTCACGAATGATGAAGACTTCCTCCCTCTTCAAAACCGTTTGCTGTTATTTTCCCCACCAGAGCCCCGATTAACAAGGAGACACGGGACGTGACTAGGAGGGAAGACAGGCGACCAGCAAGAGCTAACTAAATCTTGCTACCCTCTCTCTCACTATGAAGCGGACCTGCGGTTTCATGAAAATAGGAATAAACAGTCCGGCTTGTGTTTTTCTCAGCTCTCCTTTTCTTGGACAGCTTCTAACAGTGCATCTTGTTAAAGGAAACCCGCCCCAGTTCTGTCCTTTTCCATCCAAAGTCTGGTGAGGAAGACAGTGGTGCTGGTCACCTCAGCTCTCTGAGCTCTGCTACAGATGGAGTGAGTTGGATCCGATAATACTCAGAATCATCATCCCAGCACTGGGGTTTAATGCCTATTTTGACTCGCGTGGCCAGAACAGTTCTGACATTGGGGGTGGGTATGGTTTTGGCCTCTCACTTGAATCACCCTACTAAAAAGAAGGTAAAAGCTGCAGAATAATGTATTCTAAATGTTAATAAACTACAACTTCAAGGATCTCAGGAACATTTTATCTATTAACTAATAGCATATTCCAAGCTTAACATGGAGGTAAAAATCACTGAAAAATAAATAACTGCCCTAATTCTATAATGTGAGTGACACAAAGATGATTAGTTTCCTAAATGGCCTTGATAATAAGAATCACTGAGGTGCTGGTTAAAGATACAAAATACTGGGTGCCTTATCTCCAACCTAATGATTCAGAATCTTTTTAGAGCAAGTCCTGTGAAGCGATTATTTCACTGGTGTGCTAAGTAACTTAACACTTGGGGATGCAGAGCTAGACAGCTTAGGGCCTAAGACTTAGGCAGTGACAGGGCCAAGTCCAGATGGCTTAATGGTGGGGGACTGCAGTTTGGCTTCTGAGTCTGACTTGGGCAGCAGTGTGAGCACCTTGCAGTGCACTCACACCTCCACTGAGTGGTGGCCTGCCACCACAAAGCTGTGGAGCCTTCCAACTACTGTCCTTGTCTTCAGAAAGAAAACTTTAACCCACAAATAGTTTAGTCTTCTCAGCTCAAAAGGAAGCAGCAGGGTTCTTTTGTTTCTCCAGTGTCAGATAATTGCCTTGTTTACCTTTCTTTCCACTTTATCAGTCAACAGGTATTACACAGCCACTGCATTTCCAAGAGATGTGGTGGGTATTGTGGTTTATGCTTTTTGAAATAGATAGAATATCTCTTTTTGAAATAGAATATAGTTGGGGGAGAGGGAGTAGAAAGGATTGCAAAGGCACAAGGAGTATCAGGGAACAGTTGTAAAACATCATTACAGTACAATTAGGTAAGGCTCATATAAGGAACACAGAGGAGGAAATAAACCTGTTTAGGGATTTGTGGAAGGTGGCTCCTAGAGGACTATTGAAGAGCTGATTCTAAAAGTCAGTGGGGAATGGCACCTGGCTGACTCAGCCTGTAGAGCATGCAACTCTTGATCTGGGGTGGTGAGTTCAAGCCCCACACTGGGCTTAGAGCTTACACTTTAAAAAAGGAGTTAAAAATAAAAATTAGAAGTTGTTTAAAAAAGATCAGTGGGAAAAGAGAGGAAGAGGTTCCAGGCAAATGGAGGAGCACGCCTAATTGTCTGAAGGTGATCAAAGGAACTGGCTGATAGAAGATGAACAGGAATTGTATGGTCAGTGTTCATTCATTCATTTATTTATTCCACAAGTAACTCTGGGTATACATAGGTTAGCAAGCCAGTGTGGAAAAAAAAAAAATCTTGATAAAATGTTTTTCCCACGTCTATCTAATATACTGATACTTAATTGGGGTTTTTTTTTTTTTGGTTTGTTTTTATCTTAGCTCTTTCTTTTTTGTTAATTAATTAATTTTTAAATTTATATCCAAGTTAGTTAGCATATAGTGCAACAATGATTCCAGGAGTGGATTCCAGTGATTCATTCCCTATGTATAACACCCAGTCCTCATCCCAACAACTGTCTTCTTTAATGTCCCTTCCCCATTTAGTCCATCCCCCCTCCCACAACCCCTCCAGCAACCCGTTTGTTCTCTATATTTAAGAGTCTCCTGTTTTGTCCCCCTCCCTGTTTTGATATTATTTTTGCTTCCCTTCCTTTATGTTCATCTGTTTTGTGTCTTAAGTTCCTCATATGAATGAAGTCATATGATATTTGTCTTTCTCTGACTAATTTTGCTTAGCATAATACCCTCTAGTTCCATCCGCATAGTTGCAAATGGCAAGATTTCATTCTTTTTGATTGCTGAGTAGTACTCCATTATATATATATACCACATCTTTATCCAGTCCATCAATGGACATTTGGGCTCTTTCCATACTTTGGCTGTTGTTGATAGTGCTACTTTAAACATTGGGGTGCATGTGCCCCTTTGAAACAGCACGCCTGTATCCCTTGGATAAATACCTAGTAGTGCAATTGCTGGGTCATAGGGTAGTTGTATTTTTAATTTTTTGAGGAACCTCCATATTGTTTTCCAGAGTGGCTGCACCAGTTTGCATTGCCACCAGTACTGCAGAAGAGATCCTCTTTCTCCACGACCTCGCCAACATCTGTCATTACCTGAGTCGTTAATGTTAGCCATTCTGACTGGCGTGAGGTGGTATCTCATTGTGGTCTTAATTTGTATTTCCCTGATGACGAGTGATGTTGAGCATCTTTTCATGTGTTGGTTGGCCATCTGGAGGTCTTTGGAGAAGAAGACGATTCATGTCTTTCGCCCATTTCTTCACTGTATTATTTGTTTTTTGGGTGTTGAGTTTGATAAGTTCTTTATAGATTTTCATGCTAACCCTTTATCTGATATGTCAGTTGCAAATATCTTCTCCCATTCCATAGGTTGCCTTTTTAGTTTTGCTAATTGTTTCCTTTGCTGTGCAGAAGCTTTTTATTTTTATGAGGGTCCAGTAGTTCATTTTTGTATTGATACTTAGTTTAATGATTGGACCCACTTCCAAAGACCTCTGACTCTGTGATGTCTCTATTCTTCTGAACCACACAAGAGATTTTTGCTCTCAGGTAACAATCTCCTTTTTACCTTAAGTTTAGAGACTTGGGTTGTGCTTCATATCCTTTCTTTAGCCTACTGAGTAACACTGAGGGCAAGTCACTTAGCTGATCTCAGCACCAATGTTCTGATTTGTAAAATGGGGATAACATCTTCCTGCCCACTTGATAGAGTTTTCTGATTAAATGAGATAGTTTATGTGAAAGGTCTTATTAAGTATAGAACAGTGGCTTTCAAACTTTAGATTGAAACTCACTGTATGAAATTTATATCACTAAATAATACTTGAGTACTTATGATGTTTTCTAAGATTTCTATTCTATTTCAATATTATACCATTTAACTTTTTTCCCATTCTGACTACTGTACAGCTTTACTTTTTTTATTAATTTATTTTCAAGTTAGTTGGCATACAGTATAGAACCCAAAGACTCATCTGTTACATGTGACACCCAGTGCTCATCACCAAAAGTGCACTGCTTAATGCCCATCTCCTGTTTAACCCACCGTCCCTCCCATTTCCATCCAGCAACCCTCAGTTTGTTCTCTGTATTGAAGAGTTTCTTATGGTTTGGTTCCCTCTCTGTTTTTATCATATTTTCCCTTCCCTTCCCTTATGTTCATCTGTTGAGTTTCTCAAATTCCACAGATGAGTGAAATCATATGATATCTGTCCTTTTCTGACTGACTTATTTCACTTAGCATAATACCCTCCAGTTCCATCCACATTATTGCATATGGCGAGATTTAATTCTTTTTCATTGCCGAGTAGTATTCCATTATATATATATATATATATAATATATATATATATATTACATTGTTTTTTTTAAAGTTTTATTTATTCTTGAGAGAGAGAGAGAATGAGCATGAGTGGGGGAGGGGCAGAGCGAGAGAGGGACACAGAATCTGAAGCAGGTTCCAGGCTCTGAGCTGTCAGCAGAGTCTGACCCGGGGCTTGAACTCAGAAGCCATGAGATCATGACCTGAGCCAAAGTCATACACTTAACAGACTGAGCCACCCAGGTACCCCAACCACATCTTCTTAATCCATTCAACTGATGATGGACATTTGGGCTCTTTCCATAATTTGGCTATTGTTGATAGCACTGCTATAAACATTGGGATGCATGTGCATTGAATCAGCATTTTTGTATCCTTTGGATAAACTCCTAGTAGTGTAATTGCTGGGTCATAGGGCAGTTGTATTTTTAATTTTTTGAGGAATCTTCATACTGTTTTCCAGAGTGGTTGCACCACTTTTCATTCCCACCAGGAGTGCAAAAGGGGTCCTCTTTCTCTACATCCTCGCCAACATCTGTTGTTTCTTGAGTTGTTAATTTTAGCCATTCTGACCAGTGTGAGGTGGTATCTCACTTTGGTTTGGTTTGTATTTCCCTGTTGATGAGGAGCATCTTTTTTATGTCTGTTTTATGCTATTTAACTCTAAAAAATACTCCTTAAAACCTACTACGTGTGAGCTTATAATACACTAATGCAGAGGTTCTCAACCACAGGTGACTTTTTTCCCTGAAGGAATATTTGAATATCTGAAGACATTTTTGATTTTCACTGCCAGGTATGTGCTGCTACTGGCATCGTGTGCATAGAGGCCAGGAATACTGCTAAACATGCCACAATGCACAGGATAGCCCCCTACAACAGAGCATTATTTGGCCCAGAATGTCAGTAGTGCCAAGGTTGAGAAAACCTTCCATTAATGTTTCAAGAGTTCAGGGTATATAGTATTTGATTCTTATGGGTTATTATAATTATTAAAAGGACACTATTTACCCTTGCATCAAGGTAAGGCATTTTCGTGAGACTAGAAAAATCTGAAGAGAGAAAGGAACTCATGTTAGTACATACCTATTATGTGCTAGGTATTTTACCTAAGCATTTTTATCGTTCAGGTTTTAAAAAAATTTTTTTAAATGTTTATTTATTTTTGAGTGAGAGAGAAAGAGAGAAAGAGAGACAGAGCTTGAGTGTGGGAGGGGCAGAGAGAGAGGGAGACACAGAATCCAAAGCGGGCTCCAGGCTCTGAGCTGTTAGCACAGAGCCTGACGTGGGGCTCGAACTCTTGAATGCGAGATCATGACCTGAGGTGAAGTTGGACGCTTAACTGGCTGAGCCACCCAGATGTGTGTTGTTAGTTCTTCCAACAACCTTGTGAGGTAGGTATTATTACCTGCATTTCACAGATTAGGAAATAAGGCTCAAATATTTTGATGACTTGCCCATGTTACCCAAAAGGCAATTAAAGAACTAGGATTATAACTCATGTCTCTGCTTGCCTACGGGTAGGAGAGAAGGGAGGACAGGGGCCAGTATTTGTTATTCATGTATCCCTAACTCTTAGGAATAGTGCCTAATTATCCATGGTTGCAGTAAATATTTAGCAACTGGTTATTTGTTCAAATGCACATAGCTGGTAAATGGCCTGACCCAAAGCCCACATTTTATTTCACAATTCTGTGCTCTCCTCTTTGGTTCAAGAAGGGAAACTCCTTACCCAAACAACAGGAAGTATGGCTGAATTAACCTTTGGTATTTACTGCCAAGGTCAACAATTTCCTAGTGATCACTTACAATTTGTATTGCATATAAAAAACTTTCGAATGGTGAGAGACATGACTTACATTTTGGTTGTGTTTACATTAATTGAATTCTAATTCTTTCCACACAAACTAGGATGTAACAAATTACCATTAATCCAGGAAAACAGTAGGAGGAGCTCCTTTCTTTTAAATAAAGTTAAGGCAGTTAAATTAATCTGTTTGGAAATTAGTTTTAAAGGTCCAAAACTACAAATAAGTGTATTAAAAGGATGTAGAAAGTTCTATATAAAGAATTGCTTTAAATAATTAATTACAATTATTTTTAAATTCAGGAACCATATACAAGATAAAAGAAATAATTGGAATTGAATTAAGAATATTTGGGGGAAGTTACTACTTCCATACTAATACATTTGAGGGGCGCCAGGGTGGCTCAGTTGGTTAAGCATTTGACTTCAGCTCAGGTCATGATCTCACAATTTGTGGGTTCCAGCCAATTCTTCAGCCAATTCTTAGTCCATATCAATTTCTTAGAAATCAACTTTGGTTGTGTTAAGGCACTGAAATTTGGAGTTTGTAGAGCAGTTATCCTACCCCAACTAACTAATATACTAATGCTTTGTCTATGCACCTGGAGGAAACAAGCTGAAGAGTCACAGTTTGATTTTTTTTTCATTTTATTTATTTGAAAGAGAGAGAGAGAGAGAGAGTCTAAGCAAGCTCCACACTCAGTGCTCAGCCTGACAAGGGGCTGGATCCCACAACCCTGGGATCATGACCTGAGCTGTAACCAAGAGTCAACACTCAACGGACTAAGCCACCCAAGCACTCCTGAATAGTCATAGTTTAAATATGACCAAAGACCTCAAGTGGGCCGTTGTTATCTTGATGCTCCTGCTCTCTTAGATATCAATTTAAAATTTTTCTCTTTACACCTCCATCGCCTTTTCTTCCATCTTGCTCTCAGTTGATGACCTTTTAAGTCACTGGGCAAAACGGACTTCCACAGGCTTTTACCACATCTACCCACTGGCTAGCATCTGTCCCCATATGTTGTCTTCTCCCTTTTCTTCTGTTAAATAGAGAGGTACCCTCCTTGCTCCTATGGAAAACAAGTTCCTCTGTTTGCTAACTCAGGTCACTCTAGTAATTCTACCTTCTCCTGCATCACGACTTTTCTCTCTCCTTCTCTCTGTTGGATTATTCCTTTCAACAGGTATGCAGTAATGCATCCTGTATGTGGCAGACAGAATCATGGCTCCAGGAAGATGTTCACATTCTAATCCCCGAAATCTGTGAATATGTTAGGTTACATGCCAAAGGTCAATTAAGGTTGCAGATGACCTTAAAATAGGGAGCTTTTCCTGTGTTATCCCTGTGGGCCTAGCGTAATCACAAGAGACCTTAAAAGTAGAAGAGGGAGGCAGAATACGAGAGTCAGGGGGAGTTGTGACTCTGGAAGAATGGTCAGAGACATGCAATGTTGCTGGCTTTTAAGATGGAGGAAGGGAGCTATGCTACAAGGAATGTGGTGACCTCATAGCTGGAAAAGCAAAATAGAAACAAAAACAGATTCTCTCCTAGAGCCTTTAGAAAGGGATACAATCTTACTGACACCTTCATATTGGCCCGGTGAGATCCAAAGTACACTTTTAACCTTCAGAAGTGTAACATAACTAAGCTTTGTTGTTTTAAACCACTAGATTTGTGGTAATTTATTACAGCAGCATTAGAAAATTAATACATTACAAACAACAGCAACAACAACAAAACCCTCTTCCTTATGCTATTATCCTCCAGCTATTGTCCTGTCTCTTTGTTGCCCTTTATAAATCTCCTTAAAAGAGTCACCTGTACTCACTGCCTCCAATTCTCTCTTAAGCCCTCTATAATAAGGCTTTTTCCCCCAACCACTTCATTGAACAAGTGCTTATCAAGGTCACCAATGACCTTGTCATCCATGTCAACCTGGCCAATTCTCAGTCTTCAAACAGATTTGACAGGGTGATTGCTCCCTCACCTTTGAAACACTTTCTTCTAAGATGCCACACTCTCCTGGTTTTCCTGATTCCTTATGGCACATTCTTTATAGTTTCTCTTCAGTTTCCTCTGCCAGGTCCTCTTAATTTCCCCAGTCTCTCAGAGTAGTTCAAGATTCAGTGTTTGTCTCTCTTTTCTGTCAACACTCTTCCCCTGCCTGACCTCATCCATTTTCATGGCTTTAAATACTACTTAGACACTAATCACTCTCAAGTATGTATCTTGGTAAAACCTCTGCTCTGGACTCCAGACTCATAATAGAGTCACTTGACATCACCACAAGGAGGTTTACTAGACATCTAAGCCTCCAGACTCCCAAACTGATCTTCTGATCTTACCTACAGAACCTGTTCTTCCTGCCATCTTCTCCATCTAGGTTAAGTTACTCAAGTCAAAAACCTTTGACTCATCTTTGCCACCTTTTTCTTTTCTGACCCTCATCCAACCTTGTGGTCAAACCATCTCAAGGGTCTAGAACAGCAATTAGCCAAATCTATTGGTTAAGTCCTTCAAAACATAAATTTGACTATATCCTACCTCTACAGCTACCATCCTAGTACAAAAGTGTCAAGCCTGGATTTTTTCAGTAGCCTTCTAACTGGTCTTCTTACTTCCGTGTCCCCCAGAATTCTACTTTCCATAGCCACAGAGTGATCCTTCTAAAATGTAAATTAGATCATGTCATTGTTCTACTCAATACCATCTAATGATGTCTCACCTCAAAGTGAAAGCCAAATGCCTAGAGTGCCTATAATAAGCCCCCCAAAAAACCAGACTTAGTGAACTTCTTTCACTTTATCTCCTATTGCCTGCTTTCACCAATTGCTCAACCATATTAATTTTGCTGTTTCTCGAAGAAGGCATTTTCCCACTTTGACACCTTTGCATTTGCTGTTCCTTTTCAGTGATCTTTCTTCTAATGTTTTCGTTGCTTTCTCTCTTTTCTTTTGAATTTTTTAAATGTTTATTTATTTTTGAGGGACAGAGACAGAGTGTGAGCAGGGGAGGGGCAGAGAGAGAGGGAGATACAGAATCCAGAGCAGGCTCCAGGCTCTGAGCTGTCAGCACAGAGCCCAACACAGGGCTTGAACTCACGAACTGTGAGGTCACGACCTGAGCTGAAGTCCGCCGCTTAACTGACTGAGCCACCCAGGCGCCCCCATTGCTTTCTCTCTTAACTCTCTCAAGTCTTCACTCAAATGTCACCATCTCAGTAATGCCTTCCCTGGCCATTGTATTTAAGATTCCATCATTCATTCTTCTACCTCCAGCATTCTCCTCTCTTGCTTTATTTTTTTCCACTGCATTTATTACCTCTGACATAACTGTATACTTTACTACTTTTTTTTTTTTTAAACTAAGTTCCATGAAGACAGGGTTTGGGGGACTGTTTTGTTTACTCAAGTATCCCGAAGGCCCAGCACAGTAATTAACACATTACAGGCACTCAATAAATAAAAATACACGTTGAATGAATGAAGAACTGCAAGGTAAGGGATGAGGGGAAAATGGCAAAAATATGAGGCCTAAGAGGTGGGCAGAGACCATGCCCTGAATGACCTCAAAGCTATGTTTCTGAAGGTCAATGGGAAACCACTGATCTGTCTTATGTACAGGATTAATATGATCAGACTTGTATTCTTTTAAAGTCACTCTGATAATAGTATAGATATTAGTAGAAGGTAAGCCTGGGAGAAGAAGGAATCAGAATTTCTGACAGATGGTAATGCCCATCACTGAAATAAGGAACTGGGGGATAAATAGTTTGGAGGGTGGATATGGTGATGGTAGGAAATGACATTTTAGACATTTTGCGGTACTGGATTAGGAGATAGTACTGAGGCCTTCACCAAAACGTAACACAGAGAGACAAAAAAGTAAAAATATAAAAGAGCTGTCAAAAGCCATGGAGGATATATTGAGTTAGTCAACTGTATATTTAATAGGAAATCCAGAACAAGATAAATATGAGAATGTTGGAAAATGATATTAAAACAAATGACTGAGAGTTTTCCAGAATTGAGAGTCAAAAATCTTTATAATCTTTATTCAGGTAGAAAGTGTACCCAAATATGAAACAAAAATAAAAATATATCTGTACCAAGTCATATCTCAGTGAGACTTCAGAACATCAAGAGTAAAAATGAAAATAGTACAAACTTCCAGAGAGAAAAGAGATGGCCTGCAATAGAACAACATTGGGCGCGACAGTATGCTTTCCTCCAGCAACAATATATGCCGAAGGTGAGTGACTGGTATCTTCAAAGTGCCATGAGAAGTACCACCTTCTCCTCACGCCATGTGTATGTGGAACTGATGCACAGAACTCTGACAATTCTTTACAAAGAATTCTGTATGCTGGTCTCTCTAGAATCTTTCAGGTCTAGAGATCGATCTTCTTGTCTCTTGTAATTCCTGAATTGGAAAATTAACTAGGTGTCACAAAATGGATTTCATAATTGTGAAATTGTATAATCATATAGCATGTCCTGGATAGATGATCTGATAACTAATGCTCTCAGCCTTTGGGCTATCTGCCAGAATTCTGGGATAATATGAACATTATTTAACATTGTATTACACTGAAAAATATTGAATCACTTTGGATTGTTCTCCGCTTTTCCATGTGTGTTTGACTTGCTTTCCAACTAGCTTGTAGACATATTCTATATTAGTTTTACATTTTCTAAGTAGAAGTTTAAAAAATTTTTTTAATGTTTATCTTTGAGAGAGAGAGAGAGAGAGTGTGAGCAGGGAAGGGGCAGAGTGAGAGGGAGATACAGAATGTGAAGCAGGCTCCAGGCTCTGAGCTGTCAGCACAGAGCCCGACACGGGTCTTGAACCCATGAACTGTGAGATCATGACCTGAGCTGAAGTTGGAGCTTAACCAACTGAGCCATCCAGGCGTCCCCTATGTAGAAGTTTTTTAATGTATCCGTTAATAATAATAATGTATTATTATTATGATGACTATTGACTACTTCCTGTAAACCGGGTGCTCTGAGTGTCTTATTAACATTAACTTTCAGTCAT
The DNA here is from genome assembly GCA_028646485.1 of Cryptoprocta ferox. Lineage (NCBI taxonomy): Eukaryota > Metazoa > Chordata > Mammalia > Carnivora > Eupleridae > Cryptoprocta > Cryptoprocta ferox. Next base: position 36,609,277 of record CM053566.1, read on the forward strand.
TGCCTTGCAAGATGGTTACTGTCACCACCGTTTTACAGATAAGGAACTTGAAGGTTAGATTATTAACCTGCCCAAGCTCATATTGTGGGGAAGAGATGGGGCAGGAATGTAACGCAGATCTATATGACTTTAATGCCTGAGCTTTCAGCTTCTATGCTATATTGATTGGTGAAGCATGCTAGCTGTTGATAAAAATGATTATATCAATAATTTGGAGTGGGAATATTTGCCTAAAATGTTGACTTATTTTTTTGTTCTTCCCAAGAAAAGAGACTTTATGGTTTCTTGCAGACTTTCCAGCAAGGCTTAATTCCACTGAAATCAGCACATTGGGGCAATATCTGTTTTGCCAGCCACCTGTAAGTATATTACAACTTTTGATTCTGAGTTTTCTTTCTCCAGGAAAAATAATGGTAAATGAAAATAATGTCTATGGGCAGTCACTGTTTCATATAACTTGTCAACATTTAACACAGAACACCTTCTTTTGTATTACCCCATCGAGGACCAATTCAGTAAAGCATTAAAGCACTGGTCTGGCAGCAGTACCCAATAATCCTTGAAAGACCAAAGAACCTGAAGTTAAATTTGAAGGGGCCTTTCCAAGATCAGTGTTCTTCAGTGTCTTACTGTGTGCTACATAATTCATTACCTGCTTCAGGAAGAAGAAAGGGCTGTGATATGAAAGTACACAGACTTCCTAAGAGTGCCGCCTTCCATTTTTATTCTCATGACCTTGCACTGTGCCAGGCATGTCATGTGTGCTCTATTAAACCTAAGTTCAAATTGTAAACCTTATTCAAGAACTTTGAGGCAAAGGTAGTAGAAAAAAATAAAGGAGACTTAGGAAGTGGTTAAATGATGAAAGTGGTCCTGTGTTGAAATGCAACCAGATATATTTTATCAAACTTCCGTGTGGCCTGCTAGTCCAGAACGAAAATTTTCTTGGTACACAGGTAGTTGTGGTGGCCATATTAGCCACAGACAGGTTAGATCTTGTTTGGATATATAGGCCCCATAAAAATTATTGCTCGAGACAGGGGAGACAATGAATAAAATCTTGGTGTTTCTCTATTACTTTTTTTAAAGTTTATTTATTATTTATTTTGAGAGAGAGAGTGCATGCATGTACATGCACGTGAGTGGGGTGGGGGCAGAGACACAGAGGGAGAGACAGAATCCCAAGCAGGCTCCACGCTGTCAGCACAGAGCCCAACGCGGGGCTGGATCCCATGAACCGTGAGATCATAATCTGAGCTGAGGTCAAGAACCTGACCTGTAATCGACTGAGCCACCGAGGCACCCCATATGTTACCCTGTTAATTGTTATAGTAATTCTGTTTAAACTTCTGTCATATAAACTGCATCAGATGTTTTTTAAAATAATGTGTATAATAGCTACATGAAATTTATTTTGTGTAAGTATTCAAGAACATCTGTACGTGTGTGTGTGAGAGAGAACTAACATTAGCACCCTTGCCTAATGTAAAGTCCTTTACTTGACTTTAAAACATTACAAATATCACAAAGGAACAAAATTCCAGACCTCCAAACCAGATAGTATTAGGTTTAAAAATGGAAAAATTGGCCAAGGAATGAAAAATATTAATAGGAATAGATTGAAAATTATAGGCTCCGCACATGACTTCCCACGTGTAATAAACAATGGTGCAATAAATAACTATTTATGAAATATAGCTGAAAAAGAGAATATTAAAACTGAGAAAAATAAACTTGGGTTAAGTTCTCATAGCATAAACCACAATAAATTGCAGGTGAGTTCCAATTAAGCATAAAGCATAATAAGTTGAATGAAATAGAAATGTAGAAATATCTTAACTGGAAAGAGGAATATATATGTTTTAAAAAATGGTTTGACTACAGCATCATTGGCATACAGTAAACCACACATATTTAAATGTACAATATCCTACATACAATATCCTACATTGGTCCATGTGTACACTTGTGAAATCTTCACCACACTCAAGATATTGAACACATCTATCACCCCCAAAGTTTCTTCATGCCTATTTGTAAATCTATCCTTCCTGTCTCCTTCCACTTCTCTCCTCCCCCATCTTCAGGCAACCACTCTCTGCTTTCTGTCCCTATTGTTTGTGCAAATACAAGTTTGTGACCTGTGAAAATGTTACTGATTATCAGATTGATGGTTCCACTTTTACAAAAGTCAAAATGTAATGAAATCAAGGAAAGAATTGAAATGGAAATGTTTTATGATCAATATGACAGTTAAACTTAATATCCAGAATATTTTTTTTAAATTTAATGGAATGAGTGTTTTATTTTGACTTGTTCTATAGCAAGGAACAGAGACACAGTCCAGTTAGCTCTAAAAAAAGATACCTAGGTTAGTGATATACATGAACAGGAGAATTACTGAAAACAGAGGTAGGTTTGAGATATTGACTCTTCAGTTTTTCTCTCATGAGCCAAATGACTGTTCTCTGATTAGATCTCTGCTTCTTTGAGCACATCTACTTAGTTTCCTCTTTACCAACCATCTTTCTCTGCTAACCCTAGTTTCTGGTCCCTTATGATTTCAACTTGTCATGGCTCCTCTGATTCCAGTATTCGCAAAGCAACTCTTCATTCTACCTTTTCCACTTTTGCTCCTTCTATTAAGTGCATTGACACTGAACATTTCCAAATTCAAATTCTCAAGAGAGGAATGTGATTGGTTTGGCTCACCTTTTGGACCAGGCCTTACATAGGTGGCTGGCAAGGATATACATGAGTTACAGGTCTGAGATGACCCGTCACTGTGGGTCAGAGAGCAGGAATCACATAGTGCAAAACATCAGCATGTACTGTGAGCAGGGCATCCATTGAGTGTTTACCTGTCCAGTAAAGAAAGTAGTTCTTGAGAGCCAGATGGAGGTGGGTTCAAATACAAGCTCCACTATTTATTAGCTGTGTGACTTTGGGTAACTTGCTTAACCTATCTGAATCTTAGTTTTCTCATTTATAATTTGGGGATAATAACTGCCTTGTATAATTTTTAAAAAATCAAAGCACATGTAAAGCATGGTACAGTATCTAGCACACAGATAGCTCACACAGAGGAAAACCAAATAGTGAGCTAACATTGAAAGAAATGTCCAGCCTCACAAAGAATCCTTAAAATGCATTTAAAAATAGCTATGAGTGGGCACCTTGTGGCTTAGTCGGTTAAGCGTCTGACTCTTGATTTTGGCTCAGGTCATGATCTCAGTTTGTGAGATCAAGCTCTGTGTTGGTCTCTGCCCTGACAGTGTGGAGCCTGCTTGGAATTCTCTTTCTTTCCTCTCTCTCTCTCAAAATAAATAAATAAACATAAAAAATAAATATAAAAATAGATAAACATAAAAAATAGAAAATAAAAATAATAAAAATAGCAATGAGATCTATTTCACACCTGTTAAACTTGCTGAAATAAATTAAAATTAAGGATGCCTGGGTGGCTCGGTTGAGTGTCTGACTTTTGATTTCAGCTCAGGTCATGATCTCAGTTTGTGAAATCAAGCCCCCCATTGGGCTCTGCACTGACAACATGGAGCCTGGTTGGGATTCTCTCTTTCCTTCTCTCTCTGCCCCTCTCCCCTGCTAGGGTGCATACTCTCTCTCTAAAATAAAATAAAAAATAAAAATTAAAAATAAAATTATACATATTGCAATATTGATGTGGCCATGAAGAAAGAGCATATTCATATTTGGTAGATGGCATAACCTAATTATTCCAAATAGCAATATCACAAAACATTCCCTTTAATTCATAGTCCCTTTCTGGTAAAATACTTCCCAAGGAGGTAATTGAAAAGCAAAACCTCTATTTGTACAAAATATTTATAGCTATCTTTTTAAATTTTTTTAATGTTTTATTTATTTTTGAGAGAGAGAGAGAGAGACAGTGTGAGCAGGGGAGGGTCAAAGAGAGAGGGAGACACAAAATCTGAAGACAGTTTCCAGGCTCTGAACTAGCTGTCAGCACAGAGCCTGATGCAGGGCTCAAACCTACAAACTGCAAGATCATGACCTGAGCCAAAGCCAGATGCTCAACCAACGGAACTACCCAGGCGCCCCTATAGCTCGCTTTTTAATTCAGTGGCTTTCATCATTTTAGAATGGAAAGAGACCTAAGAGATTATTTTTCTTTTGAGCTGCATATTGGAGTCATTTAGGAGCTTTTAGAAACTCTTATGTCCCATGCCCAGAGATTTTGAGGTAATTGTCCTAAAATATGGTCTGAGCGAGAGAAGTTTAGAAGCTTCTTAGCTATTCTAATGGGTAGCAAGGAAGGAGAACCACTCTTCCAGTCCCACTCCATTAGGGGAACTGTGAAGAAACAGAGCCAGAGAAGGGCCTCTTAAGGGAAGACGCATAGATGTAATAAAAGAGTTGAGTTGCAAATGAAGATGTTCCTAATTCCTAATCCTGACTGCTAGTCTTGATGAATAACTGGAAACACTCATGTGACCAGTATTTAAGGACTAGGACTCCAATGTACAATGCATTCGTTAATTGTTATTGGATATCTCTGGACAAGGCAGAGCATCGTGTGTACACACTGATGAGAACCAGGTGTGATAGCGGTGTGTCTATTGCTCTCTTCACCAAGAGATTACCAGCTGACACTGTTGAGTTCCTCCTTGGGAGGAGCATGGTCCCCCCTTCATGCTCTCCCCTCTGCCCAAGGTGTCCAAGTTCCCCAAATCTCCCATCTCTCTTATGGGGAATGGGGTTATCAATGTCCAGGATTGCTGAACTGTGAGCTGTTCATGCTGAACAGTGATGAATCAGAAGTTCCTGTTTTAAAATTGTGGTGAAATATGCACAACACAGAATTTACCATCTTAACCATTATTAAGTTGCACAGGTCAGTGGTATTAAGTACATTAACACTGCTGTATAGTTATCACCACCATCTGTCTCCAGAACTTTTTCATCTTCCTCAACTGAAATTTTCTACCCATTAAACACTAGTTCTCCATTTCCTCCACCCTACTGCCCCAGCCTCTGGCAACTACCATTCTACTTTCTGTCTCTATGAATTTGACCTAGGTACCTCATGTAAATAGAATCATGTAACATGTGTCTTTTATGCCTGGCTTATTTCACTTAGCTTAATGCCTTCAAAGTTAGGAGTTTGTTTATTTGTTTATGAGATTGAGAGAGAGTGTATATAAGTGGGGAAGTGGGGAAGAGAGAGAGAGAGAGAGAGAGAGAGAGAGAGAGAATCTTAAGCAGGCTCCATGCTCACCACAGAGCTTGACATGGGGCTGGATCCCATGATTCTGGGAACATGGCCTGAGCCAAAATCAGAGTCAGATGCTCAACCGACTGAGCCACCCAGATGCTCCAAGAGTTCATTTTTAAAGATAAATTATCCCTTATCTTTCTCTCTACTCCCTTGTTCTTTCCTCCAAAGGCCCCTTTCCTTCTGGGTTAAGGATCACCCCATTCCTTCTATTGGTCCTTGCTCCCCTGCTCTTGTGCTACTCTGCCTTTTGCCTCTTCTTTTCTAGGCTCAGTATTATCTGGTGAGCAGGATAGGAAAAGCTAGCTCTGTAAGCTTGTACCTGAAACTCCTAAGTCTGAAGGTTTGTTTTGTTTGTCCAGCTTTGTTTCTGTTTCAGTGTGGACTGGGAGAGAAAGGGGAAGGGACTCTCAGAGTATGAAAGATAGAGAAGAAAACAAAGAACATAATCAAGTTAATACTTGAAGATATATGCCAGTCTCAAATGTAAAACTAGTATCTACATTAGTTTTACATTAAAAGAATAGAAGGAGTTACAGAATTTTATCACAAGTGGATTGTTTTAGTTGTCAGCAAGTATTGCACACTGATAAGTAGGTGAAGTCTGGATCTGGGTTATCTGAATTTGAACATAGTTTCTTTTTTTTAAAGGATTTTTAATTTTTAATTTTTTTTTCTTAGAGCATGTGAGTTGGGAAGAGAGAGCGAGAGAATTTTAAACAGGCTCCATTCTCAGCACAGAACCCAATGTGAGGCTCAATCACACAACCCTGGGATCATGACCTGAGCCAAGATCAAGAGTTGGATGCTCAACTGACTAAGCCACCCAGGTGTTCCTGGATTATCTCAATTTGAATCCTCACTCTTAACATTTTTTCTCAGTTTTATTGAGATATAATTGACATTCAGCAATGTAGAAGTTTAAAATGTACAGCATAGAGACACCTGGCTGGCTCAGTTGGTAGAGCATGCAATTCTTGATCTCAGGATTGTGAATTAAAGTCCCACACTGGGTGTGGAGCCTACTTAAAAATAATAAAATAAAATAAAATGTACAGCATAACAACTTGAATCACATATACTGTGAAATAATTACCACAATATCTAACACTTTTTAGTTGTATGTACTCAAGCAAGTTACTGAACTTCTTTGTATCTCAGTTTTCTCATTAGTGAAAGTGTACAATAATAATAGCACCTACCTCATAGAGTATTCTGAGGAATAAAGAAGTTAATACATATAAACCATTTATAATACCACCTGGAAAATAGTAAGTAATATGTAAATGTTAGATATCAATACTTTTTGGTCAGTGTTTTGATTACTTGTTATCTGTGAGACCAAGTGTGGTTAACTATATAAGGACAAATATATTTAAAAATTCAACATAGCATTATTCACAATAGCCCAAAACAGGACACAATGAGAAGTCTATTAATTGATGAATGGATAAGCAAAATATGGTATATCTTTCAGTGAAATGTGTCTCAGCAATAAAAGAAACAAGCTGCCGAATCTTGCAACAACATGAATGAATCTCAAAAACATCTTACTAAGAGAAAAAACCCAGACGTTAAGGAATACATATTATACGATTACATTTGTGTGAAATTTCTAGGGAAGGCTAAACTATAGAGACAGAAAGCCAGGTCAGTGGCTGCCTAGGCTGTGGATGGGACCAATGATTAACTACAAACTGGCATAAGAGGACTTTTTCTGGTGATGGAAGTGTTTTAAACTGGATTTTGGTGATGGTTGCCCAACTATATAAATCGACTAAAACTCATTGAACTTTACTCTTAAAATGGATGAATTTTGTGATATGTAAATTCTACAACTCTAAAACTGTCAAAAATGAAATTGGAGATTCAGATCTGTCCCTCGTTAGCCTGGTTCTTATTTATTTATTTATTTATTTATTTATTTATTTATTTAAGAGTGAGTATATGCATGGGTACATGAGCTAGCAGGGGAGGGAAAGTGGGAGAGAGAAACTCTCAAGCAGGCTCCACACCCATCACAGAATGTGATATGGGGTTCGTTATGGGGCTCTACGTGGGGCTCAGTCGCATGACCCTGAGATCATGACCTGGAGGTCATGACCTGAGCCTAAATCAAGAATTGGAAGCTTAACCAACTGAGCCACCCAGGCACCCCTAGCTTGGTTCTCACTTAAAAAAAAAAAAAAAAAAAAGAAGAGGGGTGTCTGGCTGGCTCAGTTGGTGTAGCATGCAACTCTTGATCTCGGGGTCATGACTTCAAGCCCCTTGATGGGCATGGAGCCTACTTAAAAACAAAAAAGAAGAAGAAAAAGTTATTGTTTTTGCAAAAATAATGATGTCAGTTGTTGAGAGGCAGTTCTCCATGGGTCTGTCATGTTTCTGTATATCTTGCAAGCAGGCCCAGGCTTCTATTTGTTCCAGACTATCATTTCAGGGATGTCTGTGTAATGAAGAGCATTTGAAGATAGAAAGAGTGTTTCCTTCCAGGGAAAAAGGCAGGCTTACTAGCCAATATAATAAAGAAAATGTCTGCCTCTGAAGCAAAGGGTAAACATGCTTAATACTCATTATAAAGTATTTGGCTCCGTAAGATGGGAAGTAGAAAGGAGTGGAGCTGGCAAATTATACAGGGTAAAATGGCAGATATCACCTTATGCCATGGTACCATAAATATTTTTAAGTAACTACCCAACTTTGTCTACCCAACTACACAGTAGCTACTTTGGGGACATGTGTAAGTCACCTCTGGACCCTGGGACATGACACAGTGTATGATATAGTAGGTTTTCAATACATGCTCTTTCTTTTTCCATATTGTTGATGCATGCAATGTACTTGTTAACTACAACCAGAAACTTTAAAAAAATTCTTGATTTCAGTTGGAATTTAGTTTTTGTTTTGTTTACATTTCATTTCTAAAGAATATTTATTTTAATTACTTTTTTGGTTTATCTTTTTATTGTTTCTTTTTGAGAGAGAGAGTGAAAGTACAAGCTGGGAGGGGGAGAGGAAGGGAAGAGAGAGAATTTATTTTTTTAAGTCTATTTTCGAGAGAGACAGAGACAGCAGGAGTCGGGGAGGGTCAGAGAGAGGGAGAGAGAAAATCCCAAGCAGGCTCTGTGCCGCCACCACAGAGCCTAATGCGGGGCTCAAACTCACCAAACTGTGAGATCATAACCTGAGCCAAAACCAAGCATAGAGTTGGATGCCTAATTGACTGGGCCATCCAGGTGCCCTGGGAAGAGAGAGGATCTTAAGCAGGCTGTGGAGGCCAACATGGGACTCAATGCCACAACCATGAGATCATGACTCGAGCTGAAATCATGAGTTGGACGCTCAACCAGCTGAGCCACCCAGGTGCCTCAAGAATATTCTTGCTTATTCCTTCATACATAGAATAATGACTTGCTCTTTCCCCCCTCTTCTACTATAAAATAAAAATTATTAGGTGGCTAATACAATTTAAACATTTATTTTATTAAATGTTTATTTATTTTTGAGAGAAAGAGAGACAGAATGCAAGTGGGGGAGGGGCAGAGAGAGAGGGAGACACAGAATCCAAAGCCGGCTCCAGGTTCTGAGCTATCAGCACAGAGCCCAATGTGGGGCTCAAACCCACGGACCTCATGGACTGTGAGATCATGACCTGAGCGGAAGTTGGACGCTCCACCAGCTGAGCCACCCAGGCACCACTGTTTATTTTTGCTTTTAGGATATACTACTGTTAGTTAAACTCATCATTTCACCCTTAATTTTTAATAAATATTAATGTAATTAATATAATATATAATAATATCATACATAAAATATATGATTATGCTATATAATAAATATAAGTATTAAAAAGATTAATACTGTTTATTTGCTTTAGTAATCTCTACACCCAACATGGGGCTCACACTTACAACCCCCAGATCTTGCTCTCCAACTGAGCTAGCCAGGTGCCCCCAAAATATTAATACCCTTAAAAGTCAGTTTGAAGAGAGAATGTTTCTACTTTAAAATTGCTTTAAAAAAACCCATAATTCTAAAAGCAAGTATTTTTTAAAATTTCCAGACTTTTATAGTTAAATGCTTTTTAAAAAGCCATTTCCATTAGATGGTTTCTAGAGAATTTAAATTAATACTTGGTTAGATTCCATTAAGTTTTCAGAATAATTATACATCTGTAAGGGCTTTATGATTATATGAGAGTAGTTGGCAAGATGATTTTTCATCTATAAGAGAATCATGATTGCATCACAATAATTGATTTTTATGAGACCAGCTAAATTTTTCTTCTTTAATTTTAGTTTTAATTATGGAGTACACCACAGTATGTATGTAATTTGGATAGCTATATGTTATTTTTTTAAATGTTTGTTTCAAGAGAGGGGGTAGCACAGAGAAAGGAGAGCGAGAGAGAGAGAGAGAGAGAGAGAATCCCACTCTGTCAGCACAGAGCCCAATGCGGGGCTCGAACTCACCAACCATGAGATCATTACCTGAGCCAAAATCAAGAGTCAGATGCTTAACTGACTAAGCCTCCCAGGCACCCCTGGATAGCTGTATTTTAAATAAGTATGTTATTAGGAAAGGGTGAATCCAGATGATGCTATAGCAGAAAGATCACTTGGTAAACTAAGCTGGTTCTAGCTCATGCTATTTTGTCAAATCCTATATGCTTGTTTGAAATAAACTATTTGGCTTTCATTGGGATCCTGAGTGTCAGTGTATAAATGATATTTCAGTTTTTTCACAAGTGTGTGTGGAATTTCTAATTTTGTATTTTTAACTGGGATCAAAGTTCCGTAAATATTTTAAGGTATTGACTTTGTAGCCAGGATATCTTGATATAATAAATAATAATTGTCTGTTGCATAGGAAATATAACTAAAATTCTTTAGTAACAGGTCTATCTTCTGATGGGCATTATTGGTATATGGCTGTATCTATCTACACACACACACATACAAATTGTTGAAAGGCAATATAGTATGAAATATAGGAGACTACGCTCTGTGTAGAACAGAACTGAGTTTAAATCTTTTGTCACATTCTAGTTATGTGATTTTAAGAATATTACACTCTTGGGGCACCTGAGTAGCTTAGTTGGTTAAGCATCTGGCTTCAGCTCAGGTCATGATCTCACAGTCTGTGGGTTCGAGCCCCATGTTGGGCTCTGTGCTGACAGTTCGGAGCCTAGAGCCTGCTTCAGATTCTGTGTGTGTGTGTCTCTCTCTGCCCCTCCCCCACTCGAGCTCTGTCTCTGTCTCTCTCAAAAAATAAACACTAAAAAATTTTAAAAAAGAATATTAGCCTTTCTAAATCTCAACTTCATAATCTACAAAATGTTTTTATGTATATGCAATGTCCCAATAAGATACTGTAAAGCAGTTAGCATTAATTCCTGACATATAGCAAATGGTCATTAAATACTAGCTAGTATTATGATAATTTGTATCTCTTATTTTAGTTTATTTTTTCTCTCTCCTGTTTTAAGAAGATTTGAAACATGTTCTCCCATCCAAGTACTAACCAGGCCCGACCCTGCTTAGCTTCCGAGATCAGACGAGATCGGGCTTCTTCAGGGTGGTAGGGTGGTATGGCTGTAGACTTGAAACATGTTCTCTACAGAAACAGCTCAGTGGGAGCCATTCTGGTGCCTGGTGGATAAAAATCAAAACCACTACCATTCTATACTGGATGTTTAGAGAACAAATGGATGCTTGAGGAACATGAAGCTTGGAAAACTCTCACATATGTAGATTCCAAATAGTTCAGATGTCCATATGCATGCTGACAGGAGGTATACGTTGATGAAGAAATTCCAGGTTGAATTTTACCAGGAAACAGCATCAGGACTAAATGGAATGCATTCTTTTACATACTTTGGATAGCCCAGAAGCTGACCATTACTTAAGAAAGACTTACATTATGCTTGAAGGCCATTTCAAAATACCTTGTTTCTTGTAAACAAAGTGTCACTAGAGGATACATCAATGCATGCAAGACATGCATGGGATTTGGAGTCCAAATATGGATTGAATGAATTGCATTTGTTATTTACTAGCTGTGTGATCTTTGGCAAATGACTTTGCCTTTCAAAACCTTGATTTCCTTGGCTATATAGTAAAGCTGATTATATCTAACTTGCAGGAAGTTATGAGAATTAAATGAGGGACTGTATATAAAGTGCCTATCACAGTGTCTCAGTGTTAACTGTAGTTATCATCAACAAACTAATTATAGACTGCAATATTGGGTCTGTTTAATATTTTTCTAGTTACAGTGATCTGTATTCACTTGAGGTGGTGTCACTGTATATCATCTCAGAACTTAACCAGCTCAGTACATATAATCTGAACAATGAGCTTTCAAATTATTTTTATCAGTAATAATAGTTGATGTTTACTATTATGTGATATCACTGGGTTAAATACATTATCGCATTGAATCTCCACAGCATTCTCATAATTTGGATATATTTTGTAGAGAAGGAAAATGAAGCTTAGGAAGGAGAAATAAATTGCTTGAGCTTGCATCGATGGCCAGGAAATCTAGCTCTAGTCTGAATCCAAAATGTAGGCTCTGACCACCAGGTTATACCACCTGTTAATTTGTTACATGTCTGAAAAACAAAAAAAGAATCTCTTGTTCGATAATCTGACCCTACTGTGACTTTGGCAAAGAGAAAAACGTGTTGCTTCTCAAAGGCTTTAATTAATGAAAAAAAGGGATTCAAATACTCAAGCCTGAAGCTGTGACTTTGAAAATTTCCCTGACATGAGAGAAACAGTGACTGTGTATTGTCAGGCCAAAATTGCCACCACATGTGACCCATTTTTAACTTGTTTTGCCTTTAGTTGGCCTCCAGTTCTTTTTTCACCTTGTGCCTTTTAAATGTACTGTACATGTGTTATGAACAGCACACCCAGAACCATATCTTGGCATTAAAATTCCATGAAGTCCATTTTGGGAATCAGATTACCACACCTATTTTTAGTTCACAACACAAACTCCTTTTTCCATTACACGTTTAAATATCCAGCGATAAAAGAGATATTGAAAATAGCTCTTCCAGCCTCAGAAAAATCCTGCATTTGGTTAAATCAGGACAGACACATTGACTGGCATTAATGTAATTAATGACTGAGGCAGCTACCTGCCAGTGCCTGTCTCTTCCTCTCAGTTAGGACTACCCGCCCCATCCACTTGCTGCTATATTTGTCTGCCTTCTTGGCCATAAAAGGCTGGCTGTGTGGCTCTGACATTCTACAGCCTGACCACATGCATTATTTTTGAACTGGTCCCCAGAGTCCTGTCTTTAGGCCTGCCTCTTCACGTTTTTTTTGGATTCAGCCTACGTGGGCTTTTCATTCTCTCATACAGGTCCACAGCCACCTCGGAGCATTTGCACCACCATCGCTCCTTTGCAAACTGGTAAGTGTGGCATTGAGGTGGAAGAATGCACTTGATATTTTAGGTGCTTAACAGCATTGCCTGTGTGTGGTTTCTATCTTGTGAGCTCAGTGGCTTGCTCAAGGAGCTGTCAGAATAGCAGAGAAATAGGAAAGTGGAGCCCCTGGGAAGGAAGACAAAAGCAGCAGGGTGCCAGTTTCTGCTGGCACAGCTATTTTCTCATATCACACTGTTCTTTTTAAGTTAAGCTACTGCTCCTGGAACTAAAAGGAGATAATATCTGTCTTAGGTGGAACTGTAAGTGTGAGTCCAAGTAATCTTTCCAAGTTATAGTTCTGTGGTTTGGTTGAAATCTGGAATGGATGAGGTGACAGCAAGTAATGTGTTTTCTGTTTTCCACATGCCTACAATATTCCCTGATTATAAATTAGAACAAAAGGAGGTAAATTAACTCCAAAGTCCCTAGTTTCAAATTCAGTGATTTTGTTCTGTCAATGCCAAGTGGATAAGTGTAAGAGTGCATTATATTTCTGACCTGAAAATGGTTAATTAATAGTTCAGTAGCAACATAGATCCCCACATGATGATCCTAAAGTTAACACTTTCTGTGAATGATTTTAAGCAACTTTTGACCTCTAACACTTGTACAAAAGCATTATCTCAGGATTACAATTATGAAATTAGTAGTTCTTCCAAAATTCCCAAATTATATTCAGAAAGAAATGCTGGTCTTAAAGGAACAGAAGACAACCAAACCATCTTTCCTCTCAGCATACTCTAGCTGTCACATGTTGGAGATGAAGAGAAGTTAGTTGTACCTTCGTTCCAGAGGTCAGAGCAGTGGGCAAGCAGCTCTGATAACTAAAAGCCATACCCTGTTTACTTGTAATACATTATGGATGTGCGTGCAATACTAAGTACTGTTAAAAATAAATATATTGAGGGCAAAACAGAAATAAAAGTAGAAAATAGAATTGGGGCAAAATAGAAATAAAGAGAGTAGAAAATAGAAATAGAGTAGAAAATAGAATTGGGGCAAAATATTTAAAGGTTTTTAAATGACAGCATTTCAAGTCACTTGAGCTTATATGAACTTGTCTTAATACATAGGAAGGTCATTCATTTGTTTGGACATCTTTTAAATAACCTTTGCCATGTTACAATGTAGTATGTATCATTAAAGAAACTTATCTATTATCTTTATAACTGCCTAGCATATTTCTATATTAATATATTTGAATTCTTTTTGAATCAAAAGTGATCTAATTATTCACTACATATGGTAATTATTCTGTATGTTTTAGGACAGAAGATAGTCTATTTAAGGGTTGAAGCAAAGTTGCTTGCTAGTAGCTATTTTTTTCCTCTTGGGAAATGCCATGTAGACTGATATCTTCCATGATCCCCAAGATAAATATTTCTGGAGTGGAGTTTGCTGGATTTTCTTCCCTAGGGAACACATGCTGACTTATAAAAGAGTCTAAATAAAAAGTTGACTTAAACCTGACAAAAAATATGGCAACTTTAAAAGGATTCATTCCTCATTTAAAATAATCAAAAAAGAGATTTGGAAAAAACTGGTTACCTCACAACCAATTTTACTTGTGAAATTTAGAAATCACATTTCAGAACATGCATAAAAGTATTAAAAATGGGGGAGGGACTTCTATAAAACTATTTCTTCCTCCAGCATTGTCAGTGTGGCTGATAAGACTCCTGTCAGTGGACGCATTATTGAAGAAAGCTCATACAATGTGAGGCCTCCCTTCTCTATGCTACACACACTTATCTTTGACTGTCAGTTGAATTGTTAGCTGAAGTTCACAGTGCAAACTTCTACACTGATGGCTGACTTTCTTATTTCTTTATATATAAGAAGACTAGAAGCCTTCATATTCTTAATGGAGCAAATAATTTGTCTGGTTTGACACTATACCTTTTTGAACCGTTTGTGAGATTCAAGAGAGCTCATTATAAGATAAATAACCCTTAAACACGGGTTTGAACTGCATGGCCCCACTTATACACAAACTTTTTTTGATAAATATAGTACAGTACTGTGAAAGTATTTTCTTTTTGATTTAATATTTTCTTTTCTCTGGCTTACTTTATTATAATAATATAGTATATAATACATATAATATACACAATATGTGTTAATCTACTGTTTATATTGTCATTAAGGGTTGAAGCAAAGTTGCTTGCTAGTAGCTATTTTTTTCTAGCTTCTAGTCAACAGTTGGCTATTAGTAGTTAAGTTTGGTGGGGATGTGAAAGGTTATGTGTGGATTTTCCACTGTGTGCGTGCAGGCGGAGGTTGGCACCTCTAACCCCTGCCATTATTCAAGGGTCAACCATATAAGCAAATTCCAAGGCTCAGTCCTAGGACTTTCTTTTCCATTTACGATCATTCTCATCTATTTCTTGGCTTTACATACCATCAATATGTTGCTGACTCCCAAATGTAGGTGTCCATCCTGGACCTTTACCCTGTGCTCCAAAGTCATGTATCCACCTTAACATCTCCACTTGGATGTCTAGCAGGTATCTCAGTTGTAGTGTATCTCACACCCATCTCCTGTTCTTCCATCCCTAACTGCTTTCTTACACTCCTGCCCATCTCAGTTAACAACAACTTCATTCTTCCAGTTACTCAGATGAAACTCTCAGCATCCTCTCTCACCCCTCTCTTTGTTTCACACCCTAATTCAGAACTTTCAGCAAATGCTATTGGTTCTACCTTCAAAACACATGCAGCGTCTGATCATTTTTCACATTTCCACTACCACCACTGTCATCTCTAGCCTGGACTATTGCAGTGGCCTTTGGATTCATTTGCTAGGGCTGCCCTAACAAAGTACCATAGACTGGGTGGCTTGAACAACAGAAATGTATCATCGCACAGTTTTGGAGGCTAGAAATCTGAGATTAAGGTGTTGGCAGAGTTGTTTTGTTCTGAGGCCTCTTTTCTTGGCTTGTAGATGATCTTCTTGTCCCTCCTTACAGAGTCTTCCTCTGTATATGTACATGTCTGTGTCCTAATTTCCTCTTCTGATAGGGACACCAGTCATACTGAATGAGGGCCCATTCCCATGATCCCCTTTTAACCTCATTTCCTCTGTAACGACCTGATCTCTAAATATAGTCACATTCTGAAGTACTGTTGGTTAAGACTTCAACATATGAATCTGGGGGAATACAACTCAACTCATAACAGCCTTCTTTTTTTTTTAATTTATTTTTAGTTTTTTAAAGGTTTTATTTTTAAGTAATCTCTCCACCCAATGTGGGGCATGAACCCACAACCCCAAGATCAAAAGTCACATGCTCCACCAACTGAGCCAGGCAGGCACCCCCAAAACAGCCTTCTAATTGGTCTCCTGGCTTTTCTTCTTGTCCCTCAGTAGTCTATTCTCAGCCAGAGTGAGTCTCAGCTTGGAGCCTTTTGATGGGTTTTCTGCCCTTTCAGAGTAAAAGATAAAGTCCCTGCAGTCACTTATTGGGCCCTACGCAGTCTACACCCTCCTCCCCCAACATCTCCCCTCCTATACCTCTCCCTGCACTCTGCTCACTCCTTGCAGCCTCACTGCCATTTGCTACTCCTGGAGTACAATAGACATGCTCACACCCTAGTGTTTTTGCAATGGTCTTCCATCTAAAACACTCTTCCTCTGATAATCTCATGCTCAGATGTCACTTTCATGCTCAGAAGCCATCCCTAATAAGGTTGTTTAAAATTGCATCCCAACTTCCTTTTTCTGTTCTTTTTTTCCCCCTTTGTTTTTGTCTGTAGCATTTAACACATTCTGTTTACCTTACATTTTACTTATTTTCTCTATTGGCTAGCTCCTGCTATAGAATATAAGGTCCTATATAAGGTTATCAGAGCGGGGATTTTGTTTGTTTTGTTTATCTGTGTATTTCTTGTGCTCAAACAGTACCAGGCTCAGTAATTATTTGTCAAATGAAAACCACATTGACTATACACAGACTCTCCATCATTACATAATCTCCCAGAAAAAGCCCCCATCAGAATGAAATGCAAGAAAATTAGAAATACATATTATGAAAGCTCTGAGGAAAAGGCAAATAGTCAGGGTAGGGAAACTTTGTAAACACCTCCTACATATTAAAACAAACAAACAAAAACAAACCGGCCCTAATAGAAGGCCTAATGGCAGGAGGGGGCTCATATGGGCCTTGAAGTAGAAAGTTTGCTGAGTAACCAGTTAAGCTAACCTTCAAATCATTTTCCATTTATTCTTTGAAAAGAATAAGAGCATTAATTTTTACATATTGGTTTAGATAACTTGTTTGTTTGTTTGTTTCTCTCACTCTCTCTTTTTTTCGAGAGAGAGACAGAGAGAGTGTGAGCAGGAGAGGGGCAGAGAGAGAAGGAGACAGAGAATCCCAAGTAGGCCCTGTGCAGTCAGCACACAGAGCCTGACACAGGGCTCGAACTTATGAAACTGTGAGATGATGACCTGAGCCGAAATCAAGAATAAGACACTTAGGGGCACCTGGGTGTCTCAGTGGAGGAGCGTCTGACTCTTGGTTTCCGCTCAGGTCATGATCTCACGGTTCGTCAGTTCAAGCCCCACATTGGGCTCTATGCTGACAGTGCAGGACCTGCTTGGGATTCTCTCTCTCCCTCTCTCTCTGCCTCTCTCTCTCTCTCTCTCAAAAATAAATAAATAAACATTAAAAAAAAAAAAAAAGGAATCGGACGCTTAATGACTGAGCCACCCAGGTGCCCCACTTGTTACTTAATAGTTCACTCAAAACTTGCTGCTTTCTCGTAGGTTACCTGGTTCCCTCCGGGGCACGCAATGTCTCTGCCATTTTATCAGAAGCTCCACCAGCACTATGACAGCAGCTACCGCAACAAGGACCTTCGAACCACCATGAGCCACTACCAGCAGGAGAAGAAAAGTTCTGCCATCTACACCCACGGCTCGACGGCCTACAGCACCAGGTCCTCTGCCGCGCACCGCCAGGAATCCGAGGCCTTCAGCCAGGCGTCTGCCGCCTCCTACCAGCAGCAGGCCTCCCGGGCCACTGCGTCCACCCATGCATTTGCAGCCAGTCGGAAGACAGCCTCAGCCTATGATTATGGCTACTCCCATGGGTATGTCAAAAGCAGCCTTGCAACCTTATGGCAAAGATGTGTTCTCTGAATAACCCTCCTACATCATGTTTCTCTTTCTTTTTAATCTGGCAGCCCTACATTTAAACCAGGTGTGGAGTGAGGCCATGTGTTTGGGAGATCTGGGACTTCTGTCTACCCGTTTCCCTTAACATTCTCTTTGAGTTTCACACTTTATAATCACACTGGCGTGTCTTGCTTGCATTGCCAACTGTGATTTTGCCACAGATTGATTTCAACATTCAGCAGCACTAGAGCCAGAAAATATCATTTCAACACTCACAGCAGGTTTCCTGGCCCTCAGAATGTTTCTACTTAGATGAGAAGCCAGTATAGAATTTAAAATTCACAGGTCACAGCCGCCCAAACTACAGCGGAGAGGTGTTCTACTTTCTCAATATCTGAGAGCCAGTTCTGAGCTAGTGTTCAGGCAGCAGATATTTTCTTTAGCTAGAACATTTAAGAAAACCAAGCCCATAACTCAGTCAGCCTAAGAATACCAGGAACAAACCTGTATTCTGATAAAAGTCGATTGATCAACCCATTGCAGTGAGGGAGACCACACCACAGAGGGAAAGAGAGTTACTATAGCATTCTGGGAAGAGTTGAGTTTACATGCAGGTCCGGTGTGCAAAGTGAACCCAAGGTCCTGTTTCTGCTGGAAACAGAAATGAGGACTGTAGTATCCAGACACCCTTAATGTGGGAGCTCAGCCCCAGGGCTGGGAATTGAGGCTGCTTCTCTGTGTCCACAGCGACTGGGGTCGTCCAGGCAAGAGTACAATGTCTCATTCTCCCTGATAAAATTTCAAACGGCAAGCTTACTGATAATCTTTGATAATGCGGAAGAAATTTTCTGAGTGATCTGTAGTCACACAAAGAAGGAGGTTACCACACCTTTTACAGCAGCAGTGTCCCTGGGAGAAGTGTTTTCTGTGAACTTTGCAATTGGCTTCTGTGTCTTTTGTTCCAGCCTGAGGAATGCTGGACAGATGCTTACTTTCTCAGCCCAAGCCAATTTTTATTTTCTTGATATCCAGAATGAAATGTTTCATGAAAATCACACTTGGAAGGTTCATGTGATTTTATTAAAAATCCGGGGGCACCTGAGTAGCTCAGTCAGTTAAGCGCCCAACTCGGCTCAGGTCATGATCTTGAGGTTTGTGGGTTCGAGCCCCACGTTGGGCTCTGTGCTGACAGCTCAGAGCCTGGAGCCGCTTCAGATTCTGTGTCTCCCTCTCTCTCTGCCCCTCCCCCGCTCACACTCTGTCTCTCTTAGTCTCTCAAAAATAAATAAACGTTACAAAAAGAAATTTTTTTAATCTATCTATAGTCCGCAGAAGGAATTGCTGAACTTGAATACATAGACATTTTTGGGCTATGTGGTAAAGAACCACTTGCTGCCTCGAATCCCCTCCAAAGCACCTGGCATAACTTCATTTTTTTGTTATAAACATAATAATATAATTTTAGGTTTTATAAAATTTACGTCCATAAAATATCTGTTAGGACAACTAGAAAAGTGTTTATTTTTGGGATTTAAAGATATATTAGGGAAATAACACAGCGGTTTGTATGAATTGAAGTGAGGATGATATTTGAAGGCAGAAATTCCTGAATCCCCACTGGGGTTAAGCGGCAGCTGATCTACAGCTGTTGTTTCTTGGGCACTAGCAGGGACCTCCTGGGAGCTTCGGCTCTGCTTAGTAACAGAGCCAGAGTCTTCTGGGGTTTACCTAGGATGTATGATGGCAAGGTTATGAAATTCCATTTAAAATGGAACAGGATCATCTTGCCCTCTCACTTTCATGGAACATTCGGAAGGACTTTGGGTTGGCTGTAAATATGGAAATATTGTCGCTAAGGTGAATTCATTTCTTTTAGCACTTGCTTCAAATGAACTGCCTTCCAAAGGAAAGTTGGGGGGAATTAGCACCATGCGTATGTGACAGCATCATTTTGTTCTGAAGAATGTTCCATAGAACATTAAGAACCTCATTTAGGAAAGCAGCTGTCTTGTAATGGAGGAGGATTTCACTTTAAATATCCATTTTCCAAGACTGTCTGTGCCGAGTGTATAGAAGAAGATGTAGAAGATGGGTATTTTCATTATTGTATAGTTGTTAATGTAACTGTTTCTGTACTTATTTCATTTCCCCAAGGCTATAGAATCTATAGAGTTTTATCAATTTGTATTTTAAAGAGATCTTTACTTCTTCAACTCTATTGCTAAATTTTATGTTAAAATTTTAAACAAATTCTTCTTTTAACCATACGCGTAATATTCATATTTATTTATAATTGGATATATTATATTAAACATTAGTAATTGAACCTTGAGCATTTTTATATTTTATTCAGAAAACATTTGCTCTGTGTTATCTGTGGAAGACTTAGCCATTTCAGCTTTAAAAGCCTCACATAATAAACTTTCTATAGGAAATGGAACTGTAATTATTTTTCTATAGTCAGCTTCGCATCGTGTTCTTTCCTACTGTGTCTGTGTTTTATGTAGGTAGATTGATATTCATTAATGGCTTAATGTCGAACAACTCAAACTTCTTGGTAGAAACATGCTAACCTAGAAATGTTGACCTAGAAACAAGAGAGGGAAGAAAACACCAATATTTTTTCCTTTGTGTAATGCAATGTAAAGGAAAAGAAAGGCAACCTAATCCTGGGGTTATTTTAGCTTTTCTTTTTTTAGACCTAGAGCTAACAGGTGCAAATAATATTCTTTGAACATTTCAGAATCCTCATAATTCCTTTAGGTTGTTTTTTTTGTTTTCTCAAAATGGAGGAGCAACTTTTCCCCGCTAAATGAAATATCTCTCTTCAGATTGTGAAAAGTGTTGTTGATTAAAACCCTTAGGGTTAGAAATGCAATTCTGTGGAATGTATGTAAACACTAGGTTTGATCTATTTTTAGCCTCTGCTTTGTAGTTAGATGTCCAGTGGTAAAATGGAAACTATGGAGATTGATGTGTGCTCAGGACTTGGCTGACCTCTGTAAGTCTTAGAAACAATGCCTCCTTCAGCATCAATGTGGTTATAAGCACAGATCAGTTACCAATTGAATTGTAAGCCAAGGGTTATAAAATAAGTCCTGGAAGGCTTATTATAAATGCCTTTATTCTTAGTCACAATGAAAAAAAAACCCTAAATTAAAGTAATTCAGGAAGACAAAGTGACACAAGATTATTGTTTTATGCTAGTAATCCACAAATACTATCAGAGATTAAAGGGGAAATGGTACTCATAACTACCATTAGGTAAGAGTTCTTAACCTCTGTCCTTGAATAGATTTCAACAGGGTCATGGTTGATCTGAAATTATGTGCAAAATTAGGCCCAGTTGGTAATTTGTTTTTGCTGAGAAAAACCATACTTTTCATCAGATTCCCAGAGAAGACTGTGACTCAACAAAGGTCAGAACCATTGCACTAGAAAATGTGAATATAGACATCAGACAACCCAGTGTGTGGCCTTTCCTAATGCTAATATTATATGAAGTTAGGATGAAACAAGGCAGATGTTTACAGAGAGTGTGATATTATGGAAATCTTGGTACTTTTCAGTAAGCTGGATCACACATTAAGATGGAAATAATAAACGAAATATTTTGTTACACTTGATAGGAATGAATAACTTTTAAAAAGCAGTGACAACACAGCATAGTTCTTGGATGATGGATGGATTTAGAGTTGTCCCTCAACCCTGTGGTAATGGTAGATATTGAATTTCTTGATTCTAAATAGTTGAATTTCAACCCATAAGATGCAATTCAGCACAGTATCCTCTATACTACTGTATCTTTACAATAGTCCTGAGAAGTAGAAGTTATTATCCTCATTTTAAATATGAGAAAATTTGGGGTACCTGGGTGGCTCAGTCAGTTGAACGTGGGTCTCTTGGTTTTGCCTCAGGTCATGATCTCACAGTTCATGGATCGAGCCCCATGTTAGGCTCTGTGCTGAGAGTGGGGAGCCTGCTTGGGATTCTCTCCCTCCTTCTTTCTCTGCCCCACCCCTGCTCTCCTCTCTCTCTCTGTCAAAATAAATAAACATTAAAAAAATAAAAATGAGAAAATTAGAGCCCCAATAGATTAAATAACCTTTTCCCCTCGCACTAAGAAGTGGCAGAACAATGATTTTAACCCCCATTGTACCCGAAGCCCCCCACCCTTTCCATGGGTGCCCAGTGACAGTGATGATCAGCCAACTCCCCTTGACCTCATAGCCACCAGATTTTTCTTGAAGCAGCAATATATAGTTTTTCATTACGTTTCTTTTTATTTTCCCTTCTTCTAGAGAAGCCATTGAGCACCGCAATAACAAGATTCAGAGTAGGGAACAATTGATCCTAAGAGCATTCATGAATGCCCAACCTGGAACCTCACAGACTCTAACTTGTCACTTAGAATCAGACGTAGTGACTCACACGGGACTGTAGAAGACACCAGTGTGGGGATGAGAAAACTGAGGCATGAGTAACTTGTCTGGGATATTCTGCCTAACTTTAGTTTTTTTTAATTTTGTTATTAAAATTTTTTAAAATATTTATTTATTTGGGGCAGGGAGGGTAGGGAGAGACAGAGACAGAATTCAAAGCAGGTGCCAGGCTCTGAGCTGTTAGCACAGCACCCAAAGCAGGGCTCAAACCCATGAACCATGAGATCATAACCTGAACTGAAGTCTGGAGCTTAACCAACTGAGCCACCCAGGCACTCCTCTGCCTAACTTTAAATTGTGCTCTTACTTACACTCATGTCATATTGATCAACTACCCTTGGTTGTTACCCAGGTAATAACCTCTTTTGAAACTACTATAGTTTGCAGGGTGCCTGGGTGGCTCAGTTGGTTGAGTGTCTGACTTCAGCTCAGGTCATGATCTCACAGTTTGTGGGTTCAAGCCCCACATCAGGCTCTGTGATGACTGCTAGTTCAGAGCCTGGAGCCTGCTTCAGATTCTGTGTCTCTTTCTCTCTCTGCCCCTCCCCTGTTCATGCTCTGTCTCTCTCTGTCTCTCAAAAATAAATAAATGTAAAAAAAATTAAAAAAAAAGAAACTACTATAGTTTGCAAAGAATACTCTAATGCTCAAAACAATTCCAATTCAGACAGAAGATACCAATGTTCAAAATAGAGACCACTAAACACAGAAGCCCCTATCTTTTATTGGCGGGTTTGATTACAGCAGGACTGAGGGGGACCTGAAAACTTGCTCCATTTCCCACCCTGATATAGTTTCAAAAGATGTTACCAAAGAAATTTACTACCTTGTGGACATTTCTGTGTCTTGACCTCAGCTTCTGGCATCAGATTAGTATCGATTTTCTACATATTAATTTCCAGATGTTATAATGCAAAGTGGATAGTCTTTGGGGTCAAACAGGGCTATACTTACTTGGAGTTAGACTTGTGACTTCAGATAAGCTAGTTAACCTCTTAGTTTCTTCATCTGTAAAATGGGGAAAATGTCCTTCATGTTGGGAAGTCTAAAAGAAATAATCACATACGGTATTTGGTGTAATAGCTGGCCCACGGGGACAGTCACTGAGGTTTAGCTATTGTTCATTCATTCACTAAATATTTATTGAATGGCTCCTGTGTGTGTGCTAAGTACTGCTCTAGGTACTTGGGATAGATTGATTAACATAACTGACAAAGATTCCTGCCCTAATGGAGGGTATGTTCTAGCATGGAGAGACAGGCCATAAACAATAAATATAATCAAAAAGACCTTGAATTTTATATCATGCTAGAAGTTCATAGATGTTATGGAAGCAATAAAAAAAAATTGAGTAGGCCAAGAGGGATCTGATATGTGGGGGTAGGGGTGCAGGTTGGAATTTTAAATAGAGTAGTCAGACCTCCTAGGGAAGGTGAAATCTGAGCAAAGATGTGAAGTAGCAGAGAGAATTATCTGGGGGAAATGTGCACCAGGCATCAGTAACAGCCCCTGAAAGGCCTTTCAGCAGGGAACAACATTGAGGCGACTGAGGGAATGGAGGAGTGAGAGAAAAAGTAAGTGGTGTCAGAAAGGTAATAGACAGGGCACGGCCAACCATATAAGGGCCTTGAGGGCCACTGTAAGAATGTTTTTATTCTGAGTTAGACAGAGGGAGTCTTGGAAAATTTTTGAGCAAAGGAATGACATGATTTGACTTAAGTTGTAATAGGAGCACTGTGGCTGCTCTGTGGAGAATAGACTGGTGCATAAGCAGAAGCAGGTCACCCAGGTAGGAGGCCAATGCTGTAGTCCAGCCAGGGGCAGATGGGCTGAAAGGATATGGTGAACATATTTTTGGATCTATTAGTTATTGCTGAATTCTTACTTGTACCAGATTTGTCACAGAGCTTTTCAGCTCCTATAGCTACATAGTTTTGAGACTGCAAAAAGATCCATGTAGATTTTCTATACAATGAATTTTCTGAGATTCTCTTTAGCAGTATAATGATGGTAAAACCATGTACTATTCTTCATTACCCCAAGATCCAATGAAGTACACTATTCCACTGTTAGTGCTTTTTATGGTACTTAATAGGAAAAACACCTGTAATAACCTTGGTTGTATGGGGATTTGAGTCCACCTATAGATTCAAGCAGCCGAATCTGAATTACAAAAAGTTATTGAACCATAGACAGTTATGGGGAAATGAAGTTTGTTTGGAAAGCCACTGATATATTCAGGTTGC
>CM053566.1:36634278-36813572 GCA_028646485.1 Cryptoprocta ferox
GAGATATGTTCTGAATTCCTGAATCCGAGAGTAGCCTTCGTCATGAGTCACTCTCCTGTCCCACTATCACTGCTGTTAATGTGTGGCTTGTTTGCATAGAGAGAAGTGGGACTGTCACTCCTGGTAATACCAGCTTCATATTATCAGCAGTTTGTAGACTATGGAACTGTGGAATGGTCAAGCAGGAAGAGACCAAAAGCTCATCTAACTCAAGCTCTTCCTTGCCCAGGAACTTACACTGAGGCCAGGTAAAATGTGATTCATTTTCTACTACCTGTACTTCACCCTATTACTCAAAACTATTATTTGCTGGGCTCTCCTGCAGGTTAAATTCAAGTTTAGATGATACAAGATACCTCTATAATGGCATTCATCTTCCACAGACAGGTGAACCACCCAGTGGGAAGGAAGGCATGTCCTTTAATAGAGTAGAAATAGAATGGTTCAGCCAAAGGTGGAAGAGGGGCAAAGTGGAACCTCCCAGGCTCCATTGTGAAATGTTAGCTCTGTTCCTGGCTAGCTGGGCAGTAGGGTGTAACTGAGCTTCCCTACAGAGATCTCCAAACTCTGGAAGCCCATGGGAGCCATTGCAACAGGCTTGACCTTTTCCACAGCAATCTTTCTAGATGAAACAAGAGAAAGCAGGGGCACCTCAAAGGAGGGGGGTAACTTTCATGCAACCACAGTGATCATCCTTAAAGTGCGGTGGGATGTGGCTTTCTGGGCTGTCTTGTAAATAATAAGACTAACTTTTTAAAACCCTGGACAATTTTCAGTTCACAGATGGAGAGCTTATAAGGCATCTCCTGCAAGTGTCCTGCATAATATATTACCTAGGAAATATGGAGTAAACCCTTTCACTTCTGCTTAAAAATAGGCTATAATCTAGGTTAATTTCTAAAATAGTCAGAAATGGATAAAAATTGAAGGGTATGTATAGATAAGGACCACAAAATATTTAAATCTCTCAGTGTTTTGCTCATTCACCTTTTCTAGAACACATGACCATTCTACATTCATGTTGAGAAGTGGCTCAAACCCCCGTGGTATTTGCTTTTAGCTCACAGCTATACATTAGCTGTGGAAAATTACCAAAAGGAAGATAAAATGTAACTTATCAATGGAAACTTAAATAGTGGAAAAAACAAAGCAATAAATAGAAGAAAAAATTGTGGCTATATTCCTATTTAAATAACTAAACATTTTTTAAAACTAAAAATGAAATATTTTCATGGCTGAGAGAGTAAACTGGAGAAGGGGAAAAAAAGACAAGTGTAAAGTAACGCAAAACCAAACAAAAAACCAAGGATGTTTATTTATTATGACGCTATACATCAGTAAATTTCAAGAGTGATGTTAATCAAACTAAATTCATGCTTATATCTTATAAGAAGCCTTTTCTGCAGTGTGTTAGCAAAAAAGAAAGGACTCAAAGTCTCCTACTTGTCTACTAGCTTTGATGTTCTTCTGAAACCTCCATAAGGGTTGGGATTGGGAAACAGGAGAATTGAAAGGTCAGTAGAAAGTGTTGAGCCTGACATGATACCCATATCAAAGGAAGGTCATAGAACGAAGCTGCTCTAAATCAAAAGTAGATCCAAAAAACCTTTTCATAAAACCCCAAAGAAAGTATTGTCTTTCAAGTTTTGCAAGAGGGAGATATGTGGCTGATGGAAAAGTAGAAATGAAAAAAGAGACTGCAAACTTCAAGTACTTATTCCTAACCCTCCAGGGGGTGCTGAAGATGAAAGAGATGGGGCTTCAGATACTGACTGACTAGCTGACTTGCTGAGCAAAGACAGCCAAGAAGGATGACCTGTAGTTCACTAAAACCGCTGCCTCTTCCTTTCCTCTGGTAAACTGCTGAGCATTTTGTTTATATGCAACAGGAATAGGTTGTAAATATATACGAAGATGTGGTTTTAAAGGAAAATTGTTGTAATAATAAAAGTGAGTTCAGTTCTTTTGTAACCACTCAGTAAAGTCTAACGATGACATATACATAAGACAGCAATAAAAATTGAGCTTTTACTTTTAAGCTTTTGACACCTACCACTGTGTCATCCTAGGATGACCTACCCATCGTTCAATGTCTAGCTCTTCCACAAAGGAGTCCCTGATAACCCCAGACAGAAATTGTCTCTCAACCCTGTGAATTCAACTTTTGTTTGCACTATTTCTGCTTATCTGCCTGCCTTCCTTTGGTCGTTTTGTGCTTTCTTCCTTGATTGACATTATACAACACGTCAGGCCTGGTAGCATTTACTCCCCTATAATTTCTCTTCGTATCTCCCTCCAACCCCAGTTAGGCACAGTATTTTGCACACAGTAGAATATGAATAAATATGTTTATAGAATCTGTTGAATAAATCAAGTTGTTAAGGAATGTTAAAAAAAATAAACCTGTGAAAATTTCTGTGGTACTATTACATATAACACAGTTTGAAAGGCTATTAACCTTTCTCCAGCACCTTCTAAAATATCAGCTGCATGCTAAGTTTATGTTTAACTTTATGAGAAACTATTCAGCTGTTTTCTGAAGCAACTGTACTGTTTTACATTCCCATAGCCATGTATGAGAATTCCAGTTTATCCACATTAATTATTGTCTTTTTTATTATAGCCATTCTCGTGGGTATGTAGTGGGGTCTCATTTTGGTTTTAATTTGCACTTATTTAATGACTAATGATGTTGACCATCTTTTTATATGCTCATTAGCCATTTATATATCTTCTTTGGTGACAAGCCTGTTCAAATCTTTTGCTTATTTTTTTCTTTTGCTTATTTTTTAAATGGGTTTTTTCTGCTTATTATTGAGTTGTCAGAGTCATTTGAATATTTTACATAAAAAATATATATTTGAAAATATTTTCTCTTATTCCTTTCATTCACTTAACAGTGTCTTTCAAAGGCCAGAACTTTTCAATTTTGATGAAGTTCAATTCATTCCTTTTTTTTCTTTTTGAATCATGCTTATGGTATTATCTCTAAGAGCTGTTTGGCTAACTCAATATCATAAAGAGTTTCTCTTATCTTCTAAGAGTTTTATAATTTTCACTTTTACATGTAGAAATTTAATCCATTTTTTGGGGGTACCTGGGTGGCTCAGTCGGTTAAGTGTCTGACTTCAGTTCAGGTCATGATCTCAAGGTTCGTGGGTTCGAGTCGTGCGTCAGGCTCTGGGCTGACAGCTCAGAGCCTGGGGCCTGCTTCAGATTCTGTGTCTCCCTTTCTCTCTGCCCCTCCCTCACTTCCCTGTTTCTTTTTGTCTCTCAAAAATAAATAAACATTAAAAAAATTTTTATAAATGAAAGAAAAAGCAAAATAAATTTGATCCATTTTTAATTAAGTTATGTGTGTGATATTGAGTAAAGTTCTAAATTCATCCTTTCACACATGGATATACAATTGGTCCAGCAGCATTTGTTGAAAAGGTTTTCTTTCCCCCTTTAATTCCTTAGCAGCTTTATCAAAAATGAATTAATCATAAAAATCAATCAATGAATTAATCAAAATAAAAAGGTTTGTTTCTTTCAATTCTGTTCTATGATCTATCTGTCCTAACACCAGTATCACGTGGGCTTAATTACTGTTGCTTATAGAAAGTTTTAAATTGATGAATTTGTCTTCAGACTTAGTTCGTCTTTTAAAAAAATCATGTGCCTATGTGTTCCTTCATATTTCTGTATAAATTTTAAGATCACCTTGTCAGCTTCTACAAAGAAAAAAATCTGGGATTTTGGTAAGAATCATGTTGAAACTATAGAACAATTTTGGAAAATGTGCTATCTTAACGATATCTTTCAGTCTATGAACATGGAATATTTATTTATTTAGATCTTTTTTCACTTATCATAATGTTTTGTCATTTTTAATATACAAGTTTTAAGCTTCTTTGTCAAAAAAGTACTACACCCAATATGGCGCTCAGACTTACAACCCTGAGATCAGGAGACCCATGCTCTACTGACTGAGCCAGCCAGGGGCCCCTACGTGTCTTTGAATATGTAATGTGGCTTTTGTAGCAGCAACAATTGGATTTTTAAAAATCTCCATTCTGACAATATCTGCTGTTCTTTGGAGTTTTTAATCCCTTCACATTTAATAAAATTACTAATATGGTTGGTGTTATGTTTGCTACTTTTGTTTTTTTTCCTGTATATTTCATATCCTTTGTATATCTCATATCCTTTGTTCATTTATTTCTCCGTTATTGCCCTGTTTTATGTTAAATACTCATTTGTAGTGTACCACTTAATTTCCTTTTTTCTTAACTACATTTTTGTTCTTTTTTAAAGATATTACTTTAGGAATTACAATACACATGTTAACTTACCACGTTCTACTTCAGATTTATACTAATTTAATACTGGTAGAACATAGAAGCTTCAATAGAGTTTCATTTCCTCCCCTATCCTTTATACAATTGTCATATATATTAATATTATAAACCCAACAATGCAGTATGATAACTATTGCTTTATGCAATCTATGTCTTTCAAAGTATTGAAGAGAATGGAAATATATATACATATATATTTACCCAAATATTTACTTTGTGGTGCTCTTCACAGAGAAGAGAGAGTGTGTATGTGCGCGTGCGTGTGTGTGTGTGTGTGTGTGTGTATTCAAATGACTGTCTGATGTCATTTCCTTTAAACCTGAGGGATTTGCTTTAGCATTTTATAAGGCAGGTCTGCTAGCAATGAATTCTCTCAGTTTTCATTTGTCTGGGAATGTCTTCACTCTGCCTTCAGTTTTGAGTGATAGTTTTATTAGATATAGAATTTTTTCATTGAAATACAGTTGACACACAATGCTACATTAATTTCAGGTGTATGACATGGTGATTCAACAAGTCTATATGTTATGTTGTGCTCACCACAAGTGTAGCTACTGTTTGTTACCATATGACACTGTTACTATACTGTTAATTATATTCCCTATGGTATACCTTTCATCTCCATCGATGACTTATTCAGTCCGTAATGGGAAGCCTGTATCTCCCACTCCCTTTCAGCCATGTTGTCCATCCTCCTACCTGCCTTCCCCCTGCCAACCATCAGATTGTTCTTTATATTTGTTTATAGGTCTGCTTCGACTTTTTGTTTGTTTTACTTTTTTAGATTCCACATAAAATGAAATCATATGGTGTTTGTCTTTGACTTATTTCACTTAGCATAATACCCTCTCGGTGTATCCATGTTGTTGTAAACAGCAAGAGATTATCCTTTTCAATGACTGATTAATATTCCATTATATCTATATCTATCTATCTATCTATATATATATCTCACATTTTTTAACCTATTCATTGATCAATGGACACTTGGGTTGCTCCCATGTCTTGGCTATTGTAAATAATACTACAGTAAACATAGGGGTGCATATACCTTTTTGAATTAATGTTTTCATTTTATTGGGGTTAAATATCCAATAGTGGAATTACTGGATCATATGGTATTTCTATTTTTAATTTTTTGAGGAGTCTCTACACTGTTTTCCACAGTGGCTATACCAATTTACATTCCCACCAACAATGTACAAAGATTCTTTTTTCTCCATATCCTGGTCAACACTTGTTATTTCTTGTCTTTTTGATTCTAGCCATTTTGACAGGTGTAAGGCAATAATCTTGTTGTGGTTTTGATTTGCATTTCCTTTATGGTTAATAATGTTAAGAATCTTTTCATGCTCAACATCTGTTGAGCCATCTGTATGTCCTATTTGGAAAAAATGTCTATTCAGATCATGTGCCAAATTTTTAATCAGTTTTTTTTTAATGTTGAGTTGTGTAAGTTCCTTACATAGTTTAGATATTAACCCCTTACTAGATATATGATTTGCAAATATCTTCTCCCATTCAAAAGGTTGCCTTTTTGTTTTGTTGATGCTTTCCTTTACAATGCAAAAGCTTTTTAATTAGGTATAGACCCAATAGTTTATTTTTGCTTTTGTTTTTCTGGATATAGAAAAACAAGAGAGTGCAAATGGGGGAGGGGCAGAAGGAGAGGGACAGAGGATCTGAAGCAGACTCTGTGCTGACAGGTTGACAACAGCGAGCCCAATGTGGGGCTTGAACTCACAAACTGTGAGATCATGACCTGAGCCGAAGTGGGACGGTCAATCAACTGAGCCACCCAGGTGCCCCTGGATATAGATATTAACTTTTCCTCAGAACTTAAATAGGGCATATCAATGTCTTCTGCGATGTACTATTTCTGATGAAAAGTCAACCATTAATATTTTTTTCTCCTGTATGTGGTTAATCACTGTACTCTTGTGACTTTCAAGATTTCTCTCTGGCTTCAGTTTTTAGCAGTTTGACTATGATTTATCTAGGTTTGTATCTCTTTATGTGTACCTTACTTGGGTTTGTTGAGGACCTTGGATCCATAGAGTAATAGTTTTCATCAAATTTGGAGAGTTTTAAGCCATTATTATTTAAAATATATTTTCCTACCCTTTCTCTGTCTCTCTTCTTTACAATATTATTGTTACTCAATATTGGTATGTTTGATGTTGTCCCACAGATCTCTGAAGATTTTAAAAGTTTTCCTCATTATTTTATCTTTCTGTTTTTTAGATTGGATAATTTTTATCTTCAAATTCACTGATTATTCTTCTATCTAAAATTTCTTTTGAGTCCCTTTAACAATTTATTATCTATTTATTTACCTATCTTTTTATTTATTTTTAAAGTATTTACTGAGAGAGAGAGAGAGGGAGAGAGAGAGAGGGAGAGAGTGGGGATGGGACAGAAAAAGAGGGAGAGAAGGAGAATCCCAAGCAGGCTTTGCACTGTCAATGCGGAGCCCCACATGGGGCTCAAACTCATGATCTGTGAGATCATGACCTGAGCCTAAATCAAGAATCAGATGCTTAACTGACTGAGCCACCCAGGAGCCCCTCGAATAAATTTTTCATTTATTTTATTATACTTCAAACTCAAGAATGGTTATTTGATCCTATTTTATAATTTCTCTTTGTTGACATTTTCTCTTTTTTAAGTCATTGTCATAATACTTTCCTTTAATTCTTTAAGCATGGTTTTGTTTATTACTCTTTAACATATTTATAATTGCTGCTTTGAAGTCTTTGTTAAATCCAACATCAGAGTGCACCCAGAGACCGTTTTTATTTACTACTTTGTTCTGTCGGTGTGGATCATATTTTCCTCTTTCTTGGCATGTTCCATAATTTTTGTTGTTGAGAATTGGACATGTTAGAAAATATATTGTAGCAATTCTGGATTCTGAATTTTCCCTTAAATGTATTGCCATTGTGTTTTGGTTTGGTTTAATAACTTGTCTAAATGCACTTATAGAATCTGTTTACCAGCACTGTGTGACTGCTGATGGCTCTACTCAGTTTGTTTTTTAAATTATTGTTCTCATTTTTAAGCCTAAATTCATAGGGATCATCTTGTGTTTGCATAGATTAATGACCAGTAAATGAATAGTCAGACATTGTGCTCAAACAAAAGCTTTCACTCTCTGGCAATAGATCTGTGTGTATGTTGGGGAGCACATTTAAAGTTCAACTTTTAGGGTACCTGGGTGGCTTACTCAGCTAAGCATCCAACTTCAGCTCAGGTCATGATCTCACAGTTTGTGAGTTCAAGCCCCATGTCTGGCTCTGTGCTGACAGCTCAGAGCTTGGAGCCTGCTTCAGATTCTGTGTCTCCGTCTGTCTCTGCCCTTCCCCACTCATGCTCTGTCTCTCTCTCTCTCTGTCTCTCTCTCTCTCTTTCTCAAAAATAAAATAAACATTAAAAAAATAATAATATTCTTGAAAGTTCAGGTAACTTTTGAATATGTATGTCCTGGTTTTGCTTACCTCTAGACTCTCTTGTCTGTCCTCTGCACATGAACACAAGCTTAGTCAGCCAATCATGTGTGGATAACCTGGATCCTCTCCAGTTTTTCCTAGGTAGGCATATGGAGAATTTTTGAAGGCTCCCTGTGGTAGTCTTATTTCCCAGATCTTCCTATTATTTTTTAATATAATTTATTGTCAAATTGGTTTCCATACAATACTCAGTGCTCATCCCAACAAGTGCCCTCCTCAATACCTACCACCCACTTCCCCCTCTCACCCACCCCTTATCAACCCTCAGTTTGTTCTCAGTATTTAAGAGTCTCTTATGGTTTGCCTCCCTCCCTCTCTGTAATTTTTTTTCCTGTTTCCCTTCCCCCATGGTCTTCTGTTAAGTTTCTCAAGATCCACATATGAGTGAGAACATATGGTAACTGTCTTTCTCTGACCGACCTGTTTCACTTAGCATAATACCCGCCATTTCCATCTATGTTGCTGCAAATGGCCAGATTTCATTCTTTGTCATTGCCAAGTAGTATTCCATTGTATATATAAACCACATCTTCTTTATCCACTCATCAGTTGATGGACATTTAGGCTCTTTCTATGATTTGGCTATTGTTGAAAGTGCTGCTATAAACATTGGGGTACATATGCCCCTACGCATCAGCACTCTATCCCTTGGGTAAATTCCTAGCAGTGCTATTGCTGGGACATAGGGGAGTTCTATTGTTAATTTTTTGAGTAACCTCCACACTGTTTTCCAGAGCGCTGCACTAGTTTGCATTCCCACCAACAGTGCAAGAGGGTTCCCATTTCTCCATATCCTCGCCAGCATCTATAGTCTCCTGATTTGTTCATTTTAGTCACTCTGACGAGTATGAGATGGTATCTCCGTGTGGTTTTGATTTGTATTTCCCTGATGATGAGTGATGTTGAGCATCATTTCATGTGTCTGATGACCATCTGGATGTCTTCTTTGACAAAGTGTCTATTCATGTCCTCTGCCCATTTCTTCACCGGGTTATTTGTTTTTTGGGTGTGGAATTTGGTGAGTTCCTTATACATTTTGGATACTAGCCCTTTATCCAATATGTCATTTGCAACTATCTTTTCCCATTCCATTGATTGCCTTTTAGTTTTGTTGATTGTTTCCTTTGCAGTGCAGAAGATTTTTATCTTGATGAAGTGCCAATAGTCCAGATCTTCCTATTGAATTGCTGGCTGATCTGCCAGTCTGCTGCTTGTTCCAACCATGATTGGAACCTGAGGCTAACTGAGCTGATGGTCTTTCCTTGTTGACTACGTAGATTGGTCACATTTCCCACAATGCTTCTGGATATGAAATTTTATCATGCTCTGCTCCAAATGAAGTCAGCCCCTCTGGCAGTGAACATTCTGATTGTCATGCCTTTTTCTCCTTTGGTAGAACTACATTATAAACTGATCTAAGGAAGGGGGAGGAGAGAGGGCTAGGCAGAATGCCATACTTCCATTGTTCATACCTGAAGTTCAGTGGCTTTTTTATGAGTAACTACTTCTCAGTGTAGTGTATGCCTTTGGTTGATTTTTCAGAGCCCTGAATGGGTTGGTTTTGATGCTTGTATCCACTTTTATCATTGCTTTTGGGGGTGAGTAACTGCTGAAGTACTCAGTCCACCATACTAGAAGTCCTATCTCTACATTGGTCACTTTTAATAACTCCTCAGCAGATTCTGGTGTGACGCCAAGGTTGAAAGTCACTGAGCTAGGGTATAATTACAGGAGGATGAATGATTTCACTTCATTCAATAAACATTTATTGAACATCATCAGGCACAGTGTGGATACAAAGTGGATAGAGTATGGATACAAAGATTACAGACTATCCCTCTCCGTGGGTGGTCATAGGCAGTGGGAAAGATAGCGAAAGTAATAATGCAGTACAACCTGAGCAAATAGGGATGGGTGAGGCGGGGTTTGGGAGAAGTGTCAGCAAAAAACAATGCCTACAGCCCATTATTTTTCTAAAACATGCCAATAGGTTATCACATTTTCAGAAAGTACTATAGCCAGTAAGCAGATCTACTTACTTAGTAAGACCAGCTTAATGTAAGTATGAGTAAAGTTACTCATCCTAGGGAACTAGGACAATTTCCCAAGTTACATGACAGTTACAAATATAACTTTAAGGAACTAGCACTTTACTTCATGTAAAATCTAATGAGTTTTTTAATGCTATATTTTCAACTGAACTGTGATGATTTCATAGCCTATGAATAAATTAAGGAATAGCAAATCACAATGGGAGTCATTACAGGCAGTGTGATATGGTATTATAGTTTCCAAAGTGTGGTATCCACAAAGGCAAACCATGGAAGCATAGGAAGAAATATTAGTTAGCACTACTATTTTTTCAAAAACATTAAATTTGGTCTTTAAAATGTTTCTATTGATTGAATGTTTCATAGAGTGAGTGAGACTATTTATATAGCAGTATATGCATTGAACTTATAAATAAACAAACATGAATAAGTGGCATGCCCCCAATATTTTTGGATTGGGAGTACTCAGTCACAAAAGTTAGAGACCACTGGTATAGTGGTAAGAACCTGACCTAGATGGGTGCTAGTCCTTCTTAAGCTACCAACTTGCTGTGTGAACCTGGGCAAGTTACGAAGATACTCTGTGTCTTCCAAATCTATAAAATGAGGAGTCTGTTATAAATATACTTGAAATCTCTTCCAGTTCTGAGGTCCTATAAGTGATTTTGTTCTTTGTTTTCCTGTAAAATATAATTATGAAGTTGTAATAGCAGAATGTTGTCTTTTGTTGTTCAGTATTTGAATTGGATGAAGGACTAAGCCTCTTTCTGAGTTCCTGGAATATTTCCAGAGAGCTTCCTGCACCTTGGTTACATCCCTTCTCTGTGGTGCTGCTGGTTGTAGATGTAATGATGCCATACACACCATGATATTTCTTTAAATTCTGTTACCTTTAGGCATATTAACAGAGGACATACCCCAATTAGTAGCAGAGTACAAAAATATGTGTCTAGACACAGTTATAGATGCATGTGTGCATGTATACACACACAAATCAATCCTTAACTTTGCTTAATTTCATTGCCTTCATAAACGGAAATTCAGGAAGCTCCACGATTTAAGCTGAGTACATAAAGAACATTCATTGCTGTTTTAATAGTTAAAAAACACCCAAATAGATCCATGCATATCAAGTTTAGTGTTCACTCAGAAGTGGACTTGTAAGATAGAGGATTATTTTCAACATTTAGATACAACTAAAAACCTAAGAGGTTTCCAAAACCTTATTTCATCTTTTGATATAAATTCAAAGAAATTTAAATTTTGCATATTATACTTAAAATATTATTCTCTTCTAAAATCATTCAGCTTTAGAATTAAATAGAGTAAGATGTTGGACTTCAATGTTCATGGATCATAACAAAATAGACTATTGATGGTTTTTCTTTGAATAACTATTTGGACTGATTATTACATAGTCAGTTTCTTAAAATTTGATGTTTCTCTGATTTAGTTTTGTTTGCTATCTTCAATAAATGAGTTATTGCTAAATAGGCTGTTGCTATACTATTTTCACGTCTGATCCCTCACATGCTTTTTTAAAATTAGTATTCAAAAGCTTGAAGAAACTTTTAAAGCCTAACAAAGATTTTTTCCTAAATACTTTGTATTTTCTTTTTTTAAGTTTATTTATTTATTTTGAGAGAGAGAGAGAGCAGGCATGAGTGGGGCAGGAGCAGAGAGAGATAATCCCAAGCAGGCTCTGTGCTGAGCCCCACATGGGGCTCCATCTCACAACCATAAGATCATGACCTGAGCTGAAATCAAGAGTCAGACACGTAACTGACTGAGCCACCCAGGTGCCCCTGGGTTTTCTAAATAATACTATATAATACAAAACATCATAATGCTTTTTGTGAAGTTTTTTGTTTCAAATAACATATGACATGGAAACTGATGATAGTGCCATGAATCTTTACCATAAAATTCAATATTAAAAACCAGCTGCTGTGATTTACCTGTGAGGATGGAATAATGACATTCTGGCACATTCTATGTGATAAGTGCTTCATTTAAAAAGATTCATTTTAGGGGCACCTGGGTCGCTCAATCAGTTAAGCATCCGACTCTTGAGCTCAACTCAGCTCTTGATCTCAAGGTCGTAAGTTCAAGCCCCATGTTGGGCTCAGTGCTGGGCATGAAGCCTACTTAAAAAAAATCATCTTAAAAAGAAAATGACAGAAAAAAGGAACAACACAACAAAAAGAATGACAAATCATAGCCATTTTGATGTAGATAAATGTTGAAAATATGAGCTCATAAGAATAACTATAGACAGAATGAAAGTAAAAAGAGCAAAAATAGAAAAGCAAGAGTTGGGGCACCTGGGTGGCTCATTTGGTTGAGTGTCTGCCTTTGGCTCAGGTCATGATCTCACAGCCAGGAGTTCAAGCCCGGCATTGGGCTCTGTGCTGATAGCTCAGAACCTGGGACTTGCTTCAGATTCTGTGTCTCCCTCTCTCTCTGCCCCTCCCCTGCTCATGCTCTGTCTCTCTCTCTCAAAATAAGTAAACATTTAAAAAAAACTTTTAAAAAGAAAAGCAAGAGTAAAACGAAAAAATGGAAATGTTGTATAAGTAGGAAAAAAGGTAACTCTTAAACTCCAAAATTAATTTTATTTTGCATGGTAACAAATTAAAGAGGAGAAGGAAAATACCACTTTAAACTTAGACCTGTATTAGCACAGCCTGTACTTTCTAATCTGCTGGGGGTATAGAATGTAGTCATTTTGCTGCTGCCTGGAACAGGCATCCAGGAACAAATTTCACTCAGCCTTCCAGTTGGTAACCAATCCACAAGCTTGAATTCAAAGTTCTAACCTTTAATTTTAATGCTGATCATAGACTAGGACATAGATATTCACCCTAGGGGAGGAGCTAGTCAGTGGGAGAGGAAGAAGTTTGCCACTCCAGTCTGGGGATCAAAGACAGTATCCCACCTTATACCTCCAGGCCCAGAGCCACTGCACCCACCCCTGTACTTTCTAGAAGCCCTAGCTACTTGTTTAGCAGTGGATAGATTTACTTGTATTATTATATGTTCATTTTGCACTATGTATCCATTTGGCTTGTCTTCTGCTTTGATTTAGGTCATCTCTTTCCTTTTCCTAATGCTCCTTAAAGATTGAGAAAGGGTCAGGTTTGGATGGTGTGGAAGGTTTTTCTGTTTGAACTGAGCAGCTTGATCTTCCCATGCCACATCACATGCATGCGTCACTTTTTCTCCAAATTTTCTGGGGACAAGGGGACTTTATAGCTTAGTTTAACATTTCATTTTAGAATCATTTCAAATTACAAGGATAGTACAGACAGTTCTGGTAGAGGTCCCTATTGTGGACATCTTTCATTACAATGGAGACCAGGGGCTTTTAACATGAATCCATGGATTAATTTGAGAGAGTCCCTGAGCTCCTGAAATTTATGCCCACTTTATATATTTGAATAAAATGCATTTTCTGTCATTCAAGAGCTACATAAAGATTGTACTTTTATTTATTTATGTTAATGTTTTTATTTGTTTTTGAGAGAGAGGGAGAGCAAGTGGGGGAGGAGCAGAGAGAGAGAGAGACACAGAATCTGAAGCAGGCTCCAGGCTCTGAGCTGTCAGCACAGAGACTGACGTGGGGCTCAAACTCGTAAATTGTGAGATCATGACCTAATCTGAAGTCAGATGGTCAACTGACCGAGCCACCCAGGTGCTCCTAAAGATTGTACTTTTAGTTTTTATTAATCCTTTTCTATAAGTGCAACCTCTTCTCTCATGTTTTCTACCAGGCTAATACTTTTTTGTTTATTAGAGCACTATCTACCTCCAAATGCACATTTGTACCAGTGTGCATGGGCACATTTTTGTATTCAAGGGAACTAACCAAACTTCTTTACCACACCCCTGTAATTGTCTGAGTTGCTCAACACTATGTGTCCGTATAAAATATATTAACTATTGTTTGATGAACTCAGTGTTCCTTCTAATAGAGGAGTCTGTCTACCCTACATAAAAGCCTCAAAGTTGAACCTAAGGGTCCTCCATCAAAATGGTTTGTTGGGGGAGGGAGAAGGGATCCCTATCCAGAATATTTTGCATTTAATCAGTCCCTTAAAAATATCTGGATAAAACCATTTTTATAGACTGCCTAAATTTTGAAAGTTAACAACAAAGGGTATTTGGAACTATTACAAAAACACAGCTGTTTTCCCTTGAAACTTTAAGGGGGAGAAAGCTATGAAATTACCATAGACCTATTTTTCTCTTCTGTCTATATAGAGTGCATTATTTGAGGACTTTCTCACTCCACTTGAGTTCTAAAGATAAAAGATATTATAGCATTAGAAATCGAGGATTCTGTGAAACCTCTCCCCAAGTTAAAACTTTGCCTTGTAAGCATTTTGAATATTTTCAGTGCAATTTTTGGTTATTATCTAATATTAGGGGTTTTGTTTCAGACTTACAGATTCCAGTCTGATGTTAGAAGATTATTCATCCAAGTTGAGCCCCCAAGCAAAGAGAGCCAAGAAGAGCCTTCTCTCTGGGGAGGAGAAGGAAAATCTGCCAAGTGACTATATGGTGCCCATATTCTCAGGACGGTACGTATGAATTCTTTTCCTGGCTTTAAATATTAGAAAGTGAAAAGTAGATGTTGTCAGGTATTAATAATTGCAACTAGCATTTATTGAGCACTTAACTATGTCCTGATTGAGAAAGCTCTGAGGAACTTTGGAACCCTGCACTGAGGGAGATGTGTTCATTGTGAAAATCTAACACCACCTAGGATGGCTACATGACAGAAGAGAATGATCAGGAACTTAGTTCTAATTATATAACTGGTTGAAATTAGGAGAGCATTGGATGCTAGTGATTGAACATTATATATAGTCACTATAGGTAGAATAGAAAGAAAGGTTCGAAACCATAAAATGATGGATGAACTTTAAAAAATCAGATGTTATGTTTAGGTAGAGGGAAACCATTGTGGTTTCCAGTGTGATTTAAATTTTTTTTAATGTTAATTTATTTTTGAGAGAGAAACAGAGTGCGAGTGGAAGAGGGACAGAAAGAGATGAAGACACAGAATCTGAAGCAGGCTCCAGGCTCTGATCTGTCAGCACAGAGCCCAATGAGTCCATGAACCATGAAGTCATGACCTGAGCTGAAATCAATGGACTGAGCCACCCAGCCACCCCTGCCAGTGTGATTTTAATTATTATTCATTAGGAAGAAAAAACCTTAGATAACGTAGACTAAGTAAAATAAAGCCCTCATAATTTGAATGTCTGCGTTATATTTGTTTAATGTAAAAAAGATTACTATTTATTTTGAGGCAAACTTCAAACAAAATAATCACCAAAAAACAAGTCTGTTAGTGCTGTTAATGTTCATAAGGTAAATTTGTGTGTGTGTGTGTGTGTGTGTGTGTGTGTGTATGTTCTTTTTAAAAAAATATAAACTTTTTTTGGAATGATTATAATATAGAGAGGAATCTTGAAACTTGTTTGAGACACCAAATTAAAATTTATGGGAAACTTCAGTTTATTTTCCTGTGAATGGAAAGCTATATCCATAGAGCTAAGGGGATATTCAGAATGAAGGGCAAAATGCCATAGGAAATTCAGTAAGCAATGATGTGGTTGTCATTGTTGGTGACTACTTC
The DNA here is from genome assembly GCA_028646485.1 of Cryptoprocta ferox. Lineage (NCBI taxonomy): Eukaryota > Metazoa > Chordata > Mammalia > Carnivora > Eupleridae > Cryptoprocta > Cryptoprocta ferox. Next base: position 36,649,829 of record CM053566.1, read on the forward strand.
CTTCCGTTTCCCTGTGTTTTTCTTCCCATTTTCCGCTGATGGTTCCTTTTGGAATTGTTTCAGAAGCTAATAATGTCCTAATTGCTCTGATTCTGATTAGGAAGGTAATAGGAAAGATAATATACTATTTTTAGCTTTTTCTTTGATATCTCTGATTTTTTAATGTTTGTTTATTTTTTAGAGAGAGAGAGAGAGAGAGAGACAAAGCATGAGCAGGGGGAGGGGCAGAGAGAGAGAGAGGCAGATACAGAAGCTGAAGCAGGCACCAGAGTCTCTGAGCTGTTGGCACAGAGCTCAACACGGGGCTCAAACCCACGAACTGTGATCATGACCTGATCTGAAGTCAGATGCTCAACCAACTGAGCCACCCAGGCGCCACTGATTTCTCTGAATATTTAAAGAGTAAACTTTCCGGGGTTCCTGGGTGCCTCAATTGGTTAAGCGTCCGACTCTTGATTTCAGCTCAGGTCATGATCTCACAGTTCCTGAGACTGAGGCCTGCATCTAGCTCTGCGCTGACAGAAGCCTGGTTGCGATTCTCTCTCACCCTCTTTGTCTGCCCCTCCTCCCCTCCCTCCCTCTCTCTTTCTCTCAAAATAAATAAATAAACTTAAAAAAGTGAACTTTCCATTGAAATATACATATCTTGCTAAGTATGTTTGCCCAGGCTTGGCCTCTTCACGGTTAGTTTAATATCCACTGATATTCTTTATAGGAGATGGCTAGGCTAGAGGAGTAAAATATTTTATTTTCTGCTTTGTTCCCACACTGTTTAAACAATTTTTTTTAAAGCATATTAACTAAGCATTAACCTACATGGCATACCTCTCCATCTCTTTACCACATGAAATGAAGCTGCTTGCTTTTAGTACCTTCTTTCTCCTAAATCAAACCATTTTGTCTCTTCAGGGCCAGTCTCAAGAAATGATAATTTACAAAACAAACAGTTATAAAAGAAAATGCAAAGAAAAATTTATCTTCTAGGTTTTATGTCCAGTTTTTTTGTTTTTGTTTTTGTTTTTTAATATGGAGTCATCTCCTATATTCTACGACTGTGTTGAAAATAACACTTCCTAATGGTGTTGACAGTATTAATCTAAGAGGATGGGACAGAAATGAACCTTTGTTAAGTACCTGTTATTTTCTGGGAATCATACTACATGCTTTATGTAGACTATCTTCCTAAATCCTCAATACAGCTCTAGAGAGGTATCAGTATATCAATTTATGGACAAGGAAATTAAGGCTCAGTGACTTGCTGAAAGTTACATGGCTGGCAGTGGAAGAGCCCAGAGTTCCCCTAGGGATTGGCTGATGCAACATACATGCGCTCTGCAATTATAATGTATTTCTGGGAAATACCATTTCTTCTGGAAATGTTAAATTTAAAATTTCACTGCTTGGGGCACCTGGGTGACTCAGTCGGTTAAGTGTCTGACTTCGGCTCAGGTCAGGATCTTATGTTTCTTGAGTTTGAGCCCCATGTTGAGCTCTGTGCTGACAGCTCAGAGCCTGGAGCCTCCTTCAGATTCTGTGTCTCCCTCTCTCTCTCTGCCTCTTCCCTGCTTGCGCGCGCGCTCTCTCTCTTTCTCTCTCTCTTTCTCTCTCTCTCTCTTAAAAATAAATAAACATTTCTAAAAAATTAAAAAATTTCACTTCTTGTACTCATATAAATTGAGTTAACTTTGTGTCACCAGCAGGTTTTTGAGTTGAGACCATCAGAGATTGAGTACTAGGGAGGTTTTAAATTCATCTTAAATTTGTAGTAGTATATTTTTGTCAGCATGTCAGCATCATATTCTTGCTCTTGTACCCAGATTATAGCAGGGTTACCACTGACATACACTTATATTTACTTAAAGAAAACTATATCTTAGGCGTCTGGGCAGCTCAGTTGGTTGAGTGTCCGACTTCAGTTCAGGTCATGATCTCATGGTTTGTGGGTTCCAGCCCTGCATCGGGCTCTGTGCTGACAGCTTGGAGCCTGGAACCTGCTTTGGATTTTCTGTGTCTCCTTCTCTCTCTGTCCCTCTTCTGCTCACACTATGTCTCTCTTTCTCAAAAATAAATATTTTTAAAAAAAGAAGAAAAATATCCCTGCTCTCCTGGGTGAAAAAAGTATTTGTAAGTGTATTTGAGATCTCCTATGAAATAATTACAGTCTTCCTGAGGTTTAGCTTATTTGCAATAGAAAAGGCAAGAGACTGGGACTTCATTCTGCCATCTAGAGTTATGTCAACATGTCTACTGTTAGAGATAATGTGAGCTCAAACAAAGTTCTCTTACTTAAGAGTTGTCTCAACTCAGGGCAAAGCTAGCTTTGAGTATAATCTATTATTATTATATATACCGAATCATTTTACAAAGCTCATTTCAAATCTCTCTATTATTTATTTACCTCTGTATGGAATTCCAAGCAGATTCTCATGATGATTTTTGTATTCACTTATTAATTCATTCACTTCCTATCTCATTAAAAAAAAAAAGGTAATTATCTCAAGACTCTAAATTGAAAATCTTCCATCTTCCTTTTTCTCTGCCTAAATTATAGTGTATATGTTACTGACTTAGTAAATATTACCTTATTAATATTTGGAGAGATAGAAATAAGGAAACAGAAATTAAAATTTACCCAGTAAGTTTAGTAAGAAACAAAGTGGACTGACTAATCTTGTTTATCAAATGTTTTAGTAAAATTCCATGACAAATTTCAAACTTGGGCAAATGTTGAACCCTATTTTTAAGCAAACTACATAGATTCAGGTACCAGGAACTGTAAACGTAATGGAAGTATTTGCTGAAATTTTAAGTAATTATTCTTGTAAGAAACTCAAAGGTAAAATTGAGCCTTCAGAGGTCTAAGGAGACTCAATTTCAAGAAAATCTCAATATAATCATTATACTTTCTCACTGTTGGGGTTTACAACAACAGTATTGAAGGAAGTTAAAAATAATCTAAATGTGTTTAACAACATTAATAAATTATAGCACAACTTCTATCATAAAGCATTCTGGGATTTTACCATTTACCAGCATTGTCAGTTATGAATTAAAACAAGTCACTTTTATAAACATTACCACTTCAAACGCAAATTTGGTCATTTTTTCTTATCAGGGCTATGTGCATGCATAAGTAAAGACTATCATTAAATAAGTTTACACACACACACAAATTTAAAAATTAAAAAAAAAATTTTAGTGTCTATTTATTTTTGAGAGAGAGAGGGACAGAGCACAAGTGGGGGAGGAGCAGAGAGAGAGGGAGACACAGAATGTGAAGCAGGCTCCAGACTCTGAGCAGTCAGCACAGAGCCCAACGCAGGGCTTGAACCCACAAACTGTGAGATCATTACCTGAACCAAAGTCAATGCTTAACCGACTGAGCCACCCAGGTGCCCCCAAATAACTTTTATTTCTTAGAAAGAAACCCAGTAGGCATAAGGCTCTCATGTAAATTTAGAATATATTTTTATGTGCAACAGCTCTGGACAATAGATCACATCAATTGAATTATAGAATCCAGATCAAGCACATAGTCTTATATCAGGATCACAGGCACACAGGTGATGTCTCATTTTACAATATCATCTTTTCTAGAAGGAAAGTTATAACCTAATCTTTTATTATAGACTCAATCATATTTAAACACCCTAAAGAAACCAATGAAATGACCAAGGCAAGTTATCCAATTTCTCTGAGCCTTGTTACCATATATCTAAAATAGAAATGATACAGTTTACCTCATAGGATTGTTGTGGACATAAAATGAGATAATATATGTAAAAAGCACTTGGCAACACTACAGCCATAATATGTACTATTATTGTTGTTACCATTACTGGTTAAGGTGATAATCACTTCTGTTCATGAACAGTTAGCTCCTGACCAAGTTTTTCTTTGTCAGGTTTTCTTTGGACATGGTACACAACATACTTTGAATTTAGTGAAAGTTTGACAATCTTATCAATGCCATCCACAATATCTATATTTTGCTCTTATTATATTTTAGTCAAGTACATGTCAGTGGAATTACAGATACAGAAGAAGAAAGAATTAAAGAAGCCGCTGCTTATATAGCCCAACGGAATCTTCTTGCTAGTGAAGAAGGAATCACAGCATCCAAACAGTCCACAGCATCCAAACAGTCCACAGTATCCAAACAGTCCGTAGTATCCAAGCAGTCTATAGTGTCCAAAGAGTCCACAGTATCCAAACAGTCTGCAGTATCCAAACGGTCCACAGCATCCCAAGAATCTACATCCAGTCTTCACCAGGAGGAAGCTTTTGAGAAGAAGTCAAGGAAAGTTGCAATTCGAGAGAAGGCAGAACGCCTGTCGCTGACAAAAACAGTAAGAAAAAACAATTTAGTATAATTTACAACAGCAGAAATGCATGTATTATTGTTTGTGTACATATAGATTGATTTGTTTCAAATGAAGAAATGTGTAGTCTTATGGAGAAATTAAACTAAAGAATACAAGGAGATGTGTTGAATTCTGTGTCTCCCTCTCTCTCTGCCCCTCCCCAGCTTGTACTCTGTGTGTGTGTCTTTCTCTCTCTCAAAAATAAATAAACATTAAAAAAATTTTTTTAATTAAAAAAATGTATGGGTCAAAGAAAGACAGACTTAGTAGTTTTAAACTCCATGAAATTTTAGTTTAGTTTAGTTTTGTTTAGTTTAGAGGGGGGTGCAAGTGAGTGAGGACAGAGAGAGGCAGAGAGAGAGAGAGAGACAGAGAGAGAGAGAGAGAAGCAGGGCTCACCCAGATGGGGTTAGAGCTCACCCAATATGGGACTCAAACTCATGAGCTGTGAGATCATGATCTGAGCCGAAGTCAGATGCTTTACTGACTGAACCACCCAGACTCCCAACTTTATGAAATTTTAGATTCTACAGAAATTACATTTCCAAAGAACCTTAAAAAATCCACCATGGGGGAAATAAGATATGTTATTGAGGCTTAGAATGTTAATAATTAAGTATATCTTTTTAAAAGGGGCAAAGAGAAGGCATATGGTCTAAATACACAAGTAAGCCTCCAAGTGGAAAAATGATAATTTTGGTTTCTATTTGTTCTTTTAGTAGCACAGACTACTTTGACTCCATAATATTTTGATATATCTTTTTTGTAGTTAGAAGAAACTGAGGCATTTCATAGAAAGTTGAATGAAGATCATCTTCTCCATGCTCCTGAATTTGTCATTAAACCTCGTTCCCACACTGTTTGGGAAAAAGAAAATGTAAAATTACATTGCTCTGTATCCGGCTGGCCAGAACCTCGTGTCACATGGTATGTTATCTTTATGAAAATTACTCATAGTATCTATTACACAAAGTTAATTTTACCTCTAGTAAAAACTTTCAGCATTATGAATATGCAAAAATGAATGAAAGCACCTACAAGTTTGTATAGATTTTTTAAATGGTGACAAAGGGGTACTAGGATGAATGGTTTATGAATGAGAAGAAAGAACAGTCCTGCGTACATTATGATATATTATAATACTCCATAATCCTGTTATACAAATGGGTCTTTATATAAAGTATTAAAATGTAGTTAATATGTAGTTATTCATATACAAAGAAAATATATGGTTATAACTGCTATGGGCCATAACATTTAAATAAAAATTTGCTCTCATATGGTAGAGGTATTATTTTGTGACCAGAAGCAATACTCTTTTTAAAATATAATTAAAACCCGAAATCTTCATCTCTACTCCTCACAGGAGCTGAGGTCTCAACATGCTTTCTAAAGCTGAACAAAAGAGGGAATTATATGGAAGATATTTCTCAATATGGGGTCTTTTTTTTAAGTTTTATTTTTTTTAAGTTTTATTTTTATTTATTATGTGAGAGAGAGAAAGAGAGCATGAGTGGGGGAGGGACAGAGAGAGAGAAAGCGAGAGAGAATCCTAAGCAGGCACTGCACGACACCGATGTGGGGCTTGAACTCATGAATAATTACAATCATGACCTGAGCTGAAGTCAGACGCTTACCCGACTAAGCCACTCAGGTGCCCCCTCAATATGGGGTCTTAAGAGATTTTATTTCCATAAAGAAAAAGCACTCATGTTCTTTTTACATCATATAGCTTATTGCAATTGTCAATGACTTCATGATCCCTAACCTCCAAACTTACCCGTCAAATGTCATGAGTACCTGCCACAGAGACAGCAATATGAAAGTGATGGAGCCAACTTGTAAAGATGTTTTCTGTTTGATTCCCTGACACGGTATTTTGCGTGCTGTTTTCTTATCCTCAAGAGTAGTAGTAAATGCACCCTATGTTGTAGTATAAATGCTACACAGATGACATTGCCATCTGCAGAGGGCCTGCCTCCTTCTCCTTTCTTGTCCATTATCTCTATTGGTTAGACACCTAACTTGGCTAGGACTAGTAAAGGTAACTGACAAGGAACATATTTCAGTGAAAACCAAATTGTTTTTTTTTTTTTAAATCTACTTACAAGCTTTAAAGTATAAAAGTATACTGTAGTAAGTTAGGAATCAATCAGTCTTGGCCCCGCCCTTCTCTGTGACTATGGAGTCGCATACTTTGGACTTTCAAAGGGACATTTCCTCTTAAAACAGAGTATTTCCCACCTCAGAAAATCTAAACTTTACAATTGAAAATGCATAAAGAATAATGAATTTTCATCTCTAAGAAATATTATTTGGTCAGTAAGAAATTCCCTCTTCTCTCATGAATTAATATATACTACTAATAAATGAATAATTAGAGTCCTAAATCAAGTAGATATATTTATTACACAATATTATTTTTTCCCCTGCTTTTTAAAAATTAGAGTTAAAAATGATTTTCAAAAGGATACAAAGTAATTTCTGGGAGATTAATATTAATTTCTTTTTTTTTAAGATTTTTTAATGTTTATTTATTTTTGAGACAGAGAGAGACAGAGTGTGAGCAGGGGAGGGGGAGAGAGAGAGGGAGACACAGAATCTGAGACAGACTCCAGGCTCTGAGCTGTCAGCACAGAGCCCGATGCGGGGCTTGAACCCACGAACCACAAGATCATGACGTGAGCCAAAGTCGGATGCTTAACCGATTGAACCACCCAGGCGCCCCAATACTAATTTGTTAAGCACTTATTTATTCTGTTAAATACACAGCTACTAAAATGAAATACAACCATGCCATGTACCAGTAATGGTGTCATCGAGCCAAAGTGATGTGTTTCCACAAAGAAAACACAGAGCTCAAACTGTGTCAGAATTAAACTCCATTGTGTTTTGTTGGCTAGAAAAGGAGTTATGTAAAAACAAACAAAAAATATAAAAACTTTCCCCACAAAAATATAAGATGACTAAATTGTCAACCCTTTGAATTCCAGTTAACTTGAAAAATAGAAATACTGTCAATTTTCAGTTATCCTCACTAATGGAGCTAAGTAGTATGGATGATTCCCCAAATCTTTCACATATGGCTTTGAAATATTTTTTTTCTTAACATTGAATCGTAGGTCTTAACATTTCTGAACACAAAAATAAAGACACAGGCACAAGATTTGTCTCAGGAATGATTGGAAATCAGTTCATTTACTGGAATAAATCTTCTCAAGTTCCTGCATGTCATTTAGTGTTTAGAGAAGTCAACCCCATTCTTTAAAAAATTCTCTCCATAGGGATGGAGCAGAGCATTTCAAAGAAAGTCCTGTTGCCTTGCAAACAAGTGAAAAGTAAACATGAAAACAAAAGAACCAGTGAACCACGAATAGTCATAACCATACTTCAGAGAGCAAGATTTGCCCCTGGATAAAGCTTAAATTTAGACAGCTAGCAGATAACTGAAAATTGACTGTGGTAATAAACAAGGTCAGATGCAGGTTTTGTGGGGCCTTGGGCTCAAATTTGGGGGCACTCTTTACATTAAAGAATGTAATAAATTAGGCCATGAGTCGTGAGGGGACCCTTGCTGGTGAGAGACCCTGAAGCTTCATTGGCCTCCTAGTATACCTACTTCTGGAGGAAACTTCTGTGTGAGATTAGTGTACCTTCCTGTGTATACTACCTTTAAAAAATTATTATTAAATGAAGTTCTAATTTATTTCCTAACACTGGTATAGAGTATACAATCTTCAATAGCATTCCCTCCATGAGCAGAGGACCCACAACCCAAGCACAAACCCAGGTTGTTGGTGATTACTTTGCTGGCATTTATGTCTTTTTGTTACCCAACTCCAGCTTTCTGGGCCTGAGAGGGAGTACAAGTATGAAAGAAATAATTGGGGATGACCTTTCTGAATAGAAGGAGGCAAGTCATGGGAACAAGTCTGTGACGATGCTTTCTGCAGTCATGCTATCTCTACCTGTAGCCCTTAGGTCCTTAGCCATGTTTTTCAAGGGCACTTGTGCCTGGGGCCTGGCTCCCTTAGAGTCCTTTCCAAAGAGAGTTAAGTTCCAAGTTTCCACTAGGCACCCTCAGGACATGGAAGTCTCTGAGGCCTAACAAATGATCTGAACAGGCAGCAGCTGCTCGTTGGCCAATTCCATGTAATGACCAAGTCTGTCTAAATAGAATCTAGAGGTTACCCAGAAAGCACTAAATGACAGGAGCACATATCACTCATCAGGGCCAGGTGCAGAGACACCAAGGAGCACCGTCCTATTCCCAAGTCACTTTGAGAGCAGAAATAAACCTGTTTAAGGCGTTGGGGCCAGTAGGAAAGTTAGTTGCAAGGATGCTTCTGCACCACCACAATGAAGCTGGCTGTCCTGAAGGAGGGCTTAGTCAATGCAGCAGGAAACATATATATATATATATATACATATATGTATATATATATGGTAAAAAGTGCCAAAGTTGTTTTACTTAATGTAAGAGGTGATCTTTATGTAATAACTTGTATAATAGGCTATATATTGGTTTAAAGAAGGAGAAAAACATTATGTTTGTATTTCTTTTACTTGCATAAAGAAACTCTGGAAGGATATGTAAAAATCTAAGGGAACAGTTACCTAAAGAGATGAGGTGGGTAGAAGATAGACACATTTGAAAAAGGAGACTACTCTCTGTGTTACTTTTATACTTTCTTGGACCACATAAAGATGTTGGACCATATAAAGCTTCTTGGAGGTGTTGCCTATTCTAATTTTTAGAATTATATGAAATGAGGGAGAAGAGAAAAGTTCTCTTTTTAAAAAAGGAAGGAATTTGAACTAATTTTATTTTTTAAAAAGAGCCAGATTCAATTGGATTTCCAGTCCAAAGTCTAGATTGATTTTGTCAATGAATATCTGGATTGTAATATGCAGGGAGATTCATGCAAACTCACTGTAGCAATGTGGTGGTGTTAGTGAGGAGCATTCATTCATTCAGTCACTGAGTACCCATGTTTTTGGATCTATATGCGAATACTGGTTTAGATCCACCAGCAAGATTCATTTAAAATACTTGTTTGGAATTCTTCACATTGCCCCTAAAGTTGTTGACAAATAGACACTTAAAGAAATGTGTCATTAGGCATGATAATAATGCAAAACCTCAGAATAAAATCATATGAGAAACATATCTCAGGAAGAATCTGGAGATTTGGAAAAGGCTTATTCAATTTTTGCAAATTATGAGAATTTATAAATTCCATAGTAGAATCATGTATTGAATTTGTTTACAAGATTAGAGTTATTTACAATGTATTTAAATTTAGCAGCTATTACCCTATTATCTTTGGAAAACAACCTACATTTAAAATAGTTTAAAATTATTTATAATTTATGATTACTTCCCAACATAAGGGTTTTATTTTAGATTTTTCTTATTTATTTAAGTCCAAAATTTATCCTAATGGGATAGATCTCTCTCAGTGAACTGAATTTTAAAGTGGGTAATAACTATTTATTTAAAATATAAAGTTGGAGTCTAAGCACCCATCACAGTTGTGGTGAGATTCAACATGTTAAAGATCATTTTAGCATGTATTATTTGTTGATAGAAAAAAATCAGAATGAACCTTTTTGTTTGACTATACTTTATACTACCAAAGACCTTTCACTATAACCACTTGTTATCAAGTCAGCCCAAGATCCAGACATTTATTTGGAGGAATGAAGTGTGTGTAAACAAAGAGTATCATTCTCCAAATATTTATAGTATAATGGACACTCATTAACTAATAAGTAGTTCACAGACTCTACATGAAAATGATAAGGAAAATGGTGTACATCTGAATATTCAAAAGAATTTCAGAAGCCTTTCTACAAATAATCCTAGAGTGTAGGTTACTCTCCAAAATTAGCATCTGACTGTCCTGTTTGGAATTTCACTTTCCAGAAATAACAAGCCCTGAAGCATATGCAGAGCAGGCCAAAAATCCTTCTTTTCTTCCCCGACTTAACACTGAAGATGGCCAATCTCAAGTGACCCTCAACCTGAATGACTAGCTGAAATTCTTGGAAAATTGAATAGAATTGCTTCCTAACTTAATCCTTGTCTGCTGCTTTTAAGCAGACTTTCCTTACACTGACATCTGGAGTTCCAGAGGAAAGACTAGAAGATCCTCAAAGTGTTGTGTGTTGTGTGCATGTATATTTTAAACCGACCTCTTGTGCCAGGGGGTCACATTAGAAAAGTCATGGGTGTTTAGCTGGGGGAAGGAACTAAGGTGCTAAGTCAGGTAGTACTGGAGAGTGGGGGAGGTGAAGCAACACTGCGAGCTGCAAGATACTGTTTTAACTCAAAGTTTATGGAGCTATGAACAACATTTTTGGTCAGAAGCCATATCAAGTGTCAGTAGATTATTTGCTCAAGCACCACATGCCACAGGCTTCCGTGTCATATTTCTCTTCTTATGCTTAAAAGAACTACTGCAAACACCCCAGCATATGAAAAAAAAAAAATTGAGCAAGAGGGAGCTTTTTTTTTTTTTTTTTAAAGGGGGAGCTTTAGAGTCAAATGTGAAATAACCGAGACCAATTTATTCTGAAGAACATGCTGATTAACTCGTTGCACCCTGTCATTCATCAAAACAAGGAATGTTTGAGATTAGGAGCAGCTAGGAGATTTCTTTTCCTAGGCCATCTCTGATCAAATAGTCCTGTCTGCCTGGAGCTCTGTGGGGAGATGGCTGGCTGAGGACACTTTGAGGCTGGCCAGAAACAGCTAGCAGTTCTGCCGTGGGTGGGGTAGAAAGTTGTGCCGCTCCACCTGCCATGCAGCTGTGATTTCTAAACCAATCTGAGGTTTCACATCTGAGGGAGCCGAGACACAAAGAGCCGCAATTTACTTTCTTGGTCTGTACTTATTTTAAATTACTCATATCATGAAGTTTGAAGTATGTGTTTGTCAGAACTCTGTTCCTTCAGCCAAAAATTATGAAGCCACAATTAATCTATTGTTACACAATAATTCTGTTCAAGCCAATTTAACGAACACTGAGTACCTAATATTTGCCCATGATTCATACTTCCTTGAGAGTGGGAATAGAAGTAAATGCGGATCAGACACAATCCCTGTCACCAAGACAATGACAGCTCAGTAGAAGACACACATATCCAACCAGAATCTGATAAATGTTGTATTCTGCAGCTTGAACCAAGTAACACTGATGTAGAGAGGCAGGAACAATTAATATAGTGTAGGATTTCAAATATTTTTAATGATTATTTTTTGAGAGAGAGACAGAGAGAGACAGAGCATGAGCGGGGGAGAGGCAGAGAGAGAGGGAGACACAGAATCCGAAGCAGGCTCCAGGCTCTGAGCTGTCAGCAGAGAGCCCGACATGGGGCTGGAACTCACAGACTGCTAGATCATGACCCATGCCAAAGTTGGATGCTCAACCAGCTGAGCCACCCAGGTGCCCCTCGTGTTTGATTGCAAAGAGGACTTATTGAAGAAATGGCATTTGATCTGAACCTTGAAGGATGAGTTGGGATTTTGCTAGGTGGAGGAGAATGACACATTTTTTTAAGTTTGTTTATTTTACTAGAGAGAAAGCAAGAGTGAGGGAGGGTCAGAGAGAGGGAGAGAGAGAGAATCCTAAGCAGGCTCCGCACTATCAGCACAGAGTCTGACTCTGGGCTCAGACTTACAAACCATGAGATCATGACCTGAGCCCAAACCAAGAGTCAGACGCTTAACTGACTGAGCCACACAGGTGCCCCAAAACATTGTTTAAAGTATAGAAAATGAGCATGCTTTAGTGACATAGGGCATGTGTGTGTGCGCGTGTGTGAGTGTGTAAGCTGGGGAGAGGAAGGAACTGACTGAAAATTATTTCCTTTCTTTTCCTCTCTTTCCTCCACTTTCCCTGTTCCCAAACCTCGTTATAAACATTTCCAGAAGGCTGAAGAAATAAAATGCAGCTAGAGAACAGGTGGAAAATGGAAGCATCGTATGTTGTCACAAACCAGACTGTTTGGGTTCAAATCCCAGCTCTGCTATCTAGCTGTATGAACTGGGACAAGTTACTTAACCTCTCTGGGCCTTGGTTTTTTTCATCTGGAATATGATGTTACAAATAGTACTACCTCATGCAGTTGTCGTGAGGATTGAATTTTCTAATCTATACGTAAAGTGCTTAGATTCTTGCTTGGCTCCTAGTAAATGCTCTGTCTCAGTTGTGGTTATCAGTGTTATTTATGTTATCTATGCACGTGAAGTGGGGTGTCTGAAAGGGAAACAAGTGAAATCTAGCTCTTGGACAGAAAATAGCTTAAGCAGAAAAGCCTGGTCTGGCACCATAGCCATTGGCTATTGAGGGCATGAGGAGGTGGTGAAGAATCAAGTTGTGATTTCCTGACTCGGGGGATGGGGGACGGTGTCTGAAGAAGGGCTCCTCTCTGTAGCCCTACCCTCTAAGGGCTGACAGACTTAATCAGGAATGGGACAGTCAGAGAAGGGGAATGTTTCAGATTTTATTGTTAGAGTTTTTCTTTTGTGAATGATATTTAAGTTCTCCCAAGCCGAGAGCTATGCTTGCTTTTAACAGAACAAAACACTTAAATATAATGAGGCTTCAATACAATGACATTGTTTTTAACAACATGGAAGAATGTTAGTAGGAAGAATGTTTTGCTTTCATCCTACACAGACAGCCAACAATAAAACTCCCAACATAAAGCCTTCCTTTCTGTCCTGTCAACAATGGACAAGTTTTTCTCTAGGTCTTTTATCGAAATATAATATACACACACAAAAAGTACGTATTACATATAAATGTAGAGCTTTGATGAATTTCTGTAGACTGTACACACCCATGTAACCAGCACTCAAACACAAGAAACCAAACATTATCAGTGCCCAAATGCCTCCTTCATATCTGCTGTCTCCCCCCGCCTCCGCTCCCTGGGAAATCACTCTCTTGACTTCTAATAGCATTAATTTGGTCTTTTCTTGTTTTATACTTTATATAAAAGCAATCATTATACTATGTACTCTTTTGTGTCTGGTTCTTTTCACTCAACATTATGTATGTGAGACTCAACCACATTGTTATGAATGGTGAACTTCTTAAATGTAATTTTTAGGATGGAGGAGAGGAAAGGACGCTCATCAAGAAGTTTTATTGGATTTATAGTGCATTTTATTTAATCTGCCATAGATTTGTATTTATTGAACAGATACTGCTGCTAACCTCAGTGCCGTGTTTACAGGTGTTCCTTCAAGAACAAGGATTGTGTGTGTGTGCTTTTAATCATAAAGCTATTTACACTTCTACTTATTTCACCTTGTTTCTATTGTCTCTCAGGTATAAAAACCAGGTGCCAATAAATGTCCATGCAAATCCTGGAAAGTACATTATTGAGAGTCGATATGGAATGCATACTCTGGAGATCAACGCGTAAGAGGACATCAGGGTCCATGTGTGTGTTGCTCAACAATTGCCTGGGAGGCATCTCACCACTCCAGTTAACAAACTTCCCAATGCAACAGGATCACAAAGTGCTCTTAGGTTTAAATTTAGTCAAAGATGATGAGAAAAAAAAATTAACTTGTATCTCTTAATTTATCCTTGTATATACTTGAGAGTTTTTCTTAGACATTAGTAAGAAAATAAGTTACATAAGTAGGCACTTATCTTTAGTTATCCTTCCAGATTCCAAATCATCATCATCATCATCATCATCATCATCATCCTTTTTTGCTTTTAATCAGTAAAGGCCATGAAGATTGCGGTGGTGGCAGTGAAAGTAAGCTGGGCTGGGATAAATTCTCTCCTTCAGCTCAGCAGGAAGCATGGGAAATTACGCGCCCACCCTGTCAGCCTGCAGCCTGGACACTGGGGTGTTTTTAAAGCAAAATCCAAAGCAGAATTTGAAAGCAGAACCCACATCAAAATTTCTAAATCCTCAAAGGTTTATCATATCTCCTAATATGGTTTTGAAATCCAAGCTTAGTTATGTGGATGAAAAAGCTAAAAGTCCCACCATTTGCAGTTCACATGATACTATGACATGCTGAGACATCAAAGCAAAATTTACATCATTCTGATCTCAAGAGAGTTAGTAGCCTTCTCCTCAGATCAGAGCAGCTGCCACATGTGATACTGGGTTTCAAGCAGGACCTGGGGCCCTGTGACATTTGCCAAGCATTGACCTCCAACCAGAGTCACTTCAGTTCCTCCACTTGGTGGTTCTACTGGGGCTGCAGTGAGCTCTGTGGTTGCTTTATAATTCAATTCTTATGAGAAAGGCAACCATATTGACCTTCCTGGAGTTGTGCTGGTGTCTATAAAATTTCAAGAAGAAATAGGTTTCTACAAATGACACTAAACCCAGAAGGTCAACGAAGAACACAGACACTGGTTGTGACAAGACACAAAAAGACCTGCTTTGAAATCAGCTTGTTCATCTCTGTGAGAGCATTCTTTCTTTTACTCCATTATTAAACACACCCCAATTTCTGTATTATAACTCACATGAACTTTCAAATAGCACTGCTTGTCTTGTGCTGTGAACTGAATCTCCAAGTGTGGCCTGAACCTTGGTAGAGTTGAGAGAGAAATAACATATTTGTACTTTGAAGCTAGAACACAGACCCACCCATTAGATAGACCCGGATCCGGTTTGTGGCTCAAGGAGAGAGGCTGTGTCTTTCCCTCTGTGTTATCTTGTTGCCCCCAGACTGAAACTCACCTTGAGGGAGGCCAGCCGGAAAGCTATCTCCCCAGGGTGCTCTGGATAGTTACCTACTACAAAGGGACATGGCCGGACATTTTCTACCCCTGACTCAGCTTTAGACCACTTAATCGTAACACTGTTCATGCTATAATTTATGTGCTTAACACTTTGCTGACATGGCTTTTTTGGGACATTTTAAATGAACCTGGGCTAGGGTCACAGTGGACTATACATGTCCTCCTCCCATTCTGTGCAGCTCAAACTGCAGTAGCTATCTTGCATTATATGAAATCCCACAGGGACCTAGATTGGACTTAGTAGCTTCATCAAGAGTCCCCAACAGCTGGGGTGCCCAGGTGGCTCAGTTGGTTAAGCATTCGACTGTTAATTTCAGCTCAGGTCATGATCTCACAGTCATGAGATCTAGCTCCACGTTGGGCTCTGCGCGATTGGGATTCTTTCTCTCTCCTCTATCTCTGCTCCACCCCCTGCTTGTGCTCTCTGTCTCTCAAAATAAATAAACAGTTAAAAAGAAAGAGAGTCCCCAAAAGCCACGTTTTTAGGCAGTGCTTTGTAGTGTGTGATGTCAGCAAAGAGATCCTTGGTAGAACAGCATTGTAGCAATGGTCACTCACTTCCATCTGTCCTTTCAGATGTAATTTTGAAGACACTGCCCAGTACCGGGCCTCAGCGATGAACGTTAAAGGAGAGCTTTCAGCATATGCTTCGGTTGTGGTAAAGAGTAGGTTTGCTGGATTTGTTTTATTCAAAATGCATTTTTAAAAATTAACTCTCATTGCTAAAAATAAATTAAGAAGCAGTTCACATGTATTTCTGCCTTCTTTTCTAGGATATAAAGGAGAGTTTGATGAGACTCGCTTCCATGCTGGGGTTTCCACCCTGCCCCTCAGCTGTAAGTTTAAAAATATATTTGCTAAGTGTCATCTCTATTTAAAATCCAGCATAATAAGCCATGCTTTAATGCTGAAATAAAAGCATAGGATTATTATAACATGTGCTAGTATGTGTTTAATAGCACTCTATGCTGGGTTTTATTTTTTAGATCCTTTGGTTACTATGCTCTTTCTGAATATAATTGCTTTGTTCTCATTTTATAAAAGCCCAGATATGATGAGCTAAAAATGGCAAGTGTTTTTAAGTCTTTCTGTGTTAAACTGAAGAAGACTGTTACAGAAACCTGGGCAGAGTGATTTAAACCACCCCCCACCTCACACGCGCACATGCACACACACGCACACGCACGCGCGCACCAATGTCTGTGTTGTGTCAGGGCATCCAGGTCAGCATGACCTCCTGGAGACATCTATATCTGACTCCCACTGCTATCCCACCTCTATCCAGTCAGGGCTAGGTGTCCTCGGTGAGACTACAGCACCTCCATCGGAGTGTCCATCACGCTGGGTGCCGTTAACTGTTATGTGTCTCTTTCTCCCACTGGCCTCTGAGCCACTTAAAGGCAAAGAGGGACCTTTTATCTCTAAAACCCAGCACCTGACACAGAATAGGTGTTTGATAATGAATGAATAAATAAATACATTAATTTATGAAGTGCAACTTAAAACACACGAAGTCTAAATGTGCTATAATAACAAACTATTAAAATATTCTGATCTGTGGTAATTTGTGAACTCCCATCATTTTGTCTATACCAGAATTTCTTTTCATAGGAAACAATAAAAGCAAAATCCTTATGGTTGTTCAAGTAAATCAGTGCTTACAATGGTCAGACTGAAAAAAGTAGTCAAGCCTGAACTTCTTATTTTCTGAATGTTAAAAAGTAAGTGGTAGTGTTGAAAATACTTGAAGATACTTTCTCATGAGTCAGTTTTTCACCTGTTCAGTTTGATGTCTATAGATGCTCGTTCCGTCAACTTCATGGAATGGCTCCTAATTTTAATATTCCAAGTTTTAATCATTGGTATAAATCCCATGGCTGGCTGGGAGGGGATGAGAGGTGGGAGTGAGGGAGGAACACATCCCAAATCATGTTTTTCTTCTATCATTTCATTTATATTGAGATAGAATAGTTTAAAGTTATGAAACTATGACTTATCTCCCATTGTGCCTAAGACTGATTTATTAATCATTTATTTCATGGTCCTCTGAATGTATCCTGCTCATTCCCACTGCCATATCGTCATCCATATATCTCCCATTTCTCTCTTCTCCACCAAGCTAAGGTTGAAAAGCCCAGCACAACCTTACTTCTCTAACTTATTAATCTTTCAGATCCTCCTCTGGCCCCTGAATTAAGTGCAGTTGTTTCCAACAGAGAAAACAGAGGACTTTTATTCATTTATTCAACTAATATTTATTGAGAATCTGTGCTAGGTACTGATATAGGTGCTTGGAATATGCTGGAAAATATCATAGATAAAGCTCCCTGCCCTTGGTTCTGTTTTAGTAGTTAATGTATACTGATCAGTTGTACCAGACAGTGTACTAAGATATTTTGTAATATGCGATAATCATTTAATGCTCTCCCAAAGCTTATAAAATAGGTGTCTTTTATCTGTGCTATGCCTATGAGGAAACAGTTTTTGAGAGGTTAAATTATGAGACAACACCACATAGAGTGGTAGAATAGGGATTTGTAAGTTGATCTTTCTAATTCTAAACTATATTCTAAAACAGGAGTCAGTATTTTCTGTGAAGGACTCCTATAATTGTAATTTGTAAATTGTAAATACTTTAGGGTCGTAAATACTTTAGGCTTTCTGGGTCATATGGTCTTTGTCACAACTATTCAACTTCACCTTTGTAACACAAAGTAGCCATAGAGAGTAGATAAATAAATAAGTGTGGCTACATTCCAATTAAAATCTTATTTATGAATGTTGAAATTTGAATTTCCTGTAACTTTTCACACGTCACAAAATATTCTTCTTTTGATTTTATCTTGACCATTTAAAAAATTGAAAAATTATTTCTAGTGGTACAAACAGAAGGCAGTCTAGATCTGACTCACAGATTTGCCAAACCCTGACCTAATCCCAACTTTCTTTGTAACTCTTATCACTACTTACTAAGGCAGCTTTGGAGCCAGCCCAGCTTCCCAGACAGTAAGGTCTGATGGAGTTGTTTTGCTTATTGATCTCAGTGGGATATCATCATATAGAAGTGGGGCAGATGTAACCTGTGCTTCAAAGGGAAGTTGTTTCACTATTGGTTAGTGGTTGCCTGGGAACACACAAATTCAAGGCAATATCAAGTCTTGCTTGTGAGCACAGGTTCTAACAGCCCACCAGCATAAATCCTGGCTCTGCAGGATGAACATGGGCCGTTATTTGGCCTCCCTATGCTTCTGTTTCCTCATTTATAAGACAGATAGATGGTAATAGATGGTAATGGTACTTACCTGGTTGAGCTGTTATGCGGTTTGAGCTAATAGCCATTTAACACTTGGAACACTACTTGGCACAAGTTGAACTCATTAAATTTTAGCTTGCATTTTCAAATTAATTCTAAGACATTTTAGGAAGAGAGATGAAATAGGTGAGAAATTTCAGAGTTGGGCAACCATGGGTTTGAATTTAAATTTCATACATAATAACTTTGAAACCTAGACATTAGCTGTATATTATTTTTATGAACTTCTATATTCTCATCTGAAAGAGAGAGAAAAAATATCCATGCCATGGAGTTTTTGAAAAGATTAGACGACATGTCAATTGTAAAGTGCCTGGCATGATAGATAACCCATTAATAGAGTCATTATTTTCCTAAGCCCTTTCTTTCGAGAAAAGAGAAAATAAAACCTGGGAGGGTTTATAATGCAGGCATTTACTTAATCAATAAATAAGTTATTTCTAAGAAAAATATTTTTTAAAGTCATAATATTGTGAACTTAAAATATATTTTTTTACACGGATTGTTAAAGAAACTGAAGCAACTTGCTGGAAAACTCAATTTTTATCGAGTAATTGTTATGGCTGTTTGAACAGTACAGCAGTTCAGTTTTAAATGAACTGGGAATCTAAAAAGTACATATATTGTGCTAAGTATTTAAGTCTAAGCTAAATGTGATATTAATTTATATGCTATGTGAAGTACTAAACCCAACACTTTAAATTCTATTCATTGCAAGAATAAAAACAAACATTTAGCTTATCTGACCAATTAAGCAAGACTTTCCACACTTAGAATTTCCATTTCACATAATAATATATGGGAATGTGCTGTGTACTTCTTTATAAGACTTAATGTTTTGCCCAGTAAACCATTTGATCACTGTTTATTGTGACTGCTTATTAAAATGCTTGCATCTCTTTGATGAGAAAAAACAAGTTAACCGATGTTTGTTTTTGTCATACCCAGTTGCTGTGACCCCTTATGGTTATGCATCCAAGTTTGAGATCCACTTTGATGACAAGTTTGATGTGTCTTTTGGGAGAGAGGGCGAGACGATGAGTCTAGGCTGCCGTGTAGTTATCACTCCTGAAATTAAGCATTTCCAACCAGAGATCCAGTGGTACAGAAATGGTGAGACTTTGTGATCACTTAGGTTCTTATTCACAGAATAAGAAGTGGCAGACGGGGCTTGGCACCAGAGCATGAGTGTCCAGAAGACTGCAGACCTGTTTACCAGAGCTGGCAGAATCTGCACATTAGAAGCCATAACCTATTGGATGTTGAAAAAGTTTTTTTATACATGTATCAAAGTAGCAGAACTTTCATAATATATTTGTGGAGGTTATAATTTCTTATCACCAAGTAATATGTGGAAAGGATTATAAAAAATGTATTTTTGTAAATTAGTTATATATTCATTTTGTAAGTTAATTTTATTTGGTAAAATAAAGGGAAGTTCCACTGCAGTTTAGTTGGACTATGGAGCATGCCTATTGACCCCTGGGCATGGTGGGGGCAGTAAGCAGCCTGGTCACCAAGCAGTTGGCCTGAACTTCATTGTGCATACAGGCACCTGGGGCATTCTGGAGCATCTGGGTCCAGACTGAAGCCAGTAATGGCAACAGCAGTATTGACAGTGAACATGGCCCTAGAGAAGAGGAGGGACTCCATGTGGAGGCAGCATGGGAATCTATAATGGGAGTTTCCCCAGGCTGCCCCTCCTTCCCCAGAGCTCACTTCTGTGGGATCTGTACAAATACTAACTTACTAGGCTAGTATCAGGACAGGAACTATCAGCAACTAGGCAGTGAACTTTGTCAGTAAAATATTACAAAATAAAAGCATCTATACAGAGATTGCACTTAAGCATATAAGGCAGTTTTTAGAGTTCTTCAGTTCAGAATCTCTGGTTTTGAAAACCGCTATAACACTGTATAGCAAATATTCAGAGGCTTAGAAATATAAGTTAAATTTAAAGATTGTCACATTCAATGAAAAAGAACACTATTTTCATATGAAACTTTGGATGAAGCAATTATTAACAAGGAAGAGAATTTTAAAATTATTTTTCCTTGTAATTGAAGATTCAGTGATAGAATGCATAAACAGACATTTGGATTATGTACAAATCATTTTCAGTCTCTAGTTTAACCTCTACAAGTTACAGCACATGTTAGAGAAACTATTAAGATGCAATTATGTAAATTTACATTTAAAATTAAAATCAGACTTATGTGAAACTGATTTATATGAAGAATAAAATATTTTTCAAAGTTTATTTCTTTATTTTGAGAGAGAGATCACATAGCCCAACACAGGGTTTGATCTCATGAACCATGAGATTGTGACCTGAGCCAAGATCAAGAGTTGGACACTTAACTGACTGAGCCACCCAGACACCCCAAGAATCAAATTCTTTTAGAAATTTTGTTCCTGAAGAATCATTAGTTCTAGAGTACTAAAATTTATATTTTGAAATAATTTATCATAAAGTTAACCCAATGTTAACCTTATAAGAATATAACTATATAATACTACATAGTATAAACTATATAGTTATATACATATAATATATATATACTATATATAACTATGTCATATCTTAATACCTGCAGTAATAGTTGCATCAGCAGAAAGAGCCTTCTCAAAATTAAAAATTATCTCAACTCATTTGTGATCTTGCATTTGCCAAGAGTGACTGACGTTGCCTTCAAGTATATTGATTTAAAATAAACTTGCTAAGGGGCGCCTGGGTGGCTTAGTTGGTTAAGCGTCCGACTTCAGCTCAGGTTATGATCTCACAGTTCATGGGTTCTAACCCCATGTTGGGCTCTGTGCTGACAGCTAGCTCAGAGCCTGGAGGCTCTCTTCGGATTCTGTGTCTCCCTCTCTCTTTGACTCTTCCCTGCTCGTGCTCTCTCTCTCAAAAATAAATTTAAAAAAAAATTAAAAAATAAAAATAAATAAAATAAACTTGCTAAAAGTATATATCTGATGACCTAATAACTGAATTTGTAGAAAAGCAAACCAGAAGTATCTTATTATCAATCAAGATATTACATTGATAAATATTTTTGTATATAAAATTATGGCATGAAAATATTATTTTTTGCATTTTGAGTTACCCCAATTATATTTTATATGTAATAAAGTAGTTTTAGAGAAAAAAACTTTATATTTTAGAACCTCTAACTGTATTTTTTCTCTGCTTTTTTTTTTTTTTTTAGAAAGAGAGATCATGCGAGTGGGGAGAGGAGATGGGGGGTAAGAGAGAGAATTTCAAGCAGGTTCCATGCTCAGCGTGGAGCCGGATGTGGGGCTTGATCTCATGACCCTGGGATCGTGCCCTGAGCTGAAATCAAGAGTTGGACACTCAACCAACTAAGCCACACAGGCGCCCCATTTTCTCTATGTTTTGAACAGGGGCTTTGTAGTTTCATTTTGCACTGGACCCTGCAGATTATGTATCTGGCACTGGTCCCTTCACTTCAGATCTAGTATTTTTACCAATATTAGCATGGTAGAATGGTCCAAAGCCCTAGAGACTTCTGCTAATTGTCACATCTCTTTCAATATAAAAGAGGCAGGGAGAGAGGGAAGGTGGAAGAGAGGGAGGGAGAGAAAAAGAAGGGAGCAATGGAGGAAAAAATCAGTTAATTTTCTTACTTTTAAAAAAAATTTCTAGGAGCACCTGTTTCTCCATCAAAATGGGTACAAACACATTGGAGCGGAGATCGAGCAACACTGACATTTTCTCATCTCAACAAAGAAGATGAAGGCCTCTACACAATCCGTGTGCGAATGGGAGAATATTATGAACAATATAGTGCTTATGTCTTTGTTCGAGGTAAGACCTAGCAAAAAACAGAACACCCCAGCACGTTTATAACACTGAAACCAAATCAACCTATCCAAACGTGTTTTTTCTAATGATGAAAGAGCCATTTGAAAATTCTTCCAGGATGCATGGCATAAGATTATTAACTTCCAGTGAAATTAGACCTTGTAAAAAAAGGTTAATCCTCAGACACCAACCCAAAGGTAACTTGTTCCCAGACTGTGTTACTATTTCTGATGTCAGCACTTTTTTCAGTTGCAGTGAGCCACCAGTGCAGGTCTCTATAGGTGTTCGATCAGAGATGCTCCATCCTAATGATCTAAAAAGCCATTTCAGTTTATGGAAGCTGCAACAAAAGAGGGATGTGCTACTTGGGGACTTACTCTTTAATGTCTATTTCAGAGAGCAAATTTGTTATTTCACTCCAGGCCCCTTCTTTATAGTTTCAGCTTTAAAGAACTAGGAAACAAGGTGCTACAATTTAATCTTGAAGGCAAACTAGAATTGTGATGTTAGGAGTCTTTCATTCTTCATCTGTGTCTTGAATGGATTGGCTATATACAAGTGGGCATGTAATTTGTACGTGGGATCCCAGTGCATCTGGAAGACCATTGACAGTTCCAGGCTACAAGGCAGTGTTCTGTGTTCTCTTCTGTGATGGTTAGTCAGGTGTGGCCACAAGAGGAGACACAGGAGAGGTTCCAGAAAACAAAGTTTATTGCACTCACAGGTCCTAGAGACAGGAGGTACTGCACACCACACAGGGCCACATGGGGGAAAATCAGCATTGGTTGGTCAGGAGGAAGAAGGGGTTGGTCAGGAGGGAGGGGAGAGCTTAGGCCATGGCTTTTATTGGAGTCTTCTGTGGGAAAGGCAAGGCAACACAGGATAAACAGTTGAGGATTGGCTAGTTTAAATAATTTGGGTAGACTCTAAGCTATAGGCGTGGTCCCTACTGGCCTGCTACCAGGTTCTGGGATGATTAAGGCAGAGGAATATTGCTTCCTGGGGTGCACAGGCCAGATAGAGGAGATGTGGCTCTGAACCGGTCAGTTTGCATATCAAACTGGCTGAGCCCATTCTATCTGTAAGAATTGGCTAGCCCTGGGAGGGGCAGTGTCTCCCCAGTCAGAACGGTTTTTACTTGTCAAAACATAATATACAGAAAATTAAAATATAAAGAATACAGAAGACTTACTATTTTTTAAAAAAATCTCTGTGCACTAAATAGAATCATGAACTCATAGGAATTTTGATCAATATGGAACTTTAGAGGTCAGGTGTCCTTAACTGGGATCCACAGACTCCCAAAGGATCTATGATTTGAATTGTATTTCAATATATTTAGTTTCTTTGTCAATCTCATGTTCTCTTATTTTATGCATTTGAGAGCATTATTCTGAGAAGAGGCCTCTAGACTTTTTTTGGCAGTCTGCCAAAGGAGTCTATGGCACAAAAAAGGTAGGATCCCCATTCTAGTCCAACCCTTCAATTTTAAGATGCAGAAACAGGTCCAGGAAAACAAAGTGATTTACCAGTAGACTCACAATTAGTTAAAAGCAGAAGTGGACATAGGATACAGGTCTTTGGATGCCTAACCCAGGATTTCAATCAGGGTATAGGCTAAGCTGCTGAAATGAAACAAAAAAGTTAATTTCTCTTGTATGTTTATCAATTAAGAAGTAGAGGTATGGTTCAGAGTCCTAGGTCCTATCTACCTTGTTGTTCCACTGCCCCCGTGGTGTTATCTCATGGTCCCATCCCAGACTATGGGAAGAGTCTCAAAAGAAAGGAAGTGAAGGGGGA
Organism: Cryptoprocta ferox; assembly: GCA_028646485.1. Taxonomy (NCBI): domain Eukaryota; kingdom Metazoa; phylum Chordata; class Mammalia; order Carnivora; family Eupleridae; genus Cryptoprocta; species Cryptoprocta ferox. The sequence goes on from CM053566.1 coordinate 36,673,925, forward strand.
GATGCAGAGTTGCACACGTCACTTCTGCATGGTAAACACTTAGCCATATGCACACTTTTCACTGTGAGGGAAGCTGGGGCATCAGGTATCCAGTTGGGCAGCCATGTTGCCTGCTGACGCTGGGGCATCTAGGAAACACGAAGAATGGATAATGGGGATGGTTAGCAGCCTATACATACCAGTAGTGAACAGTAACAATTGTTGAAATCTGCCACGGGATCAACAACTGATAGAGATACAGGAATATCTACATCACCTTAAAATGTGTCAGTCTTTCTCCTACACAAAAGTGTTATGGGAAAAGTCTAGTATCACTGAGGGAAGACAGATGCTAGCCTCTGGATAAATTGCAGTGAAAATAGTCACACTGGAACTCATCAGCAAGTAAGTTTGTTTAGCCAACCACCTGGATTAACCTGGCTAGATAAGGACTGAATAAGCAAAGTCTGCCTCTGCTCTCAGTTGTCTTACCCAAACCAGAGACTATCTCTTGGTGACTCAAAAAAAACCTTAGTAATACCTCGATGATTCTTTATTGGACTTTTTCTGAGAACTCTGACATAGCCGAGGGTTTTCTCAGTACCATTTCTCAGTGCCTATAACCAGAATTGTGACTCTCTGCCAGATTTAGGCCAGACAAATGTGATGCAACATAACACAGTGTTTGGATTTGGCTTCTAGCAGCTCCTATACAGCAGTGGGACAGTGGGACTATCGGGCCCACCCCAAGAATGGCATTGTCCAAGCAATGTTATAACTGTGCTGAAAAATGGTTCCCCAAATGTCTACTGTCTGACAGGTCTGTTATACATAAAAAACTAAACTGCTCTATCAACTCAGGGATTGCTAGTTGTTACATTATGGGCCTTTAACAAAAGGACATGGGTAGAGGTTGGCAACTGTCCCCTCCCAAATGAGCAGCTTTCCAGCCTCCCTCTTTTGCCACTTAAGCCTGTTAACCTCAGCATCTCTACCCTTTTCCAACTCTGCTCTAACTTCACCATCAGCAGGCTCTGCCCCCAACCAGTGCTCTCAAAGTGCGAAAGGAAAGAAGTTTCTCCCCACCAAAATGCTTGCTTTTAGGCACCATGATTTAATTAGTTCTCGCACTTACACCAGAGAAGTTAGTAACACTTTCCTACAGGTTCATGGGGCAAAAAGAATATTCAAAACCAAAGTGACTTGAGCTCTTTGCAGGTAATGCAAACCTATCAAATTCAGAACTGCATAGATATCTCTGCCTTGTTATCAAATGTTTTAGTAATTCATAAGAGTTACAGAAGTGTAGCGCATTGTTAAAAAAAAAAAGAAAAGCATTTATGCAGTCAACAGGAGTGTTTTTTTCTGAGTTGAGTAGTTGAGTGGCTCTGACATGTCTCAGCCTCCTCTCCTATTAACTCCAATTATGAAAAGGTTGGCTGGAGGTCAGGAGGAATTGGCAATGTGGACCCCACCTCCAGGAACTCCATCTCTCATCTTAATCTCACTTAAAAGGCTATTAACTGATTATTTTCATTCCCCTTGCTCTCCTCCCCAAAACATCCCTGATTCACTGTGTGAGCAATGCCTGAAGACACTGCTGAGGACACCCACTGTCAGAGGATCCCGTTTCATAAACAGTCACTGCCCTCTCTTTCTTGTATAATTCTGGACTTTTACTAAACTCAGATAAACTCCGCTCAGATGTGGATATTGCTTCAGCATTCCTTTCACAAGTGTCTTCATTCAGTCTGGGAACAAACATTTGATTAAAAGGAATGTTTTCCTTTCTCTTCCAAAATGGTAGTGCTCAGTAGAGGGATGGGTAAAGCTTTTTATTCTCTTGTGGATACATCCAGAAGGTTGACAGAAGGGACTATTTGTTCCCCTTTGGAGCGGCTCATGTTTCTGAGTAACACTGTACAAGAGATATCTTAAGAACAGACTTTCTGGCTTGGCTCACCTTAGACTTTTCTGATAGCAATTCCTGACATCTCCATAGTTATTTTCCTTTAGAACATTTTGGGTAGGCAAAGGCTGTGAAGCAAAGGTCATTGGTCCTTTTGAGTGCCCTTTCTAACATAATATTCTTTGTGCTGATGATGAAAACACACATCATCATGTTGGTAAGCAAATGATAAGATTGAAGCTTGCCCTACTTGAACCAAAGATGTAGCCACTATCAGTGTGGTAGGGAATGTATGCACTAAGTCCTGGATTGCCAGACTGTGATGGAGCTTATCTGAGAGAGTTAATGAGATCCTTCTGTGTCTCCACAGATGCTGATGCAGAGATTGAAGGAGCCCCAGCTGCTCCCTTAGACGTGATGTGTTTGGATGCCAACAAAGATTATATCATCATCTCTTGGAAACAGCCAGCTGTAGATGGAGGGAGTCCTATTCTGGGATATTTTATTGATAAGTTAGTACTTAGTCTAGTTTCAGTTAGAGTAATTTGGCCATATAGATGCATGTTTGATTTCTCCCACCATTTCTATGTGAAAAATTTTCTTTTCTGGTCTCCTCTCCCTCTTTCTCTGTCTCTGTCTCTCTGTCTCCCTTTCTTTCTCTGTCTCTTCTCTCTCTCACACACACACACACGTACACACATACACACTGCCCCTGATATATTGACCTAAACCCCAAAGACAGTTTTTGAATTTGACTACCAATGCAAGTCACTAATTTGGCAAAAATGCTATGAATTTATAGACATTCTAGAGACCACTTTGGAAAAAGCTGGTGTTCAATATATTTAATGTCCATATTCCTAATATGTCAGTAATTTTAAAATATTAAGTAATTTAAACAATCATAATTTAGGAATACTAACAAAATATTATATACATCACAGGATGTGGTTTCAAGTTAGACAAAAAACAAGTATCAACAGTATTAAATTATATTCTTTCTAGAACTTTTTGCAGTTCACATTTTCCAAAACATAGAACTTCTGATATTTATAGCAATTGGGTCTTACACATTAATTATACAGTGAGTTTGGACAATGCAGACAACAAATTTAGATTATCAACCTAAATGCATTATCATCTGACTTAGTTTCTATTCAAATAGTTGCTCCAATTCTCTTTCCATTTTTCAGTAATAGAATCTAATTGTAGAAACCATTAGGGACAGATAATCTGTGCTGTGATACAATAGGTTTGTAGTAAGGTGTATTAAACCTAATACTTATAGTAATAAGTAAATATATGCTTATGGGGCGCCTGGGTGGCTCAGCTGGTTAAGCATCCGGCTTCGGCTCAGGTCATGATCTTGCAGTTCATGAGTTCAGGCCCCACATCGGGCTCTGTGCTGACAGCTGAGAGCCTGGAACCTGCTTCAGATTCTGTGTCTGCCTCTCTCCCTGCCCCTCCCCCACTCACACTCTGTCTCTATTTCTCTCAAGAATAAATAAACATTAAAAAATCATTATAAAAATATATATGCCTGTTGGGCTCAATACCATGCAGAGAAATATTTAAAATAAATAATATTATATTTAACCACACACTATTCTTCCACATTATTTTGTCATTTAGTGATGATGAACTGTGAAGTTGTAGGTAGATTCTTTTTCATTTTTATAGACTGTCTTATTGTCTTTGGCAGATTTTCAAGGGATTTGCAAACTTAATCAGTGAAAGACCAGTAATAATTAGTAGTACATTTTGCTTAGTCATCATGAAAATAACCGTATTATGGCTAATATTTATTAAACATTGGCTATGTGCATGGCACTGTTCTAAACACATCACATATATTAACCATTAACCCATAGCCACCATTTGAAAGGTAGATACTCTCATTATAAGTAGGAAACAGAAGCTCGCCCAAAGCCACATGCTCATGAGAAAACCCTAAGTTGCCTAAAGTCACACAGGTAGTTAAGTAGCAGAACTAGAATTCACATATCAGCCTGGCCATATATTTGTGTCCTTTCTGCTCCAACAGGCTGTAGACATCTCTAGATCAGCTGCTTCCCACCTTTCCTTCTGCTCACATGAGGGTCGGGAAGCACACTCTAGTATCTCTGGGTCACCATGACAGCATCTGCATAGAGAGAGAGGGAGAATCTCTGGAGACAGAGGCAGTTTGAAGAATTGTCCTAGGCATCTTGGCTCCCTCCCAAACCCTATCCATAGCAGCTTCAGAATTTCTACAAAGGCAAGATTTAAAGGTGAAAGGCAGGGATTGAAGCCATATTTGATAGCACTTTACATAAGGGTGAGGAAAATGTCTATTATCTATATCAAAAAATGGAAGGGTGAGGCTGAGGAAGTAAAGAGAAACCTCCCACCCTGACCAGCTTTGCACTGCCATTGGAACTCCCTCCCCCATCAGAATTATTTGAGAATTAGACCTTTTAGACATAGAGCCATGTTGGGGAAGTGACATAAACTAAAAGTTCAGTGTTCTTATAAAAACTGATGAGTTACTTAATCCTAACACTGTATAATTTAATCACTGCTGAGCTCCTAACCCCCTATCAGGCCAATAGCATGATATGAACTTCCATCTTTGTCTCGCAGAGTGTGACCACTCCATCCCCAGATACCAAATGCCATAAAAGCACCCAGTTAGAAATCAGAGGTTCCAAGCACATAATCTCTCCCTGCCAGGCCTGAGAATTTCCCTGCATCTCATCAATCTCATCTGTTAAGAAACAAATATAATACTCTCTTCACCCTTCTACCCATGCAGCAATAATTATCATTAAGTGGGCTCTTTCCAGGGGTGCCTGGCTGCTAAGTTGGCAGAGCATGCAATGCTTGATCTCAGTCACGGTCATGATTTTGAGCCCCACATTGGGTGTAGAGATTACTTAAGAAAAAAAAAAGTGAGCTCTTTCCAAAGTACAGTATATACAGGTACATTTAAGGTATTAACTTCCTCAAACAGAATTTTTATTTTTAAAATAAAATGTGTAAAGAAGACAAAGAAAGAAGTCACCAACAGTGGAATTGAGGACACCAGCCAGGGAGATGTCTGAGGGATCCTCCCTCTTCATCTCTCCAGTACTAAGATTGTACATACCTGCCTGCTGCTTCCTCCTTTTCTCCCCAAAGTTCCTCTGCCTAGCACACAAGGCCTCTCACGCAGCTGCTAGTTTTCAGGGAATTTAGAGGAAGTATATGTGTTTAGAAAGGATCTGAGACTTCTTTCTTATTAAAGAAGACACACTGCAGTTGAGTGGAACTGAATGCATGCAGTTAAATAACTATTGAACCACACTTGAGCTTGATATTTTATAGGGAGTTCTGAAGCAATTGGGTGGGTTTGCAGCTTTGGAGCTATTAATTTAGTCAGACTTCTTTTAATATTCTTATTGACCACTCTCTTTCCTTCAGGTGTGAGGTGGGCACAGATAGCTGGTCTCAATGCAATGACACACCTGTGAAGTTTGCTCGTTTTCCAGTCACTGGGTTGATAGAAGGTCGTTCTTACATATTCCGAGTTCGAGCTGTGAATAAAACTGGAATAGGTCTACCGTCTAGAGTTTCTGAGCCTGTGGCTGCACTGGATCCAGCTGAGAAAGCTAGACTGAAAAGTAAGCATTCTTCAATTTTCAGGATCTTCTTGAACCTTTTTTTAAATAGATTTAGAACTACAGTAAATCTCATTGTGAGGTCATTCCTCCCCCTTCCACTAGAGGGAGAAAAGAATAGGAAATCCTTTATCAGTCAGAAAATCCCAGGGGAAGAAAAACAAACCAAAACAAAAAACCCAATTCGTTTTCTTGACTCATCCATTCACTAAGAGCTTTATTTTTTAATTTTTAAAATTTATTTATTTATTTTTAAATTTATATACAAGTTAGTAAGCATATAGTGCAACAACGGTTTCAGGAGTAGATTCCTTAATGCCCCTTACCCATTTAGCACTCTCCCCTCACCCCCAGCCTCTCTAGCAACCCTCTGTTTGTTTTCTGTATTTAAGAGTTAAGAGCTTTATTTATCTTATTTTTATTTGACTCAGGAAACTTCTCCTTATTAAATGAGTTCTGGGCATTCTGTTTGAAATGAAATATGATAACCAAGAGCCTGGGAAGCATTTTTATTTATTTTATTAACACATTCCAAATATGTTTTTCCTTTAATTCTTAAAATTATAAGGTAAATTTCTTAAACTAAAATTTTCCCCTTAGAGCATTACTATCTCCACACTGTGAGTTTCTTTATATCAAAGGAAAAACACATTTACAACATTATATCTGGTCTATACTTGAGTTTCCATATCAGACAGTCACAAATAATCTTTTCATATATTTAAACTCCAAGTCTCAATGTCAAAACCATGGCATATGAACTATGCTCTGCATTTGTTTCATGGGAACACATATGCATCCTCAATAATAGAGACCACAAAATGACATTTAAAAAATTGTTGGAAATTAACACTTCTGTCTATACCAGATTTTTCAACCTTGGCCCTATAGACATTTTAGGCCAGATAATTCTTTGTTGTAGGGGGGCCGTCCTCTGCATTGTAGGATGTTTAGAAGCATCCCTGGCCTCTACCCACTAGATGCCAATAACGACCTCCCTTCCCCATTGTGACAATCAGAATTGTCCCCAGACATTACCAAATGTCCCTAAGGGGCAAAATCACCCAAGTTGATGACTGCTGGTCTATGTCATATTTGCAGTGTTATTTTATTTTATTTTTTTACCTTAGGTACATGTATGGCATCACAAAAGGCTAAGCTCCAGAAAGAGTCTGGAGACTTTTTTCTAATCAGCCTCCTTGATTGCCCTCTAATTACTTTTCACTTACTATCTGACTTCCCTCCGTCTTTCCTAATTCCATCTCATTCTTCCATTTTCTCCTTTTTAAAATAAATTCTAGTGAAAATAAGATTTGTTTGAATTGAAAATAGGTTATCTTACATATTACCTTTCTGTTTCTGTACAAACTATGGTGAAAAGTCTGTTGATAAAGCAGGAGTTGAACCTTTCTCTCTTTCTGATATTTGTGGGAACACAGAAGTGAATTAATTTCCTCTTCAGTGAATGAATGAATGAAGTGAATTTAAATGCATTTTACTCTTTTCCTGCCCATCTCACCCATTTTTCTTACTCCAAACCTAAACTGGTTTCCTTCATAAATAACACTTTTCAAAACACAATGGAAAGAAATCACTTTCATTGCACTGTATGTACTGCAGAATTAGTCCCCCTCTCCTTGTTGAGCTTCATTATTGCAGATAAATAACTACTGGGCTTACAATTGCTCCAGAAACGTTTCCCCCAAATACATGCTATCTCTTAAGAAGACATGAGAGGACCTACATGTTTCCAGAGATCTATATTGAACAGTAAATGAACACAGGTTTTTTACCTTGCTTGTGAAAGTACATTTCCAGAAATATTGACTCCAACTAGGCAGGCTCTGTACTCTAGCAGATTGTGAGTCCCTTGAAGACACAACACTGTATACGTGCTCAGTAAGATTCATTATGAAAATACCTAAGCAAACTAGTAACAAACCCAGTTCTGACTAATATGGCCAGTTTGTGAATACAGTTGAAACTACATTTATGAATTTTGTGATTTTTACATTTATCTCTGTTTAGGTCGCCCCTCAGCACCCTGGACTGGACAGATCATTGTCACTGAAGAAGAACCTTCAGGTAAAACTCTGTTTTCCCTAGATATTATCACCCATGTTTTGCCATGTGGTTTATCCTTTATTGTGAAGGGTAGAGTGTATATTATTTAAGATGTTTAGAAAGAACATTCTGAAATATTTGGATATCATAAAGTAACATATTTTCAGAGAATCACTGTTTAAAAAAAGGTTTATTGAGGTACAATTGACATATGGTAAATTGATATCTGTAAAATGTATAATTTGATAAATTCTACGTGTGTATATACCTGTGAAACTGTCACCATGATCAAAATAATGAACATATCCATCCCCCCTAAAATTTCCTCAGGTCCCTTTGTAATTTCTTTCTCCTACCTCTGCCCCATCTCCAGACCATCACTGATCTGCTTTCTGTCACTATAGTTTGCATTGTCCACACTTTTGGATAAATGGAATCATACTCATTTTTATCTGGTTTTCTTCACTCAGCATAATTTCTTTGAGATTTATTCATGTTGATGTATATACCAGTTCATATCAATTTTTTCATCCATTTACTGTCAAAAACTTCTATGAACATCCTTGTTAAGTGTTTGTAGGGACATATGCTTTCATTTTTCTTGGATGAATATCTAGAAGTTGAATGGATAGGTCATATGGTAGGCGTGTTTAATTTTTAGAGAAACTGCCAACTGTTTCCAGGATGGTTGTACCACCTTGCATTCCCATCAGCAGTATATGAGTTCCAGTTGTCTATGTTGTCACCAGTAGTGGTATTTTACAGGAGGTGCATAGTGGTTTTAATTTGTATTTTCCTAATAATGTTGGGCATCTTTTTATGTGTATATTGACATTTTTGCATCATGCTTGACTCTTTGCCAAATCAAGTTTACTCAGATATTTTTCCTGTTTTGTTTTCTAGAAATTTTATAGCATTAGTTCTTAGATTTTAATCTATACTCCATTTCAAATCAATTTTTTCTATATTGTGCGAAGTGAGAGTCCAAGTTTTTATTCTTACTATCCTTATCATTTGGCATAGGGCTATCCAATTATTTCAGCAATCTGTTCAAAAGATCATCCTTTTCCCATTGAATTTCCTTGGCACTAATGTCAAGATCAATTGCATATTTGTGGATCTATTTCTGGACTCTCTATTGGTCAATTTTATTTTCTCTACACCAATCACACTATCTTGATTACTGTAGCTTTTACAGGCTTCAGGTCGTTGTTGTTTTAAAAAGCTTCATAGTTTAAAACAAAAAACCAAACAAATAAATAGCTTCAGAGTTTTGAAATTAGGTAGAATTAGTCCTCTAATTTTTTTCCCCAAAGTTGTTTTTGCTATTCTGTCTGCATTTCCATGTAAAATTTAAAATCAGCTCATTAATTTCTATTAAAAAACTTAAGGAGATTTCAACTGAGTTTTTTATGTCTTCAATGATTTCCTATCTACTTGTTCTATCAGATTGATAGAGTAGTGATGAAATCTCTGACTGAAAGGTAGATTTATGTATTTCTTCTTGCGTTCTACCAGGTTTTGCTTCATATAGTTTGAGGTTTTGTTATTACATGCATAAATAATTTATCTTGTAATGAATTGACCACTTTATTATTATAATGTGATACTTTTTATTCATGATAATATTTTTTGCTTAGGACTCTACTTTGTCTGATATTAATATAATCATTTCAGGTTTTTTTTTATTAGTGTTAGCATGGCATACGATTTTCATCCTTTTACTTTTAATCTATGTGTGCCTCTATATTTAAATTGTATTTTTTATAGACAGCATATAACTGGGTCTTGATTTTTTTATCCACTCAAGTAATCTTTGTCTTTTTACTAGTATGTTTGAACAATTTATATTTTGTGTGATTATTGATATGGTTGGATTTAAATCTACCATCTTGCTATTTATTTTTTATCTATCCATGTGTTTGTTTCCTTTCTCCTCTTTTTCTACTTTCTTTTGGATTTAGTAGTTTTTTATTATTCCACTTTAGCTGTGTTATCTTATTAGCTATAATTCTTTATTTTGCATTATAGTAGTTTGGAATTTATAATATACATCTTATCACAACCTACCTTCAACTAATATTATATTACTTCATGTATAGTGTAAGAACTTAAAACAGTATTATTCCATTTCTCTCTTCAAGTCTTGGTGTTGTTGTTGCATGGATTTTATTTGTGTACATATTATAAATTGCACAATATAAATTTAAAAGTAAGAACAAACTTTCAAATATTTACTCACATTTTTACCATTTCTGTTGCTCTTCATTTGTGTAGATCTCTTTGTTTTTTTTACGATTTATTTTTGAGTAAGAGACAGAGCACTAGTGAGGGAGGGCAGAAAGAGAGAGACACAGAATCTGAAGCAGGCTCTAGTTTCTGAGCTGTCTGCACAAAGCCCAATGCAGGGCTCGAACTCACAAACCATGAGACCATGACCTGAGCTGAAGTCAGCACTTAACCCACTGAGCCACCCAGGTGCCCCTGTGTAGATCTCTTTGTACCTCAGGCATTTCCTTTAATATTTCTTGTAGTGCAGGCCTGGTGGTTATGAATTATTTTATTTTTTGTATATCTGAAACAGTTTCTGTTTCATCTTCATTTTTGAAATATATGTTCATTGGTTATAGAATTCTAGGTTGACAGTTTCCCTTTCAGTACTTTAGAAAGGATGGTCCATTGTAGCTCAGACCTACACTAAGAATGTAGGTCTTCTAAGACCTACTAAGGTCTTAGTAAGAATGACTAAGAATGACTAAGAATGACTGTTGTTATTCTTATTTTTGTTCCTCAGATGTTTTTCTCTCTACCTGATTTAATAGATTCTTTTTATCACTGGATTTGCAAATTTGATTATTATATGCATTTGTGCTGTTTCCTTCATGTGTCTTGTGCTTGGGGTGTACAAGTTCCTGGGATACATGAGTTTACAGTTTTCATCAGGTTTGGAAAATTTTTCACCAGTATTTAAAAAAAATGTTTATTTTTATGTTTAAGAGACAGGAGAGAGAGAGAGAGAGAGAGAGAGTGTGAGTGCAGAGGGGGCAGAGAGAGAGAGACACACACACACACACACATAGAATCCAAAGCAGGCTCCATGCTCTGAGCTGTCAGCATGGAGCCCGATGTGGGACTCGAACTCATGAACTACAAGATCATGACCTGAGCTGAAGTTGGACACTCAACCGACTGAGCCACCCAGGCACCCCTCACCAGTATTTCTTTAAATATATTTTTTCTGTATCCCTTTCTCTCTTCTCTACTTTGGGAAATCCAATTACATGCCACTTGAAACCACAGCTCACTGATGGGATGTCCATTTTTCCTTTCAATCTTGATTTCTGTGTTTCATTTTAGACATTTTCTACTACTGTGTCATAATTTTATTATCCTTTTCTTCCATGTCTAACTTGCTGTGAATTCCAGTCAGTGTGTGGGTTTTGTTTCATTTTGTTTTCATTTTAGGCTTTGTAATTTACAGCTGTAGAAGTCTAGAATGATCTGTATTATTTTACACTTTCCATGTCTTTAATTAACAGGTTTAATCTTTTACCCTCTGGAACATACGGAATATATTCATAATAATTGTTTTTATATCCTTGTCTACTAATTCTATCATCTTTGACATTTTTTGTTTTGTTCTCATTGATTGATTTTTCTCCTCAGAATGGGCTATATTTTTTTGCTTCTTTGCATACTTAATAATTTTTCATGAGATGCCAGACATTTTGAACTTACATTGCTTGATGCTGGATATTTTTGTATTTTTATAAATGCTCTGGGGCTTTGTTCTGGGGAAATGATTTGATCTTTCAAGGCTTGCTTTCGTTAGGTGAAATCAGAACAGCCTTTAGTCTAGGGATAATTTGGCCATATTACAGAGGCAATACCCTTCTGAGCAGTACTCTACCAGATGCGTGGGAATTAGATTTCCACTCTGAATGGTGGGATATGGACTGTCCCAGGCCCCATGAGAGCTTTGAGGATTGTTCTCTCCAATTCTTTTGTGTGGGTTTTCTCCAGTCTCATGTGGTTTCCTCATATTCATGTGCTGATCAATACTCAGGTGAGCACTCCAGAGGGACCCTCTGTAGATCTCTGAAGCCTCTCTCTCAGCGCAGCCGTTTCCTCCCGTATTTATCCTTGTGATTCTATCTGTAGATAGATACCTTGCCCTTCCTGAAATTCTAGCTTTTTCTCCTCCAGTTGGGGAGACTGCCAGGCTCTACGTGGGTTCCTCTTCCTGAGCTGCTGTCTTGAAATTCTCTCCAGACAATAAACTAGAACAATGGTAGAGCTCACTTAATTTGTTTCTCTTCTGTCAGGCATCATTGTCCTAGGCCAGCTAATATCCAATGTCTATAAACAGATGTTTCATGTATTTTGCATGGTATTTTAGTTATTTAATGTGGAAGGGTTATTCTGATGTCAGGAACTGTGGAGGCTCTAAAGTTTTACCCTACTTTCAAACTAATAAGTTTTATACCACAGTTTCGTAGATGCTGGCAAAAGACAAGAGACTCCTAGATCAGAAACAAAGGACTCTATTAATTCATAGCATAGTAGACAGCGTGAGCTTCATGTTCTCATTATTTTTCCCTGCACTGCACCCCTCAACCAAGTCCCACAGGGTGGCATGGAGGAGCACAGATGAGTGTCCAGACATAGTACATTTGTGTCACATCTGAGAAACCTTGTACTTAGGACACCCTAGTATTAGAAGGGGGCTGCTAACAAATCTACCCAACCTTTCTCTGAAGAAGGACATTATCTTTACTATTCTGGGCAGAAAACAAGTCAACTTCCTGCCCTAGAGAATATACTATCTTCATATCCCAAGTTTGTTTGCTTTCCAAACATCCTTGAAAAGATGTTCTATAATTTTTTAACATTTATTCATTTTTGAGAGCAAGAGAGAGACCGAGCGTGAGCAGGGGAGGCGCAGAGAGAGAGGGAGACACAGAACCCAAAGCAGGTTCCAGGCTCTGCGCTGTCAGCACAGAGCCCAACATGGGGCTTAAACTCATGAACCTTGAGATCATGACCTGAGCCAAAGCCGGACACTTAACTGACTGAACCAGCCAGGTGCCCTGAAAAGATATTCTATAAAAAGCTGATATAAGATGTACAGAAAACATAACTTATGTCATTATCACTGTTTTTAAGAGCCAGAAAGAAAATTAAAAGTGTCAAGCAAAGAAAGTAAAATTGTGGCTTTGAGTGAATGAATGAATGTTTTAGGAAGAATTTCAGAGTTGGGATGCTTCCTTATACTGTGGAGAGTAATGAACTCTTCCCCCAGTAGTAGAGAAGCATCTATCACCCTTGGAGCACGCCAGTCTTCCCAGAGTGTGTACTTTTCACCTTTCCTTGTTGTTTTTCAGAGGGTATTGTTCCTGGGCCCCCCACAGACCTCTCTGTCACAGAGGCAACCCGGAGCTATGTGGTGCTAAGTTGGAAGCCCCCTGGCCAACGTGGTCATGAGGGCATTCTGTACTTTGTGGAAAAGGTAAGACTCTGGGATCAAACATTATTACCTCTTACCACTTCCTAAAGACTTCTTTAGAGAAATAGAGCTTAAATTTCCATTGTGTCCTGAACTCTTCAAACCTGTATAAACTATGAACAGTCTTCACAGAAAAATGTATATCACACAGAACTTTGCCTGAAAGTTCAGGGGGTATATGGATCTGTGAAGCTCACCCACAGACTCCTAAGACATTCAAAGACCCCAAATTATAACCCTTTTATGAAGAGAAATGCTCCCGAAACTGTAGATTGTTCATATAGCAGTTTTCTAGAAGCTTTCTCTGTCTCTCTCACTCTAGTAATAGCTTTTCATCTGTCGACTGTTATCTTCTGCAGTCAAAACTTAAGATCAATGAGGGTAGAGAGCCAGAGGAATAGAAGTGACAATACTTTCAGAATACTGTCAGATAGCTGGAGGGTCAAAGAGAGAAAGTCCTTTCATCCTGCCTGGCCCTTGGCTAGCACTGCTCTACTTGCGGGTAGTAGGGTGGGGTCAGGGATTGCAAAACAGCATGAGATACTGGCTAGTTCTTTTCCTCAAATGTCTTGCAATTTAACTGTCATGATCTTGGAGAAGGTAGCCTGTAATGAAGGCCTAAACTGGGTGGAATGATGAGAATTATATGTATCTATCATATACACAGATCTGAGGGCAGTTATAGTAAGTATTTATGGAGAAGAGCCTAGACCTGAACAGGACGTTATTTGGGGCAAGAGCCCCAGTTTCAAGGGCAGAAACATGGGAGGAGTACCTGCCAGGCAAAACATAACTGCTCCTGGGAGGGGGCATTTAAAGAGAATTTACTTAAAATGAGGTTCAAAATCCATTCGTTAAAAAAGTTTTGATTAAGATGTAATTGAAAAAAATGAAATTAAAATAAGCTATTTCCTGTTACCTGTGAGAACATTTACATTATAGTGGTAACCAGGCACCATTATTTTTGAAGAACAGTGAATGAAATGATTGGCTGTATTTTTTGTGTATTTTGTTTTTATATGTGTGATAACATGATAAGCTGTCATTTACTTTACATTTTACCTTCAAAGTAAAATTATAGAAAAGATCTTTATTTGGCAAAAATATTACAGAGCTTGGTGAGTTTTCCTAAGAGCTTTTGTGTTTCATCCTTAATGCTATTCTGATCATTCAATTTCAGAACATCTATTAGGCCACCTTCCCTGATAATTATTACAGGAGAATAGACATCATAGGTATATAGATGCTTGAAAACATCTGCAAATTAGGGGATGACATGAAAGTAATAGGCAACTATCTTTATGGCCTTTAGTTATTTCAGATCATCAAAGAAAATTATACTAGCATTAAAAATGCTAGGGTCTGTGGTTTTCCTATTTTAATTAACAAATGTATTAATTTATTTCCTTGATAAAGACATTTTTCATGTCTTTGAGGAGCATGCCTCATTTCTCCTTATCCCTAGCACATTGGTAACAATAAATGGATTATCTCTTTAACGTACAGTATGGACATCTTTCAAAAGAATCTGATTTTACTAAAAATATATTAACATTTTTATAGTTATTAATTTGTATATGTGTATAATTTGTATATTTTCTAGATATTAACCTCAAATTAAATAGAACTTGGGTAGCATTTCTGATTTAAAAATTTTTCTTTTCTTCTTTTTTTGTTTTTTAATAGAGGGCAAGACTAGAGGGGAAAATGTTTATTTCCTGGTGTGCTTAATACATACCCTCCACTGAATCTTTTTGAAATGCTCCATAGGAAGAGAGTTCTGAATAAGCTCTCTGACAGTAATTACCATCTTTCCTATAATAATGACACCGTAACAACGTACCACTGAGGCGTTTTCTTCAAATGAGTCAACTTTGGCTTCTGTTGAACATTTCCTCTGGTCACATAAACTCTAATTTCTTCAGGGAAGTCTATTAACTTCCCTAGACCTAAATACATATGAGTCTGTGATTAAAAATTTAAGTGTTCATCTACCAGCGAATCTGGTGTTAGTGTGAAACAGAGGGAGCATTTCAAGTGCAGAGTGAGCGGCGAGGCCTGTAAAGGCACGGCTGACATATACAAAAGGCCCAGGATGTTGACATATTGGGGGAGCAGAACATGTCCAGAGACCTGGGGCACACTTACAGAATCATCCAAACATCAAACTGTTCTACTGACCTGAGTCTCAAGTTATTTCTGATGAGCCACTTCTAGTACATTGACCTTTCTAAAGGGAAATGTTCCTCATGCTCTTGTCCTGAAGCACATTTTCATCCCTAGAATGTTCATGCCCATGGGAGTTCTGCTTCTTCAATGACCCCCAAGCTTGCTCTTCTTTACAGAACTTTTTACCAGAATTTGCATGCACATAAAGCACAGAATCACCTGTCATGGCTACAGCTTATGCCCAGTTACACCATGTCTGTGAGCCCTGAAATGGCTGATATTGAGGGGTTTATTAGCAAGGGATTGGATGAATCAGTCTCCAGTGCTCCCAGCCTTCCTATCCTACTGTGTTCTTCTCAGCCCCAACTTTTTTTCTCAGATATATTATGTCTTCAGCTCTTTTTTCACTCATTCCCTTATCAAAAATATGGTCCTGTCAGAGATAAGGGTTGTATCACTTGGTAGCTCTGTTTCTGCACACAGGGATGAAAATAGCTAATGTTTACCAAGGACCAGGCACTGTTCTAGGCACTCTGCACATGTTAACTCAGCTAATAATACTTATGGTAACCTTATGAGGGAAATACTTTTATTTTCATCATGCATATTTTGTAGATGAGGAAATTGAGGCATCGATGGGGCATATAATTTGCTCAGGGTCATACCTTTAGTAATAGACAGAGCTAGGATTTGAACCCAGGAAGTTTGGCTCAGTCTCATATACTGTATCCAACTAGTATACATTGCTGCCTTTTGACCTTCCCAAGCCTGTCTTCTCTGGAAAATGTGGATAATCACACAGTGCTACCTCCACAATACTTGGTTCAGAGCATAGTTGAGAAGATTAAAGAGTTACAATGACATAAAGCTCTTAGCATACTGAAAGGCAGCTATTATTTTTATTATGAAAATATAAATGACTGATAATTGTTATATGTTCCCCAGGGGAGAATGTGTCAAAATGAATTAAAGCCATAAACTGAAGAATTAAAGGTCTGGAAGAATTTTATCCCTCAGTTATCAGCAGATTGACTGCTTAGGGGGAATTTATCCTCTCTATCTTCCCACAAGCAATGACACATCATGAAAGATTGTACAAGGGACTTTAGAGGTTACCTTGTCACATTTGCTTATTTTACAAATGATAAAACTGAGACCAAAGAATACTCATGTGACTTTCCCAAGGTCACATGTCTCATTCTTAACAAAGCTAGGACCACAGTGGATGCCTCTGGGTCCTTTTCGCCATACAACGTTGCCTCCCATTTCAAATCCATGAAGATTATGCCAAGTGATATACCAGTATTCTTATAGTCCCAAGAACGTATCGTCCTTCACAGCTGGTCACTATATCACAAGGCTTGGATTTCTGAAAAAGTCTCTTGAAACCATTCAAAAGTTCCAAAGCAAAATCATTTCTGCTGACCTTGAGCAGAATTGACAGTTCAAATAGGAAGGGAAAAGGATTACTGAAGACAACTGATAGTTTTCTCACTATATTCTCTACCAAAGTACAAATAGACACCACATCCTTTCAAGGATTTCAGAATTGCTCTAGATCACTTTAATTCCAAGAATAGAATTGCTTTAAATTAGTTTTTTCCCATAATTTATTCTAAAATATGGGCAAGAAAAAAAGAACATCTTTGTCTTTCATTAGCTTCCTTCCTTCTTTCCTTCCTTTCTTCCTTCCTTCCTTCCAAATTAAAAAAAAATTCATTCATTCATGAAAAAACAATTGTTAATTATTTCTTATGTGTCAGATATAATTCTAGACACTGGAATATAGCAGTGAACAAGACAACTCCCTGAACTCAATTCACTGAAACTTATTTTTCAGTGGAGGAGATGACAAACTAATAACTTACTTTCAAATAGAGATAAGTATTTTGAAGAAATAATAAAGCAAGGTAAGGGATAGAAAGTGATGAGAAAGGAGCAAAGAACTGTTTTAGATTCTTTGATAGAATAGGGAGGGAGTAATCAAGAAGGGCTTTCTGAGGAGGTGGTGTTTGAGCACAGACCTGAATGATATTCTGAGTCATTAAATAACACTCAATTAAAATAAAGCAGTTTATAGCAGTGAAAATTAAAGTATCTTATCATATTAAATTGAATTACTCACCCTAAGAATTAGAAAAGGATCTGACCCCAAGCAGTCCTCAAAATAAATTAAGATCTTTTTTAAGGAGATCGATGATCTTACTTGGTTAATAAAATTGGTGAAGTATTAAAGTATTTATCAAACAGTGCAAAGCCAATTTGAGTTAGATAATCCTATGGACTACAGATGCTGCATCCCCATTTCCTCCAAATCTCTCCTCCAGTTCAACTCACAGTAACAGGTAAGTGGTTTGTTGATGGATAAATAAGACTGCTAGATGCCTAGCCTAGAGTTCCCATGTATCCTTGCTGTGCCATGAATGGACTCACTGTTTGGACTGCAGTGTGATGCAGAAACAGAGAACTGGCAGCGAGTGAACACAGAGCTCCCTGTGAAGTCTCCCCGCTTTGCTCTGTTCGACCTGGCTGAAGGGAAATCCTACCGTTTCCGTGTCCGCTGTTCTAACTCGGCAGGAATGGGTGAGCCCTCAGAGGCAACGGAAGTGACCGTGGTAGGGGATAAGCTTGGTAAGTGTGGAGGTTGGTTGAACAACTGTAAACTTCCTTTCCTTCAATTTAAGAAAAAATTCCAAAGCAAGAACCTCATTAGAACATATAGATCCAGAAGCAAAAGTGGTGCCATCCTTCTTTCATATCATAAATTTAATTGATGACTATACTTGACTGACACATTTTAAAACTTCATTATTATGAATGATGAGGTTATGAAAAGTAAACTTCTCTGGGAGTTTCGACAGTATTGCTAATGTATTTTTTTCTGGAGTAGGTTGGTATGTTCCTGGGTATTTAGTTTATCATTATGCCCCCACACTAACATATTTATTTTTTTATTTTCTGCTTTAACAAATATGAAGTAAAGCAACTGTATGTTTGACATGATTGGTTATGTAAAATTTGTGTGTGTGTGTGTGTGTGTGTGTGTGTGATAAGAATGAATTTTTTTAAACCACACCTGAGTTTGATCATCATTTTCCTCCTTTGTCAGATATCCCGAAGGCCCCAGGCAAAATCATCCCAAGCAGAAATACAGACACATCAGTGGTAGTTTCATGGGAGGAATCCAAAGATGCTAAAGAGCTGGTCGGGTACTACATAGAGTCAAGCGTAGTTGGCTCTGGCAAGTGGGAGCCCTGCAACAACAACCCCGTGAAGGGCCCACGGTAACCACAGTGGGGGGGGCGGGGGATGTGGGGAGCCTCCTGACTCCAGAGCATAGAGGCTATCAGGAGGAAATCGGCCACGGACCCTTATAGCAGCACCAACGTCCAAAACATTATGCTTTCAATATCCAAATGAATTTAAAATTGAACATAATCTACTGCCATATATTTTTAAAAAGTTTACTTGGGATATTAAACACTTAGTAACACATTAATGCCCTCTATGATGAGTTCACTTTATAGCTCTTTTCTGATCCTTTTCTTTTATGCTATTTGTTCCTTTCATGGTCTTTACTATCCAAAGAGATAAGATTTCAAGGGTCTGATAGGCTCCAGCTGACATAAAAATACCCAGGCATTTTGAATGAAGAGAAAAAAAGTATCAACATTTTACAAATTCTGAACATGGTTAAACTCAGTGCTACAGAGACATAAGTAACACCAAAAAAAGGACATTCAGAATACTTTGCCACTTCTTCACATCTGTTTCTAATATGGAGAGGGTTGGGATTTTTTTCTTGTTTTCAAATCAACCAGCTTTGCAGGTTGATGATGAATTCTGGTCTGCAACCAAACTCTGAGACTCCTTTGATTTAGGACCGATCTGAGAGGAGAATTCCCCCTGCCCACCACCCCCCGCCAGCATTGTCATACAGGCTTGTTAGGCAGCTTCTGGCATGGCCACTTTAAAGTCCAAGGACCCCCATAGGATGAGTTGTTTCTCTTGCAGAACATGAGAGAATAGAGACAAATCAATTAATGGAAGAAAGCAATATGTTTTTCAAGAGATTCACTTGGCCTGTTTACTCATTTCAATGTTGCTCTGAGTTCCCAGTATTTTCCTGGGACTATTTAGAAATATTTATAGAGGATGAGGCAGGGTCTGCCTTTCCCCAAACAGATGGGAGCTTCTCAAGGGCAGGCACCATTTTTTATTCATCTTTGTGTCCACAATACCTAGGTCAGCATCTGGAACACTGAAGTGCTCAATAAATATTTGCTGAACTGAGCTGACCTGAAGGATTGGTCTAATTTATGACTGCCTTCATTAAATATTCCAACTTTACTAATGGTAATAGAGTCATTAGCAGACCTGTTATTTCCTCTGGTTACAGTGTTAAGGATGGATTAAAATGTTACAGTGATTCATGAAACAGCTATTTTTAACCATAATAGCTATTAAGGAAGGAAATTGTTTTATGTGTGAAACTGCCCATAGATTCACACCTCATTACTGGATCCCCATATCTAAGTGGTTATCCATATTTCATCTTATTTTCAGATTCTAGTGTAATTTCTTAAGTCATTATGCCTTCCCTGGCATGCAAGAATCAGTGACTAGGCCTCTGTAACAGGGAGCAGCCAATGCCTTACAGCCATAAGTGTAAACCTGAAATAGTCATTAATGGTATCATTAATATCACCTATTATTTATTAAATGCATCCTATATGCCAGGCCTGGAAATAAATACTTCAAATACTTTATGGCCAGTCTTTACACAAAAGTTATTATGGAGGTGTTATTATTCCCATTTTATTGATGAGCACACAGAGGTCAGAAAAGTTAAGGTACTTAATTCAAGGGAAAACCAGGACTCTGCATTGTTTGATAGAGTGAGTTTAGAAAATCGCCTTAATTAGCTGCCTTCTTATCTAAAGCACATATATTACCTGATCTCTCTATGGATTGTTTTTATAAAGCCAGACCATTCCGTTAAGCTAAAATCATCTTGTCTAATTTGCCCCCTAGGAAAGTTTTTAAAAACTCCCTTTCCCCTTTCCTTTTAGATTTACTTGCCACGGACTAGGGACTGGCCAGAGTTATATCTTCCGGGTCAGAGCAGTTAATGCAGCTGGACTTAGTGAATATTCACAGGATTCAGAAGCGATTGAAGTAAAAGCTGCTATAGGTGAGTACCTTCTGCATAGCTTTGTGGGGAAAAAAGTGAATTTTTATAAGTTATAAAGGAAGATACCGTCCTCACCAGAAATGGTTTTAAAGCTTCTAGTACTGCTGGAGGGTTCCATGCTCAGATGATCATTCTCTCTGACTCCAGGTGACAGCTAACCTTCCATAGCCATCATTTTGCAGATCTTCATCACTTCCCCTGACTCTGTGCATCTGTAGCCTTGCCATCTTCACAAGTCCAAGCTTCCTTAGATAGTTTCCATTGTGTGAAACTCCATTTTAACTTCGTGCCCATCCTGGGAGCATGGAGGGCCATCCAGCTCTGTGACATGATATATCTCCCATAACCCACGTCATTTTATACCTAAATGCCATTTCACCTGCGACAAAGCCTGGCTTGTTTTCACTAACAACACTTTAACATGGTTTTTTATAAACTCCTCTAAATTTTGTGCAAGACACTTGTGGTTGCTTGATCACATGCTACACCTCTGCTCACAAAGTAACCAACAGAATAAAACCAGTAATAAAGTAATTTTATGTGTGTACATGATGTGCCTCCCAATCTTAGATAAAGTAGGGAAAGGACCCAGGTATTTCAGAGCACTAAAAATGAGGTCTGTGATACAGTAACACACATTTGAAGGGAAAGATTATTTAATACGAGTTATCTTCGGTTATCATGCCGTATTACTTTTTAATATTCCTTATAATATTATAATTACTTTAATATTCCAGTAGTGAACATGGTTTTGTTTTTATTTTGAGGTTGGGAGGTACAGACCATTAATATTTCAGTAATGTACATAATTCTAGCTGTTATAAAATCAGGATCCTTAATGTATGTCCTGTGCACTTTATGATTCTGCCCCCTCATCCTGTTGAATAAGAGGACTTAATATCTTTCAAAAAATGTCAGAAGTTTGCTTTTTTCTTATATATACTTGGGTTCTGCAAATCAAAATGGTTCCTGTTTCTGTCTGTGGTTTTTTTGTTCTCATTTCTTCTTTTTCCAGAATATGGAGAAGTTGAAATGTTTCCTTGGTATAAATTATGTGAAACGTATGCTTTCTGTATTTCTTGCAAATCTGAGTGATTTCTGTTAATCTAAGATTACTTTTGTTCTTTTTGTGGTCCTAATGGTTTTCCCTTTGTTCTATTAAGTAAGAGCAATTTGGACTGTGTCTGGGCTCAAAGTGTTTCTGTTGTTATCTGGTGATTGTAGGGGGAGGAGTGTCTCCAGATGTGTGGCCTGAACTGAATGAGACAGCTGGTGAACTAACTGACTCCAGGGGAGGCATGCATGAAGCCTCCCGGCCAACCTTTAAGAAAGATGCTTTGCTTGGTAGCAAACTTAACAAACCTTCACTACCCAGTAGCGCTCACAACCTGGGCCAAACAGAAGTGAGTAAAGTAAGTGCAACAGTTCAGGAAGAGCTTACCCCATCACCACAGAAGGCAGCTCTTAAGGGGAAAAGTAAGTCTGACCCTCTGAAAAAGAAGAAGGACGTAGGTGAGAGTTGAAAGTCAGCTGTTCCATCTGTCTCCATCAGTGTCCTCACCTCATTGTCCAGATCACACTCTTACATCCGTGTTCACTTTCATCTATGTATATTCTTAATTTTCTGTGTTTTCAGCTCTCCATTTGCAATACTTTTGTCTAATGAGTTGTAAAAGTAATTTTATATGAGCTTGGCTTTTATACACAATTCACTGTGCTTAATGACAGTAGAATATTTAAGGTAATTTGGTTATAGAGTCCTTTTTGGTTTCTCAGACACATTTGGCCTCATTTTGCTAAGAAATTAGAGCTGAGAGCACGAAGGATTTGATAATCACAGCCTATGTGAGGTCCTTTGAAATGTTCATGTTCAGTACATGTACAGGAAAAATATTTTACAAAGAAGTCACATTTAATCAGGATCATAGTTATTAACTTCTATTGTTCATCTTCATGTTTTCAAGTTATCCTTCATATTTAATTCAAATAAATATGAGTAACATTATCTCTCTGAGTTGGCATGAAAATTTTAACAGGGTATTATGATCATATAAAGCTAAATTCTATGATACATGAACCACATTCCCAGAAGTGATTTATTTAAGACTATCAGTAAGCTCAGAATTTTCTGATTAGGGTATTTGGTACTTGTGCCTTATATATTCTAGGAGACAGTGTTTTTCTTATCAAATAAAAATGAAATAATAAGCATATACTGACATTATAGCATGCCTCTCTTCCATCCCCTATTACTACCCTACCCCTAACTTCTGTAACTTTTTTATTTTTTTTTTTGACACCTTTATTGTCCCTTCAACTTGAGATGGGATATTCACTTGAGAATTCACATTCAACATTGCTCTTTAATAGGAAGAGTGAGAGAGAGAGAGAGAGAGAACTTTCTTTTTTAATGTAAAGAATGAAGGAGGTTGGTGAGGGGGAAGAGAAACACATATATTATTTTAAAAATCTTTATTGTTCTGAGAATCTTTTGAATAAGAATAAATAGTTCTTTTTTCCTGTAATCCAAATAAATATTTATAAAACTCTTTCTGATGTTCTTGCACATCTAGATGGATTTCTTTTCACCATTTCACCCTCTCTTTCTTTATTGAAAACCATAATTTAGCAGTTGGGTGAAAAGTTGATCAGCAAAGCCACATAAATGAAAGAAGTCTTTTAAAACATCGTCCAAATATATTTCTGGTTACACACTAATAAACACATTGACAACTAGTCAGTATTTTATACTGTATGAATAATAGTTCAACATCAGGTTAAAAATAATGTAGCAAAAAGTGTTATATAATAAGAGAAAAATCCCATGGTAGATTGTGCCTGGCTTTAAAAAAAATTTTTTTTCAAGGTGGCATTTAGTTGAGTTCCAGAATAAGATTTTTCCTGTGTGTAGACAGAACTTGTTTAGTTTTAAGGTCTCACAAGGGTATGCATGCCTGAATGGTGAAATGCTATCCGTTTGGAAATAATATGGAAATTCTCAGTAAGGAAATTGAGGCAGAAATTAATATACTTATTTCATTTTCCTCAAGGAGCAAATAGAAACAAAACCACATAAAGAAACAAAAATATGTATCTTGGGGAAAATATGTCTTCTTATGAGTAGCAGAATCATTTTTCATATTACCGCACCATCTTGCTTTAGTATTTCAAAAATTATTTTTCCGTGGAAGGGTGGGGCAGGTTCTTTTTATCTTTGCAATAATAATTGCAGTGCACTTTTTACTGGGTGTTGGCTTTTTTTCTTATATACCAAATTGGATGCCAAGTTGCTGATCAGCCTCACAATTTTGTTTTATACTGCCAAGACCCTCACACATGGCACTAAATGTTAACCTGAGTTTAATGTACATAGACTTATAAATGTACTTCTGTCTACTCATGTGCTATTCATATTGCAACAGCGGCACCATCTCCACCCTATGGTATCACTTGTCTTGAAAGTTGTCGTGACTCGATGGTTCTTGGATGGAAGCAACCAGATAAGACTGGAGGGGCTGAAATTACTGGCTATTATGTGAACTATCGTGAGGTAATTGACGGGGTACCAGGAAGATGGAGAGAAGCCAACGTCAGAGCTGTCAGTGATGAGGCATATAAGGTAAATGTGTGACCTTCTGTAGTATAGAGTGTCATATATGATGACACAGTCGCTTGCACACCATGCACACCCACCTATACACCCAGCACCTTGTAAATGATTCATGTCATTACTCCAGTGTCCACTGTCTCCAATGACCTGAGTTTTGTCACTGTCATATACAAAGGTAGGTAGAAGTAATCTGACCATGAAGGATTTGTATTTTCTGATTCCTACACATAAACAATAACTTCCCAGAACATTTGCTATGAAATGTGTATTTATTATAAAAATTAGTGTTTATTTCAAGACTTGTGAAATATCTGTAATCAATATGTCACTAGCTGCAAGTGTCCCAGGATCCAGATGACTAGATTTTTAACTTTCGGTGTTCAAATCACAAAGGATAAAGGAATGTAGGCCTGGTGGCCAGAATCAGCTCACCACCTGTGAAGTGTCCCCCACGAAGGGATGATTCACATGTGTCTACCCACAAGTTTCCCTTCTTCACTGCTTTGCCCATCTCAGAGCCCTGGAAGGGTCTCACCATTGCCATAGCTATGGCCCCCCTCTTTAGAGCATGCTCTTTAGAGCATTGTCAGCTAGACAAAAGTTACCACCTCCTAATACTCACAGAATCCCATGCTGTGGGGGCAAGAGCCGGGCAAGGCTGGGGAAATGCTTTCCCCAACTCAGTGCCACACTTTTTAAATCTAACATATAAAATTTATGAAATATCACACACATACTGAACACATAAAGAATAAAACAAGAGTACATAAAATAAAATAGTATTTTTAAGATTCTTCCGTGTCAGTGTGTAGCTATGACCTCACTACTGTATCATATTCTATCATATGACCATCTCACAATCTACTTTTCCATTCAGTTATTGATTGATATTTGGGAATTTTTGCATTCATAGCTATATCAAACAGTGTAGCTATGAACATTTTTGTATGTTATCTGCTGGTACATACATGCACTAGTTTCTGTAGGTTATTACCTAAAAGTAGAATTGGTAGGCCAGAAAGTCTGTTTATATTCAATTTTAGTAGATAAATCTATGCTGTTTTTCTAAAGAGTATGAAAATTCCCATTGTTGCACTTCTAACACTTGTTATATTCACACTTTCTTGATTTTGACAATCTGAGTGTCAAATGAGTCTGAACATATCTTCCTATATATACATATTCCATTTGAAATCTTTTATAACATACCTATTCAAAAGTTTTGCCCGTTTTCTAATAGATTTTTTACTGACTTGCGATGTTCTTTGTATATTTTGAGTTTAAATCCTTGGTAGCTGTAGAAGCTGTGTCTATCTTCTCCCATTTATTGGCTGGTATTTTCTTCTCCTTATGGTAATGACACTAGTTTTAATGTCAGATTTATTGTGGCCAGACTTAACAACATTGGTTTTGTTATTAGTGATTGCTCTACCCCCCCCCTTTTTTTTTTAAAGAGATGCCTTTGCTATTGAAGGTCATAGGGATATTGTACTAGATTACCTTCTGACAGCTTTATGGTTTGCCACTTACATTAAAGTCATTACTTTTCCTATAAATTTTGTGTGTGGTGTAAAGTAAATGTCAACATTCATTTTCCCCCTATGGGCTCCCAGTTGTCCCAGCATTACCTATTGAAAATTTCAACTATTCTGCTAAGCTATCTGTATCAGGTATCAAGTTTCTTTGATGCAAGTGTCTGCTTCTGTGTTCTCTATTTTGTTCCACTGGTCTGTTTGCCTACCACTGGGCCAGCACCACACTAATTTAATCATTACCACTCTATAGTAAATTTGATAACTGGTAGATCAAGTTATCTCTGTTTATTTTTTTTATTCCAAGGCTATTTTCAGCCCTTTGCACTTTGATATAAATTGTAGAATTAGGTACCAAGTTCTACCAAAAAACATGACAAGCAAAAGAAAATACAATGAGCAAAATTAAACAAAAACATTTTAGAATTCTCACTAGGATTGTATTGACTCTATAAAGAAATTAAGGAATCATTGACATCTTAAAATATTTTTTTTAATGTTTATTTATTTATTTTGAGAGAAAGAGAATGTGCGCAGAAGTGGGGGAGGGGCAAAGAGAGAGAATCCCAAGCAGGCTCCCTGCTGACATCAAGGAGCCCGAGGTAGGACTCAACACAGGGCTTGGCTAGGGACTCAATCTCAATCTCATGAGCTGTGAGATTATGACCTGAGCCGAAATCAAGAGTTGGACTAACTAACTGAGCCACCCAGGTACTCCTGACATGTTTAAAATATTAAATCCTCTAATACATGAACATCATATTTCTCTCCATTTATTTTGGTCTTCTTTAAAGTTTCTCAATAAAATTTTATAATTCTCTATAGAAGTCCTACACATCATGTTATTTATTTATAGGTGTTACATATTTTCAGTGTTTAAATCGTATATTTTTAGGTCATTTTGTTATTGCTGGAATATAGAGATACACCTAATTTTTATATATTGATTTTACATGTCATTGTTATGTATAGGTTTTTTGCTAAATTGTCTCATAATTTCAATAAGTTATCTATGAGCTCTTTTTTATTTTCTGTTTCATCATATTATCTGCAAATGACAGCTTACTTCTTCATTTCAAAATTTTATATTTTTTCCTTCATTTTCTTAACTTTCTGCTTAGAATCTTTACAAAATATTGATAGAAGTGGTGGTCTTCATCATTCTAGATTTGATCTTTATCTTAAAGGAAAACCTTTCAACATATCACCATTAAATATTATATTTACTATCCATGTCTGATAGACATCTGTTATCAACGAAAAGACGTTTCCTTCTATTCCTAGTTAAGAATTAATTTAAATTATCAAATATTTTTTTCTGAATCTGTTGATATGGTTACGTAATTTTTCTCTTTAGTACTAATGTGATATATTCTAATAATTGTCTAATGTTAAAACAACCTTGCTTTCCTGGCATAAATCCAAACTGGACATTATGTGTACTGTGTCTATATATTACTGGATTGTTTTTCTTATTATTGTTTAGGATTTTTGTCTCTATCTTCATGAGTGAAATTACCCTGAGACTATAATGAATTTGATATAAATACCTGACAAGGATAGTACTGACAGGGAAAATTGCAGGAAAATCTCACTTTATTGAGATATAATTCACATATTGTAAAATTCACCCAATTAAAATGTTGCTTTATATATTTTGAAGGAATGTTATTAGATGCATACAAAGTGACTTTCTATGTCACTAACAATATGTTTTTCCTTAAAGTCTATATTATCTGTTATTAATAGAAACTTAACAATTTTCTGTTGGTTGGTGTTTGCATGGTATATAATTTTTCATCCTTTAACTTTCAATCTATCTTTAACTTTATGCTTTTTAAGTATCTCTTAAAAATAGTATAGTGTTATATATTTCTTTCTTTGTAATTTAACTAGTGTATTTATTGTTACTACTAATTATATTTTTGAAAAATCAATCATCTTATTTTGTACTTTCTATTTGTCCTGCCTGTTTGGTTTCACTTTCTGTCCTTCCTTGACTACTTTGAATAGTTTTTTTACCCTCAGTCATCCCCTTTTTCCTCTACACTACCTTGAAAGGTATAGATTCTGGGTTTCTGGGTTTGTTTTTGGTGGTTATTCTAGAAATTACAGTGAACAAATTAAAAGTCTGAATTCATTCTATTGTTTTACCCTTGTCTGAAAAACATAGAACCTCAAAATACTTTAAGCCAGTTCCCAACTTGTATGCTATCGTGGATGTACTTTAAGTCTTTTTCAAATCCAAAAGTATTGTTGTTATTGTTTTGTACTCAATAATTATTTAGATTTATCTACAAATTTTACATTTTATTTGGTTTTGATTTTACATCTTTGGCCTTCCATTTGAGATTACTTTCCTTTTGTCGAAATTGAATAGTTTAGAATATTTTTTAGTGAGGGTATTCTGAAAGTAGATACTCTTCACTTTTGTCAGAAAATAACTTTTTTTTTCATTCTTCAAAAAATTTTTTCTGGATAAAACATTATATAATGATAGTTATTTTCTTTCACACTTTGAAGGTATAATTTCACTGTCTTTTGGCTCATTGTTGCCACTGACATGTCAGCTTTTATTTTTATTTTTTTTAAAGATTTTTTATTTTTAAGTAATCTCTATACCCAATGTGGGGCTTGAACCTATAACCCCAAGTTCAAGAGTCACATGCTCTACCAACTCAGCCAGCCAGGCACCTCAACATGTCAGCTTTTAGTCTGTTTGCTCATTTGAAGGTTATTTGTCTTTTCTCTTAGCTTTTAATAGTTTCACTATCTCTTTGGTGTGCTACAGTTAAAGTATTATGTGTCTAGATATAGGTTTTTAAAAAATGTCTCTTCCAAGGATTTCCACGGGAGGATTTTTAACCTGTGGGTTGGATTTTTCAGGAAGATCTTTCTGGAAAATTCTAAGCCATTATCTCCTAAAATATTGTTGCGGCTCCATTCTCTCCCCTCTTCTCCTTCCTGAAGCTCTAGTTAACATGTATTTGGCGTCCTCATTCTATCTTCCATGTCTGTTAATCACTCTTCTCTCTTTCCCATCTTTGTGTCTTTCTGCACAGTGATCTGTATAATTTCTTATAACTTTCTGTTAGTTTACAAATTTGCTCTTCTTTTCATCTAATTTCCTGTTAAACACATCCCATTATTTTTCACTTATTCTATTTTCCCTTTTATAAGTCACATTTTGCAAAGTATTTTTTGGTTTGTTTGCTCTCTCCTGCAGATATTTTAAATTTGTATTTTATATTTAAAACATAGTAACCATAGCTGTTTTTCTAATTTATGTCTGATGATTCCATCATCTAATATCTTTGCAGGTGTATATCTGTTATCACTGGTTTTGTTGTCTTGCTCATGGTATCTTGTTTTCTATGCTTGGTTATCCTTGATTATATGATGCTCATTGTCCTTAAAATATTAACTTGCATTAATAATTTGAGGTTTAGGATGAAGGCATCTTTTTCTGGGGAGAAAATTTGCATTTGCTTTGACAAGGTACCTGGGGATACCATGTGTTCAGTTTTTTCTTAAATCAAGTACAAGGCTTTAAGTTTTTGAACAATCAAGCAATGAATTTGCACTGTATGAAGGTAGAATGATTTCTAATTCAACTTTATCCCCAAAGAGTAAAATCCTTTTGGGTTCCAGCTTAATTGTAGAGGGTTCCCTTTTATTATCTCCTTTTTGGGTTGGCTCTAGGCTTTGATTTCTGAGTCCCTCTACTTGTTAGATAATCAAAACCAAAGGTCAAAAAAATTTTTTATTGGCCAATTCTCCAAGGTAAAAGCCACTTCTATGTTTCATTTATCCCTCTTTGTTCCCTCTTTCCCTTTATGCTGGCCTGATAATTCGGTAACATCTTGACACTAATTTGATGCTCTTGAAAAGATTTTTAAAAGATATTTTTATCTATTATTTTTAATTTTTTAGCAAGGTGATTAATCTCTATAGCCTAGTTCACCATTGCCAGAAATAGAAGTCCCATGCCACAATAGGTCACCTAAGCCTAGAATGACCAACTTTTCCAGTTTGCCTATGACTTTGCTAGTTTCAGCACTAAACTGCCTACATCCTTAGAAACCCCATAATCCCAGGAAAACTGGAGTAGTTGTTCACACTAGTGGAGACCCAAAACAGCCCTGGTACCGGAATAAAGTACCTTTAGATCCACATCTACATGATGGTTTCCTCTTAATTAACAAGATTTCCCCTTCTTAAAGGGAGTGTGTGTATATGTGTGTGAATCACAAAGGGAGTTTGTATTATTCTGTTACCAAAACATATAGCCATTATATTCTATTTATACCCTAAATAACTGGCAAGACACCCTCTTGCAGATGAACTTATGACTTCATGATCAAATCAGGAGTAGACTGGATCATAGATATATATTTGTCTTGTGTAGTCTTAAGTCTTACAATGTAAACTTTGTTAACTCAGCTGTTTCCATCAATACCTCCATTTATTAAGTATTTTTAGTGCCCAAAGGATTGTTCATAGTCCACGGATTTTTTTTCACACTAGTATATTCTGTCATTTTTATTTTGCAAATGTTTTCACATTCCTTATTTTATCACATATATTTACAACAACCCAATTTCTTCTGAGGGATATAGGTCACTCAGTAAGGAGCTGAAAAATGACAAGATTTTGAATATTTTGATACCTAGTTTAGAAGTCTCTTAATTTTTATCTGTACAAGCATTAATTTTCTATTGCAGCATAGCAAATTACCACAAGCTTTGTGACTTGAAATGACTCACATTTGTTATATCACAGTGTCCGAGAGTCAGGAGTCTATGCATGGCTTAGATGCGGCTTTTGCTCCCCATCTCACAAATCTTTAATCTAGGTGTCAGCTGGGCTCATTTGCATCTGGAGCTGAGTTCCTCTTGCAAGCTAATTCAATTGCTGATAGAATTCAGTTCCTTCAGCTCTGAGTCTGGCCTTCTCCAAATGTGAGTGGCTAGGCATTTTTCACAACCTGGCATTGGCTTTTTCAAGGCCATCAGGACAGTGTTCTCATCAGGAAAGTCCCATACCCTGTTTTGAGAGTTTTCATCTGATTAAATCAGGCCTACTCAGGATCATCTCCCTTTTTTTTTTAATGTTTTATTTATTTTTGAGAGAGAGAGAGAGAGAGAGAGAGAGAGAGACAGCGTGAGCAGGGGAGGGTTAGAGAGAGAGGGAGACACAGAATCTGAAGACAGGCTCCAGGCTCTGAGCTAGCTGTCAGCACAGAGCCTGACGAGGTGCTCGAACCCATGAACCGCAAGATCATGACCTGAGCTGAAGTCGGATGCTTAACCGACTGAGCCACCCAGGCGCCCCGATCATCTCCCTTTTGATGAATTCAAAAATTAACTAAGTAGAGACTTTAATTACATCTATAATATCCCTCTTCCCTTTCCAAATGATGGAACCACAATCATGGGACTGATATTCCAATATCTTTGCCATATTCTCTTGGTTGGAAGCAGGTGACAGGCTTCACCGACACTCAAGGGGAGGCAATTACAAAAGGGTATGACTCATTGGGGGTCACCTCAGGGTGTGTCCAACACAACAGGTAGGTAAATAAAATATTGAACAACTTTAAAAAACAAACCGGAATCAACATCCACTCTTTGTGATGTTGTTGTGTTGCAGATTAGCAACCTGAAGGAAAACACGGTGTATCAGTTCCAAGTGGCAGCCATGAACATTGCTGGGTTGGGAGTGCCCTCAGCAGTAAGTGAATGCTTCAAATGTGAAGAGTGGACCATTGCTGTTCCAGGTAAACTGTATTAACCATATCTCAGCAGTGAGACTTGGGGTTTGTTCCAAAAGAAACTACAACTTGGAACTACATTTAAGTGCGATATAGACAACTCCTAAGGGAAAAGAATTCTCTTGGCCCTTATGTTTACTTAAAATATTTTTATAATCCTATTAAATAATAGGTACCTGTATAAAACTGAGTATAATTTCTTGTGCTTGTATTCCAAATAAATCCTAGAGCCCTCATAGTTATACCTCTGCTTGGAATAGGATTAACAGAAGCACAAAATATGAGTGCCACATGATCATTTAAAAGGAATTCTGATTTTTACTTGTGCTTCTTAAAGACCACTGAAGGCCATCTAATTCATATCCCACAGCTAAATATTTCAGAAACTTCTTCCTGAAGTCCCTAATTCTCATGCATTCTCCTACTGCACTTGAACCTTTCATTTATCAACCTCCTCAAAATCTCTCTCTCCAGACTCAGCCAATGTGTCTCTTCTTCCTTGGTGTCTCTCTCCTCCCTTGCTGCCAGCTCTTTGTTATATGTAGGTGGATTTAACATGCCTGCCTAGGGCTTAAGTCATAGACTTTCTCCACTTGTCTCTCTCCACTTACTTCTCCAGTCCTTTTGCTCTCTCTATACTATTGTCCCAATTCTGCATCACAACAAAGATACTAGTACCTGGCTGGAAATACTCTTTTTGAGGTTGCCATAGTGGATAGTTGGCCGAACAGGGAATAAAATGGGAGAAGGCAGAAGCATTTGCCTATGTTTTTTAAAACTCATACAGCTACAACATTGAACAAATTAAAAAATTGAATACAAACAAATGTATGAAGCCATTAGGCTTCAAACTAGCAATGTTAATGTATTTGGTAGATGATTTTATTTTGCTTCCAACAGTACTAACTTCAGAGATCCTGTGAGTGCCACAGGATGACTAGATTCTCCCACTTGGCTTTAATATTCAACATATGTAATAGCTGGTATAACTCCAGTATTGACCACATTAGAACCACGGCCACACTGGAACACACTGGGTGGATCCAGCCTTGTCCCTAACACTACCCTCTTCTTCCTTTTGAAACCTTAGTGCCCTTGAAGAACCATCATTTAGCCTTCACTTAGTGAGTGTTTATTTGCATGACTTCTCTATCAAGTGTGAATAAAAAATTACAAGAGGAACCCAAGAGAAGCTCAAGCACTCACTCAACATCAGTAAATATAAGAGGCAAACATGCTGCCTTTCCTTGTACCTCTGTTAGGCCAGCTGATATTTCTTAAGCTCCTTCTGTCACCTACACAGAAGCAGATCTGTTTTTTAAATTCTTGCAATTCCTGAATAAAGTTAAAATGTTAGTGACCAGAGACTAAGAAATTCTGAGCAGGTCTGTGGAAAACGTTTTGATTCAATGAGAAATAGCAAAAGAGGTTGTAGGTTGAGGGTTAAGTGTTTGACTGCCTCACCGGGTTCTAAGGATGACACAAGAAAATGGTTTAAAGGCCCTTTGCAAAACAGAACATGACACACTAGTATATGGTATTGATGTTAGTATTTAAATCTATTACCACATTATTTAAACTTCTTACCTTGTCAGAAGGCAAGGCTGACACAGATCTGTGACTGTTAAGCCAAAGTACAGGGCCCAACAAATACTGAGCTCTCAGTTGCAGACTGCCAAAGCACAGCATGGTAGGGTTAGGGTCTGTGTTTGTAGCTGGCTTTTAGGGCACTGTGAGTCAGTTCAGGGGATTTCAATTGGTTGGTTAGGGATCAGTTATTTTTTTTTAAAAAAGGACAGGAAAAAAGAAAATATATCGCTTACAAATACCACCAGCTAGCTGGTGGTCATGGAAAGATGTGAGAAATCACGTAGTAGTTTGGATTCTCCCAGGAGTGTAAAGAACACATGGACAGGGAGAACATTTTGTTCTCTTCCTGAACAGGTTGGTCGTTATTTGGCTTTTCTGAGTTTTCTGTTAATTGTTTTAAGGGTGAATGAGATAAATAAATATAAAGTATCTAGCAATGATTAGCACGGATTCAGGGCCCACAGGATTGATTGTATCTGTTTTGGTGAAAGTTCTTTGTAAACTGTAATTGTAGTTTGGTTTCACTCCTAGATGGGATATATGCTTTATGGGAAAGATTTTCCTCCAGAAGGGAGTTCGTTTGTAATATATTCCTTTTTCCTGTAAAAGAAATATTACTATTTATATTCATATGCCATCAAATAGAGTTGCTTTCTTTATCCTAATTTGAGATTTAGGAAAAATTTCAGATTACCATCCAAAAATAATTGGAAACTGAATCTGCAACCATGTTAAACTGTTCTGATAAAAGGTGAGGACCACAGGCCCAAGGACACCCTGAAGGCAAGTTTTCATCCAGCCTCTGAGGAGCACCTTGAACTGGCCCCTACACACCTACTGCCCATAAAGGGACTGAGTGGGCTGATGTAGAGCCATTGAGGAAACTTGATATGAAATGACTACAAAATACCTATTTCTAAAGAAATGGTAGAATTTACTAAAGAAAAACACCAGATTCAGCTTTAAGACTTTAAATGTGGTTCTAGAGTTACACGGTTACACGTATTTGAATGTTTTCATCTACATCATGATTTTTATGCGTTGGTCTCTTTCTCTCTCTCAGGACCCCCACATAGTCTCAAGTGTAGTGAAGTCAGGAAAAGCTCCCTGGTTCTGCAGTGGAGGCCTCCGATCCACTCTGGAAGGACTCCCGTCACTGGTTACTTTGTGGACTTGAAGGAGGCCAGTGCCAAAGATGACCAATGGCGAGGACTCAATGAGGCAGCTGTTAAAAACACATACCTAAGGGTAAGAGGGTGCTCATATTTGGAAAAACATTTTATTTTTAAAAAGAAGAAATGCTCCTCTAAAGATACTAACTTTAAAGTTAGCAAGATAAAATACAAAATTTCTGCTTTGGTCTGTTTCATATATTGGGCTCCTAGTAAGATTCCATCTGGCAGTGGTTGGAGTTGGGGGAAGTTTCTGATGCTTAAAGCAGTTTGGTTATATTTAACCTGAATCCCTTAGCCTACCTCTGGAAAACATCCACAAGTTCCTGCCTCCCTCTTCTTTCCCTTCTTGCCTATACTTACCTACCTCACATTTTTGTTACTCACAGTCTCAGAAAGGTGACTTTCTCATTTCTACCTCTGATTTTTTTTTTTTGAGGATGGTTTTTGCTTTGAGTGTGCTATTTTCATAGCATTCATGATGGCAAGCATTTACCTGCGGATTCCTTTGAGTCATGCTGTGTCTCACTTCATGGGCTTCCTCGTGTTTGTGCTCACATGAGCTCTCAGAGGCCAGTGGAATGAGTTCACTCAACCCTTGACCTAATCCTAACCCTTATCTGTGCCTTTGCCTTCCAGATTCCTTTAAAGTGCTTAATTGAACAAATTCCTAACTTCCTCTACCAAAGACTGTTCTGCTTAAGCCACTGAATCTCACTTATACCAAATAGACATTTTTAAAGAATGTTTTCCCCTGTGTCAGCCTTGGCACCTGGAGACCCTGAATCCACACTAGGGCCTCAGAAACTGTGGGGAATATGATTCTAGCTTTTATTACTTAGGATGAAGGGTGGGTTCACCACAGTCATCAGAAATACCTGTTGGCAGAATAAGCCCCTGCCTAGATGGTGGGCCTTGGAAGATATACAGAGTATGCCTGCTCTAAAAATCTCTACCATTGACCTGCCACTGTGGACTAAAGTCCATACCATCTGTCAGCCACTTTCCAAGGTATTTACCGTCCCCATAAAAAATATAAATATATCCTCCAAGAGAGATGACCTTTAAACATGACATCTTAGCATATGCCAGTGAGCTCCCCAGCCCCTTACAAAACTTTGAGAAGCTAGGCAAGGTAACATTTCATGGGGAAGAGAAAAGGTGAAGGAAGGTCAGGCAGTTAGCATACTTCCTGGTTGTCCAAATGAGTCAGGAGGCCAAAGGACAGTGTAAAATGAAAGTCAGACACATCCTGGATGATGGTGGTGTGTGTTTATGGCCAGGATAATCTCCAGCTCCCCAGTTTGCACAGCACTGGATCCCAAGTACTGAGTCTGGACTTGACTCAGGTAAAGCAAAACAAGGATGAGAAGCCAAGCAAAGGGGACCAACAGCCTAGAAAAAAAAAGTGCGGGGAGTGGGGCAGGAAGAAAAAATAATAGAGTTTAAACCTATCAAAGAATGGTTAAGTTCACTCATTTGAAAAAACAAAAAGTAGAAAGGCAAATATAGGAGAGAGAGAGAGAGAGAGAGAGAGAGAGAGGTTGACTTAATATAAAATAAATGTGTCTCACACACATGAAGTGAATTTTCTGTGAGGAAATTATCTTAGAGTTTGCCCACAGTTTTTAAAGTGAAAATAGAATTACTGACTTTTCTGATTATAAAGCTGACACATGCTGATGATGAAAAATCCAAATGATATAGGCATAAAGAAGTAGAGATGTCTTGTAATCTCCATACCCATTGAGATGTAGATTCACTCTTCCAGATGTTTTATATTCAGAAACATTTCAAGCCTGAAATGGAGGGGGAAAATGCACATGTTAAAAAGTTTAATCTGGGGTGCCTAAGTGTCTCAGTCAGTTAAGTGTCTGACTCTTGATCTTAGCTCAGGTCGTGATCTGATGGTTCATGAGTTCAAGCCCCACATTGTTGCTCTGCACTGACAGTGCGGAACTTGCTGGGATTTTCTCTCTCTTCCTCTCTCTCTGCCCTTCCCCCACTAGTGCTTACTCTCCCTCTCTCAAAAATAAAATAAACATTTAAAAAAATAAAAATAAAAAATAAGTAAAAAGTCTAATATGAAAAAAAGTTTAATCTGGTCAATTTAAGTAAGGATAGGAGATATAGTTGCACGAATGAGAGAATTTGAGCTGTACAACTAAATTGTATTTACAAAGGAAGAGCACTTCTGTTTAAGTGACACAGAACACCCATCACTTCTGTACCTGCTTCTTCCAGGTGCAAGGCCTCAAGGAGGGTGCCAGCTACGTGTTCCGTGTCCGAGCCATAAATCAGGCAGGTGTCGGCAAGCCATCTGACCTTGCTGGGCCTGTTGTGGCAGAAACCCGTCCAGGTGGGCTTTTACTCTTTTTTTAAATTAAAGTTAATCTCATCTTTGTAAGATACCAAAGTAACATTCAACCTTACTTTCTATGTTTTTCCTAATTTTTAAAATTATCAACTTATGCTATCTGAATAGTTGATAAGATTGGCCTTCAGACATGAGTCATTTATTGCATCAAATGTGCTCTCAGGACAGAGGTAAGCCAGGTTTGAAGTGATGCAGGGCTATTCTGGTCTATACCTAAAAACAAGGAAGTTCTTGATCAAGTTATGCTTCCTGGACTGACTGTTTCAAGTATGCATTCCTAGGACATTATTCCTTGGCCATTAAGTCCTACAAGAATAATTTTCCCAGTCATAGGAGAAGCTGAAACAGCCCAGTGAGCAAGCATGATTCTTAAACAAAAGGAGAATTTATATAATTGTAGTAGTTATGTTAAGCCAAGGGTCAGTGAATGTTTCCTGTGAAGGGCCAGGTAACCTAATCATTGATAAGTTAAAAGCACCCTTAAAGCAGTGGATTCTAAATCTGATTAACTGAAGAAAGGTTAAATTGATTTCTTATTTTCTCATCAATAGCTTCAGAATAGTGGATGGCCCGGCCTGACATTAACAAAGCTATCACTATGGAAATTTTAACCACCAGAGAATGATCTTCTGGTGAGTTCCTGGGTGAAGAGTTTTGTTTCACTGATTTGGAATAAAGCAACACAAGTCATTTTTGGGAACCATTCTATTCCCAGAATATAACCACAAAGAGCAGCTGAAGACACTGATCCACTAAACAGCACGAGATTAAGCCACTCTCTGGCTCACAGCCTGGGACAGAATCCTATGATGCACAAAGTCAAAGTGCTCCACTATGAAGGAACACCAAAACCAGGACACACTTGGACTTGTTCATGTACAACAGGCACACTCATTCTTAGAATATAGATTTCTTCAGCATTTACAATAGGTCAGGTGGTGTGTGGGCAGCAGGCATAGAGGAATGATATCATCACTGTATACCAGACTTACAAGCTAGGGGAAAACCCAGAGTTTACGCCATGGTGTGAGATGACAGTTATGACAGATGTTCATAAAATATTTCTCATACCTGAACAGGCTATAAACTGGGTTTCATAACTCCCTATAAAAACTTATATGTAGTATAAGGTTGTCTATATTTAATAATTTTGTTAAATACCAATACTTAATTTTTTTACACAGATATTTTATGTTAGAATGCATAGGGCAAGGTGGGAAGGCCTATTATCAATTTCAAGATTTGGGATGTGAAATTTGGATTGCTGTTTCAGAAGAACAACTTCTTTTGGGATGCATTATTAAATGTTCAGATAGAAAATAAAGCTTATCATGAAACAGCAAACCTCAAATACATCTAACAAGATACCTCAAGTGTAATTTGAATTTGTGTTAAAAGTTAACTTAATCCACCAGGGTTGAGAGGATCATTGGTCTCCCTTTGAAGTCAATGAATATGCCAGCAGATGTAGCTCAGCCACAGCCAGTGCTGCTAATGAGGATCCAGAAAAATGGACCAAGTGTATCACGCTTTACCAAGAAATCTATTAAGCTGAAAAAGCCTATGAAGAATAAGCTGTAAAATAGTTAGTGTCAGTTTGTTGGTACATAAGATGCACTTCTATTCTCGATATTTGATATTTTTCAAATAGTATCTGTGTTGATTGCATCAGGCCTGGGTGGAGGGGAAGGTAAGGTGAACCAGCTCAGATGGGAGGTAAGAGAGAGACCTGCCAAGGTGTGGCAGGTGATCTGGCCAGCAACAAAGAACTGGTGGACAGGCTGCAGGTAGTCTTAGCAGAGATTCACCAGCAGGCAGGAGAATTCAGGTGATGGGCAGGAGGGCCGACACACATGGCAGAGTCCCAAGTAGGACCTGGGTTACCAGAAGTTAGGACTTGGTCACTAGGAGGGAGGAAGTTAGAAGAACTAGAGGGAATAATGAGCTGGGGTTGAGTTGACAACCTACTAACCAATTCCAGTTTCTAAAACTTTTTTGGTCATAGAACCTGGTAGGACCAAGAAAGCAAATGTGTGCTCAGTAGCCTGGAGGTAGAGTCTTAAAGGATGCTGAAGCAGGAAGACAGGCTGACTGTTAGAATCAACTGTCTAAATTTAGAAAATTCATTTGTACTTGCTTACTAACTGTTCTCTTTAACCCATTAAAACAGTAGTTCCTAACCTTCACTGTACATTAGAATCATGCCAGGAACTTTTTGAAAATAGTGACTCTATTCCAGACTCCACTGCAGACCAGTTATATCAGAATATCCAGGGCTGAGCCTGGGCATAGGTTCTTTTTTGTTTGTTTGTTTAGCTGCTTGGGTAATTCTAGAGTGAAACCACGGTTGTAAACTGTATGTTACACTATAGGCTCCTTCCAAACAGGAACTGTGTATTTTCTTTCTCCCTGTATGTGAGGGCCTAGTACCTGGTGGATGATAATCATTTATTAAAAGGAAAAAATAATGAAGGACTACCATGTTTTGGCCAGTGAGAATTACTCTGTTCTATAGCCACAGAGTATAAACTTAACTTGTAATGGAGGCCACAATGTGGACACCGAAGTCATAGGTCAGCCAGCAGTTCTGGTCTCAAACATAGGAGAGCTAAATTATCACATGTGGCTGATTACATTAATTCATTTCTATCTGCTTCTATTCTGTCCCACTCTCTAGTTTTTTAAACACCACACACACACATATACCATGGAGGACAAATAACTAAATCTCGTAAAAGTGATTTATTAATGCTAATGTAAAAAACTAAATTATATGAAAAAATCTGCATAACAGATTATGAAATATATGGGAAGGTGAACAGTTTACTGTGGTTTCATTTTAGCTTTAAATTTTTTTTTCAATCATTTTTTGAAGGGGAGAGAAAAGTAGGACAGTTAATTTAGAAATCATTCATTTTAGCCCTGGGCTATACCTTAACTCTTTGATATACTGGGTGTGGTAGCAAGCCTGAAGGGACCATTAAAATGCCATTCCACACAATCTGTTATCCCCCTGTATCCATATGAAGGATTTGTGTACAGGCTGAGGCAACAGACTCAAGACAACTCTTCTTAAATCCTTTTTAGACCAAAATAATCTCTCATTTTTATGGCCAAATCTCTTATGTTCTTAACCAAATTCTTCGTGTTCAAAGATTCAAAGGTCATTTTTGAGAAAATCTAAGTCGTGACAGATTTTGGTCTACTTTTCCAGCCCCAACTCTGTGGAAAAGTGAGATGGCCTTTCATCCAGATGAGAATATCCATAGAGAAGCCTTTAATATGACAGCAGCATATCAAATTTACTGCCTGCCCTGTCAAATATCTGAACCATTTTCATCATACACTAATCAACTTTAGAGAATGTGGCTCCTCAAACATTTATGAGTTCAGCCATGAATTGACGGTACCTCAGTGCTTGGCAAAAAAAATTAGGCCATGGACATTCTAAAAAGAAAATCTGAGGATGTAGCTACAGCTTTCTTACTCTGACACTATACCGGGTCCATCTACACAGGCATTGTTAGGTGGATTAGCCTGGGGCCTATTAGAAATGCTGACATTACCTATGCTCTTATTTTTCTTGAGTATTTGTAAAAAGAATCACCCATTTGAATATCATATATCTTTTTTAAAACTATGGAATTTTTTTGCCCATTATATTTTAAGGACTCCTTTATTTAAGGAATTCCACTACTGAACTTCCTCTTAGTTTAGTTTAGTTTAGTTTAGTTTTTTACTTTTTAATGTTTACTTATTTATTTTAAGAGAGAGAGCACATGCCTGGGGTAGATGGAGGTGAAAGAGAAGAAAGGGAGAATCCCAAGCAGTCTCCAAACTATCAGCATAGAGCCTGACACCAGACTCCATCTCACCAACCGTAGATCATGACCTGAGTCAAAATCAAGAGTCAGATACTTAACCACCACCCAGGTGCCCCAAAAACTTCCTCTTAGATCTTAATATGTGGAAAGTTAGCCCTTCCAGATGACCATAGTGATTTCCTTTTTCATACAAAGAGGAATATACAAGCCAACATGTCCTTCCTTTTCAGATATGAGAAACTCTGAGCTCATTTTTCAGTTGTTTTCAATTTTCCAAGATATGTCTTTTTATTTTAAACTCATCACATTTATTCTTTGTTGTCTCATGTAATTTCTTTAAAGTATTTTCCCAAAACATCATTTTCCCTGTAAACCCCGAACACAGGAAAACTCTACCTTTTTTTCCAAAGGCAATTTCCAATCAATCTCTTGTTTTGGTACTATTGTAAAGTACTTGGCTTACTAAGTCACTATTTAAAAATATCTTTATTCAAAGAACTATGTTAACAAATTAATTAAAAATAGAAAGCTTTGAATTTGAAAAGCACTGAAAGATTGGATAACATCAGCATTGTAATTGATGTGACAAATAAGAACAAGCTATAACTTGTTGAGCATTTTAAGACAATAAATTTGTTTTCTGTTTACAAAATATTCTTAAACTGCATTCTTTCTTTGCAGTGTTACTTTGACTAAACACTAAGTTCTAATGAGAATTGTTACAGAGTGCAAGATATAGGCTTACATAACTAGTATTTGAAATATTTTTAGTGAATTTGATTTTTCAAAAGCTTGAGATGATTACTTTTGGAGTGATACTTTGAGCCAGTTGACACATTACTGACTTGTCATGGAAAAGATCAAGCTTTGGAATCTGAGTATAAAATTAAGTAGGAAACCCACTGTGACTAGAATACTTTCTTGTTGGTACTTTTATTTTACTTGCCTGTTTACCAAAATATTGGCATTATAGTTAAGCTTTAATAAGACAAGTTTGAAAAAGGCAAACGTTGCAATTCTAAAATGACATTGTTCTTTTAAATCTGTTTTTTTCAATCCAGTCCCTTGCACATGTAATATGCATGGAAAATATGGAACACAAAACCCCTGCCCTTTTAAACTTTAATCCTATTGTTGATAAATAAAACAAGAGTATAACTTTCTGAAAAATGAAATCCAATCACATACAGGTCTTCGTGAGTATTTGATTTTTAAACATTAAGTGCCAAATATAGTTTTATTTTTTATTTTTCCTTTTATTTCTATAAATCAACCAATAGTACTTACTATAGCCAAAATTATGTGTGCATAAACTGAAAAAATGTTCATGCCTCTCTTTTCCACCCATTACAGATATAGTCTACCATGTACTTTGACATGATTAATAAGGAAAAATTTCACAGATCAGGAAACTCTCTTAGATACTAGCTTACATTACATCTAATCCTTACTTCTCATTTTATCTTTCTAGGCGATTACTTAATTTCAAATTATAAATTTTAATCTAAGACTTTCAAAAAATTATATTTTTTCTAAAAGTATAAATTAGTACATTTCTTATGTTAGAACTCACCTGTAAGGTAATGATGTAAGACTTATAGTTTAGGGTAGAAATACATGTATCACCTGGGACTTTAAAATAGCATCTTTTCTTTCACTTCATATTTTCACAAAAGACCTCCAACTACTTTATAAAAATTAATTCTCCAGAATAATTCAACAAGATAACTCTATATTCTTCTCTCAGTAATTGGTACAACTGAGACAGCAACTAAGCAGAGTTTTCTTATTCTTCAAGTTGCATGAGTTTGGGATTAAATCTGGACATTCAGAAATATGAACAATGCCACAGCATAGCCATGTATTGTAGCTGGCTCAAACACCAGCCCCACCCCCACCCCAGCTGTAGACACAGACCTGCCACAGAACATGAGTACATGCAGTCCAAAAAAGGGATGTCCCTTAGGCATCTAGCTCTGGTGGTCAGAGAGGGTTGCACTTCTGGGCTCCACAAGACCACTCTTTCTAGACTAGGAGCAGTAGCTGATTTGCCTAATACATAAAAACAAACACAGAGTCAGGAAAAAAAATGAAAGGACAGAAATTATGTTCTAAATAAAAGAATAAGACAAGACATCAGAAAAAGACATTAATGAAATGGAGATAAGCATTCTACCTCATACAGAGTTTAAAGTAATGGTCATAAAAGGTTACTGAACTCAGGTAAAGAATAAATTAACACAGTGAAAGACTCAACAAAGACACAGAAAATATAAGGAAAATTCTGAATAGAAGTTACAAAACTGAAGAATATGGTAACTGAACTAAAAAATACACTAGAGGGATTCAACAGCAGACTGGATAAAGCCGAAGATTAGATCAGTGAGCTAGAAGACAAAGCAATAGAATTCACCCAGACAGAGTAGTGAAAAAAAAACAATTTAAAAATATGAAGATACCTTTCTTATGCCATCTTTAGGACAACATCAAGAGGAATAACATACGCAGTACTGGGGTCCCATAAGGAGAACAGAGGGAGAAAGGGCCAGAAAGCTTATTGAAGAAATACAGCTGAAATCTTGCCCAGTCTGGGGGAGGAAACATGTTCAGGAAGCCCAGAGAGTTCCAAATAAGATGAACTCAAAGAAATTCACACTAATACACATTATAATTAGAAGGTTAAAAATTATAAAGAGAATCTTAAAAGCAGCAAGAGAAAAACAATTTATTATGTACAAGGGAAAGCCCATAAGGCTATCAGCAAATTTTTCAGCAGA
Organism: Cryptoprocta ferox; assembly: GCA_028646485.1. Taxonomy (NCBI): domain Eukaryota; kingdom Metazoa; phylum Chordata; class Mammalia; order Carnivora; family Eupleridae; genus Cryptoprocta; species Cryptoprocta ferox. The sequence continues at coordinate 36,717,039 of CM053566.1, forward strand.
AACTTTGCAAGCCAGAAAAGAGTGGCATAACACTCTCAACGCGCTGAAAGAAAAAACACTCCCAACCAAGAATTTTCTACCTGGAAATGTTATCATTCAGAATTGAAGGAGAGATTAAAAGTTTTCCAGATAAGCAAAAGCTAAAATTCATTACACTAAACGAGTCTTGCAAGAAATGTTAAAAGAGACTTCTCTAAACCAAAAAGAAATGGCACTAATTAATAACAAGAAAATATAACAAAGTAAAAATCTCACTGGAAAAAGTAAATATGTAGTAAAGATAGTGGATTTACTACATTATAAAGCAAGTATGAAGGCCAAAAGACAAAAATAGTAAAACTGATTAAAACTACAATAATCAGTTAAGGGATGCATAAATAAAAAGATGTAAAACGTGAGATCAAATATAAAAATGTGTGGGTGAGAGAAAAATGTAAAGTTTTGGAATATGTTCAACTTTAAGTTGCTATTACTCAAAACACACTGTTATATACATAGAAAGTTATATGTGAACCTCACAGTAACTACAAAGCAAAAAGTTATGATAAATACATTTTTAAAATGAGAAAAAAACCTAAACATAATTCTGAAGAAAGCCATCAAACCACAAGGGAAGAGAGAAAGAGAAGAAGAAAGGAACAGAGAGGAACTACAAAAACCGCCAGAAAACAATGAACAAAATAGCAATAAGGATATCCCTATTAATAATTACTTTAAATGTAAATGGACTACAATATTCAGTCAAAAGATGTAGAGTGTTGGAAGGGGTGCCTGAGTGGCCCATTCAGTTAAGCATCTGACTCTTAGTTTTGGCTAAAATCATGATTCATTGTTCCTGGGTTTGAGCCTCATATCAGGCTCCACACTGACAGCACAGAGCCTGCTTGGGATTCTCTCTCCCTCTCTCTCTCTCTGCCCCTCCCCTGCTCATTCTCTCTCTCTCTCTGTCTCTCTGTCTCTCTGTCTCTCTCTCTCAAAATAAATAAATAAACTTTAAAAAAAATAAAAATAATATATAGAGTGGTGGAATGGCTAAAAAAATAAAGACTCATTTTAGGCCGCCTGGGTGGCTCAGTCAGTTAAACATCTGATTCTTGATTTTGGCTCGGGTCCTGCTCTCACTGTCATGGGATCGAGCCTTGCATTGGGCTCCATGCTGGGCTGGGTGTGGAGTCTGCTTAAGATTCTCTCTCCCTCTCCCTCTGCCCCTCCCCTGCTCTCTCTCACACACAAAAAACAAAAACAAAAACAAAAACAAAAAAACTCACAAGACCCATTTATATGCTGTCTACAGATCTAAAAAGACACTTCAGATTTAAAGACACACACAGACTGAAGTGAAGGTATAGAAAAAGACATTCTATGCAAATGGAAATGAAAAGAAAGCTGGAGTAGCAATACTCATACCAGAGAAAAATAGACTTTAAAACAAGGACTGTAATAATAGACAAAGGCATTTAAATATATATTCACCTAATATAGGGGCACCAAGATATATAAAGCAAATATTAACAATATTTGATAGCAATACAATAATTGTAGGGAACTTTAACACTTATATCAATGGTTAGATCACCCAAACAGAAAATTAATAAGGAAACATCAGCCTTAAATGATACTTAGACTAGAGGGACTCAGTAGATATATACAGAACATTCCATCCAAAAGTAACAGAATAAACATTCTTCTCAACTGTACCTAAAACATTTTCCAGGATAGATCACATGTTAGTTCACAAAACAAGTGTCGGTAAATTCAAGAGCATTGAAATCACATCAACTATTTTCTGTGACCACAATGGCATGCAACTAGAAATCAGTTAGAGGAAGAAGACTCAGAAAACTACAAAAAATGTGGAGATTAAACAACATGTTACTGAATGAACACTGGGTCATCAAAATAATCAAAGCAGATATTAAAAAAAAAAAAAAACTAAAGACAAGCAAAAACAAATTACATACCAAAACCTTGGGGATGCATAAAAAGTGGTTCTAAGAGGGAATACCATAGCATAGCAATATAAATCTACCTCAAGAAAAATCTCAAATAAATAATCTAACTTTACACCTAAAGGAGGTAGAAATAGAACAAACGAAGCCTAAAGGAAGTAGAAGGAAGGGAAGAGTAAAGATCAGAATGGAAATAAATGAAATAGAGGCTAGAAAAAAATTTACAAAAGATCAGTGAAACTGAGAGCTGGTTCTTTGAAAAAATAAACAAAACTGACAAACCTTTAGCTAGGCTCACCAAGGGAAAAAAGGGAGAAGACTCTAATAAACAAAATCAGAAATCAAAGAGAAGTTACAACTGACACCACAGTAATATGAAGGATCATAAGAGACTCTGAACAATTATACACCAACAAAGAGGACTACCTAGAAGAAATAGACAAATTCCTCTAAACATACAATCTTCCATACAAGACTGATTCATGAAGCAATAGAAAATCTGAATATACTAATTACTAGTAAGGAAATCTAATCAGTTATCGAAAAATTCCCAACAAACAAAAGTCCAGGCCAGAACAGCTTCACTGATGAATTCTATCAAATATTCAAAGATTTAATACCTAGCCTTCTCAAACTCTTCCAAAAAATTGAAGAAGAGGGAACACTTCCAAACTCATTTTATGAGGCCAGCATTACTTGATCCCAAAACCAGATAACACCACAGAAAAAGAAAATTACAGGCCTATATCATTGACAAATATTAATAAAAAAAATCCTAAACAAAATATTAGCAAACCAAGTTCAACAATACATTAAAAGGGATCATCCACCATGATCCAGTGGGATTTATTCCAGGGATACAAGGTTGGTTCAACACCCACAAATCAATCAATATGATGTACCACATTGACAAAATGAAGGATAAAAAATATATGTTCATCTCAATAGGTACAGAAAAAGCATTTGGCAAAATTCAACATCCATTTATGATAAAAGCTGTAAGCAAAGTGAGTATAGATTAGAATGTACCTCAACATAATAAGGGCCATATGTGACAAGTTTATGTCTAACGTCATACTCCATGGGGAAGAGCTGAAAGCTTTACCTCTAAGATTAGGAATAAGAAAAGGATTCTCATTCTCACCACTTTTATTCAACATAGTAGTTGGCATCCTAGACACTGCAATTAGGCAAGAAAAAGAAATAAAAAGCATCCAAATTTGAAAGGAAGAAATAAAACAGTCACTATTTATACATAACATGATACTATATATAGAAAACCCAAAACACTCTACACACAAACACACACAAAAAAAACCTGCTATAACTAATAAATGAATTCAATAAAGTATCAGGATACAAAATCAACATACAGAAATCTGTGGTGTTTCTATACCCTAACAAATTATCAGAAAGAAAAATAAAGAAAACAATCCCTTTTATAATTGCATTAAAAAGAATAAAATACCTAGGAAAAATTTAACCAAGGAAGTGAAAGACCTATACTCTGAAAACTGTAAGATATTGATGAAAAAAATTGAAGATGATACAGACAAATGGATATACCATGCTCATGGGTTAGAATAATTAATACTGTTAAGATGTCCATACTGCCCAAAGCAATCTGCAGATTCAGTGTGTTCCCTATCAAAGTTACAATGGCACTTTTTCACAGAACTAGAACTCTAAAATCCTAAATTTTCATGGAACCACAAAAAATACCAAATAGCTAAAGCAGTCTTGAGAAAGGGGCACAAAGCTGCAGGTATCAATGCTCCCTTATTTCAAAGCTATAGGAATCAAACCAATATGGTATTGACATAAAAACAGACACCAGACCAATGGAACAGAACTGAGAGTGTAGAAATAAGCCCACACATATTTGGACAATTAATTTACAACAAAGGAACCAGGAACATACAATGGAGAAAGGGCCGTACCTTCAAAAAATGGTGTTGGGAGAAATGGACAGCTACACATAAAAGAATGAAACTAAACCACTATCTTATACCACACAGAAAAATTAACTCAAAATGGCTTAAAGATATGAATGTAAGACCTGAAACCATACAATTCATGGAAGGAAATAGGCAGTAAGGTCCTCGACATTGGTCTTAGCAATGTTTTTGTGGATCTGACGTCAAAGACAAGGGAAACACAAGCACAACCCCCCTCCCGAAAAGTGATTACATTAAACTAAAAACTTGCTAGTGAAAGAAACCATCATCAAAACAAAAAGGAAACATACTGAATGGGAGAAGACTTTTGCAAATCATACACCTGGCAAGGGATTAATATTCAAAATATACAAAGAATTCATACAACTCAACAACAAAAAATAAGCAACTTGATTAAAAAATGGGCAGAGGAGTGCCTGGCTGGCTCAGTTGGTGGAGCTTATGACTCTTTATCTCAAGGTTGTAAGTTCAAGCCCCACATTGGGTAAAGATTACTTAAAAATAAAAATCTTAAAAACAGAAAAAAGGGTAGAGGATCTGATTAGACTAGACATTTGTCCAAAGAAGATATATAGATGACCAACATGCACATAAAAAGATGTTCATCACTAATTAGTAGGGAAATGTAAATCAAAACAACAATGAGATATCACTTCACAATGGTTAGAATGGCCATTATCAAAAAGGCAAGAAATAACAAGTGTTAGACAAGACATGGAGAAAAGAGAACCTCAAACACTGTGGAAATGTAAATTGGTGCAGCCACTATGGAAAAGAAAATATGGAAAATTCCTCAAAAAAATTAAGACTAGAACTACCATATGATTCAGTTCTTCCACTTCTGGGTATTTGTCCAAAGAATACAAAAATATTTATTTGAAAAAATATAAACACCTCTGTGTTCATTGAAGCATTATTCACAATAGCCAAGAAATGGAAACAGCCTAAATGTCCATTGATGGATAAATGGATAAAGAAAATGTGGTATATATATAAAATCAAGTACTACTCAGCCATAAAAAGAATGAAATATTATTATTTGTGACAACATGGATGGGCCTCAAAGATATTATTCTAAGTGAAGTCAGTCAGATGGAGAAAGACAAATACCATATAATTTCACTCATGTGGAATCTAAAAAATTAAAGGAAATGTACAAAACAAAACAAAGCAAACTCATAGTACAGAAAATGGATTGGTGATTATGAGGGGAACAGGGTGGGGTAGGAAAAATGAATAGAGGGGGTCAATTGCATGGTAATGGATGGTAGATACACTTTAAGTGGTGATCACTTTGTACTACATACAGATGTTGAATTACAGGGTATTACCTGAAATTTATATAATTTTTTCTTTAGTAAGTATTTTAATTTCTTTTACATTTATTTATGAGAAACAGAATGAGAGCGCAAGTGGGGGAGGGGCAGAGAGAGAAGGAGACACAGAATCTGAAGCAGGCTCCAGGTTCTGAGCGGTCAAGCACAGAGCCTGATGCGGAGCTCAAACCCACAAACCGTGAGATCATGACCTGAGCCAAAGTTGGATGCTTACCAACTGAGCCACCCAGGTGCCCCTATTTATTTATTTTTAAAGCCTGGTTATCAGCACTTTTTGTTTGTTTGTATCAAGTTTTGATTTAAATTCTAGTTAGTTAACGTATAGTGTAATGTTGGTTTCAGGAGCAGAATTTAGTAATTTATCACTTACATATAATACCCAGTGCTCATCACAAATGCCCTCCTTAATACCCATCACCCATTTAGCCCATCCCCTGCTGCCCTCCCCTCCATCAACCCTCAGTTTGTTCTCTATAGTTAAGTGTCTCTTATGGTTTGCCTCCCTCTCTTTTTTCCCCCTTTCTCTATGTTCATCTGTTTTTTTCTTAAATTCCACATATGAGTGAAATATGTTTTTTCTCTTTCTCTGACTTGTTTCACTTAGCATAATACACATCATTGCAAATGGCAAGATTTCATTCGTTTTTATGGTTGAGTAATATTCCAGTGTTTGTGTGTGTGTGTGTGTGTGTGTGTGTGTGTGTGTTATGCGTATGTGTGTGATACACCACATCTTTTTTTTTAATGTTTTTTATTTATTTTTGAGAGACAGAGAGAGACAGCACGAGCAGGGGAGGGTCAGAGAGAGAGGGAGATACAGAATCTGAAGCAGGCTCCAGGCTCTAAGCTAGCTGTCAGCACAGAGCCCGACGTGGGGCTCAAACCCATGAACCATGAGATCATGACCTGAGTCAAAGCCGGACACTTAACCGACTGAGCCACCCAGGCACCCCATACCACATCTTCTTTATCCATTTATCCATCAATGGACATTTGGGTTCTTTCCATAATTTGGTCATTGTTGATAATGCTGCTGTAAACATCAAGGTGCATGTGTCCCTTCAAATCAGTACTTTTTAAAAAAAATTTTTTTTAATTTATTTATTTTTGAAAGAGAGAGACAGAGAGACAAGTGTGAGCAGAGGAGGGGCAAAGAGAGAGATGAAGACACAGAATCTGAAGCACGCTCTAGACTCTGAGCTGTTGGCACAGAGTCTAATGTGGGGATTGAACTCACAGACTGCGAGATCATGACCTGAGCCCAAATCAGAGGCTTAACTGGCTGAGCCACCCAGGCACCCCCAAATCAGTACATTTGTATCCTTTAGGTAAATACCTAGTAGTGCAATTGCTTTATCATAGGTAATCCTATTTTTGACTTTTTGAGGAACCTCCATACTGTTCTCCTGAGTGGCTGCACCAGTTAGCATTTCAACTAAAAGTGTAGGAGGGTTCCCCTTTCTCCACATCCTCACCAACATCTGTTATTTCCTGTGTTATTAATTTTAGCCATTCTGACAGGTGTGAGGTGATATCTCATCATGGTTTTGATTTGTATATCCCTGATGATGAGTGATGTTGAGCATCTTTTCATGTGTCTTTTGGCCATTTTTGAAACTTATATAATGTTATAGACTAACTTTTCCTCAAAAAAATGAATAAATTATTGTTTTAAATTCCCAGTTGTTCCATTTACCTGAGAATTTATTGCTAAAGCATTAATACTTTAAAATACATTATTAAACTCTTTATGAAAAATCTTTTAAAATAGATTAGACAGTTTACTTTTCAACCGTGGATACAGTATACTGAATCTTATTTACTTTTTTCTGTGTGACTCAGGGCCATAGGATCAACCTTATTTACTGTACAGTGTTGGAATACAGTGATGTCATTAAGGGGTGAGGAGCCATTTGCCCCTCTATTAAATAATGTCTTTGTGCCTGCATTTAAGTTTTCTGCCTCCTTTCCTGCCGTCATTTTCCTTATTCTCAGTGTGCCTGCTGAGAGTAGTTTTTTGCTTCCCTCTGCTTTGGGGATTTAATCTACTGACAGAAATCAACTAACCAACTTTCTAGAAGTGGAGTTTAAATAGATTCCAAGTGATGATCTTCGGAATTCTCCAGTGAGTGTCCAGGAATACTAGTGTGTGACTTTGTCACATCAGCACTGCCTCTTAGAGGCTTGTTTTCCTTACTTCTTGGTTTTGGGCAGGGTTCCAGATGGGTGAAGTGTTACTGCACAAAGGCTATCTGTGGAATTGAGAGAACAGCTAAGCTAATTACATACTATTCATATTCTTTCGGTTTTCTAACTCCTTTGCAATGAAGTCAAATCTTTCACTTTAATAAAAAAAAACTCACAATTCTTGACCTAAGCAATATATTTTTTCTGTTGCAGAAAAAGAAAACTTCTGTATATCTGTAATGTTATAAAGAGGAAAGAAATGACGGAGGTTGACTAAACCTTCCTTACTATTTGCATAATATCTATTTTGGAGGCATGACAGATTATTCATATTAATCATTCATTGTCCGATCTATAATCCCCTTTAAAAGGAAATGAATCATCCATATGCTTATTGTTTATTATACTGGAGGCATGATTTAAGTTTGCAACAGAACAGTTGCAACAGTTTCCGTGTATTTCATCATTTTTAAATAATTTATGAACTTTAATCATGTAAATATAGGTAATTTTTACTACCTCTGTTTCTCCCCTTTGGTTTCTTTATCTATTGTCTATCCTTTCCTGATAAGTAGTTGGATATGGGTGTTATTGAATCAAAAGTCATCAATTCAGTCCTGATAAGGATCATTCAACTTTCCTTTTCCCCAAGGCTGCCTTGTCCTCTTTATTATGACCAACCTGCTCCTATAACTGTATTTTCAGTCATATCAATCAATTTTTATTTAGCCCTAGACTGGCGTTGGCTCTACCTGAAAAATATGGCACATTCATTAAATTCCATGTTGCAGTATAGAAGCTGAACTGTAGAGCAGGCTTGTCCATTCACAATGAGCAGTTGAGTCTTTTCCCTTGCACAGGCTCAAGGCCCTGCTTGAAGGCTAAAGTAATGGTTCCCTAAATAAGGAATTCTCAGTTTGTTGATTTCTATCAGGAAATAATCAGTGCCTTGTTTTGGATCTTCCAGGAACCAAAGAGGTTGTCGTAAATGTGGATGATGATGGAGTAATTTCATTGAACTTTGAATGTGATCAGATGACTCCAAATTCTCAGTTCAACTGGTCCAAAGATTATGTATCCACTGAGGGCTCTCCACGATTAGATGTTGAAAGCAAAGGCAACAAGTATGTACTGTTTCAATCATAATTAAATGGGTTTCCTTTTATGATAGGAGAGTGAAGTAAGTGCTTTGTTTTCTATTTCAAATACTTGGTATAAGGGGATGAAATCACAAATATTTTATATCTGGTCATGTAAAAAGTAATAATGTCAACCTTAAAAATAACAATCCTACTTTGATATTATTTTATTTAAAAAGCTTTCCTATATATTATCTCTTTGTGATGTTGGAAAAGCCTTGATTGACATAAAAAAAAGGTCAGCTTTAACAATGATTTTCATTATTTTATGAAATTTTGTAATCTTAAAGTAATGGTGAGGATGCTTATAGGGAGGGAGCAAGGAAGAACTTGCCACTTGCTGATTCAAGTTATAGTGAGTAAGAATAATAGGTGAATAGGTATAATCTATTATACTTATAGTGAATAGGTATAATCTCATCTGCTTGTTTTTTTTTTACCACCACTTATGAGTATACACTGGAAAGAACCCTGTTTGGGAAGCATAGGATAGATGAGTTCTAGTTCCAGCCCTACCAGGGGCCAGCTATGTGACCTGGGGCAGCTTTGAACTTCCATGTGCCTCCAATTTCTTTTTCTATAAAATGGGAGATCGAAGGAGATTAATTTTGTGATCAATTACTTCTTTCATATCCAAGATTTTAAGTTTTCTTTTTACTTTGTCTTGGTTTAGCAAGCTTTACATTTTTATAGTTCCAACCATATTGAATTGCATTTGGTAAAGCAAAATGCTTTTAAGTATTATTTTTTATTACAAAGAAGATCAAAATATCTCAAAATAAAGAAATAGTAATTTTGTTGGAGGATGACAAGGACATATTGAATATAACTAACAGATATTTTTCCCTCAGCGTGCTATAAAGTCCCTAAAGTAAAACATAAATCTGATTAAAGAAAAGGCAATCAAACTTTACATTTTTTCTTCCAATTTGTGTACTTGGCTCCCATTTATGTTTGGCTGATTTAGACACTGACTAGCAGCATCACTCACCAAAGTGAGAAAACACAGTGAACTTAAACCATTGACCCACTCATTTATTCATTCTACAAATATTTATTAAGTACACATTATGTGTCAGAAAAGGTATTGGATGCTAGAAGACACAAGAGGAAATAAAATAGACCTCATCACTAAAGGCACAATGACTATATAGTGGAGGCATACATATAATAAAATAGGTAATACCAAATGCAGTATGATAACCTCAAAAAGGAAAGTGCAGAGGATGACAGAGAGGCACTTGGAATTGTTAACAGAAGCCTGTGGGGGAAAATGTTTAGGTTTCCCCAGCAAGGGTGGGTTGGCTAAAAATATCTTTTGGGGAGGGTGGGCATTGATATGCAATATAGCTTGGGGCTGGGAGGTTTGTACCAGCTCCCCACTCCTGTCGCCTGTCATCCTCCCACCCCCAGGAGGAGGTCAGGAAAGTTTCCTAGAAGTAGCAAGAATGAGCAGGTTTTAAATCAGTAGGGGAGTTAGGAGCAAGTGCTCCCATTAAGGAAGTAGCATGGATAATCGCCTGGATACAATACAGGACGCCAGCCCACAGACCCTGCACTGCCTCCCTTCTTAACAAGAGTATTCTGTTCTGCAGGACGAAAATGACCTTCAAGGACCTTGGGACGGAAGACATCGGCATTTACTCCTGTGATGTAACAGACACGGATGGAATAGCATCAAGCTACTTGATAGATGAGGACGGTAAGCTTAAAAATCAATCTATTCACAAGTCTAACGCTGCTCTGATTGATTCATCAATGATCCTCTGGGATCAGGTGACTTCTGTTTTAGTAGTTTAATTGTTCTTTTTTTTCTCCCTACAGAGTTGAAACGGTTACTAGCTCTCAGCCAAGAACACAAGTTCCCAAGTAAGTGTCCAGAGTACATTCACAGAGTTTAGCAATCCTGCTAGGTGGTAACTTCTGGAAGAGGTCAGAAGACAACTCTCACAGGGTCAAAATAAGAGGCTCTTGAGAACACACAATGGAATATAGACTGGTAGCTACAAATGCACTATCCAGAAGTGCTGCTTTTATCTTTGCCATTGTTCTAAAGAGATACAAATACTAACATAGAAAAAACGTTCCATGACCTGTGATATAGTCAAATGTCAGGTTATGTAGGTGTAACAGCTGAATAATCAAGTTCCTCACCTTTTGCCTATGTATTTTGGAATCCTATAAATTATATAACTCTGGATACATTAATTTGCATGTTTTTTTAGGCAAACCAACCTCTTTCTGAGCAATTTAATGTTAGCACATAACAGAAGAATCATACTCTAAATAAAGAAAATCTAAAGACCTTATCTACCATTTTAAACTCCTGGAAAATAAGCCTTAGTCAGAAAAAGAATCTCTCTGCACTATCTACAAACTCTTCAATAAAGCACTTTCCACATAAAAGATTAAATTTCACAGTTGACACCTAAAAGTAAAGAAAGAAGTGTGAAATGACACTCGGAAAGTTCCACTGACCTGATGATAAGGTCTCTTGCCACTGATATCTATTGGCCAAACTAGGGGATTATCTTGAAAGTTATACCCTAGAGTTTGAGAAAACAAGTAGAGAGTAATAATCCACACTGACTCTTTTAAATCAGGATTTTTTTTTACTGTTTAGTCCCTAAAATATAATTCCTTTACCGATACAGAATTTTCAGGAACTCAGGAAACTATACCATGACTCCAGACTGTAGGCAAAACCTTGCATGTTTGTATATGTGCATTTTTCTGGGAGGAAGGTCTGTAGCTTTCCTGAAAGTCCCAGTGAAGGCTGTGATTTAAAAAAAAACATTGGAACCAATTATCTGACTTCTTTTCCATTCCCAAGGAATGCTTGTTCCATCGTGAGGCTGAGTGTTGGTCACTATTGGCCTCAGTTGTTCAAAACCAACTTTGTTCAACAAAGCAGCACAATGGCATTCCTGTGGTGCATGGAAGTAAGATACAGACTTGCTGAATTCTGGGAGAGAACCATTTTTCATCTGTCTGCTTATTTACCATAACACTTGAAAAGTAATACTATGGTGTCTTAAAAGTTATTATCATTTTTTAATTGTATAGAAGGTAGAGATTTGGCCTGTGCTCTCTTTATTAAATACTTTTGACCCACTCTATGAACCTGAGCAACTTATTTTAATTTCCCTGCGACTTAGTATCTTTTCTAGAAATGGCTGTTGTAATAGTTTATAGCACCTACTATGTGGAGATGCTGTGAGAGATACTATAGTATTGGTTGATCCTTGAGCTCTTCAGGAAAATATAAGTACTAATTGAAATAGAATAGTGATCCTCAAAATACCCACTTGTAGAAGATCTATAACAGGATGCTCTCCCTTCAACGTCCCCAGGGCTGTGAGATAGGGAGTAAAGGAGAGGGTCACTGTGCTGACCATCAGGGATCACACTGTCTACTCTCAAACATTGGTAGAAATAGAAACAAACAACAGGTTCCACTAATCTAGTTAGTCAGACAATAAACACTGGCAAAGTGTCTGGGCAACAGCTGATCCAAACAACATTTACATTTAGCTTAAAGGATGGAGATGAGACAACATGGGGTGTCAGTGTTGAATTGGAGGCGCCCAAGTCTTCCTGAAGTTCAGTGATCATATGGACTTGGAGGCAGTAATTTCCAAATGTCTCTGTCATGGAGGCTGAGATATTATATTTTTCATAAGCATAATCACTCTAATTACTGGTTCTAGGAAAGAGGATACTAGCAAATTCAGGTTCCCTTTTTATTAGAGCCCTGGTGTGGCATTGGGTAGGCAGAGAAAGAGAGCTCAGGGATGTGTTAAAAACTGTGACATGCCAGTATCAGATCTCCCAACCCAAGGGAGATTTGCTTATTAGCCCATTGAAGCAGCATTTTATTTTATTTTATTTTATTTTAATTTTAGAGATAGTGAAGTGGCAGAGTGGGGGTGAGAGAGAGAGAGAGACAGAGAGACAGCGAGAGAGAGAATCTTAAGCAGGCTCCAAGCTCAGCACAGAGCCTGACACAGGGCTCAGTCCCATGACCCTAGGATCATGCCTGAGCCAAAATCAAGAAGCGGACACTTAGCCAACTGAAACACCCAGGCACCTTGAAGCAGCATTTTAAATAATATAGCTCCCACATTTTCTCCCCCCTCCCCACCATTAAATCAGCTTGGCCACTACATGAATATTTTCAGAGATCTGATGATAGAGTCAAAGTAGCATATCTAGTTTCTCAATTTATACCCACTTCATTTTGGTAAATGTTGATACATAATTAAGTATTAAGTTTTTTTTTTTGAGATTTTGTAAAGTTTTAGATGGGTCTTGTTTCTTACTGAATGTAAAAAAGAGTATGGTGTTCTGTTAGCCCTTGGCACAGTAAATTCTCCTATTTTAAGCTGTTTTCAAAAATATTTAAAAACCACTAAACATATGCCTTAAACTGACAAAAGAAAAAAAAAACCACACAGATATTTTGCTAGAGGAAATTAACTTACAGAGAAAAGGGCCTAAAGAAATTTAGGACTGAGAAGAAGAAAAAAATTAAAATGTATAAAGCTAAAAACAGAAAATAGCCTAGCGGGTCTTGCCAGCATTGATATTAAGTTGCAATACACAGAGGCAACTTACCTGAGAGAAACTTACTTTATTCTCCAAAAGGTATTTTGAGGGAGATGATGGAAGGTATACTTCAGTACTGTCAATGTCTTGCATATCTCTTGGTTATTATCCCCCTGTACCCACATTCTCTATGTGTGCAGGTATATGCAAGCACATATACATCAATTACATCTATTTGGTATGTCATCTTAGGGATCAGTGTATTATATATTTTATCAGAGGTAGTTGTAGGGTTTTGTTGAATTAACTGGAAAAGGAAAAAGGTACCAAAATATTAATAGCCAAATTTATAGAGCACTTATTATATGCCAGTGTATGTATAGGGTGCTTAAATGGAGTATATCATTTAAACTCCACAATGACCTGAAAAGTTTCGGTTCTAAGGTGATTTCATTTTAGAGATGTAGACTATGAGGCCCAAAGAGATTAGGTAACTGGACCACATGTACACAGTGGGTACCCATGGTTAAGCCCAAGTAGTCTGTCACTAACCAGGACATAAACTGTTACTGTGTGTGCACCTGCTCTTTGCCACCACACCCTCTCTGGCAATTACTGGTGGCCAGTGTTTCCTCTGGCAATGTTCCTATTTCTCAGAGAGGACAGTGAACATTAAAGGAGCTTGAAACTTCCAGGAGGGCCTGCCCTTTCTCCTCTACCTCCACTCTGGCCCTCTTTAGGTAACCTCATCACTCATGTATTAGATTTCCCAGAACAAGGTCTCCAGACTTCTAGGAGAGATTCTACTTTCCATTCCCCTCAAGAGTTACTTGAAGCAAGCAGCAGTGTCCTATAGGGAGAAAGCTTAGCCTCTGCTCTCACAAGACTAGAGTCTGTCCATGGTGCTTTACTCAGACATGCTCACACTAGAAAACCACTAGTGTTCTTCAGAGTGGACAGCCAGGAAAGGAGCACAGAATAGAGGGCATAGCCCTGGTCTCAGCTCTGCTACCCAGATATGTTACTAACCTTTCCTGGGGCTCACTTTTTTCAGCAAATTAGGGGAGAAAGAACTAACCTTTCTTGAGCACTGGTCATTATTCACAGTGTCTTCATGTCTTCTGGCATGATATTCACTCTTCTTGGTGGTCTTATGAGGCAGATCATATCCATGTTAGCAAGTAAGGAACACAAGGTTTCTAGAGGAGATAACTGTCCAAGGTCATGGTGTGACACCAGAGCCCATCCACTGTGGACACCCCTCAGTAGACGACATCTGAACCTCCTTTTAGTTCTGCATTGGAACAAATCTGTAACTGAGTTTTACAATGACTGTGGAACAGTGCAAATTAAAGGCATCCCTTAAAGCTTGGAAAGGATAGTTTTAGGATAAGTACAAAGAAATATTAATGTACATTTCATACAGGTTTGGGAAGCTTACGATTAAAAATGTAGCATATGTTGAAATTTTCAGATTAGTTTAAGAACAGTTTAGAGAAAGCAAAGGGTGATGATTTCTCCTAAAGGAAGTGAAGGATTACTAAACTTTGAGAAACAACCATGCTTTTCCACAAAGTTTGCCCTGGAGCCACCTCTGATACAAAAACATTGGTTGCAGGAGCCTTTATAAAGAACACTTTCAAGTTACAAGAAATTTAGAAAACTGAGACATTTCAGCCAAAGACTGAAATTTCATTCAGACTCAAATGGCTTAAGTGATACAGGTATAAATCAGAGATATCATACGATTCCTTCACTTTCTTTGTGAGGCAAGCCATGCCATATTTTAATATACCTTCTTAATAGTGACTCAAGTATTTGCCTCTGAAAAGTTTAAATGATAAGCTGGTTCATCTTATATATATAATCAAAATTAATTCTGTTTTAAAATTCATCTTTAAAAACACTTGGAAGAATGTTTATAGTGAGTTAAGTTGTTGAAAAAAATAAAATTTAACTCCTTTCCCAATATTTTGAAGCAATTGAGATTATAGAATGTTGGAGCTGGAAACTATCTTGGCCATTTAGGACATTCAGTTCAATCCCCTTCATTTATAAATGGGTCAACTGAGGCCCAAATATATGAAGTAATCTGCCTAATATCACAGTTTAATGTTAGTTGCTGACATTGGGCTAGGCTACAACTCCCTTGGGACTAGCCCAAGGCTATTTCAGCACACTTTGTTATTGTCCCTAAATAAACCTAACCAAAGCCACAGTAGAAGTCACACAGGTTGGCTGAAGGAACCCTGGAGGTTAAGTTCATCTTCCTCATTTTTACAGCTGAGACATTTGTGACTCAGAGAAGTGGAATGACCTGCCCAAAGTGGCAGCAGGATTAGAATCCAGGTCTTCCATCCCTGAATATTGTTCTTTCTCTACAATGTTCTTAGTGCCTCCAGGCTTTGCAAGAAGCAAGGTGCTATCTTGTCATTTCCGTTGCATGTTTTTTCACTGAAAAATCTGTATTAATACAATTGGTTACCAATAAAATTACTATTTTTATTTTTATTGTACATAGCTGTTCCAGTTAAGTCAGAGTTGGCAGTTGAAATTTTGGAGAAAGGCCAGGTTCGGTTTTGGATGCAGGCTGAGAAGCTATCTGGCAACACCAAGGTCACCTACATATTTAACGACAAGGAGATTTTTGAAGGGCCGGTATGTTTTCCACCTTTTAGATTCTAAACATATCACTGTAGAATGTGCGAAGGAAGCCCTATTAAGATGCGGGTAAGTGGTCATGAAACCCACTGAGCATGGAGTAGAGGAGTTTAAGTCATTTCATATGTAAAAAAAAAAAAAAAAAGGAGAGGAAAATATCGATCAACTATATCATATTATCCAAACTGGGACACTTTTGAGAATGAAAGAGGGTTCCAGTAATAATTTTTCCAGGACAAAAATCAAACCAAAACTACACCAGGCAAATCAAGAAGTATTGTTACCTGTGCAAATGGAGCTGCTCTCCTGAGAAGGCAGAGGAGCAAGAACGCTTTTCTGAACTCACAGACTCCCATCAGAAACCCCAGTGTGAACTTGGTTCTTCCTGGGGAAGAAATGGCTTCTATTGTCTTGATGGCTCAGAAAAAATTATAGTAAAAATATCTTTCATTGCTCTTCCGGTTAAAAATGCAATACATTTTTATTGTAAGAAAAACTTTAAAGACTTGGAAGGGACAAATCACAAATTCTTACAGTTTTGTAATACACATATTGGTTTATATTCTGCACTTCTGTGTGTGTGTGTATGTCTATTGATGTCTTATTTACATAGGTAGTTGTGTATATCTACTCTTTGCTTTGCTTTCAACACATAGTTTCCATAGACAGAGTTACAACATCTGCACTTTATTTGTCCTCCCTAGATATCAGTAGAGCCAGGATCAGGCCAGCACCCAGTGGTACTGAAGAACTTGGGTTTACCTGTGCTATCACGGGTATTGAATGAGAGACTCAAAAGATGGGAGGGAGGTGTGACTTGTGGCCATTATTCACAACCTGTTCTCCTTTTATCAAGATATGTTTTTAAAACATTTCAGGATTCGTTAGTGAGGGGGACAATGAATAACATAAATAGCAGAAGATTATGTAATATATTTCTTTTCAACTCATTTAGCCACTGTGTGTAGAACGTGAATAGGTCACATAGAGTCCACCGTGGCCCCTCTTCTCCCTGTTTTCAAAATATTCTCTTCAACTGCTGTGCTCATCATCTGACCACTGGAGGGAAGGAAAAGCAGTGTTAGCATCATCCTCTGACCACTCATGCACATATGCACATAGACACACTCCCCTTCATGTGTTCACATATGCTTTCATGTTGTTGCCTACATACATATACATACCTTGAACTTGGAGAGCTGCCCATTGTCATTGCAATTAGTTCTTATACTGTTTCATTGGGTGGAAATTACTGTCTTAGGCCAAGTTCCTTAGAAAGACAGTCTGAATTAAGTTTCTCTTTTAATTGATTTATGGGGCAGCACTCTCAGGAGTGGGGATTAGGGAAAGAAGCTAAGGTAGATGACAGCTAAGCAAGAATGTGGTCTCAATAGGAGACTGGCTTCCTTCAGGGGAAGCTCTGGGACATGAATTGCAGCACAGAATTGATCCCAGACCTGAGTCTTCATTCTGTGACAATTTATGGGAAAACTTTATTAATTCCAATCCATTAGAGAACTGTGGTTATATGCCACAGCTAAGATTTATCTTTACATTAAAAAAAAAGTTGCCTAAGCAGTATGATAAAATAAGCACAGTCCAGTGGGCAATTTCAGTTTATTGAGAACAAATGGACTTCAAATCCTTTGGAAGCATTTTTATTCCCATATTAATTCAGCAACTATTTATTAATTGCCAGCTATATACCATGCATGTACAAGATGCTAGGGATATAGCCATGAATGAGCCAAAACATCCCTCATGCTGCCTATTTTTTGCATTATTCTGCTAATTGAAGCTAGTGTAATCTGGAAGGTAAAATGGCAATCTAAAAACATGTTTTTGATAAAATTTGTGACTTGGGATAATAAAACTTTATTTGTATTTAAAAAATTAAATTTCAGAAATTTTAGTAATCAGTTCTGGTCAAGGTCATCTATTCCATATAATGTTTTCCTTTTCCTGGGTACGAGATTTTGAAAGCTTGCTCATCTAAAAAAAATGTGAACAAGAAATTTTGTTAAAATTATGATTCTTTGGAGTTTGTGTTTATTTCATCAGGCATAGTCATCATATCTAGCTTACTGATTTTTGTTTTCTTTTCACATCGAAGAAATATAAGATGCATGTTGACCGAAACACTGGTATAATTGAAATGTTCATGGAAAAGCTACAGGATGAGGATGAGGGAACGTATACTTTCCAGCTTCAAGATGGAAAAGCAACTGGTCATTCTACTCTTGTTCTCATTGGAGATGGTAAGAATTCTGTGGAACATCAACTGAAAGACTTCACTGCTCCCTTCAGTGCAAATACCCATGGCACAAAAGTGGTCACATAGAAGGCAGTAGGAATTGCTTCTTCTATTTCAAAATTTGAATCCAGTTTTTAGTTAATACTTTCCATAGTATTTCATTTCATAGAAATGAAAGTTAATTTAAAAGGATACAAGGTTTATCCTTAGCCCACAGGGAAGACTGCAGTTCAATCATCTCGTATATAAACAAGTATTCATTACTAAAAGTCTCCAGTGAAGGAGATTGCAATAACTAAGTCTGTATATGTTTCTCAGAAAAGACGATACTACCTTATATTGTGTACTTACTTTAAATGACTTAAATTAAGAAGAAAAATATGCAAAAGTAGTGCATGCCAAATCAATTAGTCATACTTTATAACTAGATTATACATTAGCTGTCATAAGCCACTGTAGAAACAATCAAGATTTAAAATGTGGCATTTAACAAATGTGGCATTTGGAAAGGCTGGCCAAATCTCTACATTTGCAACTTCCAGTACTACTTCACTATATCCTAGCTTAACGACCTTAAACAATTTATTTAACCTTTCTAAGCCTATTTCTTCATCATAAAGACTTAAATAGAGGATCGTGATGTATGAGTGTTATAATATTGAATATAAATCACTTAGTGCAGTGACTGGCATATACATTTATACCATTCAACTCAATTTCATAATTCCTTGTTTTTCAATCTTTAGTTTATAAAAAGCTCCAGAAAGAAGCTGAATTCCAGAGGCAAGAATGGATCAGGAAACAAGGTAAAAATGGGCAGTGAGTAAAGAGAAAAACTTCATTTCTTGAACAAAATATTCCAAGACTATTTCCCTAACAAATTAAAATGCATTATTTTTGCTTATGTTAATAATGCCCTGGTAAATAAAAAATAATTGAAAGTATTTATTATTAAATATATATCCATTTAAATATTTGAAAACTAATCTTGAATTTTAAAATATCACTCCATGCATTTATCTCTTTAGAATTTAAGAATGAGCTTTGATTTTGCATTTGTGGTTAATAGAGTGATTACTGAAGTCATTAAAATTTTATAGGTCCTCACTTTGCTGAGTATTTGAGCTGGGAAGTGACTGGTGAATGTAATGTACTATTGAAATGCAAGGTAAGAAGTAGATAAGTTTTTAATATTTGATATAAGGGAAATAAAGATAACATAGAATGTGAGAAAAGGAAGATCAATTTTTCATCTCCTCCATTTGAACCAAAATGCTAAGTGACACATTCTTACTATTGAATGGTATTATAATCATTGGTTGGTAAGAAACATAAAATAAAATGAAACATGAAATAAGATAAAACAACATAAAAATATGGGAAGACAAGATAATTGCTCCTCTTCATTACACCCTAGTTAATAAGGAGTGGCTCTTCTTTTTTTTTTTTCTTAATTTAGACTTTACATTTTTTGTTTTGTTTTGTTTTTTTAACATTTATTTATTTGTGTGTGTGTGTGTGTGTGTGTGAGAGAGAGAGAGAGAGAGAGCACCAGTGGAGGGGGGGTGTGGGGCAGAGAGAGTGAGACACAGAATCCAAAGCAGGCTCGAGGCTCTGAACTGTCAGCACAGAGCCTGACACAGGGCTCAAACTCATAAGCCATGAGATCATGACCTGAGCTAAAGTCAGATGCTTAGCCCACTGAGCCACCCAGGCTCCCCAGGATTTTACATTTTTTAGAGCAATTTTAGGTTCACAGCAAAATTATAGGGAAGGTATAGAGATTTCCCTATATCCCACTCCATACCCACAAATGTACAGCCTCCACCTACATTACATCCCCCACCAGAGTTGCACATTTGTTACAATTGATGATCCTACACTGACACATCATAATCACTCGAAGCCCATAGTTGACATTAGGGTTCACTCTTGGCCATATGCTCTGGGTTTGCACAAATATATAATGACATGTATCCACCATTATAGCATCATACAGAGTTTTTTCACTGCCTTAAAAAGCCTCTGCGCTCTGCCTATTCATTCTTCCCTACCCCCTCCTTACTCTTTAAAAATTATTAATCTCAAAAGAATCTCACATTGTGTTTCAGGCCAAATGTGCATTCTAACCAGTAAATCTATTCCATGATCATTCTAGATGTACTGTCTTTCCCTGGACATTTAGCAGTTTCCTATCTATATTCTGTGACTGGTGCAACAATACCTTTGAGTATTGGCTAGCTTGGAGGCTGCCTCCGAAACCAGCGTGCTGCCAGGAGGGGAGAGGTTTGGTGAAGAGTGTGTAGCTCACAACCAACTGTCTCGTTAGGCCATGGGAAAGATTTAGGGGGAAAAAGACCATATCACATCCTAAGCACATGGTGTGTTCAGCCAAGTGAGTCATCAAAATGTTTTGAATGGGGAACTGCTGGATGAGGTTGGAGTGTGAAATTCATGACAGCAGACCATGGCTCCAAGTAGAAGCATGGGTCTGGCATTTGGTGTTAGCAAAGCCAGAACCCAAGCACCCAGTCTTTTCTAGGTCTGATGAAAGTTACAGAAACAGCAATCTACCAGAAATGTGTCTGAAAATTAAACTCCAGGCTTTAGCCTCACTGGAAATGGCAATGCTTCCTAAAAAACAATGTCTCAGGCAGCAGCCAAAACCCTCTTTCTCCTCCTGGCTGTCCACTGCCATACAGCCCCCGACTCACTTTCTCCTCCACAACTGCCCACCCGTAAACCACTCTTTCCCAGGGACCCACATATCTATCCTGCTTCTTTCTGTACTGCCTGTTGTACTAGCCTTACGGGATGTAGCTCCGGTGTCCTGTTCTGATGGCTTTCTCGGGAGAATCAGCCCCTTACCCAGATTCTGAACCACCATGGGGAGCCTCAAAATAGATTCTAGATATTTATACATTATGTACTTATGCCGTTCCAGCACCTGGAGTGATCTTCTTCTTTCAGCTTCTCTGACAAAATCCTTTCTCTAGTCCCAGCTTAGTCATCTTTTCTGTAAGGCCTTTTCCTTCTCTGTCCAGGTAGAATGAACCTTCCTCTGTCTTCCCATAGCTCTTTGTTTCATTATTAGACCAGTTTAGACACATGTAGCAATTTATATATTTATTATAGTTAATGGAGTATGTATAGCTAAACATTCAGACTCATGAGACTATCATGGACCCCATTTGGAACTAGTCTACTCAAAAGAATATATGACAAGGAATATAGACCTGCGAGGCAAAGTTGGATGCTCCTCTCCTGCAGGAATCTACTCCACCACCCCCTGATGACAGCTCAGGTGCAGGGAGGTAAGACCTACTTTGGTCAGTGCAGGAAATGCAATGCCTTTAAAAATACTTCATGCCCTAAGGAGCCTATACTTCTTGTAACAACTCCCTTTGCAAAGCTACAGGGGTTCCGGTAAGGGGCATGCCGGAATACGAGAGTCCATTTCTAGTCCCTCCCGGTCCAGATGCCTCTTATCAGAAGCGATATAGCCTAGTAACCCAGCTACTTTCCATAATTCAGAGACCAGTTCACAGGATCATAAAGGACCATTTGTGTGTACTGGTTTCACCTAGAGTTACCAGGGTTGGCTGTTATGTTAATTTATTAACTGAAAGTTTTTAACATTTTAAAACTTGCATATCCTTGTTTTTAATTACATTAAACATTTTCTTCATCTGTTTGTTTTGTAGTTATATTTCCTCTTTGGGGAATTGTGTGTACATTTCTTCAGCTATTCAGTGGGGTCTTAAGGATTGATTTCTTGATTTGTATGAAGTCTTTACTTTTGATACAATATTAATTACACAAGAAATGAAAGAATATATTCTTCTTTGTAGAAAATTCAAACATTGTGGATAAATGCCAAGATCCCTTTAACTGTACAAGTTTGAAATTTATGATGTTATGATGTATGGATATAGGATTTAAATGAGTTTCCTCAAAGTTGCTAAGCAATTAATTTATTAAACCATACTTGATGGTTGTTAACTAAACTTACTGTGGTAATCGATTCATAATATACACATATATCAAATCAATATGTTATATACCTTAAACTTACACACCATTTGTCAATTATATCTCAACAAAACTGAAAACATTTAAATTAAAAAATGTTTTCACAAACATACTTCCACATTTGTTTGCAAAAACTTCATCTTTTTAAAAACATTTAGATATACATTGGGACTTACTCATTCTGTTCTTTTGATAAAGCCATTTGTTTTTGTGACACAGGCTATATTTTAACATGATGGGATGTGTTTTCCTATGGTTTTCAGATATTTATTATTTATTTTATTTAAGTCTGCATGTTAACACGTACATATCAATTCTTTGCTGTCCACCAGATGATCTTAAAGTCAATTTTTTACTGCTAGAAATAGGTGCTATTGATTAGGTTTATTCATTTGTATCTGTTTTATTCTAAACTCTCTGTCAATTAAAATTCCTTTTGATTGATCCCTTTAGAAATCTATGTCTTCTGGGGTGCCTGGGTGGTTCAGGCAGTTAAGTGTTTGACTTTGTCTCATGGCTCATGGGCTTGAGCCCCGTGTGGGGTTCTGTGCTGACAGCTCAAAGCCTGGAGCTTGCTTCAGATTCTGGGTCTCCCTCTCTCTGCCCCTCCCCTTCTCATTCTCTCTCCCTCTCTCTTTCCCTCTCTCTCTCTCAAAAATAAACAAGCATTAAAAATTTTGAAAAAATACAGAAACCTATGTCTTCTAATTTCATGCATTTCTTCTATCTGTTGCTACATTAAGAACTATTTAGTTTTGTAAGAGTAGCATTCCCTTATTTCAAGAAGTATAATTATGGTTTTTCTTCCAGGTGGCAAATATTAAGAAGGAGACTCATATTGTGTGGTACAAAGATGAAAGAGAGATATCAGTGGATGAAAAGCATGACTTTAAGGATGGCATATGTACGCTGCTTATCACAGAGGTAGGTGACTCTAAATGTGAAATGTAATATATTAATTCTGTACCCTACATTCTTATAACAAAGAGATCAGATTCTGTTTTCCTTGACTGGAGGCATTTTTATACCTTACTTCTAGCTGCTCCAAAGATCCCTGCACTGACATCACCCCCCCGCAAAAAAAAAACAAGCCATAGGAACACAAAAACTTCTCTCACTTTGTGATAATGCATGGATTTGTCAGATATCCAACCAATATTGGCTAGACACCATAACTCTGGCCTCTCCAAGCTACTTCTTTTCATAGATGGGTGAGGGGCAAGGTAATTAAGTGAAATTCTTCTTGGTTTGCTCTTAAGCCTCATGATAACTTGTTCCCTGAAAGTACCGAGACATCAGACATAGTATTCATGTAAGTATAGGCTTTTACCTCCTTTTTGTCTAAAAGGACATATCTTTCAAATATATGTGATCATTAGTTTTTAATACAAAGGCAAAGTAAAGAATAAGGACTTCATAGCCTTAGAGGGTGAAAAATCAGGACCGCTAGCTGGTCAAATGATGATGGACAGGTCCATCTGTGAACTCCTCATCATTCACATGGCCAGTGCTTGTTTAATGTTTGATTCGACAGCAGTTCTATAAACCAGAGGACCTTAAGAATGCAAGTACCGTACTCTGAGACTGCTATAAGCTGCAATGTGGTGTATCCATTCCCCCCTTAGTTTTCCAAGAAAGATGCTGGGATTTATGAAGTTATCCTGAAGGATGACAGAGGAAAAGATAAGAGCAGATTGAAGCTTGTGGATGAAGGTCAGTCCACCAACTACTGGGGTTCGTTTTGTGTGTTCTGTGTACAGGTTACCAGACTGGTGAGTGAGTCTGAGTGACAACTGAAGTCCTGCTGTTTTTGTCCACAGATTTTGTTTTAGTTGAAACTCCAGCAGAGTGAACTACTCTTTTATTAAAAAACACTTCACTTTTAGTCTTCCTAGAAATCAAAAGTGTACTTTTGATCTTCAGAGAATTTACAGTCCACAGTCCACTAGAGTTCTGTTTTCAATATATATCATCATTTTTGTTTCAACCCTATAAAAAATGTTTCAGGGTCAAACACTACTGTCAGGGGCACCTGGCTGGCTCAGTCAGAGGAGCATGTCTCTTAATCTCAGGGTTGTGAGTTCAAGCCCCACATTGGGTTTACTTTTTTAAAAAATGTTCACTTAAAAAAAAATCTATGAAAAGCTTGTCGCCAAATAGTCCACTCGTAAAAGGTGGCAAGAAAGATTTACGTATGAACTGTGAAGCCTCTCAGTTATTAGCAGAGCAAGAAAACAATTTCCATTTTTGAGAGACTTCTAAGAACAAGTATATCATGATAACAAAGATCTACATGTGACCACCGAACTTCCAAGCATGTTCTTGGACAAGATCTTTAAAAAGATTACTAATAAACAGTGTCTGACTTTGATTTCACCTTCCTTCTCCTGGTGGAGGCAAGACTAAATGTGTTTATTGGCAAAAAGCATTATCAGGAGGAGAAATATCAGGGAGCCTGGATGGTTAATTCATTATGAGTTAATGGCACAGATGAGAAAACTTCATCTTACGTAAGACTAAGACTTCTTGGGACTTACGAAGAAGAGAGTCCTAAAGCCAAGAACCTTCCTGGAAATCTCACTGTGGCTTTCTCTGGAATGTGTAGTTACAAAGAATTAGAGGGAGGACAATAGCAAAATAAGAGCAGGAATCTTTTAAAAGGTGGTACAAATTGAGGTATTATTCCCTCAGAGAGTACTTATTCTTAGTTAGTCAGCAAATTCACCTCGTGGCCAACACCCTTCACCAGGCTGGATAATGTTGAGAGCACATGCTACTAACAGATTGAGATTTGACTTTGGTGAGCATTTTTATGCTAAAGCTCTGTCTGTGAATCTCTATCTACAGCCTTTAAAGAATTAATGACTGAAGTATGCAAGACAATAGGTAAGTTAAAATGGCCTCTCCGTGACAATGCTTCATTATGCTCCTGGTTAGGCTTACAGCTGTATGAAATATGCTGTTTTCCTCTTTCAGCTTTGTCTGCTACAGACCTGAAAATCCAGAGCACAGCTGAGGGTATCCGGCTGTACTCTTTTGTTACTTACTACCTGGATGATCTGAAAGTTAACTGGTCCCACAAGTAAGTGGGAACTTAACTGCCATGTAGAACCTCTTTCTCCCCTGTGTGTGTGTATGTGGATATGTGTTGCGATGGGGGGATGTGGCGGGGGGACAGGAGGAGGGCAACAGCAACCTTCTGTTCCTCTCAGGTTAGGAGGCTTCTTACTTCTCAGGTCTGACATTGATGCACGTAGGACAGAACCACCCCCACCATTCCCTTAGGGCGAAGTTAGCATTTTGCCTCAACACATACATGCAGAGGCCAGTGATGGCTATGATCACCTATATTTGTGATTTGAGAACTATCATAATCCGTACGGGTCTCTCTCTATAATGCAACCTCCACCTCCAAACGGTTGACCTTGGGCTATCTCTACTTTGCAGGACATCCAGAGCCAGATTCTGATTTTTCCCTTTCTACACACAGCTACCCCTGCTATGGTCTAGAGCAAAACTGAAGCAGCACGCACGAAGAGGCACCAAATTCCTGTTTTTTGAATGAATAGCCATTCACCAAAGAACCCTAATCCAGTGGAGTGCCTAAGCTTGCTGTTAGCATTAATAGCAGTCGGCATAGTTGGGCATTAGCTTGTTTCTCATCCACCCCTGGAAGGCTTTGGGGATTTGCGATTACTTTCAGAATGTGTGTTTGAGCTAGACCGAGCCTGCAGATCTGTTCTAATCCCAGGCTCCTCTGTGGAGTTAAAGGTGAACTCAAGTTCACCTCTGGGATTCTAAGAGCTGAAGTAGGTTTCTAAGTCAAACCAGTTCGTTCCCCAATTATACTTTTGGCTGTGACCTTAACCTCAGCCTGTCCTTGAAATTTCCTGAGCTGAAAGAGAACGGCAGCCCAGCTTAGACATCTGATGGGGCACCTTCAGTCCACTCTTTGGATGTAGACCTCCTTAGGAGCCCTACTGGGCAGTAGGTGCCTGTGGCAGCCCTGGGAAGGGGCGCACAAAAGTGTTTATCTTCCCTACAGCGGGTGTTTATAACACACTGGTCACTGCTCCAAGCCCTTTCCTAGTATGAATTCAGTTCAAATTCACAACTCTAGGAAGCAAGTAATTCTCACTTAGTGAGGATTGGTGATGAGGAAGCTCAGGCTCCGGGAGGTGGCTTGCCTGAGGTCACATGGATAAGTGGTAGATGGAGAACTGAGCCCAGACAGCCTGGCTCCAGAGCCCCCTCATCCTGACACTATTGTGTGTTCGAGTTGCTTTAAAAGTCTAGATTGAACATTTAACCAGAACCGGGTCCCACAAAACAATCATTCGTGTTTTCATTAAAATGACTGTACTATGGATATAGAACACAGTTTTTATTCATATTCTTATTCATATCCTGGGTTCTTAAAAAAACAAAGGGAGTGGGGGTGGGAAGAGGAGTAAAATTCCAATTTGAATGCCTAAAGTTTCATTCCTTTGTTCTATTTCTTTCAGAACACATTTTAGGAAAGTAATTATAAGTTAAAATAGATCAAATTCTAGGAAATTCCTCTGTGACAGCTAGGACATTGTAATATATCAGTCTGAAGAATAAGAGAAGATAAATTAACTAAGTCATCAATCAAAAGGCTTTACATCATCTTTAAAAGAATTACTTGTTCAAAAAAAGTATGAGAACATTCGGTTTTGAGGAAACTGCTGTTAGACTAGCAAGGCATGTCTGACACTATTCGGTCTAGCCAGCTGCAAGACTGTTTTATGTACCCCTGTACCTATGAAAGATTCAGGAATCAAAGACTCATTGTCTTCACTGTCTTTATGTAAATATGTGGCATAACAGGAAAAAAAAGTTGAAATGGGCTTTAGTCTTGACCATGTTCCTATCTTCCTTTGATTCGTAGGCAAGTCATTTAATTTTCTGAAATGTCAGATTTCTCTCATATGAAATAGCAACATAATACCGGTTCTATCTCATAATACTGATGGACCCAATGAGAGCATGAAATTTATGGCACTTTATAAACCATGAAGGCCTTTACATTTTTTTTTAAACATTTATTTATTTTTGAGAGACAGAGAGAAACAGATCATGAGCAGGGCAGGGGCAGAGAGAGAGGGACACATAGAATCAGAAGCAGGCTCCAGGCTCTGAGCTGTCAGCACAGAGCCTGACACGGGGCTCTAACCCACGAACTGTGAGATCATGACCTGAGCCAAAGTCAGACGTTCAACCGACTGAGCCAGCCCAGGCACCCCAGGGCTTTACAAATGTAAGGTATTGTTATGCATGTTGGTCAGAGATTAGAGAATTCAAACAGACTTCTTATAGCAAAACAGAGGACTATCTATCTTTCTGTCTAAGACATATATATTGCTCAGACTCAAGTCTGGGGGTGCAGATGGGCTCCATTACTGTATATTTTATGGCAGTTTAACTTTTAATAGCTTTTAAGGAATGTAGTGTATAAGAAAAATGCTGTGAATGTTTATTTGAAAGCTGAAACTATTTTAGTGGTGATTTTTGTTTTTCTGTTTTTAAAGTTCATTTTGTTTATTACAACTACAAACATAACACATTGCCTGTTTTTGAAAATACACATAATATCATATTACATATTAGAGTCTATAATATAACATCATCTATAGTTTTCCTAGCCATAGGGTAAATTTTTTGGTGTACTTCCCGAGAAATTATGCATTTCTCTATGCATAATTGTTGCTATCATTAAGTAGTTTTGTGACTTTTTTTCTTATTTCCTCTTGTGTTTACAAGCTCTTCATAAAGTTTCTTTTAGCGTTATTGAGAGTACATCTACCTCTACCTCTCTCTTACCTCATTTATAACAGTAACATTTCTAGACCATCAGATCACAAAGCAAAGGGTTCTCTTTGCTCTCATTCTGTTGTGAAGAATGCAGTGTAGTATCTGCTTGTGAACTACCATAGAATTTAAAGAAAACTCATGTCTAGGGACAGAGAAAGTGCTTCATTCATTTTGGCAGAGACTCTGCTTTTCATTTACTCTTGGCCTTACTACCAAGTACATATTTACATATGTTTTAAATAGCTTTGTAACCACGTATATGTCAATAGATTTCAGCCACAGATGAACCTCCTGAAGTCTGTTTTTAATTAGTTTGTAAAATCTGATTTATAGCCATAGACCATCTGCATGAAATATGCAGTAATATAATATGGAGTTTGGCCTTTTTGCTTTAAAGATTCCCTTAGTCCTACAAATAAGCCCAAGCAAAAACAAAGATCATTAATACTACTGAGAAGTACTGGTGTCACAATCTGCTAGGGCCCGAGACTGCTGTTGGGAGTTAAATGTGCAGACTGTCAGACCCCTGCCCTCACCCCCACCCTGGGCCTTGGAATCCAGGTTCTGTGATGCAGGGCCCATAATTTTTCTGAAGCAGAACATATGTGGATCCCATGTTGTTTGAAACCCTGTAAACTCTATGGTGAGATCTTCAAGAAAGAGACAGAGTAAAAATGAGCTCTGGATGAAAGCAAACAATAACAGTGTTTTCTTTGATATGAACAGCGGGACTGCTATTAAGTACACTGACAGAGTTAAGAGTGGGGTCACCGGGGAGCAGATCTGGCTGCAAATCAATGAGCCCACTCCAAATGACAAAGGGAAATATGTAATGGAGCTCTTTGATGGCAAAACTGGACACCAGAAGACAGTGGATCTTTCTGGACAAGGTAAATGGATGTTTTACAGATTAGAAATTCCTGAGGAGGATAGGGCTTTTAAAAAAGAATGAAGGGTGACAAGAGGCCATTACATTTGACTGTTGAAAGAGGATTGGAGATTTCAGTCAGTTTAAATTTAGCATGGTGGTAGAAGAAAGAATTCAGTGGGTCTTGGAGTATCAATGAAAAGTATACAGTGGAGACAATAAACATGGAGAGAAAGGACTACCTTTTCCAGATGCTTACAAAGAAGGGCAGGTTGACTTACAATCACTTAAACAAGAATGATCACTGAAAAAGAATGTTGTTATGGTGATTGAAATTTGAGCATGTTTAACAGAGTTTAAGAAATCAGTTGAGCTAGAAAGATTGAATGTGGGAGTGGAGGGGAGTAACCGATGTATCAATGTTCTGAAGAATGGAAGGCTTGAGATCTAGGGCTGAGGCAAAGGCATTGACTTTGGAAAGAGCAGGGATCCCTTTTCTTCAGAAACTAGAGGAGGGTAAATGTGAATCAGCAAAGATCAATATTAAGGAGAAGAGAAGAAAGTTGGAAAAGTTGGGTCCTTATGGCCTCAGATTTCTTGGTCATCTGCTGAGAGATGGGGGCAATTGGAGAGAGGAGGAAAGAGGAGCAGGAAGTAATAAGATGTGGACAAACAGACGAGAGGTAACATGCAACTATCAACCACAAGTTAAATGGTTAAAAGAGGTGGAAGAGGAAAGTGAGTGTGTGTTCTGCATGCACCTGCAGCTCTTGATCTGTCAACCCCAATGTCTCAGAAGCCACAGGATCAGGATGTTGTGCCCTCAGACTTTTAATGTGTGGCTTACTTATCACTATCCTTGCCTCTAGTTCCTGTTTCTATCATCCTCCTTCAAGGACTTGGGACTCTGCCTTGGGATGTTCCTTCCACTGCTGCTGTTCAGCTTCTACCTAACATTTCTCAAGGAGACTGTGGACTTTTTTTTCCACTTCTTCATGTACTAAAAATGCAATCTAAATATCCCAGAACTCTTAGTGCTTTTAATCCTCAGAGAGTAGATTCACAATTCAGAACACAGCCTTTTCAGTCCTGCCTTGAGTTATTTTGTGCTGACTCCCCTTACTCTTACCCCCCACCTCCCACCCATTTGAACTGGAAAGATTCAAATGGGAGTGGCTGCCCCCAGGCCCCCACTGTGCCTGAGTCACACACTGCAGTGACAGGGGATCTCTTGTACAGTCCTCTGACATTTTGAAACACAACAGAAAATGGGAAACAGGAAGGGAGTGGATAAATTTAAAACCTAAAAAAATTTTTCTTTTACTCTCTGGCCCACCAAAGCAGATTGGTTCAGCAGTGCCCATCTCTCAGTGTAGTGTGGGCAAAAAGAAGGGTACTGAACACTTACCCAGGCCTAGCCTAGCTGGCCTCCCTCCCCAGCTGGCCTCCCTCCCCAGACTTGAAGCCTGACTTTGTGCTTATTCTTCCCATCCGTAAAAGCAGGGGGATGGACTAGTATTATGTAAATACTTTCTAGACATAAAATATTATGATTCCCAGACCACAAAGGAGCTTAAAGAAGAGATGAGAGAGATTTCAAAATAAAGCTTCCTTTTCACCTGGAGCATTCCAAATGGCTTGCTCTGCAGGCTCAGGGGGGAGAAGAGATTTTAGAACAGGGTAACTCTCATTTCCTCATCTCACTGTCTTTTATCTCGGCTCCTGGCCAGCGCAGAAGCATTGCTGCGGGCCCACGCTGGCACATGCTGTGAGTGTAATAGTTCTGTGCCCTTTCACACAGATAAGACGGGCCAGACTGCGCAACATGGAAACATTAACTGTCTGGCTAGGAAACTGTGACGTACGTGTGGGATGATTTAAAAACAGAAAAGCCTTTTTGATGTTCAGGATGCTTAACCACCTTTATTACTATTTTATCTTTGGCAGTGTGAATCTTTGCCTTTCTGCTTGAAAGGACGGTCTCTCAACTGAATTGGGAGCTTCTAAAACCCACTACTTCATCTTTTCTACCTAGAAAGTATTTGCTTCCCCTGTGAAGTCCATCAAGTTGCAGAGTAAAAGAGGCATAGTCTTATTCAAAGTCAGCTTAGTCATGTCCAGACTGATCACACTGACCTCAGGCTGTGAATTTTAATCCACTCCTGTTGTGTCATCAATTCTGGGTGACAACATTCTAACTTCTCTTTTTTTTCTCTCTTAAAGCATATGATGAAGCCTTTGCTGAATTCCAGAGATTAAAGTAAGTCCCTTGCCATACGTGTACACTGATTTCTCTGGAACATGGTGTGCTGCTTCCCCATCTGAGGGCTAGAGAGGGTCTTTCATTTTGGCAAATGCCTCAAAGCAGCACTTCCCACTGCTTTGTGGAGCAGCAAAATGTCTCCAAGGCAATGAAATGCAGTCCAGGTTTCGCTACTTTGAAGTAACACTAAAACAAAATTTTTCTTTGTTTTCATGTTTGTTCGTGTCTCTCAACCACAGACAAGCTGCCATTGCCGAGAAAAGTAAGTAAAACCCCCTTCCCATTTATTCCCTGGCATAGTTTCAAAACATAACTTTCATTTGTTTATTGTGACTGCAGATGGAGAAGAATGAAAATGGTTTCTTTCTTTTTTCTTTTTAATCTTCTACATGTGTTTTCATTTAGTCTCTTGAGTGAGAATGTCTGAGAAAAGAAGGTCTCAGGTTACATTTTAAGACTGTCAGCTCTTGACTTGAGCTAACCACCCAGGTGTCCTGAGAAATCTCTGGTCACAAATTACTCAAGTTGTTAATCATTTGCAGCAGGGATAATGTGTCAGAAAAATTTATATAAAATTTATATTAAAGAAAAGAAGAAATATGAAACCTTGTGGGGTGCCTGGGTGGCTCAGTCGGTTGAGTGCCTGACTCTTGATTTCTGGTCAGGTCATGATCTCACGGTCTGTGGGATCGAGGCCCGGGTCAGGCTGTGTGCTGATGGCGTGGAGCCTGCTTGGTATTCTCTTTCCTTCTCTCTGCCCCTCCCGTCCTCATGCTCTCTCTTTCAAAATAAATAAACTTAAAAAAACTTTTTTTAATAAAAAAGATACTTTGTACATTTGGCATCACATAAGGCACTAACGCTGGTCCCCCAACAAATTTTCCTGCATTTTCCTAAGAGCCTTTGTGGGATAAAAGATACCAAATAAGGCCTTCTTGAGTACTTCACGGTCTGGATGAACAAATGCCAAACTGTCAAGTCTGTATACCCAGAAATGTGCTCACTACTAACTTCGGTCAACTGTTTGCCTCACACATGGAGATTTCTAGAACTCTCATTCTTTTAGGATTCCAGGGGCCAGGGACCAATTATCATAAGCATGCAGGTTCCATCTGCGTGTGTGAAGCAACAATTTGAAAACTGTTGAGGGTTAAAATTGTAGAGTCAGTCCAGAGCTGCAATGGAAGGGAACAAGTAGGGGAGTGAGAAATGAAGTCATCTGCCAGCCTTTCAGTGATTCCGGGTCATTCAGGATGACCTTTGACTTGCACTGCTTCCTGCCTCCTTCCTGCTCTTCCACTCTCCCTGCTCTAGTGCTGGGTCTGTGGGGCTGCTGTAGATGCTGCACCGGGGCCCACTGGGGGAGTGCAGCGCCAGAGGGGAACGCTTCTTGTTGGTATCCAGCGTGCCCCTCCTACTCCTATGCACACGCACAAGCAAATCCAGTGTCCACAGTTGATGGCTACTCCCCATTCTCGAACTCTGGTGGACAAGGAGCCTGACCCCCTTCCAGTTCATGAACGCTTTCTGAAATTTCTGTATCAAAGCAGTTTAGAGCTGGAAGAGACTTTAGTGCTCTTCTAGCCCTATGTGGTTAGTCTTTTGTAAGTTGGGGGATGCTTCATTCAAACACCATCTTTTGCACAGATCCAGCATCTGTGTGAAAGATATCTTACCCAAATGGGTAAAAGCTGAGTTAGCTTCATTGAAGTTGGGATGGGGTCTGAGCTCCCTGGCTCAGTGCCCCTCCTCAGAGGGTCCCCAGAGGAATCCCACGGACGCTGTGGAGCAGAGCTGGGTAACTTCATGTCCACAGGTGTAATGCAACCCTTCCCCCATTCCACAGATTAGGAGCCTGGGGTCCACACAGGTGCCCTGGCTGATATCACACATCAGGTGGTTCGGGAGCCAGATAATGAGCTAACTTTACAAGTGGTGCAAGAAGGTGCAATGGAATCAGCAGGAGAAAGCAGTCAAGATTCAAGACTCATTCAAAGCTTTAGTCTTCTAACTTAGGGATCTAGAGTCACACATTAATTAAAGTAGGCCTAAAGTTGAGAGGGTGGTGGCCACTGCTTTAGTGCCAAATAGTGTCCCTTTGAGCAGATTATAGAAAGGTGTCCTCCCCTGGGGCTGAGCTAGTCACACCTAGAGCACAGAGCTTAGTGGGGGCGGGAACCAGGGGGCAAGAAGCCAGCTCCGGATTTCAGTACCCTTCCCCATACCTTGTCCTCTCAGCTGGGGGCCCTTGTACTTGTGGCCATAGATAGTAGCCCTACATACCAAGAACTACTAAGAGACAAGAAAGAGAAGCCCTACATACCAAGAACTACTAAGAGACAAGAAAGAGAAGCTCTCTAGAAAAGTCCACAAAGAAAGCCCACAATCTGCACAAGCCTCCAGATCTCATGGCATATAGCCTCCACTCATGCAACCTTTTTTTTTTTTTTAATCATAGGGAAGCCCATAAAGGAGGCCAAGCAGACTTGGAGGCAGTCCATAGAGATCTGCTCTGCCTCCTCGAGCTGAGCCCCACTGAGCTGCAGAAGGGCCAGAGCTGAAAATAGCTGTGAAAATTATAGAGCAGGTCTTGATGCCACAAAGTTATCCCAAGCTGATAATTTAGGTACAGATAGAGGCGCCCATGCACACAAAATATCTGTCTGAGGAAGGATCACATCCAAAATCACTGGATCATTTTCTTATTTTGCATATTAAAAACAGGTTATAAAATAATTGTAAGGAGAAGGAAACTAAATTGGAAAGTTAGATCCCTGGGGTGGTTTTGTGCGTGCGATCACCGGTGCTGGTCATTTCAGTGATTAACCAGAAATGCCTATGCTTGCAGATCGTGCTCGAGTGCTGGGCGGTCTCCCTGATGTGGTCACCATCCAGGAAGGCAAGGTAAGCAGGAAGCATTCCTGTCCTAACATCTTCCACACTAGCAATGGGTTCCAGTGGCCCAGACTTTGTGCTAAGAAAGCCCCCACCACTTCTGCTTAGGCTTCATTTCAGAATAGCCAAATTCAAAGTACAAAACGCACTCTGTTTTCCAGTCACCTTAATGTTTTGTAGGCCGAGGATCAGGATACAAGTTCACCTTATATGGGCACATGTAGGCCACAGTCACTTACCAGAGGTGCCCTTTCATGTCATGAGAAGCAAAAAATGTTCAATCACAACTATAAGACAAATGTAAATGAAGAAAGATGTGACCTCTAATACCTTGTGGAGAATGGGCTGTCCTGTTAAATACTTCGCTCCTGAAAGGGAACATGCTGTTCTGCGAATTTCTGACAGCACAGAGCCTGGAGCCTCCTTCGGATTCTGTGTCCCTCTCTCTCTGCTCCTCCCCCATTCATGTTCTGTCTCTCTGTCTCTCTCTCTCTCAAAAATAAAATAAACATTTAAAAAGACAAATTTAATAAGCCACATGGGAGGGGTACCTGTAGTGGAACAAAACCTTCTCCCACCTCAGAAGGACAATAAAGACATTCAGTAGATAGACTAGGGATAAAACAAGGCATGTGGAAAGTCTTTAGTGAGAGGCAGTTTTCATCCAGTTAAATTTCTTTGCAGGTAGAACATATGACCACAGCTCACTGTAAGCTCAACCACTGCAGGGTTGCAGTTTTTCATGTTCCTCATCTAATGGGGTTCAAAATATTCAGCTCACTGTGCTGTAGTGAGAACTAAGATAGAGAATGTATGTAAAAGCACTTTGTGATCTATAGTGGAAATAAATCTAAAGTATGGATAGTAGTTTTCCATGACACCTAAGGTATTTGAGAGTTTGGTTTGGTTTTGTTAAAAGTTTTAATCCCCAAGGGGTGCCTGGCTGGCTCAGTCGGTAGACATGCAACTCTTGATCTCAGGGTCATGAGTTAAGTCCCACCTTGGGCATGGAGCTTATTTGAAAAAGAAAAAAAAAGTTTTAACCCCCAAGTAATCTGTTTCCAAAATCATATACCTGGTCCTCTTGGATAAGTTTAATGGCAATAGCTTGACTATTTTTCTTGCTGAAATGTGTTTGCAGAATAATTCAGTAAGAAATGCTAATTAACCATGGAAAGGAAACCATTTCTTGATCTCCTGCTTTTAAACAATATTCTTATAGAAGAGATAATAAGTGATCATATAAGGCCCTTTAGAGAAGAATGTCCTTTTCCCTGTATATTGTGAACCCTAGTTCTTTTTCTTATAATTTCTGAATTTCAGTAAGAAAAAAAATGCAAGAATGGAATTTAAAATGTGAAGTAAATTCCACATTGTTTTGGCCATCAGAGAACTGTGAATTAAAACCACAATGAAATATCATAGCACATCTATCAGAACCACTAAATAAAAACAGTGGCAACAACAGAACACCAATAAGGATGCAGAGAAACAGAATCACTTATACAGTGCTGGTGGAAATGTAAACCAAGACTGTACAGCCACTCAGGAAAACAGGCAATTTCTCAAAAAAGAAAACATGCATTTACCATATGACCTAGTAGTTGCACTCCTCAACATTTATCATAAAGAAATTAAAATTAAGCTCACATAAAAACCTGTATACAGATGCTCAATAGCCACTTTAGGCATAATAGCCCCAAACTGGAAACAGCCCAGATGCCCTTTATAGCCACACACACACACACACACACACACACTCACACATGCGCGCGCACACACACATATCATGGCACACTATTGACCCATCAAAAGGGACAAATTACTGATATCTGCAGTAACTTGGATGAATCTGCAAGGAGTTGTGCCAGGTAGAAATGGCAGTCTCAAATGGTTACATACTATACGATGCTATTTATATAATGCTTTGGAAAATTCCATTTTAGAAATGGAAAACGGATTGGTGGTTGCCAGGAGTTGGAAATGAGGTTGGGAGGTTGGGGACAGGGAAGTGGGTGTGGGTAGAGATCCTTGTGGTGATGGAAATGTTCTCTGTCTTGACTGAGGGACTGGATACATGGACCTAGACAAGTGACAGAGTTGAATAGAACCACACACACACAAACACCAATGAGAACAAGCCAAACTGGGGAAATCTGAATAAGAACAATGGATTTGCATCACTGTCAATGTACTAGTTGTGTTATTATACTATCGTTGTATAAAATGTTACTATTGGGAGAAACTCGATTAGGGCACATGGGATCTATTATTTTTTACAGCTGCTTATGAATCTACAATTACTCTTAAATTTTCAATGAAAAACTATAGTAAAGTAATATTATAAGCCTAAACATTGATCTTTTAAAATAAGAGGGTTTCAGTACAGATGGTAGGATAATAAGACATCAGGAAATAGGAGTACATTTTGGTAGAGCACCTTTGCAACTGCAACAGACTGGGTGGGGTTTGGGGAGAGAAATAAAATAAGGAAGATGGAACCTGAAAATCAGTCCCATTATCTGAAGCAGCTGTTATGATTCTGCTGCCGGGCTCTGTGAGGCAGACAAAATGCAAAGTGAGCAGGTGGTAATTATGGCAATGAGATTTCTCTACTGAGACAGGGTCCAAATGCCACATGAGAACAAAAGGTATATATATGTGTTTATGAAAGCAAGAGCGCAGATGGGAACTGGAAGCAAACTCCTTCGTGTGGTTCTAATGATAAATGCTCCCAAAGCCAGAAGGTTGAGACCCTACAGAAACCTATTCAGGACTGAAGTAAAAGTGTAGTCCACGCAGGTACATATGCCACATAACTCCACCTGTCACTCCATGGGTTTTATATTTACCCTCCTTCGGGTCCTGCCAGACCACCAGATTCTTGAAATTGGATTATTGTACCCAATATATTTCCTTCCCTCTAATAAAACCTGTTTTGCAGGCGCTTAATCTCACCTGCATCGTGTGGGGTGACCCGACTCCAGAGGTCTCCTGGCTGAAGAATGAGAAGCCTCTGGTCACAGACGACCACTGCAGCGTCAAGTTTGAGGCTGGCAAGACTGCCTACTTCAGCATCACTGGGGTGAGCACCTCCGACTCCGGCAAATACGGGCTGGTTGTGAAGAACAAGTATGGCTCGGAGATAAGCGACTTCACTATCAGTGTGTTCATCCCAGAGGAGGAGGCGAGGAAGGCCACTGAGCAGCCCCAGAAAGGCAACAAGAAGTCCAAGTGATGGGAAACCGCTGGGAGTGTGTGCAAGGGGAGCGGCACTGAGCTCCCCTGAGTTACTTGTGTGCAAATGGCTTGAGTTAAGTGTAAGGAAGTCACTCCCTATTTTCGTGCTGGCTTGGGGGAAAATTGTGAAATCTTTTATTCCTATAAGAAAGCATCAACTAACAACATTTTAATAGTTTTTCTTTATCTACAAATTCTGTGTTAAGAAAATACCATTGGTAGCACAAACATTAGGAAATGGTTTTAAGGAAAAGGCCAGAATAAAAGTCAGAGGGACGTTGAATGATGGTCAGAGAGCAGACGAATGTGTTGTGGAGCAGAGTTTGGACTTGGCTAGACTTTCCCTGGTGAATTCTCATGGGTCACAATCATACTTTAGTATCCTGTCAAGATAAGGACGAATTGTTAAGCCAACCAGTATGTTTTGTGTGTTGTTACGATAGTGACGTGCATTTCTGTTGGTAGTCTTGTGATTTGGAGCCTCCTTGGTATTAATAAACAATCCTCACACCCCTTCTTGTCCCCATCAGTGTTTCTCTCATTCTTCCTGTTGGCTGCTCAGTTGGGTGGTCTCTGCTGCATTCTTCTCACTGCTTCTTATAGCGCATCTTCTAATGTAAATTCCTTTTGGTTCAAGTGGTACCTTCACAGCATTGTCAGAGTCATCCAAGGTCAATTAAGGTTCCAGGGTGTAAAATTGTGCTGTCACTGTACATATGATGGCTTACTGTACAATCA
The DNA here is from genome assembly GCA_028646485.1 of Cryptoprocta ferox. Taxonomy (NCBI): domain Eukaryota; kingdom Metazoa; phylum Chordata; class Mammalia; order Carnivora; family Eupleridae; genus Cryptoprocta; species Cryptoprocta ferox. The sequence continues at coordinate 36,754,943 of CM053566.1, forward strand.
AGTCAACTCCATTGTTAAGATATCCAGAGTAATTGCATGTAATGTGTCAACTAAGGATAATAAGATGGTGTGGGAGTCTAGTGCCAGAATTGGTGAATAAGGGCGCACAGCTGAGAAAAAAAAGAACCCTGATTCTGAGTCCAGAGAACTGCCAGTTTTGGAGCCTGCCCCTCTTTTCAGGCCTTCCTGGCAGACAGCATTATGCTTTAGGAAACTTGATTCTTCCTCCATCTCTACCCCACAGCCACCTCCTCCACACACATACACATGCACACTCATGTTCACTCACACACCACTGGAGGAAAACAGTAATGGTAAAAGGAAGTTTCCCCTCTCCATCCTCCTGCCAAAGGTCAGGGATGGGACAACAGACTTCCTTATAACTTTGGTGGTACACCTACACATCTTCTCCTTTGCAGCGTTCAGGACTGGAAATTGCCCCTCATCTGACTGTTGTTGATTCCCTCTTGCAGCCAAGTGCCCCCTGCTGCTGCTGTGACATTGAACGCCAGGCAGCAGAGAGACGCTGTGCTCTCACGAACAGGCATGGCAAGTTGATGAGCTTCCCAAGGGTCGAAGGGACCCTGCGAAGGGCAGCTGACCTTGTGTATTCTGAAGCTTTCCCTCCTACAGCAAGAGGGCTCTCTCTGGATAAGAGGACCGAAGGAAAGTGGACACCAGTGGGGGAGCTAAAGAGAGGAGAAAGGAGTAAAGCAGGGGCAGTTCTGCATGCAAGGGAGCTGTGCAGGTGAGAGACCCCCAAGACTCTCCTCCACATCCCAAATGCCCCCCTCATGAGAACCAGCAGCAAAGTCACCAGTGTTGGGGGAAGGGAAGGAGGGAGGTGTGCGCCTGCACCCCCCCACCCCCCGCCCTAGTTCCAGTCCACTGGAGCCCAAACCAGAGAGAAAACAAGAAGGATGTTGAATCCAATGAAAATACAACTTTAAAGCAGTGTGTCCTGAGTTCTGAAATTGTGTGAAAACTTAGGAAATCAAAGTGTACATCACCAGGATTCCTGTCATCCAGTTCAGAGGGACTTGATGGAATAAGGTGGCATGGAGGGAGAGAAGTGGCTTTCATATTCATAGCTCCATAAGTTGAGACTTCTCAACAAAATGGTTATAAGAATTACTTCAGCCATTGTAACGACAAAGCTAAATCAACTACATTATGATTTGATGGTTTATGTAAAAAGTCTCTGTTTCTGCAGGGGAAAATAGAATAAAAGTGTAGATCTATCAATTTAATGATGCTGAATGTCTTTCTAACTCATGAGAATTCATGGATCTGTGACCTGCTAAATGTGAGTTACTGGTACATAAAGGATCATACTGAAGCACAAAAAAAGACTTCAGAATTTTGTTTTATAAAATTAATATTTACTCTATTAAAGTAATAAATTTAAAAATCTAGTTCTTCCTAAATCCTTGAAGGTTAGCTTTAAAATCTTATTTTTCTACTTAAAAAATCTAGCCATTGCAAAGATTTAAGGGTGCTTTAATAGTATAACTGAATTCCCTTTAACTCGTTAAACTGTTTTTATAAATTAATATATTTGCTTTCCATTTTAGGTATTACTATTATCTGACTTAACAACAAAAACTTTCCAAAAACTTAAATAACCTTAATTACCTATGAAACTGAGTATATAGATGTGGAAGATTTTGAGTTCTCTTAAATGTTCTCATTTGGTGTATAAACTTACTAATAAGTCTTCCACATAAAATCACAGTCAGCTAAACATTTTAAGTTAAAAACATAAAGCTGAGCTCTTACTGGGATAAATTATCTAAAACATCACAAATACCTAAAAATCAAAAATGCCCAGATGCCATAATGCAAAAATATTAATTCTACCTACATCAAGCCCCTCCAGCAAGAGACGTGTCTCCCATTGCTGGAGATGGGTAGCTGTACACCAAGATCCTGCACAAAGCTGGGGTACACAAAGGATAGCTTAGTAAAAAAAAAAATGGGAATGGTAAAAATATCACCAACTGACACAGAGAAGCTATACGGAAGCTTGCCATCTGCCTGGGGGTGGTTCTGGGTAGAAAAACAGTTAATGGATTCCTCAAGCCAGTACTGAATGCTTGTGGGGTCCAAATTTACAGCACCACATGGTGTAGTAATCTCAAGCCAAGAGTTCCCATAAAAATGGCCAATGTCTGGGGCCCTGGAGAAGCAAATGTAAAACTATACCACAAGGGACTTCTGTGTCTGCCCACAAAGGATTACTGTTATGGAAATTGTCCTCCTACCATAAACAACTAGAAAAACAGGCAAAATATATGGGGGGAAAAACTGTTTAAAAAAGGGCACCAGCGTGCAGACGTAGAGGACTGTTATCCCTAAGAGAAAGAGAAAGAGAAATGAGAGACTTGTGATTGCCTGGACCCAGCATTGCCCTGGACAGAGTGATCAGGCTGGATGGAGTTCAACCGGTGGGAAGCCAGACAGAACCTGCCAGTCTCAGTGAGCTGAAGGGGCAGAGACTGAAGTTCAAAGAGGCTGAGGCGGCTAGAATTTGTAGGGAAAAGAGGATAGGGAGAGAGTGTTGCATAGAGGAGCAACTGTATAGCTCTCCATGGGCCTTTGGCTGCACACTGCTCTGTGGGTACTGGGGAAAGAGCCTCAGGGAAGCAGGAAACCAAGCAGTTCTTGGAGCACACACAGGCTGGGACTAGTCCTCCCAGCCTGAATGAAAAGACTTTGTAATACATGGAACATCACAAGGGTCCTCAGAAGTTTCTCACCTTAGAAGCAGGGCTAAATTAACCCTACACTAAAAGCCACTCTGGACCCACCCTAACAAAGGGTAAAAGCAAGCCTCAAAAGGCTCAAATATCTATAATAATCTAATGGTGTGTCAGAACAAAGTGCAGCAGACTTTAAATGGATGCATTATCCAACAGTGTGAAATTCATTCTACAGGATAGCCAATAAAAAATCAGCAGGCAAACCAAGAAAGAAGGAAATATGACTAACAACCAGGAGAAAAGTACATTTAAGATAAATAAGGAGTGCTGGGGTGGCTCAGTCAGTTAAGTATCTGACTTCGGCTCAAGTCATGATCTCATGGTTCGTGAGTTTGAGCCCCATGTCAGGCTCTGTCCTGACAGCTCAGAGCCTGGAGCCTGCCTCAGATTCTCTCTCTCTCTCTCTCTCTCTCTCTCTCTCTCTGCCTCTTCCCTGTGCACACTCGTGCTTGCTCTCTCTCTCTCAAAAAATAAATAAACATTAGAAATTTTTTAAAAAGGTAAATAAGTCCTGGGGATATAATGTATAGCATGGTGACTATAGTTAACAGTACTGCATCATATATGTAAGAGTTGCTAAGAGAGTAGATCTTAAAAGTTCTCATCACTTGAAAAAGAGTTTGTAGCAGTGTGAGGTGATGGATGTTCACTGAACTTATTGACGTAATCATTTCACAATATATGCATGTGTCTAACCATCATGTTGTATATCTAAAATAATACACAGTTATATGTCAGTTATATCTCTAACACTGGAAAAAATACTTTATATACAAATATCATGGAAGTATCAAGAATAATTCAATATAAACTTAATATTTGAGCAGATAATGAAAATCCAAAATAAATTTTAGTAACTTTAACACTATGTAATCCCAACAACAAATATAATCATAATATCAAGAAAGCATACATAAGTAGCTTTCGAAATAGGATAAGCTATGTGTATATCAGTAATTTGTTGGTGGATTATAGGTATATAACTTGAAATGTCATTAGTAGAATTTTATAATCATTAACCTAAGTTAGCAGATCTCTATAATAAATACGTTAGCATATCTCTAATAAAATAATACATCCTTGGGGGAAAAAAGAGAAGTACCTTAATAAAAGCAACCCTAGAAATGAGAGATAATAGAATTGGCAGGCATGGACTTCAAAACATCTACTATAACTACCTTCTATATGTTCAAGAAACCAGAGGAAAGACTGAATATATTAAGTAGAGATCCAGAAGAATACCAAGGCATGTCATAATAAATTTGCTGGAGAACACTGGTAAAGACAGTATCTTAGATGCAGCCAGAGAGAAAAAGACACCATGTACAGGGGAATAAAAGTGAGAATAACAAAAGACTTCTCAGGAGAAACTATAGAAGCCAAAGGACCATGGAGCAAAATCTTTAAAGTACCGAATGGAAAACAAGCAAAAAACTCTCAACCTAGCATTCTCTACCTGCAGAAAATATTATTCAAAAAATTAAGGCAACATGAAGACTTTACCCGACAAACTAAAGCTGAGAGATCTACCACCAGCAGAATGATGTCTGCTCTCAGACTTTTGTCAATTCAGGCACCCCCGGCTCATGAGATTCCCCCAAAGTCCAGTTCCCATCCACCATACTGTCTCAGGGGACGTACGTCTTCCTCACACACCCAGAAACAGAGACCACATTGCCAAGAGGAGCTTTTTGTTTCTCTGAAAAGAAAACTGTGTTGAGGGAGAAGAAAACAACACATTCATTGCTGGAGCAGAATCAAGAAATCTGAAATCCTCCTCTCATGAGAAAGTTTCAGCAGTGTTGAAAGTAAAGATGAAGAAATGATGGCAATGGAAAAAATTCTGTGTTTCCTTCTCAAAACTGAAAGAGATGGCAATCACCTATACCTTATGCCAGTAAAAATATAAGCTATCATTTTTTTCTACTCATTCATTCATCAACAATTATTAACTTGGCACTGGTTCAGTCCAGGCCCTCTTCCCCACAGGCTTCCCAGCATGACAGCCTGAACCTCAGTAGTGGAGAGAGCATCCTTGGGCCTCTAAAATCCCTGCCTTCTCACCAGGTTTATGTCCAGTGATAGTGGAAAATCACAGGCAGCTTTGACCTTTGCACAGACTCTCCCGGAAGTCATGGAACTGAACTGGGGTAAGAATTGGTTTTTTTCCGTCTCACTGGATGATGAATGAGGCAAGATGAGAGCTGTTCGGTGTGTGGGCGGCTGGGAGCTGAGGACAAGAAAGGGGAAGGAAGAGACTATTGGCTTCTACGCAGCAATTTCACATCTATAAGAATTATACTATTTTTGTGTAAACACTTGTAATTGGACTTCTTCTCAATTTTACATTTCTTCAGGCTTTTTAATATTAATTTTGTTTTTTACCTAGGCTATGTCATAGTTATTAATATTTCAAAAACTTTCTGCATACTTCTAGTGCTATGTTAAAGAAGGCTGTTGCCTTAAAGTATGAGGCACCGAAGAAATAGAAAAGCTGTAAGTAAATATATAACTTACTGTCATACTTTTATTTTAATAAGTGTTGTACAATTTATTACTGTTGTAGCTAGAGTGATAAAAGAAACTTTATTTGTATTTTAAAATATGGTCATGCTCAAATCACTCTGCCTTATAAAACAGAGACATTTGGTTGTCCCTAGTTCTGCTAAAATCTGAGTCCATGACATTTAACAACTTTTATGAAGTAGAAGCAGATTGATCTCTGGTAGAGCAGAGATGCAGAGCCAATTTAATACTTTAAATTTAAATTTAAATACTTTCTACTATAATAATATGAAACTAAAATAAAGGGAAAAGTTTATCACCACAAGACAGAAGATATTCAGTAAGTGTTCAGATCTCTGTTGATAAATACAGCAAAATAAGTCAAGGTACTAGGAAAAGTTAAAAATCTTGAAACACATTCCTTGAAATATTATTTTATGGGGCACCTGGGTGGCTCAGTCGGTTAAGCGTCTGACTTTGGCTCAGTTCATGATCTCATGTTTCGTGGGTTTGAGCCCCACATCTGGTTCCATGCTGACAGCTAGCTCAGAGCCTGGGGCCTGTCTTTGGATTCTGTGTCTCCCTCTCTCTCTGACCCTCCCCTGCTCACACTGTCACTCTCTCAGAAATAAAAATAAAACATTAAAAATTTAAAAAAAGGAGAAAGAAATGTTATTATTTTAGTGGTATGTTACACAGATATAGCTGTATATTATTATCATTGTATTGTTTATATATTATATAGAGATATACTATATATTTATATACTATGTATTATTTAGAGATGCAGTTGCACAGTATAGTTGTATTATACTGTATTATAGTTTATATTATAGAGATATACACATGATAAATATTAGGGGGCTTGAAATCTCAAAAAATTGCATAAGGACCTTAAACTAGTAAGACATTTGGAACTGTTCCTCATTTCTGTGGAGCTACATTTACAAAACTGCAGTATGTCTCTTGACAACACAGGAAGTTTCTTACAAAGACATCATTCAAAACAAAAGTCAAACTCTGGAAACTCCATTTAAAATGAAGTAGATAAAAATTCGGAAACTGTCTAGCCTTTATCTCATGTAGAAATCAATCGAGTCACTGCAAAATTAAAAAAAAAAATTCTAACCAAAGTCCCTTCTGCTGTGTACCTCTTGTGTGGGTCCTTGAGAATTCCACGTCATTATAGCATGACATTCTTCTCTCCGCTAAAGGTATCCATCTGCCAATATAAAGGCATACATTAATTTCATGGCTTTTCCACCCAGGCTTTCAACGTGCTCACCTTCAGTAGCTAGCAAAAGTTCCACTAAGCATGTAAAGTCTTCCAATAAGTCAATTCTCGATCAGAGATTTTTGGGAACTTCTCAATACTTGACTTCAAGTGTGAAGCATAGGTCAGTTTGACGGTCACTGTTGGCACTCATGTGTTCCTTCAACAAGTATTCAGAGCAAAGACTATGAGGATACAAAGGTGAATCAGATGAAGATTTACCTTAGATGCTTATGCCTAACTGATGAGATGGGAGGAACATGAAGAACCATTATAAGCAACGAGTTCACAAGGAAAATACATCGGGCTGTTATCTTAGTTCAAACAAGGGATGCAATACTTGCTTTATAGTGATAGGAGGATGAAGGAGAGTGTGGGATACAGGATTCAGAACAGGCTTTGTAGAAGTAGGAGGATTTTTTTCTGAGTTTTGATGAGCTCATGGGGTTTAGCCATTTTGAGACTGAGGAAAGGAGTATTTCAGTTAGAAATCACTTGGCACCATGAATGCATTCCAGGAACAGACAAGTCTACACAGGAATAAGCTGGAATAAGTGCTCCCACAGAAAGGAAGTGTCCAGCAGAATTCTTTCTGTCCTTGTTATCGGCTGAATTGTGTTCCCCCAAATTCATGTTGAAGACTTAAGTCCTGGTAGCACAGAATATGACTGTATTTGGAAATGGAGCCTTTAAAGAGGAATATAATTAAGTAAAAATGAAGTTACTAGGGTAAGCTCTAATCCAATATGACTGGTGTTCTTAATAGAAGAGGAGATTAGGACACAGACACACAGAGAGGACACGTGAAGACACAGGGAGAAGAAAACCATATACAAGCCAAGAAGAGAGGCCTAAGAAGAAACCCTGCCAACTCCTTGATTTGGACTTCTAGCCTCCAGAACTGTGAGGGAATACATTTCTATTGTTTAAGTCTAGTCTCTCTGGTACTTTGTTATGGCAGCCCCAGCAAACTAATACAGTCTCCATCTAGACATTCCACATTTAGACATTACCCTGGTTTGGATCTGGCTTGACTTCCCAGCTCTCTATCTTGGTCCAGTTTACAACTCAGCCCAACCAGACTAGTGGACCGCTATAATGGGCCATCTCACCAGCATGCCCTGATCCATTAATCATGCATATAACACAAAGCAAAATACAACAATAAAGGCAGCAATAAACATCTCCTGAAGCCTACCAGGCATAGAGCATCGTGTAATTTAGCACTGGGTCACTGTGTTAGTGTTCTTAGCCTGTGATGACAAAATATGGACTGAGTGGCTTAGATAACAAACATTTATTTTCTCACAGTTTTGGGGGCTAGAAGTTTCAGGTCAAGGTTGCAGCCAATTCAGCTTCTATTGAAATCTCTCTTGCTGGTTTGCAAATGGCCACCTTCTCACTGTCTACTCATGTGGCCTTTCTTTGGTGTGGGCATGCAGATGCCATCCTCTTGGATTAGGACTCCACCCTCATGACCTTCAGTGTCTGTCTCCTAAACACCCTAGCTCCAAATGCAATCATGTTAGGGATTAGAGTTTAAACATACGAAAGGGGAGGGGGCGCAATGCAACTCAGTCCATAGGAGCCACTGATGTTTGTGTTGCAGCTACTAATTAATAAGCGCTCACAATATGCCAGGTACTGTTTTAAGGTTTTTGGACACTGAATCCTTTTAATAAGCATATAAGGAAGGTATAATTATTGGACTGCTTTTCCAGATGAGAAACTGAGGCACCAAGAGAGACATAACTATTAAGTAGTTGTGCTGGGTTTTAAGCCTAGGCATTTAGGCTTCAAAGTCCACATTTTAATAGTTAATTATACTCAGCTGCCTCTCAGGTTACATGTGGATAGAAATATATCCATAGTCTGCGTGCAAGGTATCCCAAAAAACTTACCATCCCCAAAGGGCCCCTGGGTGGCTCAGTCGGTTAAGCATCTGACTTCAGCTCAGGTCATGATCTCGCAGCCTGTGAGTTCAAGCCCCATATCAGGCTCTGTACTGACAGCTCAGAGCCTGGATCCTGTTTCAGATTCTGTGTCTCTCTCTCTCTCTCCCCCTCCCCCGCTCATGCTCTGTCTCTCTCTGTCTCTCAAAAATGAATAATGTTTAAAAAAAATTTTTTTAAAGAAGAAGACTTACCATCCTCTAAACTTTGCCGGGCACAGGTGGGAGAAGAGGAACAACTGGGCATTCTGACAAACTAAGTCTCTGTGGGAAGAAGACCTCTCCCTATAACCCCCACATACATACATACAGAAGTGCTGGACAGAATATAATAAAACTGTTTCTAAAACATTAGAAGAAGAAAGAGAAATCTCTCAAAAGTAAAATGCTGAGAGCAAAGACATTGTTTATTACTAATCCTCTAAGGTTTAGAATTATGGCTAACACATTTGGAGGCATTTAATAAGTGTTTGTTGAATGAAAAGAAACTAATTTTAAGGGCTGGAAAATGAGCAGTAAGCTCAAAGCCAAAGTAGCATGCAAGAGTAAAATTGGACCAAGGAACAAGGTGTTAGAACTCGACACAAGCTTCAGGAGCTGGGAGCTGGGGTTTTGACGTTCATATACCCAATTTTCACAGATCAAACACATGATGTTCACACATGTCAGAAGATGAAGCCACTAACCTGTTTGAGAAGAACTCTTATATAAGGCCAATGAGTTGTCCCATCTGTGAAACAGGGACTAGGACACTCAAGGCAACCAGTCCTGAGAAGTCACAGGAAACTGACCTGCCCTCCCTGTAATGTGTCTACAAAACCAAGGAAGGTGGGACTCATAGAAAACAACATCCACCACAGATGAGCTCATAGGTAAAAGGTACAAATCATCCAGGAAATGAACCACCCCAAGGAAGAACTACAAATGAGGTAATTCCTATCTAAGAACAAGAGGTACTAGAACAACATGAAAGAATCTTTAAAATAATTGTATTTAAAATGTTGAGAGAAGTAAAAGAAAAAATACAATCTATAATGCAGAAATAGCATATTAATGAAAAAAACCAAATTAATTTGGAAAAGAACATATAGAAAGAAATTCTACATATGAAAAATACACTAATTGGAATTTTTTTAAAAACTCAGAGGATGGGACACCCGGGTGGCTCAGTCGGTTAAATGTACAACTCTTGGTTTTGGTTCAGGTCATGATCTCACAGTTCGTGAATTCAAGCCTCGCATTGGGCTCTGCACTGACAGCACAGAGCCTGCCTGGGATTCTCTCCCTCTTCCCCCCTCTCTCAAAATAAATAAATAAAAACTTTAAAAAAAAAACCCTCAAGGAATAAGCTAAACAGCTGAGTAGAGAGAGAATTAATGAAGTGGAAGATATACTGAAAACATATTTTAGAATTCAGACTAGCAATATTAAAAACAAAACCATGAACGTCATTTCATGAAGCTCCCTATATGAGCAGAAAAAGTAAAAACTAAATCCACATATTGACCTCTCAGAACAAAATGCAGGAAGAATATCAAAGACAAAGGGAAAATATTAGAGTTCCCTATGTGAGTAAGGCTGAGGAATACATAGCAGGTATAGAGAGTGGAATGTGGCTGGTCTGCACTTCATTCTTGCCCATTCTTCACAAATTTCGGCTTCAATGGGTAAAGAGCACTGCTTTGGTAGGAGAATCAAAGTTCTGCCTTGTCAACAGGGGGAGGTGAATAGATCAGGGGGAAAACAGCTAGATTAGAATTTTATTATAGTCTCAGGAACTATCTCAAATACAGTATTTAAAAGGACTAACTTTCTGGGGTGCCTGGGTGGCTCGGTCAGTTGGGCATCCAACTCTTGGTTTTGGATCAGGTCATGATCCCAGGGTCATGGGATCTAGTCCCACATCGGGCTCTACTCTGAGCATGGAGCCTGCTTGAGATTTTCTCACTCCTTCTGCCCCTCCCCGGCTCACATGCACAGAAGCACATGCTCTTTCTTTCTCTCTCTCAAATAAAAAGTTATAAATAAATAAATAAAATGAAAGGACTGACTCTGAAGTAATGCCAATATATTATTTGTAATTCTATTCACATTTTCCTCAACTTTAGTCTTGCTTCAACTTTGGATAGATTCCCCAAGCATATTTTTTATTGAAGATAATTAAAGCATAAATCAATCAGTGAACAAGCTTCATTGATCAGCATCATTTGTTTATTCCAAAAATATTTACTGAGCATCCACTAAGAGTATGATACTTTGTGGAAAATTTTAGAGTTAAGAGCTATGAAGGCATACAACAGGACAATGGATAATGAGTTTAAAATGGTTTAGATAGAATGATCCAGGCAGACCATTCAGCAAGTGCAAAGGCCCTGGGTCAGGTCTGCATTTATCATGTTTAAATAATAGAAAGTAGATATGGAACATAGTGTGCCTGGAAGACAGTGATTGAAGAGAAGGAAGCAGGGGTCAGATCACATGAGGCAATTTTAGAGTCGGGTAGGAGTTTGGACTTTATTCTAAATTCAGTGGGAACCCCCTTGGAGGATTTTAAGCAGAAGAACAACATGAGCTGATTAATTTTTTTAAAGGTCATTCTGGGTGCTTAGTGGAAAATGGATTGAGGAGGGACAAAAATGAAAGAAGGGAAAGGAGTTAAATTGTTTCCTACTAATTCAAAAGAGAATTGATGGCAGCTTTGACTAAAGCTAACAGTAGAGTTGGAGAAAGGCAAACAGACTTGAGATATAATTTGAGTATAAAGTTTTGTTGATGCATTGGATCTAGTGAATGAAGTAGGAAGAGAAGAATTAGGGATCACTTCAAGATTTTGGCCTGTCCACTGGAAGGGTGGTGGTATCACTACTTGAGGCAGGAAAAAAGGTGGGGAGAAACAGGAAAATCAAGCAACCCATATTGAGCATATGTTAATTTTGAGATACTTATTACACCTACTAATGGAGATGGATATGACAGGTTAGAAGTCAGATGAAGTCTGTGGTTCAGGGAAGAAATCGAAAGAGATGGATATTTAAGAGTCCCTGGACTTTAGACACTGCCAACAGCTATGGGCTTCCAAGAGAGAACCACCTCTGTAAAGAAGGAAGTGAGGAAAGAGAGCCCTGGTGCAGGCCAGCATGAATGTTCCAGAAGAGGAGGAGAATCCAGCAAAGGAAACTGGGAAGTAGTAGCTTCAGAGGTAGGAAGAGGACCAGGGAGTATCGATCCCAAACACAGTGGACAACTATATCAGATGAGGATGACATTTGGCATTGAGTTTAGTTTTAGTAAGAGAAGCCTTGGAGTGGGTTTAAAAGTAAATGGAAATGGAAATGGAAAAAGCAGGGGCACAGAGTACAGATAATTATTTCAAGCAGCTGTTGTGAATGGGGAGTAATGAGATGGTAGCTGAAGGGGATTTCGGAGTAAGGTGGAGGAGAGTTATCTAGGATGATAGATAAGAGATGAAAAGATGCTAACAAGGATGATTGAGCAGAGAAAGTGAGGATGCAGAAGCACCTGAGTAGCAAGAAGGGATGACATCCAGAGCGCAGGCAGAGGTTTGGCTTTGCATGGACAGAAACCCTTTCCCTCTGCCATAATAGGACAGAGGGCAGCATGAGTACTTAATGGTGAAATGATGAGGAAGTTCCTATCTAATTGTTTCCATTTTCTTCATGAATTACGAGGCTACGTCATCAGTTTGAAGTGAAGAGGCAGGAGGAAGATGAGGATCAGGTTAGTAATTGAAGAGAGGAAAGGGAACAATATAAATATCTTAGCAGAAAATGTGGTGGGGTTTCCAGGAAGTCTCAAGAGCCCATAGAAATCTGTGGCACATCTTGAAGATGAGACTCGCCATCACTGTTGTGCAACTTTCTACAGTATTCAGTTGCACAAGTGTAGTTATGATGGAGGACGGACGCTTTGCCAGCTGAGTAAATGGAGAGAGAATGGAGAAATGGAGTCAAGGCCAACTGGTGAGGAGGCACTTACAGAGTTGGACCAAGGAGCCTGAGGTTGGACAACAAGGGGAGAAGAACATTTGAAAAATGATGCTCAACGGATGGGTACTCCCAATACGATAAAACCATTTGGCATGAAGCATTTTAATAAGAAGGCCAGAGGATAACAAGTCATGGCCAGAGAGTAAAATGCTTAAATTTGAGATTTCAGAGATATTTCCCACCCCCCTAGCCTCCCCTTTTGAGTAGGAAGAATAACAATCTGTGGAGTGAGGTTACAGAAATAACATGAAAGGTTCCTTGTCTTCACCTTGCCCAGAATATATCCCCCTACTTCTTCACAGTTGGCTGAAATTGCATAATTAAAAAGCCATTTCTCCATCATCAAGTGACTTCCTGTTAAAATGTAAACCCTGTGGGAGAGATGACTAATGTCAGCCCAGGCAGGCGCACCTCATTCACTCCTTTCAGCAATTAGTAAGCACCTCTCAGCAAGACTGCTCCCAACCGTGACATTCTCACAAACTCACCCTTAGGTGAGAATTAATTTATCAGATTATTTATAGAGAACAGATTTTCATGTGGAAAAGAGCAGATATATCAAGCACCTAAAACAGAAAGTTTGGGCTTTCACAATTTATCTGGGCCTGACATTGTTTCCCTAAAGTTAGAGCATAACTAAAAGTTTTGTAAAAGGGGGCAAAAAACAGAAATATGTATTGAATAAACATTGAAATTCTGCATTAAACAATTTGTTGTAAGAAAATAGAGATGATCTATTAAGATGCTTGAATAAGAATGTTTATGGAGTACCTGGGTGGCTCAGTTGGCTAAGCTTCTGACTTCGGCTCAGGCCATGATCTCAGGGTCTGTGAATTCAAGCCCTGTACTGGGCTCTGTGCTGACAACTCAGAGCCTGGAGCCTGCTTCAGATTCTGTGTCTCCCTCTGTCTCTGCCCTCCCCTGCTCATACTCTCTCTCCTTCTCGAAAATAAATAAACATTAAAAATTTTTTGAAAAAAAGAAGGATGTGTAACACAATATCACTTATAATATCAAAACATGGAAAACAATTTTAATACTAAAAAATAGGAGGGGTGTCTAGGTGGCTCAGTCAGTTAAGTGACCGACTCATGATTTTGGCTCTGGTCATGATCTCACAGTTCATGGGATCGAGCCCCACATTGGGATTCTCTCTCTCCCTCTCTCAAAATAAATAAACTTTAAAAAAAATAGGAGATTGGCTAAGAAAAACATAGTCATCCACAGAGGGAATGCTATGCAGCAATAGTCATTGATATATTGCCTACTTGGAAAAGAAAATGCTTTTCCTTTTTTTTTAAACTTAAAATCACATAAATAAAATGGAAAAAAGGAAAAACTATATATATGTATATATGTGTGTCTATGTATATATCAAACTTAGCATTTTGTATCTGTATGGTGGGATTATGGGTGATTCTTAGTTTATTTTGTTTTTTCTGTCTTTGTGCTTCACTATGTTTTTGTATGAAAGCAAAACTAAATGTGAGCATATTAGGTCATCAAAGAAAATATCTAATTTGATTTTATTTCCTAGCTGTGCAGAATATACCAGCCTCAGAATTCTGCTGTAAGACTTAATTGACTTTAATAAATAAAGCTTTTAATTCACAATATTTATTCTGACAGCATCTATCACAAAGAAGCAGTTGACTCAAACTGAATTACTTGATTATAAAAAGAAACTATTCTTGTCAGAAAATAATGATGCCCATGAATAGACAAGAAGGTTCAACATTCTTTTTCCACTATATGTTTTTTCTGATAACTAAATTATCCTGCTTTGGGAAATGTAGTTAATGCAGTAGCATGGGCTGGAAGACATGCAGTATTGTAAGGCTTGGTAAAAATAGTTCTGGCATCTTCCTGGAGTCGGAAGGAACATTGTGGGAGGAAATGACAGGTGATAACTGCAGTGACCGCCATCCATCCTGCTGGACACAGGAATGAACAGGCAACACTGAAGTGTGCTGCCCTTCTATCTCATTTCCTGTCCTTCTTTCTACTTTAAACGCCAAGAAATGAGAGGGACAGAAAGATGGGCAATGAATCTGAAGGTGGAAAAAGCAGAGAATATTTAGAAAGAAAGAAAAATGGTGGTGGTGGGGCCACCTGGGTGACTCAATAGGTTGAGTATCCAACTCAATTTCTGCACAGGTCATGATCCCAGGGTTGTAAGATCAAGCCCTGTGTCGGGCTCTGTGCTGAGTGTGTGGAGCCTGCTTAAGATTCTCTCTTTCTCGCTCTCCCTCTGCCCCTCTCCTCTGCTCACTCTCTCTAAAATTAAAAAGAAAGAAAGAAAGAAAGAAAGAAAGAAAGAAAGAAAGAAAAAATGGAAGGTAAGAGAAAGAGGACCATGTCACTTACTATATTCCTATTGGAATAAAGGAGGGAGGGTGATTACTTCTATTATAAATAAGACATTAATTTATTTATTTATTCTCTCAAAAACATGGACTAGGCCCCGACAATAGCCCAGGTCCTATGTTATAAGAAAGAAAAACATTTTTCTATCCCAGTGAACACAGCCAGACCACTGTTCTAGTATGTACTTTTTTCTATTCCTCTGCTCAAAACTTCATGACCTTGCTCCATGAGTTTGGCTCATGATTTTCCAGCCCCTAGAATCACATTTTCCTCTGGGTTGCCTCACCAAGTCCTAATCGTTCTTTGCTGCTTATCTGCTCCATGAAGTCACCTTTAACTTTTCCTTCCAGGCTATGTGTGCATATTTCTCCTTTGAACTCCTATTTACAATGAGTACTAGGTTTACATGTCAGAATGAAATTATTCTCTATTAGTGTATTTTCTACTCAGTGTGTAAAGTGGGTCTTGTGGATTCTTCACACTAACACAGAAACTGACATGTGGTGAATACTGATTGATAAACACACTATTATGGTAGTTGACTGTATGGTTTTATGATAATCAGGGATCAGTCAGTAAATCCTGATTGTTAAACACACCATTATTGTCCTTTGGTAACTAAGAAGCAACAGAAATCAGATCATCACACAAAGTGATGATCATCTGATTACAGCAAGAATTTACAGAAATAGGTTGACATCATTTATTTACTCGTTCATTCAATAAATATTTATTAAAGATTCATTCATTCAGAAGATACATTCCCTCCCTTTCTGGTTGTTTTGCCTAAAACTGAAAGGGGGGAGTAAAATTCAAAAACTTGAATAGAAAAAGATAGAAATAGAAGATAGAAAAAGATCAACACAATAAGCTAACGAATACTTGGCTAAAGCCACTCTACCTATTAATGCTTCCTTCTGCACAAAAACACGTGTTGGGTATATATTTACTTAGGCAGATTCCAAGAAGCATTTCTCTTTTTTTTAAGTTTTTTTTTTTTTTAATTTTGAGAGAGAGTATGCACAAGTGTGGAAAGAGTAGGGAGAGAGGGAGAATTCCAAGCAGGCTTGTCACCATCAGCACAGAGCCTGACATGGGGCTCAAACTCATGAACCCCAAGATCATGACCTGAGCCAAAACTGAGTTGAAACTTAACTGACTGAGCCACCCAGGCACCTCAATTCCAAGAAGCATTTCAAACACTTTAGGGGAGAGGGACCAGAGAGGACAAGATATCTTACTCTTTTTCAAATTTTGATACAGGAAAACATTCCAGAGGTACTGATATTGCAAAACTAAAGCTAGTCATCATCAGGCTCATCAACGTTGACACCAAACATTTATTTCGCATCTCTATGAACAGTGGCAAGGTAATAAGTGTAGAGTAGCATGCATAAAATACAGGCCTTCCTCAGAAGAAGCTTAAATACCTCAATGGAGAAAGATAAGAATGTCACCCATAAGTTTGATATGGAGGGGTTTGAAAGTATCATCCATCACCCAAGAGAATGCAATCTTAACCAGTCAGTCCTGAAAGACACATACCCTGGTCAGGGGAACATAGAAATGTGTCTCAATTTTCCCATTCAATCACCAAGCAGTTCACACAGACCCCATCCTATTCAGATGTTCACTATGAGCCCCTTCAACTTCTAGTCTCTCACTCTTTTCTTCCTTTGCCCTCTGGGGTCTTTTTACCCATCCACCTTCCTTCTTCTGGATCCCTAAGACACTGGACTTCACTGGGCTCCATCCTACCAGGACAGCCACAGACCCACACTGCCTTATATCTCTCATGTTCAGCCCACAAGACCAACAAAAGCTTTCTCTTCCTAATAGTGACACCATCTCTGTAATCTGTAAGCAAGGTAGAAAGGAGGAGGACCAAAGAAGAAATATCCTGTCCTACAGCATATCTAGAGCTAAATATAATTCAGAGAAGAAATTACTGAAAAAGTATGTATTTAACAAGAATAACTATGCCTCTGAGAAATAAAAATTCGAAATAAAGTGACTAAAACAGGATAAAGGCATATT
The DNA here is from genome assembly GCA_028646485.1 of Cryptoprocta ferox. Taxonomy (NCBI): domain Eukaryota; kingdom Metazoa; phylum Chordata; class Mammalia; order Carnivora; family Eupleridae; genus Cryptoprocta; species Cryptoprocta ferox. Next base: position 36,771,845 of record CM053566.1, read on the forward strand.
CCCCTTTTTACTTAAAATTTCACAGGTAAGTATCCCATCCAGGGTCTACTCCATGAAATTCTCAGAGACCCAGCTCCTTTCAGCTTACTGCTCTATCATCTGGAGGATGTGGCTCTGGTCTTCATGGTCCAAGATAGCAGCTGGATCTCCTGCCATTATATCCTCATTCCAGAGAGCAGGATAGAGGTTGGGGCAAAAAGAAGAGACAAAGCGTATAGGTCAGTTACTGTCATTTTTTGAATTTTTTTTTTTTACAAATGATGTTTTATTATAGAAAAAGCATCCCAGATATAGGATTTCATAAATGCCAGAAGACGAAGAAGTATAACATTAAAAGTACATACAAAATAAAGAGACAAAACCTACTAGCTTTTTGCCTTTAAGAGAAAACATAATATTTTCCTGCAGAGGTGATCCCACCCCAAGCATGAATTGTGGCTCCCCCTCTCATGAAGGCATTAGGCCTGCTTTCTGAACTCACTATGTCAGGCCCATGTTAACAATTTCAAAGTGAGGGCAAGAAGTGTCATTGAATTAATTACTACAACCCCTCGATTCTTAACTTTCTATTGACACTCAGTAAAAAAGATTCCATGTCACAGTCCATGACAGAGTTTGAGTTAAAGCCTGATTGTCCTCACAGAAGGGCCCAGTGGAACACTATTTGCAAATAGATCTATTCTTCCTGGGCTTGTGCCACAATATTGTCATAGACTTGCATACATTAGATATCACACTGTTCTTTCAGAATTTAGTTTAAAATAATATTGGCTGTTGCAAACTGTGCAGTAAATCCAGCTACTTTCTAGCTCCCTTACTCTTCTGTCATTCTTCCAATACCTTTCCTTCACTTTGGAGAAACCATTAAGTAATATAACCTGACACATTTTAACACTGCCTCTCTGCCCACTCTCCAACTCCTCAGGACCAACACAGACACAAACTCAAGTTCTAAACCTCAAATTCAGGTTCATGTTGGCTGGCTGAGCTGCCTTGGAACAAGATATTCTGGGTAAAACCGTTTTCTTATGAAAATGTTTCTGTATAAACAGCCTCGCTTATTTAGGCACCCAAAAAAAATACCAAACCTGAGTTCCACCTTTTTTATTAGAAACACCTTTTCACCAGTTGGCCAGTAACTACAGGTCAGTTGTCTTTTGAGGAAGGTTCCCAGAGGTCACCATAGGACAATCCTACTTATATCTCATTGGTAAGGACTTCCTCACCAGACAAAACAAGCTGGAAAATGGAGTCTTTCTATGGAAGGAGAGAATGGATATGTAGGACAACTAAATTCTCAGCCACAAATAGCAAACAAGATGCTTTGGGAGTAAAAAGTAGAAAAAGATCAATTTAAAATTAGAACGAAGGATCATTTTATGAAAGAAAGTTGGGTCTTGAAAGTTGTACTATTTGGACTGGCAGAAATGGAGAGGATACATCAGATAGAGTGAATAGAATGAACAAATGCACAGAGGTGGGTACATGTACACCCATTCATTCTTTCCTTTCCTTTATTTATTCAATTTAAAAATATTTTATATTATAGAACTTTCAGTTATACATAAATATAGAAAGAATAATATAATGGACCTTCAGGGCTCATCAACTGTCATGGGTAACTTGGAATGATCGATAAACATTTATCAAGTAGACTTTCAACTAAGAATACAGAAATGATTAAAATGCAATGGCCCCAAGGAACTTCTGGTATAGTGGGTACGTCCAAAGGAATAATGCATTAAAGGAAATGAATGAATGTTTGGTGAGGTTGGGTGGTAAAATGGCAGCAAATGTAACCAGGTTAAACATGTGTTAATTCTCTACTATGTTCCAGTCACAGGGCTCAAGGAACTTGGATAAAAAGCTCAGTGTTACCCTGGGGGTATTTACAGTCCTGCAGAAGCGCCCACAGTCCAGTGGAAATAAATAGCCACAAATCATGAAGGCCTGGACTATCATGTCGTGGAATAAGAGCAGGCAATACTCAGGCAATAGGAAATTACCAGAAGTAGTTGACCAGGAAAATGACAGAATATTAAATCCAAGTTTTAGAAAGGCAATTGGTACTGGCATGAGGGAAAGAGTGCAAAGAGAAAAAAAATAGGAAAATGACTAACAATTAAAAGTGAATTTCAGGGGCACCTGGGTGGCTCAGTTGGTTAAACGTCCAACTTTGGCTCAGGTCATGATCTCATGGTCCATGGGTTTGAGCCCACATCTGTCAGCACAGAGCCTGGAGCCTGCTTCAGGTTCTGTGTCTCCCTCTCTCTCTGCCCCTCCCTTGCTCATACACACACACATTCATTCATTCTCTCTCTCTCTCTCTCTCTCTCTCTCTCTCTCAAAAGTAAATAAACATTACAAATAATAATAATAAAATTTTTTAAAGTACATTTCAAAACAACTTGAGTAAAAGGAAAAGAGAAGAGAATTAAACTATTTTGATGTCTACATTATTCTATGCATAGTGGTTGGCCCTTTACACATATTATGCCTTACATTAATCTTCATGACTGCCCTAAGAGAAAGGTGTTATCACCTTGATTTTTAGATGAGGAAGTAGAGGTCCAGAGAGTGACTTTTCCTGGGCTATATTCGTAGGTCTTGGTGGAATCGGAATTTGAATGAGTTCTGCTGGCCTCCATGTTTCCAGCTGCACCACATGCCTTCAAGTCCCTAAGCGTAGAAGCAGTGGAAGGAATAGGAAAGAGAGCACAGATGGGAGGTTGTTCCTGAAGAACAGACCGGTGTGAGCAATGAAATTGCATGGATGGAGAAGAGGGAGAGACTAGGGGTATCAAAGACCACTGAAGACTCCAGCCTGAGCATTGGGACAATGATAATGTGCTTATTTGAGATGTATGAGACAAAAGATAGAGAGTTTGGGGAACAGGTAATGCATTTGAACTTGGAGGTGTTGAATTAGAATGGATGTCTAGCAATAGATTGTTGTAAACTTGGGTCTGAAACTGAGGAAGACACCAAGTCCCTATACATACGTGTAAAAGGTGCTGGTGTGGTGTGACAGCAGCAGTGCGGACTGTGTGAGATCTCCCAAGAAAAAAGAACATGGTAAGAGAAAACAAGTGCCTGCGTGAAAACCTTAGTTAATGCCCATATTGCTCAGGTACAGTGAGGAGCCAAGACAAGGTCTGCAAAAGGGCTGTCAGAAAACAGGAGAAGCAGGAACGTGGCATGTCACAATAATTGTAGAAGGTGACAGCCCTCAGGTCACAAGTAGGTGAGTGGTGAAAGAGTCGTCAGTGACCTCTTCAGGAGCAGTGGCCTCTGAAGAGTGTCAGGTAGGGAGGGAGCTGAACAATGGTAGGCGAGGAGGAAAGAACAGAGATGAGCTGGCGTGTCCTCCATTGAGAAATTGTCATTGAGGAGAAGGAAGAGTTAAGACTGAAGCAGGTTAGGAGATGCCTGGCTGGAGGAAAGCTTTTCTTTTTAGAATGAGTGGTATTGGTCTGCTTGGGAGCAGAAAGAAATGTGCTGCAGAGAAGCCAGACATGTTTTTCCTGGGACAAGAAAGAAGGAAGGGAGGCCAGAGAGAAAGAGAGAAAACGTGAAAGATCATCTCATTTTTCTATGTACTTGGACAGGTTTCCAGGAATTTGAGAGGCAAGGTGATGGGAGGAATAAACTGCAAGTGTGTGCTTATGACTGGAGGAGAGTGGGAAAGGTTTGGAGCAGAGGCATAAAGGACCAGAAGGTGAGGCTGAATAGGGCTGGGCCTGGGCAGGAGCCAGGGTTGGGGGACTGATGGACCGCAGCATATGACTGAGCACAGCTTAGTGGGCAGTGTGGCAGCTGAGGAATGCTGGGCTCAGGGAGTCTAGGGTGATGGTAAGAGTTTAGCTGCAAAGAAACTCTGTGGCCTCAGACACCTCAGACCAACCAATAGAGCCAGGCAAGGGAGGAAATTTCCTTTAGGGCAGAAACTGCATCTGATGCCTTATTACATCTCTCAACTCCTGGCACGTAGTAGCTTCTCCATAAATATTTCATCATAAATGAACATGCTGAGTATAAGATACAAGGTCTCAAGAAAGTGCCTATTGGGTAGTAAAGACAGATCCAGTGGAAGAGAGGTCACCTGAGGCTGAGGCAGTCAGGCAGTTGAGAGAATACTACTCAGAAAGTTCCTCTTGGTTTATTTCCCCCACCAGTGTCTTGTTCTTCTGTCCTCTTTCTGTGTGCGACTTTTTCAGAGGTAACTCCTCCTCTTTGTGCCTGCAACTGTGTCTTGTGTCTTGCACAGAGTAGACATTCAACGCATGTTTATGGTATTGGATGCAAACCAAGTCATGATTGGTATTTTGTGGTGGTTGTTTATCTCTGGGGAGCATAAAGCCTTCTGTTATGGGAATGGCTGCTTCTGCTTCCTTTCACCATCCCTTGGCCTCGTCATGCAATCTGTCTTGCTCATTTCACAGCTACCTGGGTTACCTTTTGGCTTCCATTCCCTCACCCTCAGTTGGCCTTAAACCAAGAACCCCTAACATTCAGGCACTGGTGCAGCCCAGCCTGGATCCTGCATGCCGTTTCCCACCCTATCTCCTCACAGAGGACTCCTCCTCAGGATGCTCAGGACTCCTCCCCAGGGTGCTCAAGATTGCCTTGACTACCTTCCATCAGGATTGGATCTCTACTTAGTCTTGAGTAAATACATCTCCCTGTTCAACCCAACCCTAGGCCATCTGTGGATGACCTATCTGCACAGTTAACCCATTTCAGCAAGCAGAAGCTAGACCAGAGCTGTTAGTAATCCTCAGACCTTTTAAAACTATTTTCTGGAATTCACAGACTACTTTTCCACCATGGAGCCCCTTTTCAGAGATAGTTTAGGGGCATGAGACAGTCTAGGTGAAGCAACTAGTACTTTAACAGAAGTCATACAGAAGCATTGCTATGTTATATATATTTCAAATCTTTTCAGTAATATCTTCTTCCCTGAGGGCTAAATAGTGTCATTACTTCTTTTCTTTCCTAAGTAAGCACCCTTGCTATTATAATTAAGAAAAATTAGCACAGAAAATATAGAGTCAATCACCAGGCTAGACCAAAAAGCTGGACCTACCACCCCTGACTAGAACAGAAGGAAATCTATTGGATTTCTGACATCAGATCCTACCTTATCTTACTAAATATTGCAATGGTAATGGGACCTTATTCACGTGGGACCTTATTCACATCATTAACCTGAAGCTATTCAAATGAGTCTTGCTACTCACAACCAAAAATTCTGTCTTGTGCAGAAAGTTTGACTAATGAAAGGCCATTTGGGACACAATCAAGCCCTTTATGTGTATAATTGTTTTCTCATTGTATAAATGACTGTTATAAGTGTATAAATGACTGTTATCATTGTTCCCTTGTAGATTAGCAATATTATTGAGCAATAGAGTTGAGTTGGATTCTTCTAGTCCAGTGGAAGAATCATGGAGCTAGACAGACTGATCTCCAATCTACTTCATTACACTTTCTGACCTGGAAAGTCCACCTCTGCCACTGGAAAGCAGGAATAAGAATATTGCACTGTCTCTCGTATGGAAATTTTGTGAGTTTCTTTAAAAGGTACCCAGGAGGGGTACCTGGATGGCTCGGTCAGTTAAGTGTCCAACTCTTGATGTCAGCTCAGGTCATGATCTCATGACATTGTGAGTTCAAGCCTCACATTGAGCTCTGCACTGACAGTGTGAAGCCTACTTGGATTCTCTCTCTGTGTTTCTCTCTCTGCCCCTCCCCTGCGCCTGTGTGCATGTGCACGTGCATAGGCCTGTGCCCTTTCTCTCTTTCTCTCAAAATAAGTAAATAAACAAAAAATTTTTAAGTGCCCAGGAAAATACCTGGCACATAGTAGGTATATAGTAAGGGGCTTCCCTTCCCTATCCCACCCTTAGTTCGTGCCTTGTTTTCCTGAGTGTAACTTTTCAAAGGGAAAATAACATATTATGGAAGTGCTTCTGTACCCGTTCACAGTACAGAAATCATTTGAAATGTATAGACTCAGGAACTCACTTTTGTGAAATTGTCTTACTTACGTTGCCTAAAAATTTTACTGGAACTATTTTATTTTTGTATGAAATATGTTTTTAAGAACTTCCTAGTTGAGATAGCACTTTGGGTGTACATAAAGTCATACATACAACCTGGTGAGGCAGTTCAGGTTATTTGTCACATTTTACAGATGGGCAAACTAACACTCAGGGAAGTGAAGTGCTTTGCTCAAGTTCATGTAACAAATAAGTGAAGGAAGAGTGGAACTCAGATCTATCAACACCTCACTCCCATTACTTTCTCTTCCCAGCTGCACTGAGATACCAATCTTCAAAAGCCCAGGTGGGAACCCATCTTTGTTAGATGAATACATGACTTGCTATGGAGTTGAAAACAACAATGTCCTTGATGAGGAAAGAGGGTGGAAAGGTCAGTTGCCCCAAATACCTAAGAATTTCCTCCATTACAATGCAGTGGAAAAACCCAGCTTCCCATGACCCTCCCCAAAAAGCCTAGTACAATTTCTGTATTATTGGAGAGAGTAAATGCTTTGCCTTGGAAAGGAGAGAGAAAAAAATAGGAGGGGATTAGGTAAATAAAAGATAAGAATCAGGCCAAGAGTCTTGTTCTTGAGGAGGCTTTCATTGTTTCATGGAGACAGATGGCAGCTGTCTATAAAATATGCTTGTAAGTCCTACTTTCTTCTTCATTTTGGTTTGTTGTGACAACTGGTGTTAAGTTTTAGGCAAATAAATATATAGGAGCATATTTTCACTCCAAGTATTGGAATAACTAAAGCAACAAGATGCCTCACAAATTTCTCCAGTCACTTTGTACAGGAAAACTTCTTTCTGCAAAGCAAGTATCCTTGCTTTTCTGGGTTTTGATAGGGAGGCAGAGGGAATGTTAAGATCTATTTCTCTAATAGTAAGCACTCCTGGTGTAATGTAACTAATCGGAGTTAGCCTGGCACAGCCTGCTACTCAGGGGAATTATCTTCTTCCATGTGGTATCCCACACCTTCCTTTTGCACATTGCACCTGGAGCCCGCTCACCTGATGCTGGTTCTTGGCTGATCAGACCTCTAGGCCCTTGGGCCATGATGGTCACATCAGGCCCGTCTCCCACCACAGTCTACCTATCCCAAGAACCAGCCCCCTCATGACGTCCCTGTGCTGAGCTCCATTCCCTCACTGTCCTCTAAACTGAGTGATGGGACTCCTACTGGAAATTCTAATCCCTTTCGAAAAACATTTTATTTTAACAAAGGCCCCCAGTGCTAAGTCTGTGGCCCATCGTAGGGGCTCGGTTTCAGGGGGGCAGGGTCTTTCAGGATTCTAGTCATGCTACCTCTGTAGAGACAAATGATTGCTGGTAAACAGTGGAGAGAACTCCACCCAAATGATCTCCTGCCATAGCGGTCACTTCTGTTTACCAGATGTCAAGAGAGAGCATCTTTCCATATGACTCAGACTAGAACCTCCAGGAAAAAGAAATGCTGCACTTGAATTACTGAAATGCAGTGAAGCAAGAACTGAGTTGCAAAGGTCTGAAAAGAAATTAGGCTCAAGATCAAGAGTGGGGGAAAAAAGATCTGGAAGGACAAGTAACAAAAGGAGACGACATGGAAACGTGCAGAAATGCGCTTCATGGAAGGAAACTTGGTCAATGAATGCCAGGTGAAATTAGGAGCGAGAAAGAAATACCATGCGATGCTTCTGAATGGCTCCTCTGTGGTGTGATGAGCATAATTTGACCTAAAGAGACTCTCTAGAGTTTCTGATTTGCGTAATGCAAAGATAGATGCTCAGTGGTGATCTATGTAATGTTTACCTTTGAAAAGCCCTATGCTTTCTTGTCTTATTTTAAATTTAGAGTTGGTGGGCTCTTTGATTTTTGTCATGTCAGTTTGTTACTTTGTGGTACTGTGAGATGCTAAAAATAGACAAGATGGCCCTCTGCCAGGAAATAAATTCAATCACCTTTAAGGTTAAAGGGTGAAGGACATTGCCTGAATTCATAATTTTCCTCTTCAGTCTGAAATTTTAAAAACATATTCTTTTTCCTCTGGGGCAGCTGGGTAGCTGAGTTGGTTAAGTGTCTGACTGTAGATTTCAGCTGAGATCATGATCCCACACGTTGGGGCTCTCTCTGCCTCTCCCTGGTGCTCTCTCTCACTCTCTCTCAAAATAAGTAAACAAAAAAAAAAGATTTTTTTCTCTTTCTTGTGCCTTTTTCATTACTTCTTCATTTACATTGATTTGTGCAGACATTAAAATATTCTGTCTCTGTACTTTTGATGATTGAGACAACATTGTTCCCCCAGTTTATAAAATTTAAGTGGATTGGGGGGAACACAGGGTATGGGAAAAACTAAATTTCACAAAGACTTATATAAAGTTGAACGTGTATAATGGTCCATTTCTCACATGTGCTAACTGGGTTTACATAGCATGGTAGCTTTGGAGCCTGCCAGTCTCTGAGGCCAATTGCCACTTGTTAGTTGTGTGACCTTAAGCAAGTTACTTGATATTTTTGGGCATCAGTTTTTTTATCTATAACATGGAGATAATAAGTAATGTCTACTTCTTAGAGTTGCCGTGGTGTGGTCATGGAGTTGATATATACGTAAAGCACTTATTAGGACTAGGCTTTTGTTATTATGAAGTAGGTAATATAGTCTTAGAGGAATCACAAAAGTTAGACGTTATGCCCATTTGAATACTTAGAAGAAAGCTTTGAGGCAAAAATGTGATTTGATATGTATTTAAATGATCTCTATTATGATGTGAAAAATTCAGTTTCTTTTCATGTTGCAAAATGTCCAAACACCCAAAACTAAACAACATGGTTGAGATAGAGACCCTATTTGGGCTTAGTTGGTAGCTAGAACTAATGTATATTTAGCACCAGCCTCTAATAAACAGCATGTTTTAAGAAGCAAAGTTTATCTTCACTTTATAACTTCTATTTAAAGTTTTGACCTTGCAGTAGGCATTTGTCATTTGGTGGCTGCCCCAAATCCAAACCCCTTTTTTTTGTTCGCAGAAAACCCCACTATTTGAATCTTGATGGGGAAAGCCAGAAAGAGACCGTGCCTTACTTCTCTCTGCCTTGTGCCATGTTTAGAATCCTTCCAAGTGTACAGTGTATGTTGGTTAAACTGAAAATATAAACAGGAAGAAGAAAAGTTTCACAACCAGGAAAAGCTACACAGTGAATCAGAGGTTATTCGCTGTTCACGAGTAGCTCCACCGTGATTAACTGAGTATCTTTGGGCAAGTCACAGAACCTGCTCAGTTAGTTACGAGGTGGTTAATAGTTTCTGCATCAGTATATATGAAATGTAAACAAACCTGCTGACCTAAGTGGAGTGATGTAAGGATTAATCAATGAATGGAAATTAATGGGGATATCCATATAAAATCATGTCTATCATATACTAAAAGATATGTTTAGTTCACAAATATATACCCCATTGTGTTTTTAGATGATTTAGTTGAACTCCTAGAACTATCTATGCTACATGTTGTTATAAACATTAATTTATTCTTCTTTTTAAAATTTTATTTATTTTTGAGAGAGAGAGAGAAAAAGAACGAGCAGGGGAAGGGTAGAGAGAGAGAGAGGGAGATAGGAGACAGAGAATCCCAAGCAGGCTCCGTGCTATCAGCGCTGAGTCCAATGTGGGGCTTGAACTCATGAAATGCAAGATCATGACTTGAGCTAAAATCAAGAGTTGGACGCTTAATCAACTGAGCCACCCAGGTGCCCCTATTCTTCACACAATTACAAAAGTAAAATAAATGTTTTATCATATGTCCAAATTCCATATTTCCAGTTTCTGAAGATTTAGGAAATTTTCCTTCCTCAATCTTCCCTTTTATTTAATTAGGAATTTATTTAATAGTTACCACCTTTCTAAACTTTAATTAAATTGTATATTTCCTACTTTTTTATTCCATATCCTTTGTTCTCCTTTAAGGGGCTTCTATAAATTCAGTTCCCATTTTTTTTCCCTTTAAACAGATGCCTTGCTTACCGCCCTGCCCCCCCACCCCGCCTTGAGAAATGTGAATTAAAAATTTCCCATGGCTGCTGTAATTACTATTTCAGTCCCCTCCAAATATTTCAACCCAGCTCTCCTAAAGTATGTGATCCATGGCCACATAAGACAACTTTATCTTTTAACACACAAACACCACATCTAGAACAGAAGCATCCATACCTACACACCTCTCTGCTTTATGCTTTCCCACTTTCATCAACCTCTGAGATTTTTGCAAAGAGCGAATCATGAAAGCCAACAGACCAAATCCCCAACATGTGTGTGGCTCTCTAAAGCCAAGATGATTTATGATGCTAAGTTTAAAAGAAATATCAATGCTGCTCATTGATCTGTCTGCCATTTTATGGCTTTTCCTAGTGAAATGAGACAGGAAAACATTTAATTAGAAGTGCACTAAATTTAGAAGACATAAGTGTCTTTAGCAATCTTTGAAAATTAAATACTGCTTGTGTGGGAGCGTTACAGGTGCACTTCACTTCATGTAATAATTCTGCCATGCTCCTGAGATCTTGAACATGAAAAGGATTTAAAAAAAATTTTTTTTAATGTTTATTTATTTTTGAGAGACAAAGAGAGTCAGAGCAAGAGAGAGAGAGGGAGACAGAATCTGAAGCACACTCCAGGCTCTGAGATGTCAGCACAGAGCCCTGCGCAGGGCTTGAAGCCACAAACCGTGAGATCACAACCTGAGCCAAAGTCAGATGCTTAACCAACTGAGCCACCCAGGTGCCCCAAAAGGGATTTTTTAAAGTGAAGCTTGATTCTTTTTAAAATCTATCTTGAATTTTTTTGTAAAAACAGTGGAGGACTTTACATTCAGCCTGGAAGGGAGGGCAAGACTCAGATAGAAGCCGAAGAGTGAGGGATTTCAGATAAGAAGAATATCGTCATAAAAGTGCAGGCCAGGAATGAGCATAATGTTTTCCAGCGGTGATGAGGAAGTGAGTTTGGCTGGTATGTAGAGTGGAGGGAAGAGAAGAAGTCAAGTTGGAGATTGGTGGAGGCAAGTACTCTGTGTTCTAGCCAGGGATGGGGCTGGGGAAATTGCTCACTGCCCTGCGACTTTTTTCCCATAGGACTTCAACTGTGTGGCACAATCCACCTACTGGGTAGATACATCTTTGCTCTTACTTAAGGCCACATTTGTCCATTTATGCATCAAATATTTATTAAGCTTTTTTCTGCAATGTGCTAGGCGGTGTTAGATGTTATTGAAGCAACAATAATAAACTAGCCATGTATCAGGCAATCGAGTATCAAATAATCTGGAAAGGGAGATTGGATTTTATATATAAATAATCATAATAGGGGGCATTATGCAAGACACAAATTGCTTTGCCATTCAATAATATGAAAGGAAAAATAACATCTAGTTGATGTGCTTAGGGAAGACTCTTGTAGATGCAGCACTTGCTCAGAAACTGGCAGAATAAGTAGAATTGAGGGCACGAGAGAACATTCCAGAAAGAAGGAACAATTTGAGCAAAGTTGAGAGGACATAGGTGGGAGGGGAGGACAGGGGTTATATCTAATTAACACTTGGGACCAGAGGATGGATAAAAGAAATGGTGGGGATAAGAGGGAGTGGTGTATGTCACCAAAGCCTTCAGGGTTTCATTTGTCTAGCTGAGGAAGGACCACAGGGGTGATCTTGCTGCTGTGAATATTTCCAAGTTGCTGTGTTTTCTCTTAAATCCAGACGGGAATTTAAAGACCTAGAGCATCGATATCTATTGAAACTTTAAATTGGGGACTAGTTAGCCCCTAACTATATCGGTTACGCCCAAGCAAACATTCTTCAGGCCTCACTATCTAACAGCGATATAAAAAGACGTTTAAGCAAACATTATTATGGTTTCACTGAGCACAACTCAGAAGTGAGTTGATAAGACTCTCCGAAGCCAAGGGGGCTGGCTTCTCAGGAACTTTCTGTCTCTAAAACAATAACAATGTAAAACTTCCTCTCTGAGGCTGAAATAGAAGAGGTAAAGAGATGTCTGCTCAGTTCAGGAAAAGCTTTCCAAGACTCTCTTCTACAGCATGATCTAAATTTAGACTCAAATCTAAGAACAGGACTGCAGATCAAGTGTTTGTTTTCATTGCAAATTCCACATTCCCAGTTCGAATTTCCTTTAGTGTCTTACAGGATCTTTTCAAAGCCCCTCCTTCCCAGTCTGCATCTCCTTCCAGACTGTAGACATACAGAGCTGTGTTTTCTGGCATGGGATCAAAAAAAAACACTTCCGGAAAGTTTGAGAAGATGAGAAACCTGGGAGGGAAGGTGGTCATTTGATGGTGATAACATCAGCTCTGGGGAAGTTTTTTTTTCCCCCATAGCACCCCCTCCCCCCCAACCCCAAACTGCTCTTGTTCAGTTATTACAAATTAATTCAGTTAATAATCGTCAGTTATTTAAGCTGATTTCTGATTATATGCAGAGGCTTGGGCTTCTTTCTTATCGCTTTCCTCCTTGCCAGTCCTCTGTTTGTACCTTTCCTTTATCCAGCTAAAACAGAAAGTCTCAGTAGCATGTGTTATGTGTCAAAGGGGAGGATGGAATGGGGGTGGGATGTGTTGGCCGAAGGAGAAAGGCCGAAGGACAGTTGGGAAAAGCAGATGTTTCAACATTGAAACTTTTGAGAATCCCCAATCCAACCGTACCTTTTCTTTCTTTCTGTATCCTTTGAGACAAGTGCTATATTCTTCTGTATCCAGAAGTTAATGCTCACAAACTGGGCCCATCCCTGAGTTCTAAAGTAGTCTGCATCCTCATAGAAATGTGTGGAAGGTACATCATACCCACTCAAGGGATGCTCCATAGATCAGCTAATTAATTAATAACCACATAGCACTCTAAACTTGCTGAGCATTTATTGTACAAATTCCAGAGCTTATTATTTAATAACAAAAGACTCCCTTAGTAAACACACTGAAACTCGAGGTCTAACAAGGAAAGAATCTACAAAACCACACCCTTTCCCCCTGACTTTTCTAACATTGGAAGAAATGCGTCTAATAGTAAGCCATTTAGAGAAATATGAAGGAGTGAGGGGGAAAGGGAAAATCTTTTGGTGTTGCCAAGAAAATTAATTTAGTGAAGAGATTTCATAAGGGAGAAAAGGGGAGGAGTGAAAGAAGGGAAAGAGTACACACATCATCAGGATCATTATGTAGGACTAACATCTACAAACCAAGGAGGAACAAAAGATGGTTTTTGAAGTCTTTTTGGAAGAGGATAAGGAGACCAGACATATTCTGCAAGCACATTCTTTAAGAAGAGTTTGTGGTTGTCCAGACATTCCATTCAACTTAGTGGCTATTCTGGAAAGAAATAAAGACAGTAGCTGCTAAAACAAGCAATCTGGAAGCACAAGAAAGTTAATATTCACAGGGGGGAAAGTTGTCTAGGCTGGTCTCAGAATTGTTGCTGTCGAGTGTAACGGTGAATTGCTGAGGGCTTTCCAGTACGCTTGGGAGGCAGACCCCTTCTTAAGCCAGTTAAAATCTCTCCTCCCTCCATAACTTCTCAAATTATTATTATTGTTACCCTATTTGTTTGATTATAATGTATAATACATGCTGATGAAACTTGGCATTACAAAGGAGAAGAAAAATCTCAAGGTGTTTATAATCAAATCCTTCTTAATGTTTTCTCTGAACTGCCCAACGAGGGAAGGTGGTGGGTACTCCAACAAGATAATGATTTTTGGACAAAGTCCGTCTCCTAGGTGAGGTTGAGTGATCCCAAGAAGGCCTCCCACACATAACTCTCCCCACTGAGTAAGGTAACAATCCTAACTGCCTGATCATGGAATGAATTGCCCCCAACATGATGAACTGCCCGCCACTGGAAGGACTCAAGCAGAGACAGGACAATAACATTCCTATGGGGTTTTCTGCTCCGGCAGCAGATCAGACATGTTGGCCTCCTAGGTCCCTGGTTTTATGACCTTGGCAGCACATAACCAATGAAAATAATAAAGTCCATCTTTAGGTGACTTTGTTCTTGGGACTAAGAATTATAACCGCTGATTTAAAAGAATGCAAACAAACCTAACTGGAATGATTTGGAGATGGATATGTCGTGAACGACTTCTTAGAAGAACTTTTGGGCTTTTACTGTTTCCATTTGCACTTCTGGTCCATCTTTTCTTGCTCATCATTTAGAAGAATTTATCACACAACAAGCTGTGCACCACACTGTTGGAAAGAACCCATTCCTTGCAGCTTTTTAGGGGAAGTTGTAAGACGTACAAGTTTGTCTTCCAAGCCACGAAGGTAAACTTACAAAGCTTGTAGGCACACATAACATTTTCTAAAAATACAGACAGGTAGCCATTTATTGTTTCATTTTCAGTTGTCCTTCATTTATTTTAATTTTTATTATAAAATAAAGATACACAAAAGCACCTGTGTACTCATCACTCAGACACCCTACCGTGACACTCTGCAAGCCACTCTCAGACTGTGTAGGTTTCCCTTTCTATCAAACCTGATCCTACACTGAAATATCTGTTACTTGCTTCCTTGTTTTTCTTTCTAGCTTTCATTGCCCATGCTTTTATCCTTAAATGATATATTGTTTAGAGTTGCCCATTTATGGAATAGAGCAAGTAGAATCATACTTTAATCTTTTGTTGCTTCTTTGCTTAACATTTTATTTTTTAGATTCATCCATGCTGATGTAACTGTATAGTACTATTTCCTTGTCCGATTGTACCCCAATTATCTATTCCACCTTTAGCAAACACTGGATTCTTGCTTTTTGCAATTAGAGCAATGCTGCCATAAAGATTCTTGTGTGTGTCTTTGAATACATTTGTGCAAGGACTTTTAGAGAGTATATATATGTAACATTGGAATTCCTGGATATTTGTGTATGTATGCTTCAAAGGTAATACCAAACTTTTTTTAAAAAAAACTTTTTTTAAAAGTTTTCCTTGACCCTTTTAGGATCCCAGGCTGGGTGGGAAAATTAAACTGACAAAGACAGATTAACAGGAGAAAAGCATACACATTTATTTCAGTTTTATATGACGTGGGAGTCTTCACAAGGAAATGAAGACCTGAAGAAACAACTTAAAAACTTGTTAGAATACTAGTTAGAAACTAGTATTTTTATGCTAGGTTCAAAAAAGAGTGGGCAGTCACATAGAAATACAGTACATTAAGGAGTATGCGGTAATTATAGTAAACACGGTCATCTTCTAAAAAAATCATTTCTGTGTATTGCTGGAATATATAGATGCTAAACGACTTTTGTATATTGGCTTTTATACCCAAAATATTGTTCAACTCTCATGTTCATCTCAGTAGACTCTACATATTTTTTTGAATTTCTTACACACACTATCATGTCATTGTGATTTCTTCCTTTCCAGTCTATATATATTTTCTTTCTTTTCTTTGTTTTACTCCTTTCTTTAGTTTCTCTAGTACAATATTGAGTAGAAGTAGAGGTGCCAGCATACTTTTCTTGTTCCCCATTTTAAAAGGAATCGTTATTTAGGATGTTTACTGTAAATTTTGTAAATACCCTTTATCAAAGAAAATATTCCTAGTTTATTATGAAGTTCTTCTGGGGGATATTGAATTTTATCAAAGAAAAATCTCCATCTACTAAGATCATCATATGATTTTTCGCCTTAACCTTTAATATGGTGAATTACATTAATTGATTTTCTCATCTGAAACTAACCTTAAATTCTTGGGTGAACCAAGTTGGCTATAATGTACTAGTTTGCAGACCATAAATTGCTGAAATTTTGTTTAGGAGTTTTATGTCTGTATTTAAGAGTGAGATTGGCCTAAAATTTCTGTTTCTCACATTCTCCAAGTCAGATTTTGGCATAAGGTTATGCTAGCCTCATAAAATGAGTTGAGGAATAATCTTTCTTTTTCTTTTTTCTTTTTTCTTTTTTTAAAATATTTCAATTGTAAGTAATCTCTACACCCAATGTGGGGCTTTAACTCACAACCCTGCTATCAAGAGTTGCATGCTCTACTGACTGAACCAGCCAGGTGCCCCTAATCTCTCTTTTTCTACACCCTAGAATAGCTTGTGTGAGATTAGGATTATTTATTCCTTGAATGTTTGGTAGAAGTCACAGGTAAAATAGTTTTGGCCTAGATTTTTCCCTGCAGAAAATATTTAACAATAGATTCAAGTTCCTAAATGGTTATGAGTCTAGTCTTGTTTTCTATTTCAGCTTTTTAAACTTATATATCTTAGAATTTTCCACTTCATCTAAATTTTCAAATTTAATTCATATAAAAAGGTTCACAGAGTTTTTTAAACTCTGTAATTTCTGCATCATGTGTGATTATTTATAACTTTTTTTATTCCTCACATTGTTATGCCTTTTCTTTTTTCCTTGATCACTTTTACTAGAGGTGTGTAAAATTTATTAGTCTTTCATAAATCCAGTGTTTAGCTTAGTTAGTCCTTTCCATTGTATGTTTGTGTTCAATTCTATTATTTTCTTATTTTTTCATCATTTTCTTTCTTCTATTTCACTTTATTTTGGTGTTGTTTTTCTAACTCTTCCACTCTTCATATTTCAAACTATTTTCTCTTCTTTTTTATTAATTTTTTTATTTTTTTAATGTTTGTTTATTTAATTTTGAGAGACAGAGAGAGACAGCACGAGCAGGGGAGGGTCAGAGGGAGAGGGAGACACAGAATCGAGGCAGGCTCCAGGCTCTGAGCTAGCTGTCAGCACAGAGCTGGACGCGGGGCTCGAACCCACGAACTGTGAGATCATGACCTGAACCGAAGCTGGAGACTTAACCGACTGAGCCACCCAGGAGCCCCCAAACTATTTTCTCTTCTAACATAAGCTTTTAGGTCTATAAATTTAACTACTTCTTTAGTTTTATTTCCCAACTTTTTACATATAATATAAAATCTTTAATATATAGCATTAAAATATTATCAGATTTCCATAATGATTTGTTTTTTGATCCATGAGTTTCCAAATAAATGGGTATTTCTAGTTATATTTAAAAAAACATTCTTTTTAAAAATCTTTTTCTTGAGAGAGAGAGAGAGAGAGAGAGAATGCATATGTATGGAATGGGGGGAGGGGCAGAGGGAGAGGGAAAGAGAGAACCCAAGCAGGCTCCATGCCCAGCACGGAGCCCTATGTGGGACTTGATCTCATGATCCTGAGACCATGACCTGAGCCAAAATCAAGAGTTGGATACTTAACAGACTGAGCCACCCAGGCACTCCCACAAAAAATTGATTCTTGACTTAATTGCATTGCAGTAAGAAAATATGGTTTATGTGATATAAAAATTTCAAAATTTATTGAAACTTGCCTTATGGTTCAATCTATGATCAACTTTAGTGAGGTTTCTGGGTGTGCTCAAAAATTGATTTTTTTTTCTAATTCTATGATTTTGCATTTGGGATCCCACCTTTATTGGGACCTTCATTTAAACTGCCTGCTCAAAGCAGACACTTGGCTTTCACCTCTGCCCCTGAGGCCCTCAAGGCTGCAAACACCAATATTCAAATTCACTAGATTCAGCAAATATCTTCCAGGCAAAAGTTGACTTTGGACTCTGCTTACCCCATTGGTTTATGGCCTTTACTCTGTCCTAGTGCTGTTTTTTAATTTCTTGCCTTCCAGAGTATGTTTTTTAACATTTTACCCACTATTTTTATTGCTGTTAGTTTAATTGAAAGAATCCATATATTTATCTGAGAATATTGCTAGAAACGGAAATCCTATTTTTATTTTTCATCAAAGTTTTATTTGGCACCTACTATGTGAGGAATAAGCGCTATAATTGTGATCTGTATCCACGGTGAACTAGTAGCATGAGAAAAAGAGACATTGACTGGAGTAGGGTCTCTGTGCCTCAGTTCCTTCGCGTCAATAAATTGGTGTTAATGATAGAGAAAACTTACAGGCGTATAGTTAGAATTTCTAAAAGAACTGAGCATACAGTGATGGCCCAGAAAATGCTAAGTAGTCTTTGTCCTGTGAAAGGATTTCAATCTCAAATGGAACTGGAGGATATGAACTGGAGAATTTTACTCATGCACCCTCAGAACAGAACTTAAGAACTGAGAGGCTGATTTCCTGTAAATGCCTGGTTTACGGAAGACTGAGACTTATTTTCTGACCAGTGAACATCTGCCAAGAGTCCTCCTCCATCCTCAAGCCAATGAACTTCCTGCTTGGACCCTAGCTGGACTTCCTCTTCTTTGCACTCCTTGCCCATAAAATGTACTCACTCTAAACCCTCAGTGGACTTGCTTGTATCTTGCTACAGCACAATTTCCCAAATTGTAATTCTTCTGCTATTCCTAGACATACTCAATTTCTGGTTATTTGAGCTTGCCTCACTTCACCTCTTTATTGAGATTGACAGTCCTCACAGAAGAGATGCATAAACTGGGAACAACAAAATTATTTTTCTAAGGTTTAATCACCTCCTGTGGGAGTTGCCAGAGGGAGGGCATAAAAACCACCTCCCTTCCCACTCCAAGCTGGGGAGACTTGATTCTTACTCTAGGGAAAATCCTCCCCACTTCTGGGTTGCCTTAAAAAGAACTCTTTTCATTGGCCCTCTTCCTCTTGACTTAGATCAGTCCCTCAGTGAGTTTAGAGTGTTAGGAATTAGAGACATAAAGGAAATGTCTTGCAGGCCATTTCTGCTTTCCAGAAGTTCCTTGAGACAAGCAGAATGCCTGGCTACATTGTTAAAATGGGGTGGGGAAGGAGAAAGAAGAAAATGCATGGAGAAAAATAGAAGTTAATATTTCAAAAATTATCCTCTTTCAAAGGGAATGGTTAAAGCATACCAGCTGGGAGGTGCAGGAGAGAAAATTGGAGAGGAAAAAGAACACCCTGGATGCCATGCTAGGGAACTTGGACTTTTTCCTCTAGGCACGGATGGCCAATAGCTTGTGCTACATGCAGTCAGATCTGCAATTCAGGGTGGAGGCTGCCTAGAACTGCGGAGGACTGGAGGGCAGAAGACCAGCTCAAATATGTCTACGATGGATCATAAGAGACATGGCAAGGGCCTGATTGCTAGAGGGGTGACAACACGTGGTTGTGCAACTGTGGAAGACCCTGCAGACGGCCAACATGGCAGTTCTACAGAAAGCCTTAGAGTAGAAATGAAAAGACATGGTGTACATGGAGTAAGTTAGAAGGAAATGAGACTCCCTCCTAGGTTTTTTTCTGGCCAGGATGACTAAATGAGTGCCGGTGTATTAGCCAAGATAGGAGATTCAGGAGGAGCAGGTTTGAAGAAGCAAACACGATGGGCATGAAATGGATATCACTGTGGGCCACACTGGTGGAGATGTCTAAAGCTACCAAGCACAGGCGTGAGGCTCTCAGAGGAGTTTCTGGCTGATTGGAGGAGGAAGGAGTTTCAAGAAGGAAATCGTGGTCAACTGTATCTTACCCTACAGAGATTGTGAGAGAGAAGATTGAAAGAGTTCCACTGTATTTGGCAACCAGAAGGTCATTGCTGACGTTAGCCTGAGCAGTTTCAGGGGTGGAAGAGGAGCAGAAGCAGGAGCAAGGCTGTGAAGAAGTGAAAAAGCAGAGACTCTTCTTTCCAAGTAGCTTGGCTGGGGAGTGAAGCTGTCAATATAAATCTATAGCCTAAGAAGGAAAAAAGGAACAAGAAAGTCTTCTTTCTTCTCTTCCCCCTTCCCTCTTCTCTTCCCCCACCTCCTCCTTTATCTTAAGTGGTGGGAGAAGTCCGAGTCTTCTAAAGCTAAGGGATGAACCAAGAGTTGAGGAAGAGGGAACAACGAGCAGAGTGAAGGTCCCCCAAGGAGCTGGAAGGTGGTAGGGTCAGAGGACACGTGAAGCAAGACATTCCTTCCTCTGACATTCCAGTGGAGTAGGTGGGATTTGGTGGTTCCCCACAGACTTCTTAGGTATTAGGGTCAGGAAATGAAGGGATATCATGCAACAAATATTTAATGAGTCCTTACTTTGCTTTAGTGGTTGTGTAAATCAGGTAGACACCAGAGAATGAGGAAATATTAGAAATACGAATCATTCAGAGTGAGGCATCAAACCTAAGGTTGTTTGGAGGAAGGGAGGAGATATCTAGGTCTTCCTGAATGATGAAAGGAAGGAAGCTTGGTAGAATATTTTCCTCCCTAGGCAGGAGGTAGTGAAAACAGCCTGAAACAGGAAAAGCCTAAAGTGGGAAAAATGGAAGAAAGGAAAGAGAGCAAACAGTAACAGCATGTTCCAGGTTCCAGACATTAAGCTAAATTAGGCACTCTACAGGCAAAACAATCCTGTGAGAAAGGCATTACCATTTCCATCTTACTGATGTAGAAAGTGAGGATCCAGCTCTTTCCATAGTGGAGTAAAATGCTTTGAAATAATGGAGGAGAAATTCCAGTTCTTGTCTTTCTAAATTTTTCTTTCACTTGGAAGCCAGGTGCAAGGCACAGAAAAGAGGAAAATTCCTAGTGTGCATAGGCCAGTGAAACTATCCTACTCCATGGGGCCTTGGTTAAGGATGGGGCAAAGCTTGGCTGAATGAGAAAGAGGCCGAAGGAACTTAGGTGAGGAAGTGGTTGCCCTTGTTCCTCCTGCAGAACCACAGGGGGGCCCTGAGACTGGAAGCCGGTTTCCTGGGTCCCAGCCCAACCCAGTCACACCACACTCCATCTGTGGGAAAAAAATTGTGCAGCCGCTGGGCTCACCACGGAGGAGCTTTACATAAGTGCCTATTTTCCAAGATCCTCAAAGTTATATAAATTATCATCCTCAGAATGCATACTGAGAAATTAAATGACATTTGGAAGTAACACATGCACTATGCACTTCCATTCATAACTTTCAATAATAGGCTGCAAAAAGATAAAAACTGTGTGCGGTAATATGGTTTCGGCAATCTCTTTCTTAAAAAGTGTATTTTAAAGTATGTAATGGGATTGGGGAGGAGAGGGGGGAGGAGAGGGGAGAGGAGAATAACCAAACAGGCTAAGTAGCTACTGTGGATCAAAAGTGGTTTATAAAACATTCAACTGTATACTTTTTTTTGCACTTTAACATTTTTTTGGCAATTGGGCTCTAAATTCCACGTGACGCGCCGCAGAGTTGCCATGGAAACTAGCAGAAACTTTTTTTAGAAAAGTATCCCTAGAGCTGCCCCAGGCAAGAGAGAGGCCAGCGCCCCTGGCCCGGCAGCGCAGTGGACAATCCGCCGCAAACGCGCGTTCGGCTAGCGCGGGCCCGGGAGGGAGGCCGCTAGGGAGTCGCGCGGCCGGGAGGCGGCGGCCGAGCGCGGCATCACGTGGCTGGGGAGGGGCCTGCGCGCCGCCCGCCCGCCCCTCGGCCGCCGCCGCCGCCGCCGCCGCGTCCCATTCATGAGGGCCGCCCGGCTCGGCTGCGGCCCAGGCGGCTCCCGAGGCAGCGGCGGCGGCGGGCGCCCGGGCCTCGCGCGCGTCCTCGGGCGGCCCCGCCCCCTCAGCCTCCGGCGAGCCCGCTTTGCGTGGCGGGTCCTCACAGTCGCCGTCCAGCTGCCGCCTCCCCTCGGCCGCCTGCGCGCGCCGGTGCGGGTCGGGAGCTGAGCCTCCGCAGGTAAGCGGGCCCCGACCCGGGGTCCTCGCGCCCCTGCGCCGCCCCCCGCCGCGGCTCGGGCTCCGCGGCGGGCGTCGCGTCTCTGCGCTCGGGGGCATCTGGGGTCGCCAACTCGGTGCGGTGTCGCTCTGCGGGAGGCCGGGACCCCTGCCCCCGCCCCGGTCACGTAGACGCGGGCCCGGAGGGCGCCGCGGCAGGACCGGCTTGCGGGCTGGACTGGAGCCGGCGGGTGTGGGGTGGTGAACGTGAGGAGGGGGACGTGAAGAGTGAAACGTGCGGGTGCCCCCGCCGCTGCCCTAGGTGATGGTCACTTCAGAACCCCCAACTCGCGGGTTTCTGGCGTGAAGGCTGGAGCGGAGGCCGAAGTGACGCTTGGCCGAGCCGCGCACCGCGAGGAAAGCGCGGCTAGAGGCCGCGTCTCCATCCCGCCCCCGGCCCTGGGGGAGGGGGCGCCCGAGGCACGTGATCGCATTCAATCTAGGGCTGGGAAGTTGCTGTTATTTCTCTGTGGTGGTTCGTTTGCCCTGGGTCTCCACCTCCTGGTTGTAGACTGGGTCCTAAGTGAGTAATTTTCCCCTTCGCACCCCCCTCCCCCTTTCCTCGGCAAATCTTAATTTGTATCGAACGTGTTAAGATACAGTTTTATAGTAAGGGCTTCTCTCTCAACTTTTAACCCGACGGATCACCATTTTCTCCACTCTCCTGAACAAATTAAGACTGTTTTCGTTGAAAATTTGGGATGACGTTTTGAAGGCATACTTATGAAAATCAGGACCAGAAAGATCACTCTTCCTTTCAGAAAGTGCTGGAACCCTGAATATTTGGAAATGCTCTGAAGTATTACTTAACAAACCGCTATACTAATTTTAAATGTACATTGGGGGATTATTTTTCCAAACCTGTTTGTTTGTTTGTTTTAAAGTGAAAAAGAGTCTCTTGGTGTCAGGCCAGGCCCTGTTGAGGCTCTGCCCAATAGAGATGGTCTGTAAGTGTTACTGTTTATTAAAACTTGATCTGGCTGGTTCATAATGCTTTGACGGTACAAAGTCAAATTTTAAATACACTCGAAATATTTACGAAGTATTTAATGGCCCATATGGTTGATATGTTGATGGTCTGATATTGACCTTAGTGCTTAAGAATGAAAAGTGTGTCAGGTAATGCTGAGGTGGGGAGAGGCAGGGCCCACACGGTGCAGGGGAAGAAGGTTTTAGGTGGTCCGCTAGGGCAGCATCCTCACTTTTCGTGAAGGGCAGTCAACCTCAGGCCATACCCAGGCAGAGTATAAAAAGCAGTCCTAAGGTCACCTGTGAAAGCACTGGCCAGGGAGCGTGGCTTCTTCCTTCCAGTTAAAATGCAGTTCATTATGATAGACTGAAGTATCTCCATGTTGATAGAGACCACCATAGAATACTAGAAATGAAACGATAGATTCTGTCTTAAGATGTGATGGCACAGTCGAGAGCCAACAGAGAAGCTTTATGTTTAAGAGGAACTGGAAATGGGAGCATTTGAAAACCATTCAACACTGTAGTAAAGCTGCTGTTAAAGAAGCAATTAAGAGAGTCAGCTGGGCATTGTGTCCTTCATTGCTCCAAGAATGTAGCAATAAAGATACTCATCGCCTTGTATTGTAATTTTTGGTTTACTGACTGGACTGTCGCCTGCACTAGACTGAAAGTCCTTGAAGGCCAGACTCTGGTAGCTGCCTGGTACCAAATGCCAAGCCAGCTTTTAGAAGAATCTCCATGGAGGTCTGTTGAATAAAGGAAGCGGCTGTCAGTGTGTCTGTCCTTACCAGTGACCTGAGAGCTGGTGGCACTTCCTGAATGAATACACTCAACTTTGCTGAATTGGGAGCTTTGGTTGGATAATCCTGACGGTGCCATGCATTAGAGGTGGTAAATGGTTAAATTAAGCTCATGAGTATTAGAGGGAGCATTTTGCAATGTTTAGCTTAAATATTAATATTAAGTTTAAATATAGCTTGGTTCTCTATGTCAACAGCTATTTCTTTTGGGTATTTTTTTTTTAATACATTATTTCCTCATATAAGGCAGCACAGTAACACTTAGCTGGAAGCTTCGTCTTGTTGGGAGGTGGATTCAGCTACCTTTCTTAGGTGCTTAGTAACGTAAGTCAGGAGGTTTTTCTTGAAGTCTGATTTAAGACCACCTGCCTTTAATTTAAATCCAGTCGTTTTTGCTCTGACCCTAATAGCTGTCACGGTTTGTGTGTGTATGTGTGTGCATATTAACTTGCCAGTCAATGGCTAGACAGTGATTTGGACCTTTATTTTGAAAGCCCCTTTTTTTGTTGTTTTATTCCCTTTATTTATGAGATATTGTACTTCTGGTTGAGCCCCAGAGTCTTCTGAACTGTCACTTGCCTTCTTCATGATGAAATAACTCACAAGTTAGTAGGCAGAGCCCCTATAAATTAGCAGGCTCACAAGTTAGTAGGCAGAGCCCCTATAAATTGGCAGAATCCCGTATAAATTATCTTATTTTTATAAAACTTGGAAGATTATTATTATTATAGGCTGGAGTAGTAAGCTTGATGGCTATATCAGACGGCGTTCAAATAAGATTCCTTGGTGACTTTGCTAGCAATGAACTGCACTTTTTGGTAGCCACCTCTGGTGCTGTTGGTTTCATTCTTTTAGTAACACGCTATCACTATTACTAATGCTAAGTGCTTTACATGTGTACTCTCCTTTACACTTCAAGACAGATGTGTGAGAGAAAGTCGCTCACCTGGGGAGGTCCAGATGAAGCAGCTAGGTATCTCTGAGAGTCAGTGGCAACTTGGCGGGGGGCGGGGGGGTCATTCTAGCTCTGCTGTCCTCACCTCTGGCCGCCTTGCTCCTGACCAACCACAGGAAGCTTGGCCCAGATGGTCCACCTCTGCTCTGAAATGCTGAGACTGGGTGATTCTGCGGTAAGTTTCCAGTCTGTAAAGAAGGAAGGGGAAGAAAAAAAGAATCTGTTAGGAGATAAGGTGTGCTGCAATGCAAGATAAGACCAAAATGTGACTTTTAGGATTAGAATAATGATAAGATACACATTTTTGATTCACTTTTTCTCCAAAGCCCTTGAGTGGTAAATTTCTGTCATCCTTTTTTTGTCAGTTTAGATTGGTGTTAAAATTATTTCTAAAAAAATGAGGAAGGAGCCAGAAATTAACTTGTAAAGTGTAATAAAAACAGTTACGACATTGGCTCCTTTTGCTACCTTCATTTTGCCTCCGTACAAAGAGGGGCTAGCTGGAAGTCACGTGACTTATGTGTTAGAAGTAGGATCTTTTAACTTTTATTTAGGTCAAATATATAATTTGAGAAACTCCGTAAATGTGTTGGAAAAATGGAGGGCTCCTAGAAAGAGATCTTTTGAAAGTCCATTTAGAATCCATATAGCTATCTTTGTAATCTTTGAATTTAGAACTTTTTATTATGTGGTGTTTATCTGTGGTGTTATATATTTTCAACATGAACCGTCCAAATTAGGCTTTTCTACTTCTTTGGAAGAGAAACATTGGCTCACAGAAAAGCCCACTTCGTGAGGTTTGAGTATCCAGGGGATTGTCTTTATCTGACTTTTTGGCATATTTGAACAGTATGGAAAGTCTTTACTTCTGTAGTTACTGTAGTTAATTTTGTGAATAGTAACTGAGTCTCGTGTCTTTATTTCACTTCATATTCTTACTTACTTTTTGTACCAACTCTCTTTATTGTTCAGTAATATGTATATTTGAACAGCCTCAAATTATTTTTTCAATGAGGCAAGGCATAAATAAAATTTAAGGTGATTTATAAGTTCTAAGTTGTTTTCAGCTCCTGGTATCTTGTCATCTTTCCTGTTCAAGAATCTACAGTGATCCATTCTCACCTATTTTAGCAAATAGAAGTTTCCCATCTCAGTTCTCTCATTTCAGTTTTCTCCCTACCATCTCCACTGGCCCCAAACATTTATTCATTTTCTTCAGTACTCACTTTTCTTGATTAACTTCAGCTGTGGGAGGTGTTGATCTAGCTGTTAACCAGTATTAAATAACTGTTGTCTTAAATTTTCAGGCACTCCACGTGGCCTGCTGGTAGCGCTGGTTTGCCTCTTTTCTGTCAATGTTGAATTAAGGGGACGTGTAGGGAAAAGATGGATTGTTAAATGGAAGTGATAAGAAGTTAGTCTTTTTGTCAGAATCTAGTAGAGAAAGTAGGACTTGAGGAGAGGAGGAAAGAACGTTGAAACATGAGCACCTTTGCAGGATGGTCCTGAGGATAGGATCTGTTGGTTTTAAAAGTAACTACAAGGGGAAAGAGGAAGGGACAGACCTTCATGGGTTGATGTGCAGAAGAAAGCTCAAACAGAGTGAGCTGGAGCGGCTGTACAGACCTTTTCTCAGTGCAGTGAAAACTTTTTGAAGATTTGGCATGCTGTCTACCATTGTTTTTGATTTTTAATTTTTTTGGTTACTCGTGAATTTAGTTGAAATTTTAAGTAACGTTATAGGGGTGGAAAAGGGTGTGGATTCGAAAAGCTTAAGAAACATGATTAAAGGCCTAGTATTTCAAAGACAAAGGGTACCAGGACCTAGGTTTAAAAATTATTTGGTTTCGATGATCATAGCTAAGTAATTACCAGTGATTTTACTCCAAAAAAAAAAAAAAAAAGATAGACATCTGGTACTAAGTAACTTTAGTGACTGACTAAATTTCTGCATTTACCTATTTCTGATATAATGGAAAGGATAATTGATTTTAAACATTTTTTTAAACATCTGTTTTTAGATCTATAGTAAGATGTTTTCTTTTTATAGGAAGAACGATAATTACAAACAAAAAATTGATCAGTTAATCTGGAATTGAAATCTACCTAAAAGCCTTTTTTATGCTTCTGAATAAACAGTGGAATTGTACAATTCCATGATGGTTCTAATCTATTCGATGCATTATGATGTGACATGTGTTGCTTCTGGCAAGATAGATGTGTCCAGCTGTACCAGAGACTTGGTGTTTACTGATTCTAAAAGAGAGGTGTCCAGAATGTGAATAGTTCTTATAAGGTATTGGGCATAATCTATTAAAAAGAAAGGAATTCTCAGACAGCGCAACCATCAGATAGTTGATATGAATTATTAACTCTGAATTGGAGCTCATTGAATTGTGGTATGTTACTTTCCCCAAAAGTTGTCTGTAAATTTGTGATCTTTTTCAAGTGATGTGCCTTTTTTCTGAACCAGTTTAAGTCAAGCAATGTTTGGGCTTACTGAAGAAACATAGGGAATATACTTTTTGTTTCCTTTAGGATGCTAAGTGTAATTATTTTTTTCTTTGTAAAATATTGCAAAATAAACTGCCCACATTTTGTATATTTTTAATTATTTTAATCTCAGCATTTTTTGGATGAGTGATACTTATCTATCTGACATTATAATTATATCCATAACATCTCTTTTTAAGTGAACTATACAAGAGCAGGACTTATTTAGAGAAGTATCTTAAGTACTTTCTAAATAGAAAACTCTCTATTTTATAATTTAAAATGTGTTTTAGACAAATGCTTTATAAGTAAGGATTGAGCTTTTGTTGTAGGGTTTTCCAACTGGTTCAGCCAATTCAAAATATCCTGCCTAAAGTAGCAGTATTTGAAAAGTAAACATTTGGAATTTTGGTGTCTTTAGTGTACTCTATTCATTGAGATTCAGTCCGTAAAATGGTGCTGATGCCTATTTTTTAGGAACACTGTTTCTAGGAGGTGTTTAATGCTGGTAAAAGATTATCATTATTATTAATTACAATGACTGAGTACCTTCTTTGGCTGAGGCATTGTGCTTTACATAAATTATCTCCTAAGAGGCACACCAAGCCTGCAAGGTAGAGATAGTAGCTGCATTTTCTAGGTGAAGACAGTGAAGCTGAAAGAGATTTGTCAAAGGCATGCAACTTTGTATTGGCATTGAACTCCCTGCCATTTCATTGTCCCTGCTCCCATGCTACCACACTGCCCAAGGACTGTAAGAATTCTTAGGAATCTGCTTGACGTGCCTAAACTAATTTGGGGGTGTTGTTTTTACTTTGTTAGGTAGAACTGGAGAATTACTACTTTTTTGTTTATTTATTTATTTTTGAGAGAGAGAATTCCACCATTAGTGCAGAGCCTGATGTGGGGCTCAAATTCATGAACTGAATTCATGAACTGTGAGATCATGACCTGAGCTGAAATCAAGAGTTGGATGCCTAACCACCTGAGCCACCCACGTGCCCTAGAGAACTTATTCTTAGTGTCTTCATCTGTAAACTACTACATAGCACCTGCTACGTAGGAGCCTTGGGTTTCTCTGAATCATTCATATATGCAAAACCAACTGTTCTAAGGATAAAAAGACCAGCCAAGAAAACAGTGGAGGTGATTTGGTCCCACCCCACCTACTTGGTGACTGATCAGGAATGAGTTGAAAAATAATAAAGCTGACACTCATCTGCCTGCCTTCTGTAATATGGGCGCATCACTGGGCTGAGTTGGGATCAGGTGTTTAAAACCTGACCCCTAAATTCTAGCTAAATTTTGCTCACAGACTCCGTTTCAGAGGAAGGCAATTCTTTTTTAGTGTTGGGAAGAAGAAATGGGCTCAGTTGGACTTTTTGAGACATGGTATGTCAGTATCCAACATGATGTCTTCTGAAGGATTTTCCCTGGTAATTTTGACTGTTCTGATATGAGAAGTATACTCCATAACACCTGAGTTATGTGGAACTGCATAGGAGTTATGTGCGTAGGAGCCCTGAGTTACGACGTTTCAGAGTTGACAGAGCTTCTGGTCTCTTACTCCTACAGGAACCCTTGTTCCAGCACATTGTGGGTGGCCAGGTGAAACCCTAATATTGTTAAGTATCTGAGTTTGCATTTTTGAACAGATTTGTTTTTGGAATTGGCACTTTCTTCACTATATCATTTGATATGCTTAGTAACTACATCTGCAGACAGGATTCTTTGTGATGGAGTTTTAATGGTGTTTTACCTAGTGTGATTGAATAAATGGATGAGTTGGTATTTATCAATTCTTTAATACAGAATAACTTCTCATTTAACAGAAATACATTCATGGACTGTTAGGAATTCCTAAATTCATGATTACACATTTGGCATATAGCTTATCAGTTGTCTTATAGATAACAGTACATACTGATGGCCTGATTCTGTGGATTAGATGAGGTTTTGTATTAAACCAGAGCCAGAAGCCACCTAGAGGTCTAGAGGAAGAGTGGCAGGCTAGGATTTCTAACCCGAAAAGACGTGCCAGTGTTGAGGGGCACGGGGCAAAGGGCAAAAAGGCAAATAGCACATTCCTCTTGCTTGAAGTAGCTTATAGACTTGGAAGGGAATTAAGTCTACTTCTATATGAAGAATTTTATAAAACAGGTAGGAATTGAGAAAGGAGTACTGCGTGAGTGATTAAAAGTGAGTCAGAGGACGGCACCTTGGTGGCTCAGTCACTTGAGCATCCGACTTCGGCTCATGTCAGGATCATTCGGTTCCTAACTTCAGCCTGTCAGTGTGGAGCTTGCTTCACTTCGGATCCTCTGCCACCCTCTGTCTACCCCTCCCCTGCTTTCGCTCTCTCAAAAATAAATAAAACATTAAAAACGAGTCAAAGGAAATATCTTGAACTTCTCTGCTTATATTTTTAGCATTAGGATATAATGTTTAGTGGAAAGATGTTTGTGCTTGCTTAAAATTTTCTTGACCCAGAACTTTTATCTCTATAGTGTCAAAATAAAAAATATATTTTTGTTAGCTATTATGTATTCAAGTCTTGTGCACTACATATGTTTGTAAATTTAAGTCTTGTGATTTTTGCCATCATTTATCTCTTATTCTTTAAATTTTGTTGCCGAGGCCTATAAGTGGAACCTTGTCTTCTGTATCTAGAAAACAGAGCTGTCCTCTACACAGTGCAGGTGAATGCTTACTAAAAAAAAAAAAAAAAAAAAAAAAAACCCCAGAATTCTTGCTGACTAGTTCAAAAGTCTCTAACATTTTTCTATAAATTTTAGTAAGTGATTGTTATTAAAATTTCCTTAGATTATAAAATTAAATGAAATTTTATTCTCACTAGTTAAAAAACACTAATAAGCCTGTATTGTTAATGGTGGATTTTTTTTTTTAATCTTCTGAGGGTCATCCTTTTCAGCTGTTAGCTAAATCTTTTGCTACTATCTTTGCTATAGAATGAAAAGGGCTTTTGTGTTAGGACATTCCCCTTTCCAAGTGAATGAACTAGGTAACTTAATAAGAACTTTACTATATTTAAATTTTCTGGTTCACTTGTTTTGTCTTATGAGACATACCTAAAGCTCAGTGCTGATGCTGAGAGCCAGAAAAGAGATTTTACTATAAAAGCAAAGCAAAACCAAACCCCATGTGCCCATATTTGCTTGGTATTTGTTTTTTTCTTTTCTCTACTAGTTTTCATTCCTGTAGATACTATTCTTTAGCATATGATTGCATCATGTAATAGATCTATTCATCTTTTACATTTTTAAGTGAATTTTAAAAATTCAGATAAATTCAGGTAGTACTTTGAGATATCTAATGAAAAGCACGAGTCTCTTCCTCACTGCTGACTACTGCTTCTTAGAAGCAACTTCTTTGAACTCTTACCTGTTTCCTGAGGGATTTTCTTCTATGTGCCTATGCCTAAACTACCGTAGCTTGTTTTTCTAATTCCAGACATTCTGTATGGATTTTCCTACTTTGCTAGATGAGGATTCATCTCTCATAGAACCCTCCTTACACATGTTTCCTTCTATCCTTCCACGGTGATCATAATTTTTAATTTTCTCTATATTTAGTATTTATATTTTCATGACCAAGTGTTGCTCAAAACTAGGCATATACAATGATTTAATTTCTTCACCAGTTCCAATTTTTGTTTTTTTCTGGAGTTAATTGTTTTGTTGGCTCATGCTTCTTAGTACCAGTCACAAATTCGGACTGAACTACAGGACCCTGGGCAGTGAACACCTCACCTGCATCTCATTAGTTTCTCACCTCCGTTGGCTCTTCTTTCCTAGAGATTCCTCTCAGCCTGCTTCCTCATTTTTGGTGGGCACATCCTCCTGTAGCTTTTTGAGAAAGGGTTCACAGGAGGTCAATTCTGAGATCTTACTTGTCTGGAAATTTATTCTAGCCTCATACTTAATTGGTAGGCTGGCTATGGAATGCTAGAATGGAAATAGTTTTCCTTTAGAATTTTGATTTGTTACTGTTGAGAAATCTCAAGCTTTTTGATTTGTTTCTCTCTCCTTCCCACTCTTTTCTATCCTTTCCTTTTCTCTTCCAGTCTTTCTTTCTTTCTTTCTTTCTTTTTAGAAACTTTACCTCCTTTTAAAGTCTCTCCTCTTACTTTCCTCTTTTGATGAGGTGCCTTCATTTGTGATTTGCACCTGTGGTCCCTGGACCATTTACAGGGAGGGAGTGATCAGAACAACTGGGAACATCCCTCCTCACCTGGCTTCACGATGAACCCACAGTCCTGGCCTTGCTTTGTGCACTCATACCTGGTTGGCAGGCAGGTATTTCATCAGTCTCTGTAGGTCAGATGGCATACACTGAGAACATATGAGTGCTTCTCAGACCTGGTGAGGCTTCTTCACCCCATAGGCAGAATCATCTGCAGCTGCGTGTCCTCAAGAAAGGTTTGGGAGGTAGCTGGCATTGGGTGCTGTGCCTCTGATTGAGACATGGTGTGCATTGTGCTGTGCATTGTGCTGTGTGTAGCCGTGCCCACAGGATGATTTCTGAATCCTTTGTCCTTAAAGAAACCACAGAGCCTTTAACATTGTTTATTGGCATCTTTCCATTGTGGCTGCCATACATAGAGCCCAATACAGTGCAGGTTCCTCTTCATCTTTTGTGCCAGGCACTTGGTGGGAACTTTCATTTTGGAAAATCATGTTTTTGACTCTGGGAAATTACCATTTTTTTTTTTTTGAGAGAGAGAGAGAGAGAGAGAGAGAGAGAGAATGTGTGAGTGGGGGATAAGGGACAGAGGGGCAGAAGGAGAGAGGGAATCCTAAGTAGGCTCCATGCTCAACGCAGAGCCTGATGCATGGCTCAGTCCCATGACCCTGGGATAATGACCTGAGCTGAAATCAGGAGTTGGACACTCAACCCACTGAGTCACCCAGGCACCCCTCTGGGAAATTTTCTTGTAATAATTTTATGTAGTTATAATGGGTTTTTTGTTGTTTCTTTTTTTTTTTTTTTTTACATACCTCCACCGTGTTTTACATACCTCCTCTCCTGTTTTAAGCACTTCATTACTTTCTGATCCTCCATTGTTTTTTCCTCCATCCATTTTTCATCTTTCAAAAACTTGACCTCTTTTCATTTGCTGTCATTTCTTCTAACCATTCTTTTTATACTTGTGAGTTACCCCTTTTATATTTTACTTCTTTACTGTTACGTTAGTAAGTGTATCGTAAGAAAGTACCAGAAATTGGATGGTTTAAATAACAGAAAAATTTGTTGTCTCACTGTTCCAGAGGGTGGGTTAGTTCCTTCTGACGCCTATAGGGAGAATCTGTTCATTCCTCTGTCCTAACTTCTGGTGGTTAGCTTGCAATTTTTGGCATTTCTTGGCTTGTAGATACGGTACCATGATTTCTGCCTTCGTAGTCATGGCATTCTGTGTGTGTGTGTGTCTATCTATCTGTCTCTCTCGGTCCAACTTTCCCCTTTTTCTAAGGAAGCCAGTCATAATGGTTTAGGGCTCACCCTAATGACTTCATTTTAACCTGATTACCTCCGTAAAGATCCTGTTTCCACACATTCGGAGATACTGACGGTGGGAATTTCAACTTAGCATTTTTGGGGGGCATAGTTCAACTCTGAACAGTTAGGTTTTAAGAGAGAATGAAAATAAAGTATATCACTTCCTTTGTGTTTAACAGAATGTCTAGTTATTGTAATACTTTAAAAGACTGTTTTAGTCACATCTATCTTCACTGAAGATCAGAAAGCAACTCTCAGGAAGTAATTTTTAGGTTACAATTTGTGAATTTTGTTCAGGTTCATATGACTGTTAAATTTCTGGTTTCCTGAATGTTTAATAACTTAGTATCTGAGTCACTTCATTTTCTTTCTACTCTTGCTCTGTTTCTAAAGTAATTTGAAGGTTGGCAACATGACTGAAGAAGGAACAGCGGCAGTGTCTTGGGAGAAAGTAAAATCCTAAGTGTATCATGGCATGGTTATGTGAGTATGATTAGCCAGTGTCTAATGCTCATTCACGTTAATTATACTTTCTTTTTTGGATATGAGCCTTCCTGGGTTGAGTGAGCTTGTTTGTTTGTTTGTTTTAAATTCTGTCCTACATTTTCTTGGGTTTGGCTCCTCATTTACCTAAAAGTAGAGCCTCCTGCCCTTCTTCCATTACTTTCTGGCAGCATCACTCTCTTTAATTTCCTTTGTAATAGTTATCCCAGTCTAGAATTTTATTTTTTATTTCTTGTCTTTTTCTCCGTTAGAATCTAATTGCTATAAGAGCAGGCACCTCATCAGCCAGGTTCACTGCTTGATCTCAGCTCAGAATAGAATAGTGCCTGACACATTAAAGTAGGTGCTGTTTTTAAACAGGTCAGCGAGTGAAACAAGTTTTATTTTCCAACATTCCAAATGTTGCCTCATTGAATTATTGTGCTCTTGGAAGTCCTGTCTTGTTGAAGTAGCTCAGTGTGCAAGTCAGCTTGTGATAACACAGCGGCTCAGCCTTACCTGACACTTGTTTTGCAAAGCTGTGTAAAACTAGGACAGAGCTCAAACCGGAGTGATGAGTGGCTCTCAAAGTAACGGGGCAGTTGGCAATAGCTGCTGTCTCCCCAGATTCTCCCTTTATCCACCCAGATGTCCTCCCAGGCTGGGGCAGGGAGTTCCCCTTCTGAACATTTCTGAAAATTCTACTAGGGTCCCAGTAGTAATTGTGCACAATAAAGCAGGGCCTGAAATTTGAGTTATATTTTAATTGCCTTTTGGTGGAAGGCTCTCATCCATCTCCACAGTCTCTCCCAGTTTCCCCAGAAGCCTCTGCAGACACCAGTATGGGATGCCTGGAGTTGGGAGCGGGATCTCTGCATGGCTGCACAGGAGTTCATATCCTTGCTTCCTGGCCTCATGGCTGCCACATTTTGTTTAACTGAGACAGATAGACCCAGGCAATTCCAAAGAGAAGAGTGGAGAAGTGGTGAATTTGTGCTTCCTGATCTAGGAAACAGGGAGGGGAGGGTGCTACATTCTGAGAGTTAAATATTAAAGAGAGATTGCAGGTGTTATTAAAAACTGAATATGTGTTAACAGGAGCTGAGGAATTCTCCTGGTCACTTTTATGACATCAGTTAGGTAAGCTGATATACTTTTTTTTTTCTTGTATTTTATTCGTGTGCTACCAGTAATCAGGGAAGACCTTTTTCTCCACCTACAGGAGTCACTGAAAGATGGTTGATGCAGTGTGTGAGGCTGGTCAAATGGTTTATGTAGCAGAAGTCACCTTTTAACTGGAATTGTGGTACTGTCTTGATTTCATCATGGTATCCTGAAGGAAATAAATGGCTTGGCATTCTGATGCTGTCCCAGAAGTGATTGCTATAGGTTTGACCTCACTAATGTTCCTTTGAATTTCAGGTAGTTTTAGAAAAATACAAGCTCCCAGGGCACCTGGGTGGCTCAGTTGGTTAATTAAGTGTCCAACTTAAGCTCAGGTCACAATCTCATGGTTCATGAGTTTGAGCCCCACATGTCTTTGCACCCACAGCGTGGAGCCTACTTGGGATTCTCTGTCTCCCTCTCTCTCTGCCCCTTCTTCTCACTCTCCTTCCCTCCTTCCCTCTCTTTCAAAATTAATAAATGAACTTTTAAAAATTCTTAATAAAAAGAAAAATACAAGCTCTAAAAATGAAGTGTACATATTCACAAAATGTTGAATCTGGTACCTCTC
Organism: Cryptoprocta ferox; assembly: GCA_028646485.1. NCBI lineage: Eukaryota > Metazoa > Chordata > Mammalia > Carnivora > Eupleridae > Cryptoprocta > Cryptoprocta ferox. Next base: position 36,806,495 of record CM053566.1, read on the forward strand.
ATGCAGAAGCTAACAATCAGCTTTGAAATTCTTAGGCGATTTAGAGAACCTGGTGCCTATGGCAAGGTCTCTTTAAAACCACATGATGCTTTCTGTGTGTGGTGGGGAGGGGAGAAACAAGATGTGGTTCTGTTGTTCTGGGATACATGTATGATATTGGATATAATACTGTCCTGGGATGTGAGCAAATAGTCATTTCTTTCCTGCATCCTCACAGTGTTTATTGAGGAGGTGATGGATGATGACAGTTGATGGACATTATTCACGATGAAAAATACTACTGTTTAAATAAAAGATCCAACGCATTGTGAAATTTAAAGTTTACCCATAAAATCTAATGTAAGTTCTTGAGCTTTGAGCTCCATTACAAATGAATAAGGAAACTGTTGATACTTCTATAAAAGATGTAACTGTGAAGGAATATGACTAAAAATTTATATAATCAAATAAATGTACACTGCCCACTTTAGTGCAATATATGCATTTTAATGATGCTGTCATTCTTAAAACATTTTGGAACACTATTTTCAAATTACTTTCAGGGTCTCAAAATATATCATTTTATGCTCCGTGGTGGAAGGTTTTTACCCCTCCAGGTAGGTTAGATTTTTCAAAATAGCTACAAGTCATTTAGAGCCGCATCTGGTGGATCATGCTTGTCAGAGAGATGAATAATAATCTACTTCTGTGCTGTTTAAGAGTTGTGACCGTATAGTAATGATAGTAATTTTTATCCTGTATAGCACCTAAATTTAAAGATCTTTCAGGAAAAAAGAGGAGTAGCAATAACATGCTGGACAGTGGTATATCATTGGGATCGATTTATTATAGACTTCAGAAGTGTTGAATTTAAAAGATAGCATTCATGTTAAATAGAGTTAGAGAGTATCTTAGTGTAACCAGTTTTCCACCAGAACTTGGAAGAAGGAAATACATGGTGGAAGATGCCTTACCTGTCTCTTAGGGAGGCTTGTCTGATTTGGTCGTGGTGTGGGCTGCAGGTCTGGGAGTAGCTGGATCTAATAGTTTTTACCTTAAGACATTCCCTATATTCCTAGGATTCTTCTGACCCATGTTAGTCTTGTTTTGGGATATGAATTATACTCTCTGAACAAATATGCTGAAGGTGGGCCTCAGTGAATGGGCCTTAAGGAGTGGGGAAATGGTATGGAGGCTAAAACAAAGAGCTAAGAAGAGCTGTTGATTCAAGTGGGAATTAGGTTATAAGTCATTTGTTTACTTTCCTGTGTCCCTCACTAAATAGTGAGCTCCTTGATGGCAGGGATTCTAATCTAACAGTCATCTGTTGAGCACCTGTGTGGCACAGGCCTTGAAGGCCTTTGGTACATTTATTTTTTAATGAAAAGAAAGAAGAGGACTAATATTTATCAAGCCCTTAGTAGTTTCCAGGTGCTACCTCATTCAATCCTGGAAGCAGTCCTGCCTAGTGGGTATATTGACCCCAGCTCTATGTAGGGGTCATAGGAAGCTCCAGTCCAGCTGAAGCTTAAGAAAAGGGGATATTTAGTAATTAGTAGTAAGTAGTAGAGATGTAATTTGAAATTTCATCTGTCTAAATTCAAAGCCCAAGCTATGTGCCTGACTGGCCCACCCCTAACATTTGTGAAGGCCCAACCAGAACAGGCATATAAAACAGGGTCACATATCATGTGTCTAAACTAGTGATTCTCAACAGGAGGAAATTTTGCCCCCATGGGCTGCTTAGAAATAACTGGAGACATTTTTGGTTGCCATAACTGGGAGGAGAGTACTGTTGGCATCTAGTGGTTGGAGATCAGCAGTGTGCCCCTTCACACCCTGGAAAAACTTATCTGACCTCAGTGTCACTATGCCAAGGCTGAGTAACCTTGGTCTAAACTATTAAAAGCTCTGAATCCAGTCACTGCCATGGCCTGGCCAGCATTGCCACCACTGGCTGTTTCTCAGCACTGTCCCATCCTGTGACAGAGCTTGAGTGCTAGCACACACATGCTAGGGAAGCTTGAGGTGCTGGTTTGGCTTGTGCTTCCCTCCTCTTCTGTTAGGTAAATTGTTTCAGAAAAAAAAAACAAAAAACTCTGAAGGTCTAAAGAAAAACAAATAAATGCTGTCTTTGGGGGGTGTGGTATGCAGGGCCTTTTAAAGTGCAGGGCCTGTGGCCTGGGTCAGGGACTCCTTTTGCCCACGGATAAAGGCAGTATGGGTGCCTGGCATATATATGTTTGTTAAATGAGTATTTCCATAGAGCCATTCTTCCTGAATGAATGAACGGCATCATTTACATAGACTCTGCATTGTTTCATTATAAGGGCTATGTAGCTGATAAGCTATAAGGCTAGATTGAGCATGTTTTATCTAATTTAGCTGGGAAGTAATTTAATTTTCGGTACCTGTATGTTCTCATTTTTCAAACAACATCTTGGATTAGAATTAGGGGTTCTTTTTTAATGTTTATTTTGAGAGAGAGAATGTGTGTGCCCTCACATGAGCAGGGGATGGGCAGAGAGAGTGGGAGAGAGAATCCCAACCAGGCTTTTCACTGTCAGCACAGAGCCCCATGAGGGGCTTGATCTCACAAACCGTGAGATCATGACCTGAGCTGGAATCAAGAGTTAGACACTTAACCAACTGAGCCACCCAGGTGCCCCTAGAATCAGGCATTCTTTAGTTGGGTTCCACATACCAGCCAAAGAGGGGTCTGGCAGATCGTCAAACCCCAAAATTTGATTCATGATTGTGTGGATATACACATATACTGATGATGTGCATATTTTCTGTAAAGAGGGAATACTCGGCAGCTTAATTGGGTTCCACCTTTTAGCTACGGTGAATAATGCTACCGTGAATATTGGTGTTCAGGTCTTTGTTTGAAGTCCTTGTTTTCAATTATTTGTGGTATATGTCTAGTGGAGTTGTTGGATCTATGGTAACTTTAGGTTTAGCTTTTTGAGGAACTGCCAAATTACTTTCCACAGTGACCACCATTTCACATTCCCATCAGGTATCAGTTCAATATTTCTACATCTTCAACAATACTTATTTTCTGGTTTTATTTTTATAGCCATCCTAGTGAATGTGAAGTAATATCTCACTTTGGTTTTGATTTGCATTTCCTTAAAGATTAATGATCATCCTTTTATGTACTTACTATTTGTATATCTTTTTTGGAGAGCTAATTATCAAGACTTTCGCCCATATTTTAATTGAGTTGTCTTTTTATTTTTGAGTTGTAGAAGTTTCTTATATATTTTGGATATTAAACCTTTCCTTAGATATATGATTAGCAGATATTTCCTCCCCTTATGTACTTTGTCATTTCACCTTCTTGTTAATGTCCTTTGATGCAAAAAAAATTTTAATTTTCTATGTGATGTGAGCTAGGGGTCCAGCTCCATTCTTTTGTATGTGGAAACTCAGTTCTTGGTACTATATGTTGAAGAGACTATTCTTTCCCCATTGAATGGACTTGACACCCTTGTCAAAAATCATTGGCCATTGATGTTTTTGTTTATTTCTGGACTCAGTTCTATTCCCTTGGTCTGTATGTCTGTCTCTATGCCAGGACCACACTGTTTTGATTACTGTAGCTTTGTAATAAGTTTTGAAATCAGGAGCTTTGTTCTTCCTTTTCAAGATTGTTTTGGCTTCTTGTAATTCCATATCAATACGAGGATTGGCTTTATATTTCTGCAAAAAAAGGTCTTTTGAAATTTTGATAGGGATGTGTCAAATCTGTAGATTGTTTTGGGTGATACTGACATCGTACCAATATTAAGTCTTCATATCCATGAACATGAGATGCCTTTTTTACATAGATCATTTAAAATTTTTCTTAGCAATGTTTTATAATTTTAAATATGCACGTTAACCTTCTTGGTTAAATTTATTCCTAAATATTTTATTCTTTTAGATTCATTGTATTTGAGATTTTAAAATAACTAGCACATTAAATCTGTGTTCCAACCTAAGTTAATATGTCCTAGAAGGTACTATGGAAGACATTTTGAGATTGGAAAATAAGTGGATTAGGGTTTGAACCTGGCTTTGGCAGTTTTACAAACTAGCTGGTAACCTTGGGTATATCACATAATATCTCTGAATATTTCTTCATCTGCAAAATATAGGGACAGAGTAAATCTCTCACAGAAATTGTATAGCTCAGAGATAATATATCCAAAAGACTAGCTCCAGAGTATGATTCAGAGTTAAATACTAGGTAAATAATGCTAGGGTATTAGTATTGTGTTTTCTTATATGGTGTCAATTTGAATACCGGTTTGCAATTCAATTTCTTATGAACATTTAGCTTGAATTACCTTTGTTTGCTTTATTTCTTTTCACATCCAGAAGTTTTATGATTAAAAAGTATACGTTAAAAATGAGTTGAATTAATTTATTGCTAAGGCTAATGATTCTTACACAAACTAAATATCCTGTTCCTCAGAGAGCCTTGTAAAGTATGATGAGTTTGGAAAAAAAATAGTTATAAAATGTCACATGTGTTTTGTGTTTCAGTGGTGCTGTGTCCTTAAAAGAGGAGAACCTCTCTTCTAATACTGCTGCTCTCAGATGCCTCTTTGTTTTCTTGGATCCTACACTGTCCTCCTGGCATTGCAAGGTTAAATTTTAGACATTACAGCATTTAACCTCTAAGAGTAGCAAAGCTGACTTAAGGTTTTACCCTCCATGGAGAATGCAACTAATCCTGCTATCTTAGAATTGCATTTATTTGTATATATGAATTATAATTAATAAGTCATGTGTATAACATAAGTAATAACTAATAAGTCATGTATAAATCTGCACACCAATGCTACCGTTTTTCCTTTTTTTTTTTTTTTTTTATGTTTGTTTATATATGGAGAGAAAGACTGGAGTGGGGGGAGAGACAGAGAGGAGAGAGATAATCCCAAGCAGGCTCTGTGCTGTCAGTACAAGCCCTATGCGGGACTTGATCTCATGAACTGTGAGATCATGACCTGTGCCAAAATCAAGAGTTAGATACTTAATCAGCTGAGCCACCCAGGTGCCCCACTACAGTTTCTTCTCTTAATGCATCTTAGGGGAATGTTAGGTTGAAGTAGGCAGATTGAATTTCTGAAAGACAATAATCTAAGAGTTCTGATTATTTTTATTTTAGTTTAAAGTTGAATAAAATCTGATAATAGAGTAGATGTAGCATTAGAATTTTCTTAATATTGTAAGAGGAGATTCCTAAAGTTATTGTCATAGCAATGTATTTTAGCCATTTTGCTGTTCATTTCCTGAAGAACACAAAAGAACCTGCATACATGAGGATGAAACGCTGCATATTCTGATGGGGAGGGAAGGGTGAGGTAGATCCGGTCAGGTTGAGAAACCTGCAGGTTTGAAAAAGAAACAGCAAATTGGGAGGGCAAGCCTATTGCAGGGTTGCCAGATTCCACTGGGGGCCCATTTAAGGCTACAGATAAAAATTTATACTCTCACTCATCTGTCCTTACAGGATGACTCTTCCCAGCAGTGCTCATGATGATTTTTTGTTAAAGCGATAATCCTAATTGCTTGGATGGTATTTTCTTTAAGCTTACCAATATGATAGCAAGCAAATTGTAAATTAAACATCAGCGAAGTGCGACGCCTGGGTGGCTCAGTCGGTTAAGCGTCTGACTTCGGCTCAGGTCATAATCTCATGATTCGTGGGTTCGAGGTGCGCGTTGGGCTCTGTGCTGACAGCTAGCTAAGAGCCTGGAGCCTGTCTTCGGATTCTGTGTCTCCCTCTCTCTCTGACCCTCCCCTGCTTGCGCTGTCTCTCTCTGTCTCTCAAAAAGAAATAAAAAAAAAAAATCAGCAAAGTGGTTAAAAGCAAAGGCTCTGGAGTCAGGCCTTGGTTTATTATATCCTGGCTTCTCTGTCTAGCAGCTGTAAAACTTGAGTAGGTTCTCAATGTTGGCAATAGTTATGTATATGGGATGTCAGTTGGTTATGCCCTTGTATACACTTATCAAGCTTAGGTCCTAGCATATTTATTGTTACTTGTATGAATTTTATGTGTGATAGAATTTTTACATTTTCCTCAAGAAACTAATATCTAAGAGATTGTTGCTGACTTCCTGGTCTCTAACTACTTAACATTACAGTAGCAGTTCACTTATATAGATGGAAGAAGAGGGCTGGAAGATGAGTACCTGCTAATTACCAGTATTTTTTAAATTAAAAAAAAAAGTAAGGAATTCAAAGAGGTGCAGTCACAGCAACAAAGTAATTAAAACAGCCATCACCAGTTTTTCAAATGGCCCAGAAAATCTTTAGTTAGATATATGCAAAACCAGCTGAAGAAGGGGATATTCTTCTTGAGAGCCAAGGAACATGAGAGTACAACTGACTTGGGTCCCTGCATGATACTGGTCTCATAATTTTGTTATAATTTTTGTTTATTTTTCTTTGGATTGTATTAATGATATCCAGTCTTGCTTACCTCATTTAGTATCTGTTGTAGTTTTCTTTGGCAAGTTCTAAGCCATCTCACTTTTGGTTAGCATGCAGAAATCTAATACTGTACTTCTGTTAAAGTATCTTTATTTGGCCTCAGCGTTGTGATACACTGGTGTGCTTCTGTTACTGGTGAGGTTATAGCAACGAATTTGTTTCTAAAAGACTGAAGTGGCATACTTTTAAAATTAGTATTTTTAAATTTGATAATGATAAGACTTGCATTTCAGCAGGATTTCTTTTTTTTTTTTTTTTATTAACTTTATAGTTTATTGTCAGGTTGGTTTCCATATAACACCCAGTGCCCTTTGGGGACCCTCCCTTCCCCTTTTCCCCTCCCCCTTGCGCCCTCAATTTGTTTTCAGTATTCAAGAGTCTCTCGTGCTTTGTCTTCCTCTCCCTCTTTTTCCTCCTTCCCCTCCCCATGGTCCTCTGTTGGGTTTCTCCTGTTAGACCTATGAGTGAAAACATATGGTGTCTGTCCTTTTCCACCTGACTTACTTCGCTTAGCATGACACCCTCGAGGTCCATCCACTTTGCTGCGAATGGCCAGATTTCATTCTTTCTCATTGCCATGTAGTATTCCATTGTATAGGTAAACCACATC
>CM053566.1:36814072-36962436 GCA_028646485.1 Cryptoprocta ferox
TGCGGTTGAGGTCATAGAGGTTGTTTCCTGCTTTCTCCTCTAGGGTTTTGATGGTTTCCTGTCTCACCTTCAGGTCCTTCATCCATTTCGAGTTTATTTTTGTGTATGGTGTAAGAGAGTGGTCTAGTTTCATTCTTCTGCATGTTCACCAGGATTTCTTGAGTGTGAGTGAAATGGGGTGACCTAGTCCTAGTACAGAAAATTGTTTATATACTTAGGGTTTCATCTCTGGGTGCACCATGGGGACAGGGCCATTCCACACTGCTATTCAGAGTGTGAAGTGAGAAAAGAAAAAGAAACATTTAAACAGAAACAGTTGTGATTAACAGGACATGGAGGAGCACACATACACACACACACACACACACACAGCCACAGAAGCAGCTGCCATGGGAATTTGGAACAAAGCAGAGCATTCCCCATTTGTTTCTGGCTTTATTTTATTGAAAGTGTTCAGAATTGGTGACACAAGTCAAGCCATGATTATTCTCATCCTTAATTGGGCTGCTTAGCTTTATGATCTTAATGATCAAACAGATATACTTGATAGCTGCAGCCAGACAACTCTCCATATTGTCTCTCTGATCTCAAAATATTGGGTGAAAGTTTGATCTAGAACATTAGTGTCAGAAGGGTTCAGCTTCAGAGGTTGTTTAGTCCCAAACTCCTTAAAATGGGACATGTTAACTGAGGATATTCTAGGCCCTAGAGTAAATGTGATACATTCACCCTTGAATTTTGTAGAAGAAACCTTTATTCAGTCACTTTTTTTCATATTAAATGGATGCATCAGAGTAGAATGCAAAATGTGTTAAATTTTAAAGGTTAAAATACAAGTTTTCAAGATTACCTTTGAGAAAGATACCTTAAGGATGCACTTCCAGTTCTTTCTCCTCTGTTCCTGAAAAGACCTGCATGCATTTGATTTTTCATTCATTCACAGCTCAAGTGAAGTAGTCACCATCTACCCTTGTTTAGATTTTGGGATTGTGTGAGGATATCACGAACACTGGAATTTTGTGTAAACTAGGTAGCCATTATCCAATAAGCAGTTAAGTTGTAAATGTTTGAAAAACTTTAGAGTATCAAGAGGAATTTTGCTCTTGGTTTTGAAGAATGCATATAAGTCCTTTTTGTTTTCATAAGTAAACAGTGAATTATAAGTAATTCCATATGTAAGAAGAAAAACTTGATTAGATGATGAGAGCCATTCTGACTCAAGGAACTCTGTTTCAGGTGGACTGTATGTAGTCCTTTGTGTATGGGTCTCTGTCATGAGTGCTCTTGAAAATATGGACATTTACAGGGCGCCTGGGTGGCTTAGTCGGTTAAGCGTCCGACTTCGACTCAGGTCATGATCTCACCAGTCTGTGGGTTCGAGCCCCGCGTCAGGCTCTGTGCTGACAGTTCAGAGCCTGGAGCCTGCTTCAGATTCTGTGTCTCCCTCTCTGTCTGCCCCTCCCCCACTCGTTCTCTGTCTCTCTCAAAATAAAATAAGGACATAAAAAATTTAAAAAGAAAGTATGGATATTTACTTGAGTTAATTCTTTTGCTGTAGAATAATTATGGTAAAGATTATGAATTCTTCGTAACTGAGGCTTTAAAAAGAATTTTCATCATGATTTTATACTAATAAGAACTTTTTAGTTTTCTTACCTCTTCATGGGTAATTCACTAGATATAAGTTGCTATTCTGCAGTCTGACCACTGGGGGGATGTAGGTTATTTTCATTTTTTTATGTCCAAAGTCTGAATATAACTTGTGGTGTAAGTACTTCTATCGAACCAATTTAGCTCAACCTCAAATAAGAAGATTTCAGATTAGGAAGTTTTAAGTAAATCACTATGTCTTCTTTAAAAGCTCTTTAATACTTAATCCCCTAAGTCTTATATACTTAGGGGATTAGTAGTGAAAAGAAACAAAGATGTGTATTTTACTAGCATCATCAGCTGTGGAGTCTAAACAAGATTCTGACTCTCCTGACTAGCATTTTAGCTTTGTTTCCCCAAGCTAGACCTTTTCTTGAAAGATTTAAGTCTAGGAAAAAAGACCTCCAAGTTCTACCCATACTTTTTTTTTTTTAAAGATTATTAAAGATGCTGTGCAAAAGTAAAAAGTAGTCTTTCTTGATAGTCAACCATTTATTATCTTTGTAGAGGAAAAGTTTGACAGCACAGTAATGTTTTTCTCTGAAAAACCGTATGGATTATTAAGAATTATTGGTTGTAATTTTAACTTTTATTGACCTAGTCCAAAAAGTGCTACCATTCAAGTGATGGGCTGGAACCAGAATGTCAGGTACTAGCTGGGAGTCAGGTGATCCACAGTCACTGCAAGGGGAGCTGGAGATGTGTGCCTCTTACAAAATTGGTGTTTGAAAGATGAGCTCACCCTGTCCAGGTCCATGGTGCATGTTCGCTTGCAGTCAGAACATTCTGTGAGTACATCAATCCAAACAGTGAAACAATAGCAAGACTTTAGCAGGAAACTGAAGTGACTGGCCTAGGGCCTGATTATTGTGTAAGAGGTATTTGAGGTGAAGGTTGCCGGAACAGAATCCATACCCACTAATCTCAGGCTCTTGCCTCTCTTCTCTTGTTGACCCTTTCTCTTTCCTTCTGGTCAATAACCATCCTCCTTTTCCTAGCACTTCTCTTCTTGTCTCAACCTGGGAGACATCATGGGAGAAAGCACCAAACCAGAAATCAGGTCCAACTAAGTGGGTGACCTTGGGCTAACTGCCCGATGTCTCTCTATGCCTCAGTTTACTCATTTTTAAAATGAAGTTTTATTTTCTCTTTTTCCTGTATTTTTATCCCTCCATCTGCCTTTCTTAACAGTTTTCCCCCTTTCCTGTCATTCCACCTGCGTATATTCTCATCACTTCCCAGTTTTATTTCCTCTACTTTTCCTTTTTAAACCCTTTCTCATTTTCTTATGTAGTTTTTCCTTAATCTTTTTTTGTTCTCTTTTATTTCCCTTTCCTTCTCCCCAATGTCTTATCTCCCATTGGTAGCACCCCAAAATCAGTTTTTTTCTTACTACTGTCTGATACCAGGGATCTAGAACTATATTAGGACATGGAGGAAGAGGTTTAAATTGTTATACGTTGTGCAATATTTAGGCCAAAAACACTTCTCTTTTAAAGGGAGGAATTTGTGTTACCTGCTATTTACTGAGTTAGATTACAAGCATCATCGGGCACTTTCATGTACTCCAGGCTTACATTAATGTCTGTAGACTGGGCAGCAAGCAGTGTGACCTTCTGAATCAAGAGAAATTTTTGCCACTTCTCATATTGGTGAATCTGGTTTTAAATTCTGCCATTTAATATTTTTATTATATGTATCTTGGCAGTATATTGCTGTGGTAAACCTTACCAGCCTCCTCTTACTTGGTCAGACATTTGGAAATACTTTTTGGGATGTTTAGACATAGAGAAAAAAGTTTAATAATTTGAACTTCATGGAGTATGAGGATCGGCTAGTATATCATTGATGAATTAACACAGTACTTTCATGGAATGATTAAAAATCCTGTCTTCATTTCTTCATTAGTAGAACTTCAGCTTAATGTCTTTTTTCTCAGGATTGTCTCAGGGCCCTACAGTAGTGCTTTGTCCAATAGAAATATAATGGGAGCCGTATATATGTAATTTTATATTACATAAGGTAAAAAGAAAAGAGAAAAAAACAGGTAAAATATAATTTTAAGAGAATATCTTATTCAACATATCCAATATAGTATCATTTTAACATGTATGTATAAAAAAATTAGATTATTTCACTTTTTTTATTCTAAGTATAGTATTTTACACTCACAGCACATCTCAGTTGGTTCTAGTGACATGGGGCTAAATGGCTAATTGTAAGGAACAGCACAGCCCTAGACAACTGTATGGAATAAAATAGTATATATATGTTGATTTACAGAAAGGTAGAAAGGAAATACCAAAAATGTTAGATTTTTCCAATGGTGTAATGTCATACTCTTCTTTGTTATACTATGTGTTGATATTATATAAAAATATAATTAATATTATGTTAACATAATTTATTATAAATTTTTCATTATTTACAGGGCTGATATTTACACTATCTTCCATCCAGAGATTGTGAAAATAAATTGGGTCATGCTGATATGACAAAAAAATTATTAGTTATTGAGTTCTAGAAAGCATGTATAACCTGCTATCTTTGGGAAGGTTGTCGATACTTAGAAAATATATGAAAACTATTTTCCCTGAAATTAATTTATATAAGATTATTTCTCTCTATGTATAGTTTTTATTTCTAAAAACTAGGATGTGATTGATTTGGAGAATCATTAACTCAATCCATGTCCTGTGTGATGGAAGCTGCAGGGACCGTCATGTGATTGGTCAGGACTTGGTACCTATCAGTGTAAACACATGGCACAGCCTGTCCCATACGCCTCCTTATCTTCTTTAGAGAGAAGGGGTTGAGGCGTTTCCAGCAAATCTTATTGGTAAAGACGTGTATGTATTGCTTTTTTTTTTTAAAGAGCCATTTCCTTTCAGTTTTAACCATGTTACTGTGTGTGCAAACAGTTTGCACTCAGTTTGTCAGCAGAGCTGCTTTCCGTTTTGATAATTTAGAACTGTAGCTTCGTCTCTGAAAAAAAGACCTGCTTGATAAGCTAGTTCAGTTTTAAGATGTTTTACTTAGAAGATGAAAGTACAGATGAGGAGGAGAAGGTTCATGAAGGCCTATTAAATGAAACTGAAGGTGTTTACCATGGAAAAGCCCCTGCTGGTATCCTGGTGAGTTACATGCATCAGTGACCTTCCCTTTGCTTTCTTGCTCACTCAATCTGCCTAGTCTGGAGAGAAGTTGGGGGGGACACCCACCAAAGGAAAATGGCTAATGTCTTGTCTTTGGAAAATGTAGCATCGTCATGGATTTTATTAACTTTCAATGTTAGGGTCAACAGAAATATCTGGTACCTGCTCTCATTCACACTACACCATCTTTATATTCTTTTCTATTTATTACTTAACAAATAACTTTCTGCCTAGAAAAATAATGAGGTTGCTGCTTTAAACAATTTTTTTAAACTAGGTTTCAAACTAAACATAACTGGTTTCAAATTTTTGCAGTAGTTGGGGAATAAAACACATGTAAAAATTTTTATGGTTTTTATTGTCTTAGCCAGAATTTTTTGAAACCTAAACTAATATTTTGAGATCGACATTTTATTCTTACATATGATACAAAAGAATGACTACGGTCTTTCTCCTGTGATTACAAACAAACAAAAAATGTATAAGCTTGACATATGCGGGCAAAATGCAAATTGAGGTTTTTTTTTTTAATTTGGACAAGATATAAAAAATAAATAATATAGAAGTATAAATTCTAGAAGTCTGCATTAAGGAAATAAAACCAGGTAAGTAGAGGGCAATATAATTTAACTCTACCTGTGGAACCTTTTCCTTTAAAAATAATCTGAAGTAAATACCATGAGGTAAAGGTATTTCTTAGAAAGGTAAGGATGTATGTTTTCATGAAAACAAGTGTAAAATAAGAACAGGTAGATAATTTCAAAAATCTGTGGCTCATAGTCATGTTGATTTTTAAAGTTAAACAAATATTTGTCACCTTTAAAAATGATCACATTTGTGTGCTTTTGCTTTTTGGACTTGTTGATGAAAGTGTACTTGTTCAGGGTTCTCAGGAACTAATGGAACTGGACATGGTTTGAATATGAATGGAAGTTAGGTATACAGGGAGAGGTAATTTACTTTTGAAGTTTCCTTTTTAATAGTATGTATATATGGATTCATGTACATTTGTCGTAAAGGTCAGCAGGGAGAATAGTGAACATAGTTGAGTCTTTATGAAATACTTAAAAAAATCTTTTAGTGAGTAGCACTAACACGCAAATGACGCATCACCGGAAGAAGTTCTTATGCTTCCTGCTGCTCCGTGTTTTATAGAGAGAGGTCAATGGGTTTGATTAGACTGCATTTTATTAACAGTTCCCTTTTATGTTAATGTTAGAACATTGAAGTCCCATGAGTCACCTTCCCTGCCCCAAGAGAAACTTGGATTTTCTGTATGGCTAGTGTTGGGGACACTGGATTTGATATCTGCTTAATAAACTGTACTGATATGAGAGTTAGACTTTATAACTTGGGCGTGTGTGTGTGTGTGTGTGTGTGTGTGTGGTGTGTGTGTGTTGAGGGGGGAGAGGGAGAAACTAGTTTTCAGGGTCCAGGCCCTCAGTGACCCTGAGGCTCCTTACTATTCATATGCTGCCTGGGCACACCTCTTGTTGGAAGGTAAATGAATGTCTCTATCTTAAAGGAGATGATTTTATGGATTTGGAACATAAATGTATAAAATCTAATAGTTTAAAAAACCATGAAAAGACTTGGGTGCTTTGTTAGAAATAAGGAATTGAAAAAAACGTTTCCATAATTTTTTAAAAAGTGAAGATAATTCCTTTATTTGGTAAGGAAAAGACCAAATTATTTCATAATTAAATACTCTGAAGTTCCAAAATCTGCTGGCCTTAATTTCCACTATTTATTTTAAACTCCCTTAATTACATTTAAATTAGGGCAACATATACTACAGGAGTTCTTAGCCAAAATTGTAATCCTAAGAAATGCTTCTAGAATCACAGCTTTCTCTGGTGACTCTAGACAGCATCTGGCCATTCCTTTTAGAGATGAGAACCCCGTGCGCAGAGGCTGTGAGACCTGCTTATGGGGCAGAAGTAAGCACTTGACTTTGTTTTTATGTCTTCACCAGCATCAGGGGACTCCAGGAAGCCAAGAAGGCAGTGCTTCCTTCTCTATCCTTGTCCCCCTGCGCTCTTTGTCAGAGGACCTGGGCACTGATGTGGTTGAGTCCAAAAGACTAATTTTTTTTGAGAGAATTTTGTGTGTTTATATTATTTGCAGCAAGATTTACTAACAGAAACAGCGGTAGAAGATGGCAAGTCATCCTGTAGGTGGGGTGTGTGGCTTGGGGCAGAGTACTTTACACTGAGTTAGGAAACCTTCAGTGGGGAATGGGGAAGCCTCCCCTCAATCCCCAACCATAGCACATTTTGCCATTACTTCCTGCTGCCCAAATCCTAGAACAACACTGGGTGAATGGGTCCAAAACCAAACACTTCCTTCCAATCCAGCATGGACAGTGTTCACAAAACTGAATATTTAGTTGCATAGAATTTTATTTCCTCACAGAAATGTGGTGTTATTATTAGGTGGGCAATTTGGGGGAGTAAATTTTCCTTGAATTTTGAATTTCACAACTTGTTTGCCGCTTTAATCCTTGATGCCACAAGTGAGCTCAGCATTTGTGGAGAGTGGCATAGAGGCTCTGGCCAGAAATATGTCTGTGCTTTTTGAAAATTATTTATTATGCATTTTTATATGTATGTTGTCTGTTGTCAGAAATGAAAGACTTAGAGACCTGCATACACATAACTACACAAATACTCCACAATTCTGTAGAGTGCATGACTGAATTGTTAATTTAAAGAAAACAAAATTCTTGTCATTCAGCAAATCTTGTGCCACACTGGGTCTGCTAGATACTCACTTTTTAAATTTTTTGTGTTTACTAATATGTCTGAATTATTTGCTGCTTTGAGTTTGTGAGTAACACAACTGAATGGATTTCAACAAGTGGCTATATAAATGCTACCTCTTTTAGTTTACCCACATACTTAGTCCTGATTACATACTCCCTGTTGCCTGAGTTGTTTTACCCAGTTGATTAGAATAATCCCAATATTGCAGGTGCTGGTGAGGAAAAAAGTCGTGATCCCATCACTGTCTTTAGATGTCACAACAAGTGAGGTGTCGGTCCAGTCTGGAGGAATTAGACACAGCTCTCTGAAAGGATCTAAATAAAAATCTTACCTTGCTTGGAAAAAACATTTACCTTTTTATAGTCTTTGTTTTACATTCACTTCTTAGATATTAATTATTCAAAATCAGCCCATTTCTATAAAGAAAAAATTATAAACAGTTGTAGAGTAGATAATTTTGCATTTGTGTTATACATTGTTTATCTAATTGAAAGGGAAAATAACTTTTTTGGTTATTTTTCACCCTTGCTGGTTGTTTTAGAAAAATATTTTTATTTGTCCCTTCTTTGAAACCTATTGCATAATCTAAAATCATTGTCTGAGCTCTCTTTGCTTAACTTAAGATATTTAGGGAAGATAGTTTTCAAAGAGTGGAAATAACAGTATGCTGATCTTATTTTATTAGAGTACCATATTAACTTTGATAAAATCATGTTTAGAACTTTGTGTGTCTTTGCTCTACTATCTTAACCATAACTATATCTATGTAGGAAAGCCCTTAGAAGGGAGAGCTATGTAATCTCTAGAATGTTACTGCATTCTCTGGAATTTATCTGAACTTCACTTGAACTGCAAATAGGCTATGATAAGTTAGGTCAAGGGCCAATAGTTAAGATTATAAAAGTAATTTGTCATCTTTTATATTCTAACAAAGCATGAAGTCATAACCATCATAGAGTGATAGTCAGAATTTATGGGAAAAGTAATTCCTTTATGGGAAGTGAGACAGGAGAGAAATAGAAAATATTCAAGTCTGTTCACTCCCCACTCAGTGATATTTTCAACAGGGGGCTGGGCATTGATCCCTTTGCCTTTAGTCATCAGAAACAGCTTGGTAAAATGCCATTTTTGGGTCTCTTGGGGCTTTAAAAAGTACCTGTACCTGTAATCTGGGGGAGGGGGCAGCCTGGTCATCAGGATTCTCCTCAGAGCTCCTCAGTGATTCTAGTGGCAGCCAAGGACAGAGATTCCCATTTCTCAGAATATTAAAGGGGGTAGTAGAGCTTAGGAGTTGTTTTGTTTTTAAAACTGAACTACAGACTTTATTCATATTTTCCCGACTAAAGTCCTTTTTCTGTTCAGTATCTAATCCAAAATCCCAACTTGGCATTTGGTAATGTCACTGTAGTCTGCCAATGACAGTTGCTCAGTCTTTCCTTATCTTTCATGACCTTAACACTTTCAGTGACTGTTGGTCAGATACTCTAGAATTTCCCTCAATTTGAGTTTGTTTGATGTCTCCTAATAAGACATAAGTCATGTATTTTTTGACAATACCACAGACATGATGTCATATCAGAAGTTCCATGATGTCAATATGTTTTTTTTTTTAAGTTTCTTTATTTTGAGAGACAGAGAAAGCACAAGTGGGGAAAGGTAGGAGAGGAGAGAGAGAGAGAATCCCAAGCAGGTTTTGCACTGTCTGCGCAGAACCCAACGCAGAACTTGAACTCCTGAGCTGTGATTAAGGTGGTAACTGCCAGGTTTCTCTACTGTAAAGTTACTGTTTTTCCTTTTGCAATGAATAGATGTCTTTGGGGAGACTTTGAGAATATGTGAACATCCTATTTCTCCTCAAACTTTTGTCCTCTGTTTTTACAAATGTCCATTGCATGCCATAGGTATTAACTGTGGTGTTCTAATAGTGGTTTTCTGTCTCCTTTATTTTTTATTAATTGGAATTCATCTTTAAGAGAAAGCTGTCCCTTCTCCCTGCTTATTTATTTATGTCATTATGGACTCCTGAGTATTTTATTCTGTAGGTTATAATACTATCATTTTGTTGCTCAGATTGTTCTAGCTTTAACCATTGGGAGCTCTTTTCACATTAGCTCCTGTGTTCCTTTACCATAGCTATATTCTCTTGATTTTGAACACTTTACTACTTTTCTGGCACTATTAGATGCTCCAGCATCAGCTTGTATTTCCCTACCTCCAGCCCTGGGATCAATTACTTCTCCAAGGACCCATGGTTGTTTTTATTGGAGAATGGTATTTATACATCAAGATCTTGGCTCTAGGTGTGTTTGTTGCTTATAATGGTATCCTTGATTTCAGATCCTCTTAACAGAAAGCTAGGATATTAAATATCTATTCAAGCCCAGGCATAAGCACATTATATTTGTGCGCTTGTCCATGGAGACCTCTAATTCTAGTCCGATACTACAGGGTTCATTTTAGCCTTCGTTGTAGGAAATTGTAGTTTTAGAAGCTTTCCAAGTGTTTATAACTAATCATACTTGAGGAATGGTGACTTTTGGATATGTATCTATTAAGTACATTGTGGACCCAAAGGCTCTTGTGGCTTTGTTAAGTAGTCTTCGTTGATGAATACTCTTTGTTGTTGAATCATCATTTTCCATTCTTAGATAAGTCGTCATTTCTTACACTGAAAATAACTGTTATGTCACTCCTAGCCCTTGTAACTAAAGGAACTCATCCAGCTAGGAGATGAAGTCCCCAGTTTTTTTTAGGGGAGTGGAAACCAGTCCAGTCTCATGGCCAGCATTTTTACACAAATTTGTCAGCAATTGAGTGCACTTGAGGGAATGTCTAGTGGTTTGAATGCACAGGGAGGCCATGTATATTAGTACACACACAAGCAGTCAGATGACAAAAAGTTGTGTAGTTTCACTAAAGCCAAATTTATTTGAGTCCTTGAATTATTTTACTAAAAAATTTTTTTAATTTTTTGTTTTTTTGAGAGAGAGAGACAGCGTGAGCAGGGGAGGGTCAGAGAGAGAGGGAGACACACAATCTGAAGACAGGCTCCAGGCTCTGAGCTAGCTGTCAGCACAGAGCCTGACGCGGGGCTCGAACCCACAAATGGGAGCTGAAGCTGGATGCTCAACCGACTGAGCCACCCAGGCACCCTGAATTATCTTCTTTTTGATAAGGCAGTCTGCATTCTTTTTCTGAAGCACAGCATTCTTTCTAAAGCAGGCACTTGGTCCATCAGACTTGCTGAGTGTAAACCCTCCAGACTTGGGTTGTTGAGGATGTGTGGACTGTGAACTTGAGGCCTGCATGTGCTTGTTAAGTTAGTATTTAAATAGGTGCAATGACCTTCACATCCTACTGGAGTAGTTCATCTGGCGTGTTCCTACCTGAACTTAACCAGGATACCATATGATGGGGCTTCAGGGACTTTCAGTCCAAGGAATTAACACAATTGGGACAAGTTTAAAATGTCTAATTCATCTGTGATACTAACTGAGGTTTTTTGGAGGGCATGAGAAAAAAATGAATTAAGTTTAACATGTCTTTCCCTAGATCTGTAAACTACAAGAACATGTTTATTTGTTCCCAGTCTCACAGCTGTTATTTAACTGTAGAAGTCATGATGTCAATTCCTGATGTCTAGGTCACTGAGTAAAAACAACTTCAAATAAAGTCATAATGTTTCAAAGGAAATTGTGTCCTACCAGTGTCTGGACTAAAGAGGTAGTCATCACTGAAAATACAACATATGGTTTCCTTAGAAACCTGCTAAGATTGTGTGCCTTTCATATATGGAAGTGAGCCAATCAGATTTCCTGTTTTATGTTAGAGTTGCTTATGGTTATCAATGATCATCACCAAAACTGGTTAGCCACACAATTCTCTTGTCCTAGAAAGTTTAGGATGAGAATGTGTTCCGTAAAACATATATTTATAACTATAATGTAATCATGCCTTTAGGGCTACTCATCATAAAAAGCATAACACTTTATGTATGATAGCATGTGGAAGAATCATCATAGCCTTCTAAAAAGCACTTATGAACTTCCTATATATAGCCCTGAAAATTACATAAATTTAGCATTAGTGTTTTTAGGAGCTAATGGCCCCAAGATACAGTAAAAAGAGCCTGGACATTTGAGACAGACATACCCGATCTTTTGTCCGTGTATCACAGAGTAACTGTTTGACTCCACGTAAGTTGCTTATCTTCTGCGAGCCCCAATTTTCTTGCTAGTACAGTGCATATGACATTTACCTCACTTAACTGTGAGGATTAAATGAGAAGAGGTATATGAAATGGCATTTGGAAGGGATAAATGTTAGTGCCCTCTTCTCTTTTTTCCCCATCACTTCCCCATGGCTAACACTAGGAAGAATATGGAGTAAATTCTGAATTGTAGGTTATTTCAAGGATATGCATAGCCTAAAAAGTTACAGTGTGAGTAAATAGTTTAAATTTTCAGCAGTGTAAGTGAATCTCTATTTTAAACAACTCCCACATATGAAAATCTAAGTCCATAAAACAATCAAATTATTCCCACTTTGTAAAATAATTTAAAGAATGATTTATTTTAATAGCAAACTCCTCTGAGTACACTGAAGATACTTTAAAAACAGTAGCTGCAAAATCACCCTTGCAAAATATATCTAAAGCAGTCTCACTCCTAAACTATTTACCCAAGTGAAATGAAGTTCTGTTCACACAAAAGCCTGTACACAAACGTTTTTGTTGGCTTTATTTGTAATCACCAAACACTAGAAACAACCCAGAAGTCTTTCACCTGGTAGATGGACAAACAAACTTTGGAAATTCATACATACAGTGGGATACTCTATACTTAACACCAGGGGACAAACTGTGGATACCTGCAACAATAATGATTAATCTCAAATGCATTATGCTAAGTGAAAGAAGCCATAGTCAAAAGGCTATATACTATATGGTTTCATTTATGTGACATTTTAGAAAAGGCAAAGATTATAGAGACAAAAAACCAGATCAGGGGTTAGCAGGGTATTGGGGAAGGTATTGACTACAAAGGGGCATGGGGGCATTTTGGGAAATGACCTAGTTCTATAGTTTGATTGTGGTGGGTATTACATGATTGCATGGTTAAAAGTGTACACTAGAAAAGGCTTAATTTTACTTTATGTAAAATCCACCTTCATTCTTTTGAAAAAGAATTTATTTTGAATAGTTAAAGGTATAGCTGTTTAAAATTTTTAAATTGCATTTTATAGACAACTTGGCATGAACATTTAGCCAGAAGTTTTTATATGCTGATAGGTATAACCATTAGAGTAAGGTTGACTAAGTAATAATTTAATATCTTTCATGATTAACTATTCACAGATTCTTAAACTCATTACATTTCTTAATGATTTCACTTCCGTGTTTCTCTCTTGTCTCCGGTCAGGTTAAATGTTCCCTGTAACATAATCTGTCACCTCATGTTACAAGTAGATTAGAACTGGGCATATTTTAGCCATGACAGGAAAAAATAAGAACTAAATAATCAGAAATTGTCTTTGTTTCAAGGCATTATTCTATAATTTGGGAAGTGAAGGGAAAAGAAGAAATATAAGAACAAGAACCGTTAAGTTTTACAGAGCTGCAATAGTTTGAAACGAGTTTGGTCACAGGAGTGATATGGGGATTGGGGCAAAGTAATTGGGGCCCACTTTTCCTAGCGGGCTCCTACTAGTACTTAGTACTGCTAGCTACTTTAGGATCTGTCTACTCAAGGAACACCTATTTTATTATCTATAGTGAAATCGAAAGGTACATGTAAAATTGAACATTTAATTTTTTTGTTCTGCTTCAATTATACTGTTAAAGAAAGTGAGTATTCTGTTACATTGCTGAGCATTAGGAAAATGAAACTATTGCTGCCAGCTGTTTACTTTGAAGGATGTGCCTTATAGAATTATAATTTTGGGGATTTTCATGTAAGTTAAAACTTGTTCATAGGAGATGATAACCTGAGTCTGTTCTGTTTCATGCTGTTTTCTGTAATTGTCTTTGGTCACGGTATGATCATTGTCACTTTCAGCCTTACCGCTGCCTCAGCTGGTTTCCCTACACTGACTTCCCCTGACAGACCAGTGGGCGGTCTCTCCTTCTACAAGCTGCTGTAGAGCTAGCTGCTAAGCATTCTTCAGAGCAGTTTGCATAGATGTCATTTGCTCTCACAGGGATATTTTTAGATTTACCCGTGGGAGGTGGGTGTTGTTTTTAATTGTCACTCACATACACTAGATTTATGGAGGTTTTTTTCTGTGAAGTCTAAACCAGCATCTGGAGAAAAGCATTGGTTTCAGAATATCTGAGCGTTGCTTTTGAAACATTGGGTTGGCCCCCACTTGGCATTTTTCTTAATGTGTGGCTATGTGTATATATACATGTATCTTCATTTACATTTTGAATTTCTTTCATGTTGGTTACAATTCAAAACATTGTGTATATTTCTCCCTCTTCTTGCTAATTCTATTCACTAGATCTCGTATTCATCAATTCATACATTCACTGATCTAAAAATACTTATTAAGAACCTCCCTTTGCTAGGTACTGTGCCAGGCTTTGGGGAGACAGTGAAGCATATAACACTTCTTTCTTTGTCAGAACTTAAGAGTTTGGTAGAGTTTGGAGATGCATAAGCAAATGACTGCAGTGTGGTGAGTGCTTATGTGCTGTGGTAGGGAAAGGGCAGGGCAGGGTGCCTTGGATACACATAGCCACAAACCCCTTCTTTCTGCCTACTGCTTTTTCTCAGCCCCTGAGCCCATGCCTCTACTGCCCCCCCCCACCCCCCTCTCTTTCTGATCACAGAAAGCATTGTACTGTGTGTTCACAATCTGTTTTGGGCATACTTTATTTGTTCCCATCTCCTCTTCATCCAGGAAGACTAAAACCTCCTTGTTCCTCTTATAAAATATTAGCTCAACAGCCAACAGTAGTAGTTGGATAGATTGAGAAGAAAATTTAGGTTGGATTATGGAGGATTGGTCTGAAAATTATTAGGCCAGTGACTGGGGGTAGAAAGTGGGGAATTGATGGTTTTTGAAGATGGAATAGGTGACACAGTCCTCCCTTCAGCTGTACTTGCTGAAAAGCCAAAGCAAATATTGGGTAAAATTTGGGTCCACACTAGGGAAAACAAGTATATTGCTGTGGTGGCCAAGTGTCTTCCCTTTTTTCAACCAAGATAATTGTTCATCTACTCTGTAGATAGTATGGTGAAATCATAGAGAAGTGAGCCCAGTAAGCAGAAATCTGTGCTTCCAAACTTCCTTAAAGAGAATATGTTGTGACAGATTTGAAATCTGAATTCATCAACTCACCAGCCAAGTTTAAGGCCAGCCTCATGTTTTCTCATAATAATAATAATAATAATAAAGTAATAAAATAAAATTGTCAAATCTCTGTGTTGTACATATGAAATTAATATAACATTGTGTATTGTCTATATTAAAATAAAGTCTGGGGTCAGGGGAGGAAGGCTTTCACTAGTTTTCTCAGGGTGTTTTGGTGGGTTTGAGGGGATGGGAGGGGAGTTACAGAGAGTTCCACATGGCTTTATCAGGTCAGAATTGGTATCAGTTTATATTTAAGTCCTGTGTTGGTAAATATCAGCACTGGAGACTAAGCCAGGCAAACAAAGAAACTTATAACCATTTTTCAGTCAGAGAAATGAGAGAGCAAGGACTCAGGCTGTGTGGCATCTCAGTGTCTTCAGCTGGTGGGCCTTCTGGATTATTGCTCAAGTAGCTCAGCCCACTAGTTTCTTGTCATTTTGGCTCTCCATACACACCTGAAGAATATCTGTTTGGGTCAGATGTCTCCCCACCCCACTGTCAGCTGTGCTAAGGTCTAAGCCCCCCCCCCCCAACAAAGTACAGATTTACTTTGGTTGGCGGGGGGGGGGGGAGGGGATCCCTGAGAGACAATATCATTGTGATCCAGGGGGCCTTAATGTTATCCTCTGAGCTAGCCATTGCATCATGTATCTGTTCAAATTCCAAAACCGGAATATTGGGTCAGAAAATCCTCTCTTCAGGGACGCCTGGGTGGCTCAGTTGTTTAAACATCCACCTCTTGATTTCGGCTCAGGTTATGATCTCACAGTTGTGAGATTGAGCCCCCACATTGGGCTCCATGCTGAGCATGGAGTCTGCTTGTGATTCTCTCTCCCTCTCTCTGTCTCTCTCAAAAAAAAAAAAAAAAAAGTCCCTCCTTGGACACAAATAGAAGAGCATTCCATGTTCATGGATTGGGAGAACAAACATTGTTAAAATGTCTTTACTATCCAAGGCAATCTACACATTTAATGCAATCCCCGCCAAAATACCACCGGCATTTTTCACAAAGCTGGAACCAAACAGACTTAAAATTTGTATGGAACCACAAAAGACCCCAAATAGCCAAAGCAATTCCGAAAAAGAAAAACGCAACTGGAGGCATCACAATTCCGGATTTCAAGCTCTGTTTCAAGACAGTATGGTATTGGCACAAAAACAGACATATAGATCAATGGAACAGAATAGAAAACCCAGAAATAGACCCACAACTATATAATCAACTAATCTTCAACAAAGCAGGAAAGAAGATCCAATGGAAAAAAGACAGTCTTTTCAACAAATGGTATTGGGAAAACTGGACAACAACATGCATAAGAATGAAACTGGACCACTTTCTTACATCATACACAAAAATAAATTCAAGATGGATGAAAGACCTAAATGTGAGACAGGACACTGTCAAAATCCTAGAGGAGAATACAGGCAGCAACCTCTTTTACCTTGGCCAGAGCAAATTCTTACTAGACATGTCGCCAAAGGCAAGGGAAACAAAAGCAGAAATGAACTCTTGAGACTTCATCAAG
Source organism: Cryptoprocta ferox (assembly GCA_028646485.1). Lineage (NCBI taxonomy): Eukaryota > Metazoa > Chordata > Mammalia > Carnivora > Eupleridae > Cryptoprocta > Cryptoprocta ferox. The sequence goes on from CM053566.1 coordinate 36,830,528, forward strand.
ATAAAAAGCTTCTGCACAGCGAAGGAAACAATCAACAAAACAGGCAGCCTACAGAATGGGAGAAGATATTTGCGAGTGACATATGTGATAAAGGGTTAGTATCCAAAATCTATAAAGAACTTATCAAACTTAACACCCAGAAAACACATAATCCTTAAGAAATGAGCAGAAGACATGAAGAGATGCTATTCCAAAGATCTCCAGGTGGCTAACAGACACATGAAAAGATACTCAACATCACTTATCATCAGGGAAATACAAATCAAAACCATGATGAAATATCACCTCACACTTGCCAGAATGGCTAAAATTAACACAGGAAACAACAGGTGTTGGTGAGGATGCAAAGAAAGGGGGACCCTCTTTACACTGTTGCTGGGAATGCAAACTAGTATAGCCACTCTGGAGAACAGTATGGAGGTTTCTTAAAAAGTCAAAAATAGAATTCCCCTATGATCCAGCAATTGCACTACTAGGTATTTACCCAAAGGATACAAAAATACAGATTCAAAGGGGTACATGCACCTTGATTTTTATAGCAGCATTATCGACAGTAGCCAAACTATAGGGAGAGCCCAAATGTCCATTGACTGATGAATGGATAAAGAAGATGTGATACACACACACACAGACACACACACACACACTGAAATATTAGCCATCAAAAAGAATGAAATCTTGCCATTTGCAATGATGTGGATGGAACTAGAGTATATTAGGCTAAGCGAAATAAGAGACAAATCCCATATGATTTCACTCGTGGAATTTAAGAAACAAAACAGATGAACATACAGAAGGAGGGAATAGCGAGAGAGAGAGAGAGAGAGAGAGAGAGAGAGAGAGAGAGAGAGAGAGAAACCATAGGAGACTCTTAGAGAACAAACTGAGGGTTGGTGGAGGGAAGTGGGTGGGGGGTGGGCTAGATGGGTGATGGGTATTAAGGAGGGCATTTATGAGCCCTGGGTGTTGTATGTAAGTGACCAATCACTGAATTCTACTTCTGAAACCAATACTGCACTGTATGTTAACTAGAATTTAAATAAAAATTTGAAAAGAAAAAAAAATTCCCCTCTTCTCACCTATCCTAAAGGTTATTTTTGAGTCATATGGGTTGTTATTAGGGAACGAACCCCTAGGAGAGCAGTCTTCCCTGATCAGAATTTTTATAAATGAGGGGCATGCCTGGCTGGCTCAGCCAGTAGAGCTTAACGTCTTTTAAGCCTAGGGTCATGAGTTTGAGCCCCATGTTGGGTGTAGAGATTATTTAAAGTCTAATTTAAAAAAAAAAAAAGAATTTTTGTAAATGAGTTTTTGACACAACCACTGACAGTTCTAGAATTCAAGTCTTATAAAATGATCAGGTCAACTATTTGTTTATTAAAATGTATGAAATTTGGGGCACCTGGATGACTCAGTTGGACATCTGACTTCAGCTCAGGTCATGATCTCACTGTTAGTGAGTTTGAGCCCTACATCAGGCTCTGTGTTGATGGCTCAGAGCCTGGAGCCTGCTTTGAATTCCGTGTTTCCCTCTCTGTCTGCCCCTCCCCCACTTGCATTCTGTGTCTCTCTCAAAAATAAACATTAAAAAAATAAAATATATGAAATTCACGGTCTGTTAAAGTTTGGATTATAGGTCAAGGTAATAGATTTGTTTGAAAGGACAGGATACATACATTAGCCCATAACAACTAATTTTTCTCAAGCTGAATCAGGACTGGGAAGAGGAATTTCATGCTGTAGAGACTGAGTTATTTCCCAAACATGGATGCCTATCAGAATCATAAATAACTACTCCTTAAGACCCCACTTTTGGTTTTTTATGTTTGGATTGGGATCCGGGAATCTACACCCTTAAGCATCAAAACTTGATTCTATTACGATCAGAGATCTACTCTTTGGATAAGTAACCTACACTGTGGTCCTTGTCAGTTTTCCTCACTTAGAGGGGAAAAAAGTTGGTTAGACATAAAAAAGGTCCTTGACTGTGCCTTCAAACAGTGGAGGTGATATAAAAAGTAGGGTTGCTCTTCTTTAGAAAGACAGCTCATAATCTACAGGGAACTGGTTAGAAACCCAGATCCTCCAAAGAACACTGCATCCTGGCTAAGTCTGTCTTTTAGGAAGGAATCCTCTGAATTCAGATGCGAGCTCACAAAGATTTCTAGAACTCTCCTGTCCATCGTCTATGAAGAAAGATGTAAGACAGTACCCAAGGCTTTAAGCCTTCTTGTAGTCTATTTTATGACAGATTGATTTTGGAGGTAGCGAAAATAGGCCTGGAATCTTATCATAGGATCTCTTCCTTTTATAAGGAGCATGCTTCCGCAACCTGGTTCATGTTTATAAATCAGTTATTAAACTTGAAAAAAATTCTAGAAAATTTGCTGTTTAAAGAACTGTTAAGGATTTTCATATACACAAAATTTTGAACCAATGCAATAAGTGAAAATTCTTGAAGTTCAGCCTTAATAGGAAGTTTCCCACCAAATCTGCCCTTTTTATTTCCATATTTAAATTTGTTTATTCATTCAGCAGTATTACTGAATCCCAACCACATGCCAGATGTATTTCTAGCTCTGCCTAGAAATTGTGCTGTGATCCTAACCTGCTGTTTCCTGTCCCTTAGCATCGCCTTGAGTCTGTCACAGGTCCTACTGATTCTCCGTCTTCTCTGCACTTCTTCTGCCTTTAGAGCTGTGCCATCTCTTACTTGAATTGTTTGTACATTATTCGGGAATTTTGCTGGAAGACACTGGGTTTTAGTTTACACATTCTGTACATGGGGACTAAATGGTCATAGAAACATTGGAGAGCCCTATTCCAACAGCCACCCTGTACTGCAGGACAGAAAGGGAGCTGCTGTGATCTTGAGGAGACTTGGAGCAGTACAGTTTAGATGTGCAGCTATCAGCATTTCCTCATGGACTTTGGTTCCAAGGAGATCAGATGGGCCTCAGTGGAGCCCTGGGGGTGGCCCTCTCCCTCACTGAGGGTAAGGGCTGTTCCTTGTGCTGCAGCTGTTTCCTGTTTCTTATTTTATAAGGTGAGAGTTAAAAACCAGCTAATTATAAGAAAAGTTAAACAAATTAACATTTTGTTATCATGGGGGATAAAAAGCTGAGTGGTACAAAGTAAGGCATTTACTTGAATTTTAAATGGCCAAGGGCTGGCTTCTCCAGGAAGACTGGTTCTTTGTCAGGCTTAGCGTCAGTTGTATGTGCTCACTCATAGATGGCACTATTTTGAATAGTTTTCCGTTACAATATGTCTAGCTAAGTTGTAACCTCATTTAGTTCTTTGTGATCCCCATATGTCTGCTAGGCACCAGGTAAATGTTTTAAAAGAGAACGTCTTGACAGGATGTGGGCAAGCCTCTGGGGGACTTTTCACCCCCTGACCTCCCGGACCAGGGAGAAGCTTGCAGCAGCTGCTGCCGTGTGTGCCTTTCATCTCTTGCTTTCAATGAGACAAAGTTCTCAGCCAGTGATGCCCTCCAGGTTTAGTTTTGGCCACCTCTAAGAGACTCTAGAATTCACAGAGAACTGTAGTCTTAAGTACAACTTGAGTTCAGCGTCAGATCTCTTGTCCTCAGGGTTACCAGCTGACCTTGAGAGCCCCATGATTTAAGCTACTGGTGGGAAATAGCAAGAAGGTTGGGACCAGACTGGAGTTTGAGTATCAGTTTTACCACTTACTATGGTGACCTGGGACCCTTCTGAACCTCAGTGTCCTCATATAAATGGGAATATTGATACCAAACTCCAGACACTTGTGAGAATTACATGAGATAATATACAGTTTTCCATAGCACTTGACATGTGATGGACGTGTAGCAACTGTAGTTGTGCTTGTTAGTAGCACTACTGCTAACTAGTGATAATAGTATTGACTAGATATATGAGGGTAAACTTAAAACTTAGGAAACAGATTTTGATGGTATATATGAGTAGTTTAGAATGTATCCAATTTTGTATTGATAACGATTTAGAAATTGTAGTATTTTAATAAGTACCTATATCCCTTTTCCTTAGCAAAAATTGTTTTTGAACATAATCACCTTTAAATAGTTTTGAGCAGTTTTTATAGGAAGAAGATCTGTATTTGAACATGTTTACTGATAGATTCCATTTATAAATCTCTACTACATATCACAATGGCTTACTTTAGTTTCTTTGATGCTTAGGAAAAGCTACTAAGCAAATCTTTAAACTACCCATTTATTCCAGATACTAGTGTATGTTTACTTTAAAATTTTTGATAAGAAAAATCTGATTGTGGGCACCATTGAATTTCATGCATGAAGGACTGATTTAGTCTTATTGAATTTTACACATAAAGAGCCATTTGGTTTCTAATAAGTATTTTAGTTAATTTCTGTTTTCCGAGTCTTCTCCTTTTTAGTTCAGCGATCAGTAAGTGCTTCCCTGTCTTGGGACCTCCCAACATCTAACCCAGCCCATGGGAGTCAGTGCCTGGACCTAAACACACACTATACATTGTATACACTGTATATTTAGTCAGGCCTGTCTACACCACTGTCTAGTTTTGGATCTCCCACTTAAAGTTCTTTAGTTTGTCATAAAAGTGAAAGTAAACCCACTCATTTTAGAAGAATGCTTAGCCCAGAATAGTTGAGACCTAGTTATAGATGTACAACAAACTCTTTGGTGTATATGGTATCATTTAGAAGAGGGACTTCTAGTAGACATAATACTAGGGCTGTCTGATACTGTTAATCAACTTCTTGGGATGAAAGGAGTGAGTCTTTGTCAACTGGAAGTATCCCAGCATTGAGAAACAGTATGGCAGTTATGTTGTCGAAGATGTTATTTGTCTTAGCTTGGGCTGCCATAAAGAATACCACAGACTGGGTGTTCTAAACATTCATTTCTCACAATTTTGGAGGCTGGCAAGTCCAAGATAAGGTCCTGGCCAGTTTAATTCCTAGTGAGGGTCCTCTTCCTGGCTTGCACACTTTCTCACTCTGCTCTCAAATGGTAGGAGGAGAGAATATGATCTCTGGTCTTTTTCTCCCTACTTACAAGAACATTAATTCCATCATAGAGGCCCAACCCTCTTGACCTGTCTAAACCTAATTGCCTCCCAAAGGCCTCACCTCCAAATACCATCACTTCGGGGGTTAGGGCTTCAACATACAAATTTGAGGAGACAGTTTCAGTCCATAACAATACTTAACCTTTTTAAGCCTTAATTTTATTATCTTTAAAATAGAAATAATATTTACTCTTTCATAAGGTGGTTCTGAGATTATGTATACGCTTAGGAATTTGGTACATAGTAGCTCTCAAAAAATTAGTTGCTGCTACTCTGATGATTAACTTTCCATATTTCAGGGATGTACTCGAAGCACTTTTGATATTTGTTGAAACACTCGGCTAGATAAATACTTTTCAGTTCTAGGAGTGCATTTTTATATTTTCTCTGTGCTTGTGAGCCTGAAGATAGGGATGCTGCTCTATGAACATCCTTCAGTTTCACATTGCTCTGTCTGGGCATCTTTATGTCCATCTGCTTTCTGATTATGTATTTACTCTGTCTTTGCTTTTTTCTCTGAATTTTTATCTCTTTCTGCATCCCTCTTTCTTAGTCTCTCTGTCCCTGTCCTTGAATTTATTTTCTCCTCTCTTCTGTTTTTTCCCTCAACGTTCACTATAAAATGAGTAATGTACAATGTCTGTTATATTGCTATATTTTTTAATCTTTGTTTTATTTCAAAAGGTAGTGTCTTCAGTGAGGTGTATCCCTGACATGTGACTGGGTTACTTGATCATCTTTCTGCCCCTGTTCAGAGTCCCACTTTCCCAGGCATTGACCAGGACAGGTGGCAGAGACCTGAATTTGTTCTCATTTGGCTTTATTATGGCTAGTGCTAAGCTGGACCTGTAGGATTAAAGCTTTATGGTACTAGATAATACTTAAAGCTTCAGCTGGGTTTTTTGTTTGTTTAAAAAAATTTTTTAATGTTTATTTTTGAGAGAGAGCGCACGAGCAGGGGAGGAGCAGAGAGAGAGGGAGACACAGAATCTGAAGCAGGCTCCAAGCTCCAAGCTGTCAGCACAGAGCTGACCTGGGGCTTGAACTCACAAACTGTGAGATCATGACCTGAGCTGGAGTTGGATGCTTGACCGACTGAGCCACCAGGCGCCCCTGGAAGATGCTATTTAACATGTCATGCATACAACAATCAGCTGCTTTTCCCCCAGACATAACCATGGGGCAGCCCCCTACCCTTCCTAGTTGAAGTGCCCCTCACTCCCAGGGTGTAGTGAATGTTATGGCACCAGGCCTTCCTTTACCTTTGTTTTCCCAGCCTTTGTAATCTAAACAGAATTGTTTTAAATCAGCTAAGAAAAAAGTCAGTCATTTGATAGCATGTATTTTTCTGCATTTAGCAACTGGCATTTACACAATAGACTTTCTTGTATAACAACACATCCTTTAACCATGGTAATTAAAATCATTTTGAATAGATGTAGTTACACTTAATTATGGATTCTATGTTCTAGTTGATGATAACTTATTACACATTTAGTTTATAAGACTTGTTTTATGGCTGAATGGAGATGCTTAAAGTTACCATTTTTCAGTTTCTTTCAAGGAAAGGCCTATATAATTTGTTATGAAATTTTTAAAAATTTGTAACAAAGCTTATTTTTAAATTGCCACCAATCACTCAAGCAGTAACACAAAGATGGACTACGTGGGTGCCGATTAATGTACATGCTGTGACAAGCAGAAAGCATGTTGCGAGCATATATTACTTACATATTGTGAACATTCTGATGGACAATTCTAGGTTGCTGAAAAATACTCTTGATAAAGGAGTGAAAATATGAACTACCCAAGATTCAATTTTATTTCAACTCTGTTTTTGGAGACATTCTTAACATAAAACCTGTACACCATGACTCCAGAAATAAGGAACAAAAAGGTGTTTATTCTCTTTGCCTCTGAATTAGTGGTAGTTTTGTGACACAAAATGTAACAAGATATTCAGGTAGCAAGTCAGCATATGAAAAGATGTTCAGTGTTATGAGCCATTAGGGAAATGCAGATTAAAACTAATATCACCTGTACTTGTCACCATGGCTAAAATAAAAAAGACAGTACCAAATGCTGACAAGGATGTAGAGAAACTACATCTCTCAGACATTGCTTGTGGGGGTGTCTAATGGTACAGTCACTCTGGTGGCAGTGTCTTTGAATACTAAGCACGCAGTTATTCAACCCAGCAGTCACATCCCTGGGGGTGTATTCCAGTCAATTCGAAAACTAATTTTCTTAAATTCTTCTGTTAATGTTTATTCATTTTTGAGAGATGGAGAGAAACAGAGCATGAGTTGGGGAAGGGCAGAGAGAGAGGGAGACACAGAATCCGAAGCAGACTGCAGGCTCTGGCTGTCAGCACAGAGCCCGATGCGGGGCCTGAACTCACGAACCTTGAGATCATAACCTGAGCCGAAGTCGGACGCTTAACCGACTGAGCCACCCAGGCGCCCCTGAAAACTGATTTTCACACAAAAACCTATACATGAGTGCTATGGTAGTTTTAACTATCATACTCAAAAACTTGAAATCACTCAGCTGTTGAGGAACAAACTGGTTTGTTTGATTAAACTAACTAGGGTACATCCATGTCACAGTACTACCTACCTCCCAATAGAAAGGAACAAACTGTTGGTATATGCAGCAACCTGGATTAATCTCCATAGCAGTAGAAGTGGGAAAAGGCAGTGAATGACATGATTCCATTTATATATGATTCCATTTATATAACTTTCTTAAAAATGGCCAAAGTAACAGAAATGAAAAACAGATTAATAGTTTCCAGGGATTAAGGAGAGAGTGAGGGAATTGGGTGTTTGTGGCTATAAAAGGCCAATAGGACGGATCTTTATGATGATGGAAATGTTCTTAATTTTACCTGAATCAGTGTTGATATCCTGATTGTGATGTTACACTAGAATTTTGCAAGATGTTGGGGAAACTGGCTTAAAGGATACATGAGCTCTCTTCGTATTTCTTAAAACTGTGTGCATGTGAAACTACAGTTACTGCAAAACAAAAAAAAAATTAATTTTTAAAAATGAGATGTAATACAAATATTCTGATGAAACAGTATTTCCTCCCTATACACGTTTCTTATTTTTGTCTCATTGATGGTTCATTTGATCCTTTATTCATTGAAGAAATAATTATTGGGCACTTGGTATGTGCTTAATTTGGCCTTACCAAATGAATTCTAAAACCAAAGTCTAAACCAACTCGTAACTATTTTATAAAGAATACTACCTTATTCAGTAGTAAGTTTTGCAGCTAGTTTACATCCTCAAAGCCATCTGTAGATACATTTTGGGGCCTTTGTAACATTAGCTTTAAAATATTCAAAAAATTTTTCTGGGGTAAAATTATTGTGGCTGTGCTCAGTGGTATAAAACGGATGGATCTTGATTACACATTCATCTGTGTATAAGAGCAGAGAAAATGTCTGAGTGAATGAGTTTCTCTGGAGGCAGATGTCCTGGCAGTCCCCTAGGTTTTCCCACTGGAGTAGCATTCTTTCTTCCATTTCAGCTTTGGACTTCTCTCATAACGTAGAATGTGATCTCTTGTAACTTTTCTGAGCATGTAACTTTGAGCTTAAGGTACCTGAAAAGCTGGGGGTAAAGAGACAGCTGTGCTTATGATAACTGACCTGGAGAATAAATTGTCTGTTCTCTAGTTTAGTGAAAGTTGGCCTCTGGATTAGCCAGAGCCGTGGAGGATCTCTTATTTGGTCTATGTCCCTCCTATCCCCGGGCGAATGACTTGCTGAATAGTGCTTTGACATAATACTAGGGGTGTTGGTGTCTAATGAATGAAATGTGGTGGTGGTATTTGGTGGAGATGAAATTTGATAACGTTAGGACTAAAGAGGAGCTATGTTTTTCTAATTGGTAAAAGAGTTGAGGGGAATTGAAGGAGACTTCCCCACTGGTCTTTGTTGCATACTATATTGTAGGCGCCCCAAACTGTGGTCAGATAGAGCCAGCCCTAGGCGCAGCCACAGCGGATGTGGGGCACAGAGGAAGCATTTCCTAGCGTCCCTGCAGCCCGGGTCAAGTGCACACTCATGTCCATCTTTGACCCTTTCTGGAGGATCCTTTTATAGCATAGTGTTCCCGATTTGACTAGTTAATTGTAGTTGACCAAGAAGATTAAAACCCTTTTCTGTACTTTAAACTTTGTAAAACATGAATGTATGTTCTAGTGAGCTGTGTTCAAGCACTGAGGGGATTTTTGATAAAAGTAATGCTATAAATCAGTTAGACCCAGTCTAGCTCACCAAGAGTTTGTTTATTTAGTCTAGCATGCCTCTGAACCATATTTGATTAATAGCTTTATAGAAAACTCATCTGTCATTTGTTTTCAGCAGAAACAACGGATTTTCTGGTTTCTCCCGGATGTGATCATTGGCCATTTTTTCTACTGTGGTCAGGGTGGATGCAGTTGCCCCAGGTTCTTAGTGATCTTGGGCAAGAGGGCAGTGGTCATAGTCTGGGTTCTTTGGTGGTTCTGTGCAGGTTCTAAACTTTAGAGTGACACCCCTACTGGCAGCTAGCAGAATCCATGATGATGAAAAAGGAAAGGGAACTTAGAACTTAGGCATGCCTCAGGCCCAGGCTGGGACAGCCTCTCAGGATGCAAAGGAGAACCATCTGATTTTGTCGTTGTGTGGAATTGTAGAAGAACAGTGGTAGTGTGAGACTAACTGGTTCAAGATCAGCAAGGTTAACATATGTAATATGGTACACAAATGCACAATACACTTTTAACCACCACTGTTTTTCCTCTGTCATTAGATCCACAGATCTAGTGTTTCTCATTTATTTTTTTTTTCTTGTCTTTTGTAGTTTCAAACCATGAATTATGTGGGACAGCTGGCTGGGCAGGTGATTGTCACTGTGAAGGAACTCTACAAGGGCATTAACCAAGCCACTTTGTCTGGGTGCATCGATGTCATTGTGGTGCGACAGCAGGATGGCACCTATCAGTGTTCGCCTTTTCACGTTCGATTTGGGAAGCTGGGAGTCCTGAGATCCAAAGAGAAAGTGGTGAGTACAGGGGACACCTTGTTCTCAAGGAGGGTGAAAGGTTAGATGGTAGCAGAATAAGTTGTTCCTGTCTAATCTCTCTGGACTCTTTTTTTTTTTTTTTAAGGAAAACCTGTATAATGTTGAAGGTAATTGTTATGAGAAGTCAGCCTTTATGTATTATTTTGATGTTGCTGCTGAATTCAGAAGGCTTACTTTAGAAAGTCTCTCCAAGGGGGAAGAAAGGCTGAAAATTATCTTGATAATCCCATTTGTTGCATCTCAGAAGAGCAAAATAGAGAAAGTGGAGTTGTAAATGGGGAAGGTTAGGTATATTTAGAAAAAGTTTCTTTACTTTATATAGCACTTCAAAATATTTAGGGCAATCCCTTTATATGAATGGAATAGACTCAGGTAATCAAGAATACATTACATTTGTTTAAGTAAAATTAATGCCAAGTTTCCTTGTTTTGACAAAGCTGTTAAATCTTATTTGTATCTAAATTTTGTTAGTGATACCAGGACTTTACTCCAGAACTTACTAAATGCAAACTCACAGGTCATGGGCTTGTTGGCTTTTAGTTTTATTTCAGGGAAGGTTCATTCAGAAAGAAGATAATTTGTGTTTTCCGTTTTCTTACATCCTCTCTCCTTCAAATAATGGAGCAATGGGAAGACATGTTAATATATTTGATGTCAATCAAGTTAGAAACCTGAGCTAGAAATAAAACTTTGCAGGTACATGGTAGTATTTTTCCTTTCTACTCTTACCCCACATTATCTACTTAAACAGTGCAGGGAAATTTTGTCAGGATTCTAAAGCACAATGAAAGACCCACACCATTTTGGGTCACAGAACTAGGTGTCAGAGGACCACTGACATAATTTGGAAGCATCTATTTTCAGATTCTGGTTATTTTGCATAGCTGATCTTATTCTTTAAAATAGAAATTTCTGTTTTAATTAAACTTAGGTTGTTTTGAGAATGGAAGAAAAGGCTTATGGGTTTCATACAACTATATATTCTCCCCACCTGCCCCCCCGCCCCCCCCAAAACACATCTTTTTTCCAAAGTGTTATAAATCAGTTTTCCACTGGAGAGCCACCTTGCAGGGTGGCAAGGTTTGTGTGGTCAGCCTCTGTTCAGAGTCACCCTTTGGAAACCAAAAGCAGTGGCAATTCACTTAGTAACTTGGAAACTTTCTGTTGCAAAGCAGTGTTTAGCCACAGTTTAGCTTCTTGGAATTTTTATTTCCTGCCAGTAATACTATCTAGGACTCCAGTCTTTATCTGCTTTGGGAGAATCTGTACAAAATTGTTTATATACTGAAATTTCCCATTAGTTGTACGAGGATCTATTCAGGAATGGCTTATATGGCACTTCTGTTTGTTTTTCTGTGATCTGGATTTTGATCAGTAGATTGGTTAAGTCCTTTGGCCTTTCAGAATGGAATCTGCAGGCTGATGTATATGTAAGCATTTGTACATCTATAAATGGTGACCGGACAGACAACATACCTCTTTCTATGTGCTGTGCACCTCTAATTAAGAAAGTAGTACAAGTTCAGTACCAGGCTACCCAAATGATGGTGTGCTGTATCTTGTCAAACCCTTGGATTTTAATAGTCGGTCCATGAGACACAGGAAAAGGGAAATTTTCTTTGTACTAGTACCCCAGAAGCCCAAAGGATGTGTTTGGAAGGAAATTTGGCTCTTTGACCAAAACACAGCTTTCCTGTGATAGTAAAACCGAAACCATGTCTGCCTTGAGATACTAAGGCTGTTTGGATTAACTGTTTGTCTTATTTTAGGTCAGTTTGGACTCGGGAAAGGTATTCACTGATTTTACACTAAGACCCAATTATGGTGACACCTATATTGGTGACACTTGGACTGGAAATTATAATCATCTTAAAGCCTCTGGTTAGGGAGATACAGTATAATAATTTTTCCACTGTCATTGGTATGTTCTTGTTTGATAGAACACTACTACTCCCAGTATATTTCATAACTCAAGAGTTGAATTTCAGAAGATAAACCTGCAGTTGCTGTTTTTAAAATATTAATTTTGTTGGTTTAACAAGCAAAACTAATGATTTGATTACTTATCAAAGTTAAATATTCCAGTGTATTAGAAGTTTCCATTGTGGGTGACAAAAATCCACCTCACATTAGCTTAAGCAAAAAAGGAAATTTATTTGCTTACATAACTAATGTCCAGGAGCATTTGAATTGATCAACTCTTTGAGGGTGTTAAGCAGAAAGCTGTCTCTGCTCACCTCTCAGCTCTGCCTCCTTTAGTGTGTGTTGTCTCTGATGCAAGATGGCCATAGTACCTCGCGGCTTCCCATGAACTCAGCAACCTTAGTAAAAAGAGAGCCTCTTCTTCCTACGGAAGTATCAGTGTTTAACCTCCCTGTCAGACTTGAGTCACATGTACCTTGCAGACCAGTCCCTGTAGCTGGGTTGCAATGTACTGATTGGCTTGGACAGCAGCCCCTCTCTCTGCAGCCACACCTGAAACCGTCTGAAATAGAGGATGAGTAAATCCCCAGAGGACACCAGAGATTACTCTTACCTGAAGAATGGCATGCTAGAACAAGTGTCTGCTATAACCAGTATTTCTAAAAAGTAAATCAGTTCTATTTCAACATCTCAGTCCTAGATTTTGAGCAAGATTAAGCCACAGTGTAGGAAGTATGACTATGTAGATATGAGTATTGTTTTAGATACCAGTTTATAAGGAGTAGTACATCAAAACGAGTACCCTTTTTAAAATAATCACCTTGGGAAGCATTTATTCCAATTTGGTGCCATCTCTCAGAATATTTCTTAATATTTTTGCTCTGTTGCTTAAAGAGCTTGTGGGGTATTCTTTCAGGTATCCTCAGTATTGGCACCATTTGATGTTAGATTTAATTTGGGGGGACCAAACTTCATTTAGAGGGAAATCAAGAGATTAAATAGTCATATTGGAAAATGTCATATTTGATCACTAAAGTCAATGGCTCTAATTGAAGGGTGAATTTTTCTAAGATGGTTTAAAACTAGACTGAATTTGCATCTGAAAGAGGCATCGTTCCATTTTCCCAGCTACCTGGGATAAATGGATAATCTACAAAGATGAAAATTTTGAAGGATACTAGTTTGAATCTGTTTTTTTTTTTTATTAAAGGTAAAATAACTTTAAATACTTCTTTTGTGTATAATTTAACTTAAATTATACAACCACAAATCAACAAACAAATGATAATTTCAGTTATTTTTATGTCCAACTTCTAGTTGAATAAATGCAACTAAATATTTAAGTCATCCTGAGAAACCTAAAATTTGGCATTATGGAGCAAATTTAGTTTTGCCAGTCCCCTTGCTCTTATAGTCTAGGAAAAATATATCTATTTCTTTACTTCATCAGCCCTCATGGAACTTAGAAAACGTTCTTCCTATGTAGAAGCTGCTGCTATTAGAGCTGTTTCGGAAATAGATGATTCTTGATGCTTATGTGACTTAAACCAGTTTATTATGAAACAAATTTTAAATTTACCTGAAAATAATTTTTTTTTTAGCCCAGGAATTTGTTGCAGTACTTGATTTTAGAGGAGTTAGATTTCATGTCCTACCCAGCTTTTTTTAAGCTGTAAATATTCACAGTAATATAAAACATTAAGAACCTACTTTGGAAGTGAGTTAATGTTTGTCTTGTGAAACTTATTTTATGCACCTAACAGCTTTTTTGTTTTGTAATTAACACACAGTAACACATATTCAAAGGATATAATTTAAAAACTTTTACCATACGTGCACTCATGAAAGCATCACCATAATCATGACATGGAACACTTAACCTGTCCTGTCTCTCAGTCTCTTCCAGTGTGTGACTGTTCTGAGTCTTTGTTTTTTATGACACTAATGTATTTGTAACTCCTTTATTTTAGATGTTTAAATAAGTTGCAAATGTATTTTAAATAATTCGTATGTATCTGTCACCCACCTCTTCACCTAATGTTGACATTTTATATGACCATAGTACAATTTATCAGAAGTAGGCAGTTAACTTTGGTATAATATTAACTAAAGACCTTATTCAGATTCACTATGGTCTTCTTTTTGTCCATGATCCTATCTAGGATCCCACATTGCTTTCGTTCTATATTCGGTAACCATTCTGTCTTTCCTTACAACCTTGACTTTTGGAGAGGACAGAATGGTTATTATGTAGATGGTCTCTCAGTTTGGGTTTGTCTAATGTTTTCTCCTTTGGGGAAGAGTAACACAGGAGTGATAGTGTGCCCTTCTCAGTGCATAGTCTTAGGAGGCCCATCATGGTGCCGTATCTCATTATTGGTGATACTAACTTTGATCCCTTGGTTAGTGGTGTCTGCTAGGTTTCTCCACTATGAAGTTATTTGTGGGAAGAAACTTGGAGATTGTGCAAATATCCTGTTTTTCATCGTACTTCCACCCATGAATTTTAGCATACATTGATGGATTTTTCCTGCAGCAGTTATTACTGTGGTGTTTGCCAAATGATTTTCTATTTCCATCCTTTCTACTCCATTAATTAATTGAAATTCTACTGTATCGAAGAGCTATCCTTCTGTTTACTTATTCAATTATTTATTTAGATTAGTATGAACTTCTGAATATTAATTTTACTTTTTGGGTTATAATCTATTATTATCATTATGTAGCTCAAATTGTCCCAGATTTGGCATTTGGTAGGTAGCTCCTTCAGGTTGAGTCCTTTTGATATGTTCCCATGATTTTTTGAGCACTTCCTTGCTTTCTGGCACCATGAGATATTTGAGAAGAATCTACTTTACCTGCCTCAGCCCTGGAATGTAATTATTTTGTTTCTCTGAGGAGCAGTGGTTCCTTTTATTAGAGAATAGTATCTAGAAACAAAGGATCTAGTCAGTAGGTGTGCTCATTACTGAGGTGCCATTGCTTCTAGGCCGTGTCAGCGGGCAGAGCTGGAAAGTCTCTGTGTGTAAATACACGTACCTACATTTGTCTGTAAAAATCATATGAGTTCACTCTGATTCCTCTGATTCCAGCCTGTCTGCAGAAGGTTCCTTCTCATCTCCTTATTTATAACTTCTTTTTCTGACAGTGAGAAACATGGCTCTTATTACAATACCACAATATGTTTACTTATTTGTTCAGTTCTAAAATACACATAAAATAGCTTCAGAATTGCTAATCCGCATCTCTGTGATTTTTTTAAAATTACTACAGTATTTGTTTATAGTTCTTTTTGTCTTTAGACTTAGAATATTTAGTTTTCTTCATTACCCCTTAGTGTGATTATGTTACAGGATTTTTATAATAAGCATTTTTCACAACATATTTCATTAATGACCTTCAATGACCTGGTGTGACCCAGCACTCAGTGTCCAAAGGGGTAATTGGTCCTCACTGGGAAAAACCCAGTGGTTTTACAAAGCTAAGTACACTTAGATTGTGGACTACTCTATTTATATCTGTATTACATTTTTCTGTGCCTTCATTTTTATGTCCCCTGAACCAGTCTAAAACTGGAGTTTACAAGTTTATCTGTAAGAGTTTTGAAAGTTGGTATTCCTTATTATTATAAGATATTTAAAAACATTTATTCACAGTCTACAGATGAGTGGCTACCTTATTTTTAAGTGGTAAGTAGTAGTATTATATATAAACAGTCCTTACTTTGCATGGTCATATAAATCATTAAAACGACTGGGCAAATTTGCAGCAACATAGATGGAACTGGAAGGTATTATGCTGAGTGAAATAAGTCAGAGACGGACAGATACCATATGTTTTCACTCATATGTGGATCTTGAGAACCTGAACAGAACACAGTGGGGGAAGGGAAAGGGAAAAAATAGTTACAAAGAGGTAGAAAGGCAAACCAAAGGAGACTCTTATATACGAAGAACAAACTAAGGGTGGATGGAGTGGTGGGGGAGAGGGGAAAATGGGTGATGGGCAGTGAGGAGGGCACTTGATGGGATGAGCACTGGGTGTTGTATGTAAGCCAATTTGACAATAAATTATATTCATAAAAAATAAATATATACATGTGAAAGAAATGACTGGGCAAGTTGAAACCCAAAGCAAACTTAATAACTGAGAAAAATTAGGATTTTTTCCATGACTTTGACAAATTTTTGTAAAAACTTCCAGAATTCTACTTGTTAGTTACAAATGTATAAGAAAATGAAAAATAGAAAATTGATGTTTAGTACACTGCAATTTAAAACATTAGGAACATTGAGAACTAACGTGTCTTCTTTGTAAAATAACTTAGCCAGATTAGTTGGTTTGAACAGTGCTTGTCTTGATGTAGAACTTAGGATACAGAACAGGCATCTTTTGTCTTGGCAAATTGTCATATGCTTTTCTCAGTTTGGATCAGCTTTCAGGTTTTCATCTCTGAAGCATTCAATGTCATGAAGTATGTCAGAGTTCCTTCAGTGTGGCATTTTTTGCCCACATCACTTCCTCTGGGCCATCTTCGTCCTTTTTGTCATAGCCACTCTGCTCCTCTGTGTGGATGAGCTTGCCTTCACCAGGTGCCTCTGGCTGCACATCTTGAGCCTTTCAGATGGCAGCAGGGTCCCCATTCCTGCAGTCAGCTATTTCTTATATAACTGTCAACATTCAGTTTGCATTTTACTTCCAGTAATATTACTTTTAGTTTATGGCAGTTTGATCTTGGCCAACTGATACCTCTTCATTATCCATTTTTATAAAATGTCACATGGGTTTGTCAGTGGGAGACAGGGAGACAACTACCACTACGAGTTTTGTATCTGTGCCTGAACTGAGTAACATACATGATTGGACTAGTCACCAGTAGATTTGGTGCACTCGTCACCAGCTAGTCACATTGAGAAAGTGATGCGATAGGTTACCGGTCATGCTGGGCATCTGTTTTTATATAGTGGTCTGTAGGCAGAAGAGCTGGCAGTGAAGTCTGTGCTTTGTGCAGTTACAGGTTACATACCGCAGTAACTGAACTTTGTGGTTGTCTGAACTGTGCCAGCTGAGGCCTGCCTGCGCTGTAACTCTGGAAATGCTCAGCTGCTTGCTGACCGTGACATTTCCCCTATTTTATGCCATTTGGGAAATTAAATAAGTAAAAGATTTTATGTTCCAAAAAATAAATGATACAACATTTTCTTTCAATCCCTGGTTACCCATCCCCTTCCTCACCACGTCTGTTTGGTTTTTTAAGGCAGGATGGTGGGGCAGGTAGCAGTGTTTCTCAGAGGCTGTCACTCTGGGAACCTCAATACTAAGTTTGGCTTGAGAACCCAGAATTTGGGCTTGGTTTAGCATGAATAAAAGATTTAATACTAAATCATACTTTCTCTTTAGATTGATATAGAAATCAATGGCGATGCAGTGGATCTTCACATGAAATTGGGTGACAATGGGGAAGCTTTCTTTGTGGAGGAGACTGAAGAGGAATATGTAAGTTCTAGTGGATCACATTCGCCTTACACGTTGTATTCAGGCTCCAGGACCTATCCCCAAACAGAAATGTCCGGCAGTTTTCATGGTTAGTTATAGAGGTGATTGTTGCAGGTTAAATGAGCTTTAGTTTTAGGTTGAAGAACTAAGCTATCAGAAAGGAGCTAGAGGAGTGAGGAACTTTTCTTGGCACCAACTGTCAGAGTACAGAGAGCATATAGAAGGCCCTTGCAACTTGCTCTTTTTCTCTGTCTTTAATAAGCTTTCTTATTTAGTATCTGTTACAGTTTACACCTTGACTGAACACACTAAGTTCCACCTAAGTAATGAAGGCATCTCTCTCTGCAGGCTGTGTGTGTGTGTGTGTGTGTGTGTGTGTGTGTGTGTGTGTTTGTACATGTGTGACCTTTAAACTTGGAAAACATGTTTACTGTTTTGGTTAGGGACATTGGATCTCTAACCTTGAATAGTCTTGTGAATGAGTTTATTATGGTCTCAAGAGATTTAAGTTAATTGTCCTGTATCTTTTTAAACCATTATTGCATGTTTGGCTTCTTTAAGAGCGAACAGTTTGTTCCTCCCTGCCTCCTCACCCCATGTATCCACTGATGTCTTGGTGGTAAACTGTTCTTGATGGATTTAGTGTGGATCTTAGAAGAGGCATCTTCTAGTTCATCATAAAGAATAAAATCTCAGCAAAAATGATAACCTTCAAGTTATTAAGGATACAGGACTACTTTTTTGGGGTTTTCAAGAAGCACTGCCAGTTGGATGTCATAAATTCACAAAGAAGAAAAGTCACCAGAAAATAAACAGAATGAGATTGTTTATCATTTCTGGTTTAGAGAGCCAACAATTTAAATACCAGTATGTAAAGCAACATTGCAAAGAATGATTATGAAAGGGAATCCTTCCAGACCAGTCTTCTTTCTAGCACCTATTAATTACTTGTTTTTATATTACCTTGTTTGTGTCTGCTTGGCCTCATCAAAGTTTTTCCTCATTAGAAACAGCAAAAGGCAGAATGATACAATAAATGAGTTACCACAAGAATAAAATATTTTTTTAAACATTTATTTATTTGAGCAAGAAAACAGACACATGGATGCAGGGAAGAGGCAGGGAAAGGGAGAGGGAGAATCCTAAGCAGGCCCCACGCTGTCAGTGCAGAGCTGACACAGGGCTCAATCTCACAAACCACGAGATTGTGACCTGATCCAGAATCAAGAGTTGGACGCTTAACTGACTGAGCCACCCTGGCACCCCAAGAATAAAATATTTTTGATGTGTTCCTTAAAATTATGTATATTTCAGGACAGTGATTGATTAGGCTTTATTTAAATCAACGAGTGAGAGGGCTGGGTTATTGATCGTTTGTTACCTGGTTCTCATGGTCAGATCTGATGATTCCACTTACAACTGTGCTTAGCAAGGTTGACTTGGAGAGTGCCAACCTTCCAGCCCCTTTTGCCTATCCTGTTTCATCAAATTGTTCAGATTTTCTTTAGTGCTTCTCTATAATTTTTTTAATGTTGATCATCCAACATTAATACTCTGTGCCACATACTATGAATAAAATACGCCCCCACTCTCCAAGAGTTTACAGTTATAAAAGGGATAAACATTACCAAAACCCATCTGGCTCCCATTTCTTTACATTTTTGTTTCTCTCAGACTTTGCTCATCTAAACTGTATATCGTCAGCATCCTTTTCAAGCTAGTAGTTCCAGATCTAACCTTGTCCTTTTAATAGTGGCATAGTCATTCATAGTATGGATACACCACAGTTTAACCATTCTTGTACTGATAGAGATATAGGTTATTTCATTTCCCCCAACACATTACAAATAGTGCTATAATACAACTAGGAAACACCACCAGAGACAAAACAGCTTTTAAGAAGTACCAGTAAACTTTGGGGTGCCTGGGTGGCTCAGTCGGTTCAGCATCTGACTCTTGATATCAGCTGAGTTCACAATCCCAGGGTTGTAGGATCAAGCCCCCTCCACTCAGCACAGAGCCTGCTTAAGATTCTCTCTCCCTCTGCCCCTCTCCCCTACTCATGTGCGCACTCTCTCTCTCTCTCTTTCTCTCTCTCAAATTAAAAATTAAAAAGTACCAGTAAACTTTAATTATAATAACAAAGACCATTGAATTACAAAGCCCTGGAAGTCGGAGACCACAGCCTGTAACTTGGGTGACCTGGGGGCATGTGGAATAATACCCTGTCGTCACAGTTCCTGTCGTCACACAGTAAGCATGTGTTGCTGGTGAACACAAATTTTGCTTGGATCCGGTGTAATACGTCTACCAAAGCCAAATTCAAAAGCTTGATTAAGGATTATGGAAATTCACTCACTTTCAGGACTGTTACATAAAAACTTGAGTATTCTAGTTACTTGAGGTTAATTTGTATCTCTGTTACCTACCTTCCATTTCCCCCATGATATGAAGGGATGAAGCCAGTGACTAAGAAGTTATAATTTTGTGAACACCAGACTTTGATCATGCATTTGATATTCAATTACGAGTTTAATTATTTCTAACTGGTGGGCCTTATTTTCTTCTTTTGAATTCCTGAACGGATGTTTTAAATACCATTACAATTTTAAAATCCACCAATTTCTTTTATTAACAGGGTATTGTCTGTTTTAATCACTTTTTTCCACCCTCATTTAATTTAGCAAACACACATTTTACCGGAGATCCTCACTTCACTCACCTGTCCTACTGCCCCCTGATGGGGTGTTCCTGATCCCTGCCTTCTGCTTTATCCTGTTACTGTTCTTTGTAAGTTCTTGACAGAGTGCTTTGTATTGCCTCCTTGGAATGCTGCTGTTGCTGCTTTGAGCTCCCCTTACAGAAAATTTAATTGGCTGTGCTTTAATTACAGTTTTTGTGTGTGCCTGTTGATTTGGTATATGGGTTTCTTCAAATGTATTCAGTTACATGGGCCAGATGAATTATCTGTGTGTACCAGGGTAAAGACCTATTCAGACTAGAGTGGGCAGTGACACTGTTCAGTGTGACATTCTTACCTTTAGGGACTATGTATTCTTCCTACCACTATGAATTTAGATATGCAAAGAGTTCATTATTGCTCTGATTTCACTGTCTGCTTTGTCAGGGACAACTTTTTTTTCTCCATGTTCTCTCTAAGGAAAAGCTTCCTGCCTACCTTGCCACCTCACCAATTCCTACTGAAGATCAGTTCTTCAAAGATATCGATACTCCTTTGGTGAAATCTGGTGGAAATGAAAGACCATCTCAGAGTTCAGACATCTCCCATATCTTGGAAACGGAAACAGTTTTCCCTTCAAGTTCTGTGAAAAAGAAAAAACGAAGGAGAAAGAAATGCAAACAGGACAGTAAGAAGGAAGACCAGACTGCTTCCCCTGCCGCAGAAGATACCGTGGATGTGGAAATGAGCTCTGACGATGACAAGGGAGCCCAGTCAGCAAGGTAGGGCTCTTTGTGCAAGTGCCAGGCACACACACGTACGTGCTGTGGGCAGAGCTCAGGTCCAGTGAGTTGCTGTTGTTTCTTTCGTGGATCTGCAGTGTGAGGTTTAAACTTGTTTTTCCCCATGACAGTTGATTGTGGAATCAGTTTAAGAGGCATTTTCTTTTTTCCTTTCTGGTTTTCTGTAAAATTTGCCA
The DNA here is from genome assembly GCA_028646485.1 of Cryptoprocta ferox. Lineage (NCBI taxonomy): Eukaryota > Metazoa > Chordata > Mammalia > Carnivora > Eupleridae > Cryptoprocta > Cryptoprocta ferox. The sequence goes on from CM053566.1 coordinate 36,851,745, forward strand.
TCAGACATCCTGCTGTGGTATTAACATACCACTTGAAGCAGACTGGCAGTGTGTGTCTTTCCATCCATAGATTTCCAAAAGCTAAATAAATTGTAAGTCACAAAGAAGATCTGAATTAGTGACTTGGCCCTGAGGCTACATCTGGTATATATCCCTACTCAGTAGTCTTGGTATCTCACCTGTTGCTGAGAAGTTTAGAGTTTTTGTTTTGAGTTTTCATCAAAACATTCCCAGTAAGTTGAAAGGATTTTTGTGTACGTCTTTTTTTTTTTAAGTGAGAAATCTTGACTACTTCCTATTTACCAGCTCAATAGAAGAGCTCAAAGATGCCAATTTTTAAGTCAGCACTGCCTTGGGTTTAGAAGGTTAGGGGGTAGAACATGTATTTTTTTTGTTCAAGATTTCAATTTTTAAAAGGTTGTCTTCCACCTGTTCCACTCAGTGATGGCTGTGACATTGGAGAGGACCATATGTGTGTCATCGGGGTGGTTTACCTTATTGATGATCATTGGACAAGAAGTTGTTGCCCACAGTGACCCTTAAGTTCTACCTGCAATTTTTCCAAGATCCACCAGAAAGGACACTGAAGTAACACTTTTGCCTTTAAAGTTTATTGATTATGTGTCCTTTATTATAATACAGTTGAGCAAAGTTTAGAACTCTTGAACAACCTGCAACTTCAGTTTAGGAAGTTAAAACATTTCTAAAACGTATGCAGAGTTGCCTGGTAAATGCACAAGAATCATTATTCTAAAGGAATTAATTTACAAAATTAATGTTGTAAGTGAATGCATTGCAGATATGTTAGTGCATGCCTGCCTTTTCTAGATTGTGCAAAAGGCTGCCTGCATCAGCCAAATCTGTCAGAGTACTGACTTGGTTGTCAGTTAATGGTTGTTAGTTCTCTCTCTCTGAGCCAGAACCTTGCTTGCTTGGTAAGCAGGCATGTCAGAATGCATGTAAAGTAGGGCCTTCTGATAATTTTCAGGAGTTTGGTGGTTTGCTTTTTCTTTGGATTACCGTAGATGATAGATACTGCCCCTTGGAGGAACTCTTTCCTAAAATCTCCTTAAAAGAGGATCTGGTTAATTATGCAGCCAACAGAAATTAGGACTTTAAAAATAAAAAAAAAAAAGGACAAAATGTAACAGTTCTGAGAATTCAGGTCAGATGTATACTGAAATAAGCACTGAGCTAAAAGGTAGGAGACTGGGCCTCTTCTGTTTTTGATTGTGGAATAGCAGCTACTTGATTACTCTGTGCCTTTGTTTCTTCATCTGTGAAATATAAGAATTGAACTATATGGTTTGCAAGGCCCTTCCAGCTCAGCATCTAGATTCTAAAATAATTTGGGGGAGGATATTTAGGATCAAAAGTATTAGCAGCATATTAAACAGTTTAAAGAATCAGAGAAAAAGAATAAGTCAACTGCTTTTGCAGTTGTCCGATCCAGAAATCAAATAGGGTTGAAAAATTTGTAGCTTTCAAATGTCTTCCACTCCTCGGGTCCCTACCACTTGGGAAAGAAATTCTGTGTCCAGAGAAATACCTCCAAGTGGTTTTTATTTTATTTTGATAAATAGCGTTCTATTTAAATAGCATTCTCTTTACAAGAATTTCATGGATAATAGAATTAAGGTTAATTGAGGTTCCTTGAAGGAAGCAGGTGAAAGAAGAAATCATCCTTTAAACCAGGTTGCTGTTGCATAGACATTAAGTTGGAGAGCTTTAAACTACAGAGAGCTTTGTGTAAATTGTACTAGTGAGTGTACATCTCTCCCTCAAGATGGACTTGTATATAGCATGGAAGCCTTGTTTGTCCTTCAGAGGATGGAAGGACATGTTCGTGTGTATATGTATTAAAAATGTTGTACGTAGGCCAAGTAGTCTTTTGGAGGGAAGAGTCTTTTCAGATTGGATGGTGCTCTAGCACAATCTTGAGTGCAAATGTACAAAACATGCCACTGGAGAGATACTTAAAATACCCAGCACTATTTAAAATGGAGGATTAAGACCACACCATCAGAAAGCAGTCTCTTCTTTTAATCCACCAAAGACTTGTTTGCAAGTTGTATCTGGAAGCTAAGTAGAGAGAGCCTAAGACTTTTTATAAACAGTATCTATTGCCCTGAGGCTGTGGACTTCATCTCCTCAATAACCGGCTTCTAGAAAACCCTCCCCATGTTCTTCTCTGATTACTGGAATCTTACAGCCTGCTCCCTGCCCTTCCTCCCCTTGATTTCTGACACAGTAGACAGAGAAACATTGCAGGGCGCCTTTCAGTCCTGTTATGAGGTTATCTTCTATGTGAAATGTTCTGTATCCAAAATCAAAATGAGATCATTAGCCACACTGAAATGTATTGACCAGTACTGTGCTAAGGCTGAGGATAAACATATTGTTTATAGAGTTAGTGATCTTTGGTCATGGTGGTTAGCAACCCCGTTTATCTCTTACATAATACCACCAGTTAAATAGACGAATATTCATTTAGTCCCTCTAATTTATCCAACATAAATAAAATAAACCATTTATTTTAACTTTCTATTGATTTTTTCCCCTGCTTTTAAAAAACTGAGATCATAATTTACATACAGTTATATTCGTAGAACTTAAGTATGCAGGTATGCAGTTGAGTGAATTTTGACAGTTATATATACATCATGTAATCTCTCTTGGCTTTTGAATAGGAAAGATAGTTTATGAAATGGTATTGAATTTGAAGCCATGTTGAGATACATCTGTGAAGGCGGAAGTGCTCTCTTCACACACTTAGTGTGAACTTCAGCCGCTGAACCTCCCACATCCCCCAGCTCTGACTCAGGGTTGAACTGTTTACCCTACCTGCTAATTTTCTGCTGTTCAGTGTTTATGTATTTGTCTTATATTTTGACATATGTAGTCAGTGTTTGTACTATTGTCTTCACATTCTAGTATCTACACTCCCTTTATCCTCATGTCATGTATTTAAGTTCCTCTATCGTGGTCTACCTAGCCTGTTGAATGTGCTCAGGCATGTGTGCCATTTTGAAAAATGCTTATTAGCAAGTTTTTAGAAGCCTTATCTTAATGAATCATGAAACCAAAGGGAACCTCAACATCAGCAACCTTTTTCATCACCTAAACTAATCATCTAAACTAATGGGCTTAATTTTTGTCAGGATATGCCCAGAGAAGACCATCATGTCTTCCCTGGGGTGTAAGTTCTTAATGGTGCCTGATCGTGATCATTCTCTCACTCAGCAATATTTTACTAATACCAGTATACTTTCTGAGCTCTTGACTGACCTTTTATACTACCATGAAATATGTGCCAAATAAATAAGTTTCTGTGACTTTTACATTGTTCTTTTCAAACCATATGAATAGTGATGTGTCGAACTCTACTATTCTTTCAAATTTGTCAAATAAGCATCTGATTCATAAGCATTGCATTTTCCCTTTTTGTTTTTACTATTTGATGTTCATTGTTTAAGGGGCACCAGAGTGGCTCAGTTGTTTAAACGTTTGGCTCGGGTCATGATCTCATGGTTCGTGAGATTGAGCTCCGTGTCAGGCTGTGCTGAGAATACAGAGCCTAGTTGGGATTCTCTTTCTTTTTCCCTCTGTCCCTCCCCCCCACTTGCACACTCTCTCTCAAAAAAAAAATTTAATTAATTTTTTAAAATATTGGAAAAAACACCCTCCTGATACTCATTTTTTCAGAAATAGAGTATTTTTACCTAGATATCTGCCTTTTTCAAGTATAGATTTTTCACCTCTTGAAATTAGGTATTATACCAGAGTTTAATTCTTCTGAGAGAAACATTAGAGTTGTGAAAACCTTAAATTGGAAGACACAGCTATATGGAAAAACTATTGCATGGCAGAGTTAGTAGTACTAAGCAGAGCATGTAAATAAAGATATAAAGGAAGAAAGGTAACATTAAAAATTAATAAGCTGATTTTTACCTCTATTTTTAGTCTACCATATTAAGTAAATACAGATATTCTCATTTTACGTAGAATATCTGTCCTTGTAGGATATAGAATTTTCTATAAGAAGCTCTCAAAACTGGAAAGTATAGTTCTTCTTTATACTTTTCTGAGCTTTCAGCATAATACACTACATAAAACTCATATAGACTCTGTGAAGTAGACAGGACAAGTGATAAATTTCCAACCAAAGATGAAAAACAGGCCCACAGTGCTTCTGAGAGATGTTTTCAAGGTTATATGGCTAGTTAGTTACATTAAGTATGCAAATTCAAGAAAAACCAAAGGGTAAATTAATTAAAACCCTATTAGCATTAGTTTATCCTCTGTAAAGATAGAGAATATGCGCACATCCGCGAGGGAGGGACAGAAAGGGAGAGTGAGAATCCCAAGCAGGCTGTGTGCTGTCACCACCAAGCCTGGTGTGAGATCATGACCTGCGGTGAAATCAAGAGTCAGATGCTTCACCAAACTGAGATGCTTAGGTGCCCTTCATCCTCCTATAGTTCTAAGGTCTGTGTATGAATCTTAAAAGCATTTATCATGTTTTTGTATCATCATCCTCATATCCCCACGTCATGTAGATTCTAAATAAGGAGAATGTTCTCAGGTAATTCTTGGGCCAAACAAAAAGAAAAATAAGTTCTGCGTGTTTTTAAGAATTTTTAGGATATTTTTGAATATTTGAACCATAACTCTTGTTCATAGTCTTATATTTTCTGTAATATACAGGATAGTATAGTGAAAGAACAAGGATTTACTTGTTTTGAATACAGCTACTTACTAGCTCTGTGACTCTGAGCAAATTACTAACCTTCTCTGGATTCTTGATTATTTAATATGTAAAAGAAGATACTCTTGGGGCGATTGGGTGGCTCAGTAAGTTAAGCCTCCAACTTCGGTTCAGGTCATGATCTCAGAGTTGATGAGTTCTAACTCCGAGTGAAACTCTGCTGACAGCTCGGAGCCTGGAGCCTGCTTTGGATTCTGTGTCTCCCTCTCTGTCCCTCCCCCACTCGCACTTTGTCTGTCTGTCTGTCTCTCAAAAAGAAATAAACATTAAAAATTAAGATATTCTTACCTCAGATTTGTAAGGATTAAGTGAAGTCTACATAAAGCCTTAATTTTTCTCTTGAAGCCTTTGAATCAATTACCCTGAAGGGCTATAAAAGGGATTTTTTTTTTTAATGTTTATGTTTTTGAGAGGGAGCATGAGGGGGGAGGGACAGAGAGAGAGGGTGACAGAGGATCCAAAGCAGGCTCTGCACTGACAGCAGTGAGCCCGATGTGGGGCTCAAACTAACCAAACTGTAAGATCATGACCTGAGCCTAAGTTGGATGCTCAACCAACTGAGACACCTGGGTACCCTGGGAATTGTTAATCACATCATTTTCACAGTTATTTATTGAGAGAGAGAGAGAGAGAGAGAGAGAGAGAATAAGGGAGGGCAGAGAGAGAAAGAGAGAGAGCGTGAGAGCATGAATCCCAGGCAGGCTCCACACTGTCACCACAAAGCCTGACCTGGGGCTCAAACTCAGGAATTGTGAGCACATGACCTGAACCGAAATCAAGAGTTGGACGCTTAACCAACTGAGCCACCCAGGTGTCTCCAGTCACATCAATTTTAATCACATTTTCTTTACTGTCCTTCCTCTGTTTTTTCCATATTTAAATGGTGGTGGTAGTGTATAGTGGGTGGTGGCATCAATGAATCTCCCCTTCTCCTTCGTATTTTTCTTTTAAGAGGATTAGTTATTAATCATTTGGTCTTCTTCATTTGTATCATTTAGACAATGTGTCAGTAGATTTGGAGATATTTTTAAGCTGACAATGTCATCGTTCCTGATTTTGTTTTTTTCCTTTCACAGAGGATTTTCAAATGCTTCCTTAAAGGAAGATGAATATAAGGAGCCTTTGCTCTTCCATTCTGGGGACCATTACCCCTTATCTGATGGAGACTGGTCCCCTTTAGACAAGTAAGTATTTTCAAAATTTCTCCATTTGTTTAAGAAAAGATACATTAAATAGGTTTTCTGTTACGTGACAGTAATGATATTTCCTATTTCTCTCATATAGGAGAACTGAATGTGTACTTTTAACATAAATAGGGACTTTTTCTCTCAATAATTATTTTTTTCCTAAACTTGATCTGATTTAATCCTCATAATGTTAGTGTAGATCTATATAATCCGCCTAGAATTTGGCCCTCTACAATTCTTAAATTCTAATCTTATAGTGTCAACTAATAACTGTACCTGTGGATAATGTGAAGAAAGGTGCAGTCACACTTTGTTCTGTGTTTAAATCCAGTTTCTCTCATTATGTTAATTTAACCCATCTTTTCTGTGCATTTCATCTCCTGTAAAATTATCTTTGTCATTGATTTCTTGTGAGAATCAGTAAGGATAATGTATATAAAGTATTTACAGAGAACCCAGCAAGTCCTCATTAGATACTCATTGGTGGTGTTTTTATTATTATTAAAGAACTCAAATGGAAGAAATAATTTATATTCCCTTCAATAAAGTTGTTATACTGGCAGGATAAAGTTGATATATTCAAGCTTACATTTCCTTTAATCTGTCGAGGTCAACAAGACTGAAGTTCCTGACTTTAAAGGCATCACATTTTTTTGTCCTGTGTTTACAGCCCCTATTCCCCAACAGCAGTGTGTCCTAAGAGCGATTCAGAGCTGGAGGTGAAACCTACAGAGAGCCTGCTCAGATCTGAGTCCCACATGGAGTGGACGTGGGGAGGGTTCCCAGAGTCCACCAAGGTACTGATGTTTACTTGCCTGTGGAATACATCCAGTTAAAAACCTGTGAGGTCTCTGTCTTTGAGTAAAGGGGGAGCAATGATTTCTGAGCCAGTGCACGTGAATATAAATGATGGTAGTGCCCTCATGTGGTCTCATAAAGAAATCCAAAGTTAATATTTTTCACAACTGTTTGCAGCAGAGGGATTCCAGCATTATGTTGTGTGTTTCTATTTAGTAAATAATGTTGATTGTTAATTAACATTTTAATAAGGAAAAATTTAAAGGTACCTAAAGGAAACTAGAATTTCCACACTGAAGTTGTAAATAGGAAACTGATTATGAAAACTCTTTTGTCAGCTCATAATGAAAGAATTAGAAAGATACGTTACTTGAGAGCAAAAATGTTTAGTCCGAGTTTTTAAAACATACACATTTTTCTTGTATGTGTGATGTGCATTAATACTTGACTACCCACTTTTATGCTATTTCAATAGAGCTTTGAGGTAGTTCAACCTTTCATGTAGCACTCAAGTTTTCTCCCTGAAAATGAAATATTCTTCCTTTTGGCATCTAAAAATTGTCATATTTCCTTAGTCTTCTGCAGTGTTTAACTCTTCATAGTACAACAGTTAGGAATAGAACTCTTGTAAATATCATGATATTGAACAAAATGCAGTTGTTAATTTTTCCAACTTCTTAATTATGAAATATGTCACACAAAATAATATATTTATAGAATGTTATAAATAAAATGAATACATTTACCTGCATCCAGCTTAAGAAATAGATTATAACAAACACCTCTGAAAGTAGTTTAATTTTTAAATAATTTAACTTGTTTTTAGGTCACCAAAAGAGAGAGATCTGATCATCATCCTAGGACAGCTACAATTACGCCATCAGAAAATACCCACTTTCGGGTAATTCCCAGTGAGGACAACCTCATCAGTGAAGTTGAAAAAGATATTTCCATGGGAGAAACAGTCTGTACCATAGTGAAACCCAAACCCAGAGCCCCGTGTAAGCAGATGAGCAGTGCAACTTCCGCTGCAGAACTTCTCGAACCTCCCCTGGGGCCTCCTCAGATTTCATCTATGTTAGATGCAGACCACCTTCCTAATCCATCGTTAGTGGAGGCTACCTCAGAATCAAAACCTGCAGCTAAAGTAGACTCACCATCAAAGAAGAAAGGTAATCATTTGTTTAATTTGGCATCAGGTACGGTACTGCAGATTTAGATGATAAATTATTTCAGTGTTTCAAATGATACATGATGGCTGCCTTTGTATTACTACTCCCGGATCACAACCTATCACACACTGTTAGGATTGCTTATTTAATAGGGCTTCCCTGCTGCACTTCAGATTCCAATTCCACTGGAGCAGGATTCTGACTTCCTCCCAGGTCTCCCCCGACTGCTGCTACTCAGTGTGCCCTTGGGGAAGCAGTTACTGAAAAAATTAATGAGCATGCTCAAATTAGTTAATACATAAAATTAACCACTTTTATTGACAAAACATGGCAATAAAGTGAAGTGAAATCCTAAAAAATTACATGTTCAGAAAGAAAAAATTTGATGAGAGAAAAATGTTTTTACCTAAAACATCTGGTTAGTTAAGGCCAAATTAAGTCCTTTTTTTCCAGTAACATGGGATATAAATAAATGTGCGCTAAATATTAGTATGTGTTCTCTGTTTTCATTGATTATTGCCCTCTAAAATAGTTAAAAGATCAGGTCCAACTCTTGGCTGCTCAACAGCTGTGTCTCACTTTTGGAAAACAAGTTTAATAAATCATAACATTCTTACTACTTAAAATATAAAGTTGTCCATTGATACTTACTACAGGAAAAGGCAGAACATACTCCCTGTCTGAACACTGGCCTGCACCCTATTATTATGGAAGTAAATAAAGCCTTATCTAAAAATGGAAAATACCTATTGTCACGTAATAGCCAAATACCATTTTCACTTCTTAAAAAATTTGAACACAAAAGGTTAAATAATCACAAACTGACTTAAAAAATAACCACTACAGGTATGGACCTTCAGAGTCATTCAGAAATAACTTAAAAGAATTTGACTGTCAAGTGTATTTGTAGCCAAATGTGATCGTCCAGGTGACGATCTGCTTAACTTGTGATCTCCTCTTTTCAGAGCTCAGCACTTTTGCAACCAGAGGCCATGTATTCTGCATTAAGAAATATTAGGGAGGAAAATATAGTTTTCAGGGTGAATATTTTGTTTTAGTCTAGAAAATAACGACCCCTCTATTGCTAGCACAGAGTGACTGGAGGAAATAATGACCCTGTTCCTAGCACGTAGTATAGGAACTGACTAGATGGAGATAGGGACACTGAGTGGTTTCCACCATTCAATTGGCCTCATTCTCCACCCCCACCCCCAACCCCCACTTTTTTATTATGTAGTTGTTTGCATTTTTGCTTTCTTCCTCTCTTTCTGTCTCTCCACTCACACAGTTTTTTATTGTTTTCAAACATTTGAAAACAGTTCAAAAGCATTATGACGTTTCACCTTTAAATACTGTAAGATACACCTTTGAAGAATACGCACACTCTTTGCAGAACTACAGGACTGTTGTCATCTTAAATTCCTATTCATGTTTCCCCAAATGTACCAAGAAAAGCTTTTTAGCTATTTTTCTTCCAAACGAAGATCTCATCAAGGTTTACGTGTTGCATTTGGTTTTCGTTATTAACCTTTTTTATTTATAACAGTGCCATCCACACACTACCTCACTCCTTTTTCCCCCTCTGCATCCATGATACTGACCAGAGTCCAGCCAGTTCTCTTGTATGCTTTCTCACGTTCTGGATGTATCTAATAGTTTTTTCAAGGTGACATCCCCATATTTCCTTAAACTGGAAGTTAGCTTTAGAACAACAGTGCCCAGTAGAAATGTAATGTGAGCTGCATATGTCATTTTAAATCATCAGTTGGTTAAGTTTCCAGCTCTTGGATTCAGCTCAGGTCATGATCTTAACAGTTCGTGAGTTCAAGCCCTGCATCAGGCTCTGCGCAGGCAGCATGGAGCCTACCTGGGATTCTCTCTCCTTCTCTCTCTGCCCCTTCCCCACTCATGCTGTCTCTGTCTCTCTCAAAATAAATAAATGTTTAAATAAATAAATAAATTTAGCTTAGTAATATATATTGAGATAGTAAGCCCAAACTATTACAATTTTAACATGTAATCAGTATAAAAATTGAGATATTTTACATTTTTTATAGTAAGTCTTAGAAATCTGGTGTGTATTTTCCACATTTTTAAAAAATTTTTTAATGTTTATTTTTGAGAGAGAAAGAATGCCGTGAGTGAGGGAGGGGCAGAGAGGGAGAGGGAGACATAGAATCCAAAGCAGGCTCTAGGCTCTGAGCTGTCAGGACAGAGCCCAACGCAGGGCTGGAACTCCATGAACCGTGAGATCATGACCTGAGCCGAAGTCAGATGATCAAACTGACTGAGCCACCCAGGCGCCCCCTGTGTTTTATGCAATTTTTAACACATTTTATATACCCCATTTTGGACTAGGGCACTTAAATGCTCAGTAGACACATGCGACTGGTGACTTATTGTACAGGACTTACAGACCTAGAGGCTTAATTAGATTTGGGTTAAACGTTTATTTTTTGAGTTTAAGATTACCCATGGGATATATTAAGTACTTCATAGAGCATCTCATAATGTCCCACTGTTAGTGATTTTAAATATGATCACTTGTTTACGGTGTTGTCTGCCAGATTTATCCATTGGAAGGGATTTTTGTCCTTTTGCAACCAAAAGGTAATTCTTGGTGATACTTAGGCACCATGTGACTTTCTAGCAACCCTTCCTCATGGTTTTAGAATAAGGACCACTTTGTCAATGCCAATGATTTCATCAGGTTTGGTCATGCTTTTTCATACTGTAAGAAAATGTTATCATCAAATATAAATGACTTAGGAGCTAGGATTATTCATGTAACAGCAAATGAAGGAATAAGCATATGTTGAGGCACCTGGGTGGCTCAACTGGTTGAGCATCTGACTCTTGATTTCAGCTCACGTCATGATCTCATGGTTCATGGGTTCGAGCCCCATGCCTGCCACTATGCTGACAGTGTGGGGCCTGCTTGGGATTCTCTCTCTGCCCCTTCCCTGCTCATGTTCGTTCGTTTGTTCTCTCTGTCTCTCTCTTTTTCTCTTTGTCTTTCTCTTTCTCTTGTTCCCCCTTCCCCCAGATAAACTTTTTAAAAAGTTAGTTGAGGCGCCTGGGTGGCTCAGTAGGTTAAGTGTTCAACTTCAGCCTCAGGTCATGATCTCACGGTTTGTGAATTCGAGCCCTGCGTCAGACTCTGTGCTGACAGCTTGGAGCCTGGAGCCCGCTTCATATCCTGTGTCTCCCTCTCTCTCTGCTCCTTCCCGCTCATGCTCTCTCTCAAAAATAAATAAACATTAAAAAATTTTTTTTAATTTAGCATATGTTTATTGTGGAACTGTTATGTGTATAACACTGAATTTCTCCTCCTTTGGCATAGATGAGTATGAACACATGTGAAAACATTATTTGACACCTTTAAAAATAAAACGCAGTTTGAGTTATGATTGGTCTTATTGTTTGCAAACCTTTGTTGTCTTGCAGAGTTGTAAATGAAGAATAATTTAAATTCTTACCTCCAGTGTGTTTTTCTTCTTGAAAATAGGTGTCCACAAGAGAAGCCAACACCAAGGACCTGATGATATTTACCTGGATGACTTAAAGGCTCTAGAACCTGAAGTTGCAGCCCTCTATTTCCCTAAAAGGTAGTGTATTTCTTAGATGTTGAAGGGTGAATAGCTGTGAAATACAATGGCTATTTCTAGGGCAAAACACTGAGAAAAAAGAGCAAAGTGATGATGACCTTTACCCAAGTTGGATGATTGCTTCAGATTTTGGGAAATTCAGAAATTGTGTGGTGTTTGAACTGTAGTGATATGAAACTAATTATTTACCTGTTTATGAAGAAATTTTTAGAGAAGAGGTACACTAGTTAAATCTACATAAGGTTATTACCAATGGTTATGACTTCACATTAGCAAATCTTACAGTCATTAATACAAACTCAACATGTTGGTGGAAATTCATTAGCATTATTTATTATGTGTTTTAAAGGTAATATATCTTTATTCAAAAACATTTTACAAAGAATGTCTTCACTCCTTCAGTGAATCTCAGCTCCCGGGCTTTTTCTGAACTTGGGCTGGGCCTGGTGAGTCCCCATTTCCAGCTGGTCTGTCTGTACACCCCACACTCCCTAGAGCTCTGACTGTTTGTCAACCTTTCTTCTCCCCCTTACAGTTTTTCCCTTTTGAAAAACTAAAACCTCAGATATGCTGTGTTTGTACTGTTTTCCTAAGTTTATTTCCATACTTAGGGAAATTCCATTATAGGACTCTGTGATTACAAAAAACAATTTACTTTTCCCATGGAAAGTATGGTTTGAAATACTGAGCCATAGGCACATATAATTAAGCACATCTAAATAAATGATTGAAAAACATGTAAACTTTTTAGTTAAAATAGAAATATGGGGTTGATACAATAATATTTAAATTTTTTTATAGATATTTTTGGAAGGTCCTTAAAATACCTTCCTAGCTTGCTTCCCTGAATTTGTCTCAAAATATCTTCCTCACATGAAGGAATAGTTGGGTTTTTAAGGTGAAAAAACTGGAAGTGCTCCAAGTTTTTTTCAATAAGAAAGTTGAAATGTAAACTCTTTTAGAATTATCACTTTCTTTCACATTTCCCAGTCCTTTATTTATTAGTGTTCCAAAGATTGAGTTCTTAGGTTCCCCTTTAAAAAATGGGGAGTAATTAATCAATTTAAAATAAGGAGAGTAACTAATGCAACGGAACCTGACTGTGCTCTGTATAATTTGACTGCCTAGGATCATCACCTATTCACCACATTAGCTTATTACCTCCTGAACCTAGTGAACAAATTATTTCTGGAGACATTTCATAAATACTTAAACATGGTGAGACTGTTGTAATGCTTCTAAGCATTTGTTTTGTTAATTGTCGTGATCCCTGTCATCTTGACTAAGTATCCAGTATTTGTAATTATAGCTAAACTTCAGTATAAGCTACATCACTCCTGTGGATTTGGCGACATGTTGAGTCAGATGGCTGCCTCCATCTATTTAGAGGTCACTTTGCTTTGGATAACGCTAGCTGCTCTGACAAAACGCAGCATCTTGGTGGCTTACCACAATAGAAATGTATTTCTTGGTCATGTGCTATTCCAGTGCTGGTGTTTGGTGGGAGGCACCTTGCACACAGGGATTCAGGAGCACGAGCCTTCTTCCATCTTGAGGCTCCACCATTCCCTTAGGGCCTCCATTGGGAAAACGCCCACAGGGGAGTTTTTCAGGGGCTGGGCTTGGGAAGGGCACAGCACACCCCTTCTTTCCACGTCCAAAAACTCAGTCATGGTCATGTGGCCACACCTCACTATAAGGGGACCTAGCCATGGACCTGGGAGAAAGAGGAAACACATCACAGTCTTCTGTTTGTGTTGTCCCCAGGGGTCTGCCCTGCCCCCACTCCAGCGTAACTGCTACTTTGCATTGGCTTTGGCTTTTCCACCATTTCCAGGGAGAACAGTCTGTTGATCTAATAAATCTCAGTATTGTGGTGTGAGTGTGCATGGCTGTTAAGAAGATTTTCAGAAACCTGAATCTTTTGTTGGTTCAAATGCAAAACATAATAGCTTTGGAAACTGCTTTCTATTTATGACCTATCTGTACTCTGCTGCCACCTGCTGCTCAAATTTGAAGAGTTTTTCCCCTAAAGATAATAAAACTTCGCTGGATCACATTAAGTAGACTGGCTTTTTGAATAACATAAAAGAATTTGAAACTTCTAGAATATTTTCTCAAAGTGACTTTAAATATCCTTTCAAAGGGTGTAGAGCAGTAAACATTGATGAATAAGAAGCTTAAGGTACCATTTCATTTAGATTTCTGCTCCATTACAAAGTTTTCCTGAGGATCATCTTCTAAAACCTGGCTTCTGTGCCTTAACCATATAGAAAAATGAAAATATTGAATAACTTCACCTTTTTAGTCCTAACCCTCACTAGTGTAACAATAGTTTATTTCTAGTGTATTTCTCAAAATATTTTCAAGGTAGGTCTACCATCCTGAGAATTTTCTCTTGCTTAATTCGTTTGTTCTATTTTGTGAAGTAACAGATGAATTTAGAAAAGCCAAGACAACTCTGAACTACAGTAATTTTCTACAGGATGTGTGTAGTACCACAGCTTTTTCTAGGAGGTTAGGATCAAAGGTTTCCAAACATCAGATTTTTTTAATTACTCTGTCATTTTCATCATGGAAATGTAAATAAATGGTTATAACTCTTTGACTCCTTTAATTAAAATCAGAAAGGCTGTAGTTGAAAAGTTTTTCTTATTGTGAATGGCTATAGTGATTTTTGTGACCTATTTACTGGATTCACAGTTAATTCCTTAGCAGTGCTATTAGGTTATTTTTAATATCATTTATGATATGATTCTAAACTCCCAAGAAAAGCTGTGTCTGGAGGTCAATCTGTTCCTTTTTGAAGGGGATGTATTATTTGGTTCAAGCCCCCAGAGAACCCTGTAGTAAGCCAGGAATACAAGAAGTTGTAATAAGGCAAATCCTTTTTTCCCCATCCCTCCCCACAGTGAATCGGACCCTGGCTCCCGGCAGTGGCCTGAGTCTGACACGCTCTCTGGCTCCCAGTCCCCACAGTCCGTCGGAAGTGCGGCTGCAGATAGCGGCACCGAGTGCCTCTCAGATTCTGCCATGGACTTGCCTGATGTCACCCTCTCTCTTTGTGGGGGTCTCAGTGAGAACGGAGAAATTTCCAAAGGTACGCCGGGCAATCATACCCATATCTTCATTGGAGAAAGCAGTCTGGTCTTCACTTGATAGAAAACTTCCTGTTCAGCCACTTCAGGGTATTAAATTCCTTAATGATCTTGTGCAGCTAACAGGTATCTCCCTTTAATGTCAGCCCCTCACTTAAGGTACCTCATATGAGGTGACCTTACATATAAATGGCTTGAGTGAGTGAGTGTGCCTTGAAGGCTCTCATTTCACACGAAGAGGTGGCGAATTCTCAAGCTGCCCTGTTTGTAGAGCAGCCAGGGTCAGCTCATGCTGCATCCCACGTTCTCATCTGTGAAGTTGAAATGTGTGTGGACTGCAGCCCAGCTGCCCTCCTGGAAAGCACTGGGCCTTAGATATGAGAGTAGGGCTGAAGTTGTAGAAAATCACTTGTCTACTGAGTACATAGTCTTTCTGGCATAAAGTAGAAGAGTTTATTTTCTGTCTCAATCTTGAGACTTGGCCTCGGAAAGTATGGTTGCTCAAGAGAAAGGAAGGAGCTTAGCAGAGGCAATTCAGAGGACTCCAGGGTGGGATGAGCACTCGGGTGTGTCTTTTCCAAGTTCTTTGGCCTTTTGGGTTTTACCTTCCTTTGTAACCTAAACTCTTCTTAATATTTTCTCAGTTTGGTTGGTAGGCCTTGATTGATTTTCCTCTAAGGAAAAAGTTTCCTTCCACAACTAGTATCCTCTTTTGTCTTCTCTCCTCCCTCAGAGCAGCTGAAGGCCTGGGTTGGGCAGACTGGGTGCCCTGAGCGTATAATTGTGCTTTCCTGAATCTTTCTCTTTGTAAGGTCACAAGGTGCTCATTTTGCCTCTTCTCCATCTCTTAATTCTGTTTATTTTTTGCAAGATACTAAGAGTGTGTTATGGTCAATAGTTCTTAATCCTCGTAAGTCTTCATTTTAAAAAATACAAGTTGGGGGTGGAATGGAAAATACACAGTTATATAAACCATAAAATATACACTTAAAATTCTGGTTAACTTAGGTAGAGTTTGTTATTGGAGGAGGCAGAAATGGCAAGTAAAAGTAAATAATATACAAATCAACCAGGAGGAACCGTCCTGGTGAGAACATGCAGAATCCTTGTTCATTTCTCAAGAACTTGGGGTTCATTTCTTGACCAATCCTAAGTTAAATTCTGATGTGTATTTATTAGGTTTTTTTCTCCCTCCAAGCAATTGTAAAATGTTTTGATTGTTTTTCCTAATGTAGTATGCCCTGACAGCTGTAAGATCCCCATGAATATTTCCTAGTTATGCAGTGGCCTGCCAGTAACGTTTGTCTTTGTTAAGAATGAAACTGTAGTTTTCATTAATTCTAGAGAATGTGTGTGCACATGTGTGTGTCTGTCTTCCTGGCTCTCTCTCTGGCCACATCTGTAGTCTGTTCTCCTGAAAGTCTCTGGCATACTCCTTTCTCCTGTGTCGTTTTTGTTGTTGTTGTGTTTTTGTTTTTTGTTTTTAACTGTGGGAGGAGTGTTAGAAGAGGGGAAGGATAGAAAAAGGAAGTGTTCTTTCTTGTCCTGGATAAAAAAACATGTCTGATATTTTGCTTTTGATGAATATAAAAAAAAAAATTTTAAGGACTCATTTTATCTTTTAGATCCTTCAACGCAGAGTATTGTGATAACCTCATTTAGAAGCTTACGTAATCTCTAACCAGAGGATCATTATTTTACATTGCAGAAAAATTCATGGAGCATATCATTACTTATCATGAATTTGCAGAAAACCCTGGACTTATAGACAATCCTAACCTTGTAATACGGATATATAACCGGTAAATACTCTTGCTTTTATAATTGGTACGTACTTTTGCAGGGCCTTTTTTCAAAGTGCTCTTTTTAACTATTCTAGTTTTCTTTCTAAAAATCTGCCATCACATATAAATGAGCTAGTGGTCCATGACTTTGAAATGAAAATGAAGCCTCAGCCTTTTTTTTAAACGAAGCATTGAAATGTTCATCTGTCTTATAGATTTTACTACTTCTCTGCTCAGAGAAGTTTGGCTTGAAGCAAAGATCATTCATGTGGCAAAAACTTTAGCCGATCATCACTTCCTTGAAGAGAAAAGGAATTTTATGTTGTTTCTATGCCCGCATCCCCTCCTCTTTCTCCCTCCCTCCCTTCCTTTCTACCTCCTTCTCTTCTCTCTCACTCTCTCCTTTTTCTATGTAATGGTTTTCTTTCTGGAAAAAAAAAAAAAAACAATTTTTATTTCTTACAGTTACTATAACTGGGCATTGGCTGCTCCCATGATCCTTAGCTTGCAAGTATTCCAGAAGAGTCTGCCGAAGGTGAGATGATCACCATTTGTTTTCTAAGTATCTGTAACATATGGTATTTAGAAAAGTAGCTACAGCATATGGTAATTTAGAAAAATCTATACGGGCACATTTCTAAACTAGATACTAGTCAAAGTTTTATTTAAAATTAATTCAATATTATAGGGGCACCTGGGGAGCTCAGTTGGTTAAGCATCTGACTTTAGCTCAGGTCATGATCTCACAGTTCGTGAGTTAGAGCCCCATATCAGGCTCTGCGCTGACACCGTGGAGCCTGCTTCAGATTTCTCTGTCCCCCTGTCTTCTCTGCCACTCACCCACTCACACTCTTTCCCAAAAATAAACATTAAAAAAAATTTTAATAAAATTAATACTATAGAAGATCCAAAGAGTTTTATGTGCCCACTCAAATTATCTCATGCTCCAAATCTAGGAAATTTGCTGGGCTGCCATATCTTTGTCCTTTTTATTAGATGTTTATACTGGTTTCTGGTTGTGTATAAAAGTTGAGAGATTTTATTGTTAGCTAAATATGGATACGTGAAAAGGAATTCCTCTCATTAATATGGAAGGAAGCAGCAGGAAGAGGGTGACGTGGCCACCAGAAGTGTGATTTTAGCATGATTGGATCAGATTATGGCTAATGAGCCTGTTACATAGAACTTGAAGATTTGAAATCTGTCCATCAGCCCAGTTGGTCCTTATAACTCATGAGAACATGTTTTCCAGTGGTAGAGAAATGAGAACAACCCACCTACCAGCCCCCTGCTCCTATTTAGCCAGACTACCCGGTCTCATACCACAGAACTGCCACAAAGCCATGCTACCACAAAACAGGACTGTCCATCTGTCAGAGATGTTAACAAACTCTGGAGGAGTTGGGGAGGTTTAGAGAATTGCTCACATTCCATAATAAGGGGCTGTCCTGCGGGTGGATAGTAGGAAGCACTTGGATGTTTTGTGACTGACAGATGACTAGACTGACCCCAGTTGATTGTTTCCAGGCCACAGTGGAGTCCTGGGTCAAAGATAAGATGCCAAAGAAATCTGGTCGCTGGTGGTTTTGGCGTAAGAGAGAGAGCATGACTAAACAGGTAACCAACCGGAGAGGTAATTTTTTCCATGGGCTGAAAAGAAGTGAATTTTTCATTTATTCAAAAAATTTTTTCCCAGCACAAGAAAGTCAATTTGGGGTTATAATACTGTCTTACAGTATAGCCACCATTTTTTAACAGTTTGATGTGCAGGTGCAATGTCAGATTCTTTACATACATTACCCCTCACCTTTACTACAGCCCGACAGTATAGCTGTGTGAGTCCCCATTTTATGGGGAAAGAAGCTGGGGCGCGAAGAGGTAAGGTGAATTGACCAAACACACGTAACAGTGAGGGGCAGAGCCAAGGTTTGGTCGAGGGTCCAGCTCCAAAGCTTCTTTCCCTTTGCTTGCTCGCTATGTTACCTTCCAGACAGAAGTAAGAGCTTGTCTCCTACCAAGGAGGTGGCAGTGGTGGCAGCATCGGTAACCTCTGTTCTGTAGTGCTGGTGTCCCCAGAGCAGACCTAATGAGTGTGGGCCAGTTGTATTATGTCTGTACTTGAAATGGTGCTCTTTTAAAATTTTTACTTCTGGGGTGCCTGGGTGGCTCAGTCATTGAGCGTCCAACTCTTGATTTTGGCTCAGGTTGTGATCTCACAGTTCATGAGTTCAAGCCCTGCATTGGGCTCTGTGCTGACAGTACGGAACCTGCCTTGAATTCTCTCTCTCCCTTTCTCTCTGCCCCTCCTCTGCTCTCACTCTGCCTCAAAATAAGTAAATAAACGTAAAGATTTTTTTTTTTTTTTACTTCTGGTTTTGTAGTAAACAGCTTTTGCATAATAGCACATGACTTGTCTCAGATTTCTGTTCTCTGGCTCAAAGTAGAGAAAGGCTGTTTCTTAAGCATTTTTAAGTTATGGATTCAGAAAACCATTTTGCTAATTGCTAGAGAGGGCTGCTGATAAATTTTTACCTGTCAATCTCTGGGGGTGGGGGAATAACTCCACATTGCTATTGCTGTCTTGTTGTTTTAGCTTCCAGAGGCCAAGGAAGGAAAATCCGAGGCACCGCCAACCAGTGACCTGCCATCGAGCACAAAGGAACCAGCCAGTGGCAGGTGGGGCACCCTGTCCTTCCTCCAGACTCACAGCACTTGGGCTGCCCCTGCTTTTTAGCCATTGTATTCAAACTGATTTTGACAATTCTGTTTAATTTTTGGTCAGAAACGTCTTTCTCATATGAACAACCATGACCGTAAGTGGCTTGTTTGTGCCACTCAGCAGATAACTTCTGCTTTTCTAAAAAATATAATCAGCTTAGAGGAGTAAATACACCCATCTCTACTTTTTAAATGCCTTGCTCCCATCTTGGAGCCGTGGAATCAGATGCCTGTGGAATGGAGGCCTCTAGGAAAGGGATCTTGGAGAGTCCTAAGATGTGCTATCCCTCTGGCTTCCTATCAGGTGCAAAAGGAGATGCAAAAGAATTTCAAAGGATGCCTAGCAGACTCAGTTGGTAGAGCGTGCAACTCTTGATCTTAAGGTCATGAGTTAGAGCCCCACGTTGGGTGTAGAAATTGCTTTAAATTAGGGGCACCTGGGTGGCTCAGTTGGTTGAACATCTAACTCTTGATTTTGGCTCTGGTCATGATCTCACATTTGTGGGTCAGGCTTCCAGGCTAGGCATGGAGCCTGCTTAAGATTCTCTCTCCTTCTCCCTCTGAGCCCCCTACTCCCCATGAGTGCACTCTACCAAAAAAAAAAAAAAAACCCAAAATTGATGTAGATTCATCTTATTTCTTGGAAAATGTAGCACTTCTTTGGACATTTGGACTGGCTGGCCCTTTGAAAAGGTGCCACTCTGCACCTTGTTCTCATTTCTGCTGTTCTTCTACTTGTCCAGCCAGATTCTTTCCTTCTCCTCCTGCTCCAGCTCTTTAATTCAGCCACTGGTCTGAGCCTGAGCATTTTCTTGCCTTTACACTCTTCTTTTAAAGGGGATATGTGGGGCGCTTGGGTGGCTCAGTTGGTTAAGTGTCATGATTTCATCTCAGGTCATGATCTCACAGTTTGCGAGATTGAGCCCCAAGTTGGGCTCTGCACTGACAGCATGGAGCCTGCTTGAGATTCATAGTCTTTCCCTTCTCCTCTCCTTCCCCCTCCCCCCTCCCTCTTTCCCTCTCTCTCCCTCTCTCCCCCTCTCTGCCGCTCTCATTTGCACACTTTCTCAAAATAAATAGTTTTTTAAAAGGAAGTGTATATAGAATCCTTTTTATTAGTTTTTTAAATCTATATAAGCAATTATATTTTCTACAGTTTGTATCTTTTTGAAACGTAGTAGTTTTTCAACGAGAGTCAGTACACTAGTAGCATTCACGGGTCATAGGAGAAAATAATCAGTCATAGCCAGACTGCTGGCTAATCATGAGAGGGAGGAGAAGGTGGCCTTCTCACTTCATGATATGAATATTCAGATACTGGAAACCGAGGGGATGATTTTCCCATTCCTGGAATGGATTTAGGATCTCTTTCTTTTCTGGATCCTAAAGAAAAGCTCTTGTCAGGAGCGCCTGGGTGGCTCAGTCGGTTAAGTGTCTGACTTTGGCTCAGGTCATGATCTCACAGTCTGTGAGTTTGAGCCCTGCATCAGGCTCTGTGCTTGATAGCTCAGAGCCTGGAGCCTGGTTCAGATTCTGTGTCTCCCCCTCTGTCTGTGGGACTCCCCTGCTCACACTCTGCCTCTCTTGCTCTCAAAAATAAATAAAACATTAAAAATATTAAATTAAAAAAGAAAAAAAGAAAAGCTCTTGTCAGTAGAATGCCCTGCTGCCTCTTCAGTAACTGGATTGCTGTTGATAGGCTGGCTGAAGATGATTCATCCAGTGAGGAAGGGTCACAGGAGCTTGAAGAATCCATCAAAGTGGACCCTGTTCCCACAGAGCCCCCAAGCCATGGCAGCACAACCTCCTATAAGAAGTCTCTTCGACTCTCTTCAGACCAGATTGTGAGTCCTGTGTGATCCGTGTGGATCCAGTCAGATTACGTTAGTAACTGTTCATTGGACAAGCTTCCTCTTTTGTCCACGCTATCCCGAGCCTGGCACACAGGACACGGTGTGTGGTCATGTAAACACTCACATACAGCAGGCCAGAGTCTCCTACCCTTGGGGAACCCGGGACGTGGCTCCTTCCACCACCCGAGACGTCCTCCTTCAGTCTCTGGGGAGTGAACCAAGGGATCTGTGTTTACTTCTTCCCACATGAACCTTACAGAGCCAGCCCATCACTTTTTTTTTTTTTTTTTTTGAGGAGCCACAGCAACAGAGAAATGACATTTTATACTTAGATGCAGTTTCCTTTTTTCTGTTGGTTTCCCATTCTCTTTTCGCATATTTTCAGTGTGAAATAGTCTTGCTGTGCCGTAGGGCAGTCGGGTATGGAGGAAGATCAGAGACGTTTGGTTTTTTAGAGAATCAGAAAAATCTCTTAGAATTCCAAAACACCATTCAGGCTGTGGCCCCTCAGCTGCTTGTGAGCAGGCCATGCACACAGCGCTGGGCCGGGTGTGTGCTGACGCAGCAGAAGCCATCCTGCCCTGAGCGGAGGCCCTGAAGTGCTCGTGGTGATTTTGTAAATATTCCGACCCTGTTGAGAATTGTATGTTTTCAGCTGATTTTTTTCTTCTTATTACAGTAACCATATTTATGTATTTCTTTCCATTCCTTACCCGTTTCTGCCATATATATGTGTGTACATGTACATACATATATACACACATACATATATTTCAGAGATGAGATTAGGATATTTTTTCACTTAACATGACACCTGTGTAATCTCTCAGTGACTATATATTATTGGAAACTGACTCTTAATTGTTGCACATAATTCCATCAAAGTGATAGATCATTAATTTTCAAATTTCTCCCTCTATAATTTTCTTTATTCTCTTATTTTTTATAAAAGGCAAAACTGAAGCTCCAAGATGGCCCAAATGATGTTGTATTTAGTATTACAACCCAGTATCAAGGTACCTGCCGCTGTGCAGGGACCATTTACCTGTGGAATTGGAATGACAAGATTATCATCTCTGATATTGATGGAACAATAACCAAGTAAGCACGAGTCCATGGTGGGTGGCAGTGGGGAGAGGCACAGGTCACTGTGCAGTAGGGGCAGGATCTGGAGGTGGTTTAAGCACAGGCATGGAGACTTGCACACAGAGGTCACACATCACACACAGGATCATACTGTGGATGGAGGAGATTGGTGGAGCCATACAAATTAACATCGAAAACTTATGGAAAGATTTAGTTTTGTAGTCTCTAAGTTCTGGCATTACAATAAAAAAAACTAAGTTGTTGAGATTAGGAGAAAAAGAGGATGTGTGGTTGTAAATTATCTCTGAAAATGAACATCTGTCTCTTGTGTCTGATTCTCTTTTTAGAAATTCCTCAGCGGGTGTACAGGAGACTGCCTCACTGTTACACAAGCCATGACAAAATCACCCTTTAGACTGAGTTGTCCCCCCACTCTGCCTCTACCCAGTGGTTTTTGGCAGCTGGTATTTAAATAGGAAAACACTTGGCTGTATATGTTTCGTTCCTGATACCTTTCCTTGTTCTACCACTCAGGTCTGATGCTTTGGGACAGATTCTTCCACAGCTGGGTAAAGACTGGACTCATCAGGGTATAGCAAAGCTCTACCATTCCATCAATGAGTAGGTATCTTGTCCCACATGTTCATGTACTCAAGTGAGCTAGAATTTTGCTTTAAGAACTACAGAAAAATGGCATACATCAGCCCATGAAAATCATGTCTTCATGATCCAGCTATTCCTGCTTTCCTTTCCTATAGCCTCATACAAAGAAAAGTGTTAGCCACCATTTGTGGAACATGCACTGTGGAACATGTTTCACGTGTACCTCTCATCTTCACAGTGCTAGGAGTTGAGGCACTCCCTGTATATATCTGTGGTTATAGTTATCGTTGGGGGGTTAAGCTTTAACAGGAGAGCCAAATTTACATTTTTGTTTTTTTAATTGGAGTTGCTTTGTTGTTGTTGTTGTTTAATAAGAGAGCAAACAGGAGGGAGGGGGAGAGAGAGAGAGAATTAATCTCAAGTAGGCTCCACACCCAGCACAGAGCCCAAGGCGGGACTCAATCTCACAACCCTAGATCATGACCTGAGCCGAAATCAAGAGTCGGACACTGAAGTGACAGAGCCACTTAGTCACCCCTAATTGGATATTTTTTAATTGGATTTAATTGAGTAGGTAATACCAGCATGCATGGGGTCCCCCATGGGATCCTCTCTGTGGGGAAAACAGAGAAAACAGAATGTGGCCTTTGTGGGACCATAATGCATATGAATTAAGTTGATTTCAAAACTTAGTATTTTGGGGTTTCTGGGTGGCCCACTCAGTTCAATGTCTCACTTCAGCTCAGGTCTTGATCTCATAGTTTGCAAGTTTGAGCCCGGCAGCTCAGAGCCTGGATCCTGCTTCAGATTCTGTGTGTGTGTGTGTGTGTGTGTGTGTGTGTGTGTGTGTGTGTGTGTGTGTGTGTGTCTCTCTCTCTCTCTCCCCCCCTCCCCCTCCCCCTCCCCCCGCTTATGCTCTGTCTCTCAAAAATAAACATTACAAAAAAAAAAAAAAAAGAAAACTTAGTGTCGTAAGCATTAGTTGAGAATGCCATAGTATGAAAATTGTGAGCATGTGTGTTACCCAGGTATGATTTTGCTTCTTGTCTTACAGAATGGTTTGCATTCTACAGATTGTCTTTATAAATAAGATCCTTTGCATCTTTCCTTTATGCAGATAATTTAAAGATAGTCCAGAGTTTTTGTTCTGTCATCTTTCACTGACTAGATGCTAAAGATATATCAGTACTTACAAAGTTAGCATAATCCCTAGTTGCATATACCTCCATTTTTCCCTATGATGTTTTCTATGGAGAAGTGAGATCTTTCTAATCCTAACTAGTTTTCGTAGTAAATTCAAGAATTTGATTTTCACAGCAAATGAATGGAACTTTATTTGGATCTTTTAAAAGAATAGTGCCTGGGGTGCCTGGGTGGCTCAGTCGGTTAAGCGGCCAGCTTCAGTTCAGGTCATGATCTCATAGTTCGTGGGTTCGAGCCCCACGTCAGGCTCTGTGCTGACAGCTCGGAGCCTGGAGCCTGCTTCTGATTCTGTGTCTCCCTCTTTCTCTGACCCTCCCCTGCTCACTCTCTGTATCTCTCTCTCAAAAATAAATAAACATTAAAAAATTAAAAAAAAAAAGAATAGTGCCTTTTTTTGTTGTTTTTCATTTTAGCCAAAGTATGTGTTTCTAAACCACACGTGTTCTCTTTTCTTTCAGGAATGGCTACAAGTTTCTGTACTGCTCCGCCCGTGCCATCGGCATGGCTGACATGACCCGTGGCTACCTGCACTGGGTCAATGACAAGGGCACAATCTTACCTCGGGGCCCTCTGATGTTATCCCCTAGCAGCTTGTTCTCTGCCTTCCACAGGTACGTCTTCTGTGTGCGCATGCGTGTGTGAGTGCATGTGTCTGCTCGCACCAGGGGAAGGGGTTTGAAGGGGGAGGTTGGAAGTCAAGCTCATTATAGGGGTTTGGATCTGATTCCGAGCTTCGGCATCTCTTGATTCTTTGGCTCCTCAGAGCATTCTAACTCACAGTTTACCCTGGTCTGTGTCAAACACAGTCCAAAAGTCACACTATCATGTTTTCTCCTTCCCTAAATGCCATCACTCAGAGTCTTAGTCTTTGTTGACTGGCAGCAGAGGAGAAAGGAAGATATCAGTTACAAAAGATTTTAAGAAATGAGTGATTGTGAGCACTAAAATCTTTTCAGGACCACACACCACGGAAAACTACCATTTCAAATTTGGTCTTTATTTTTTTTTTTTTTCCCTAGGGAAGTGATAGAAAAGAAACCAGAGAAGTTCAAAATAGAGTGTCTAAATGACATCAAGAATCTGTTTGCCCCATCTAAGCAGCCCTTCTATGCCGCCTTTGGAAACCGTCCAAATGTAAGTGTGTAGCCTCTGATGTGGGTAAAATTCAGAGGAGTGTATTTTTTTAGGGTACAGCCTGGTCATAATTCTCAAACCAATTGTGTAAACAGAATGAATGTTCTGCTGAATGGGTTTTCATTGAACTGTTCCAAATTTCTGCAGTTGGGGAGGGTCCTGTAGGTGGACATGTGCCCTAGAGTTTTGGTGTATAGAAAGGGCACTTTCTCTTTGTGGCTTTGATTCCATCTCCTCCGGCAGTTCTGACTCCTGTCTAAGTGGCTCTAAGCCACGTCTTTGGATCCACCCCAGAGAGTACTCTGCCTTCACAAAAGCTTTGCAGCCTGCCTCCCCGCACACAGGGCCGTCTGTTTCTGGGCACGCAGAAGGCATTGCCGCCTGGCCTCTGGCAGGCAGCGGGGGCCCTCTCCTGTTCCAGGGCCCCAGCATCTTGTTGGCACCCAGTTTTCTGACCCTCTGAGTGCGCTTGGGTTGGGCCCCACTCTTCAGGTTTGTCTGAAGCTCCGTTTCAGCAGTGGCAGAGCTACACGTTTTCCCAGGACAGTCTCTGTTCATGCAGTTTTTCTGGCTCACAACCAGAGAAGCATCTCCTAATTTCTTCTCTCGTAATCACCATATTTAATGTTTCTTCTGCAGGATGTCTATGCCTACACGCAAGTTGGAGTTCCAGACTGCAGAATATTCACTGTGAACCCCAAGGGTGAATTAATACAAGAAAGGACCAAAGGAAACAAGTCATCGTAAGTGTGCTCCTCCTCCTCAGCCCCCCATCCTGCAGCCAGGGGTGGAATTGGGGACAGAGATCCTGAGGATCAGGCCCAGCTCAAAATACCAGAACTGTATCTGCCTTTTGGAGGCTTTCCTCTTTGCCTGGGTGTTTCCTTCTCTGTAGTAGCACCTGTAATGGGAATACTGACTATTGGAGACTTCTAAGAGGAAGGCTGTGTCCTGGGAAGGGGTGGATGCCCGTCTCAGATCCTGCTGTGCTGAGGAATCTCTGTAACTGGCTTCACGACGTGCAATCCTGTGCTGTTACATCAATTTCAGAGTAACACTGTGCATTTTTTCCCCAATCCCTTCTCTTAGGTATCACAGACTGAGTGAGCTCGTGGAGCACGTGTTCCCACTTCTCAATAAGGAACAGAATTCCGCCTTTCCATGCCCAGAGTTCAGCTCCTTCTGCTACTGGCGAGACCCGATCCCCAAAGTGGACCTGGACGACCTGGCGTGAAATAGCACCTCCAGGGGCAGTCCTCCGTCACTGGCCTCACTGCAAGGGAAGGTGACCAGCACTTCTGCTGGACAGAGGACACTGGGCTACCCTCCGAGCCACAGGTGCAGAGCAGGACTCATGCTGACAGCCAGGCACTGGCAGGCACATGGAGAGCTCTTGAAGCTGGAACCGCTGTCCTCCCTCCCTTTCCCAGGCCTGGCAGGGCTGGGGCTCAGCGCCCTGGGCAACCAGGCAGGGGAGAACTCGGACCTGACATTGGAGGCCTGGGCTCCTATCACTGGTCATCCTCATACACGCGCTGTGTCAAGTGTGTGCTGGTGCTTCTTTAACTGAATAATTTAAAAGGAAGAAAAAAGAAGCTAAATAAGAGTGGACCAAAACATATATAAAGTAAAGTGTTCCTATTTCCGCTGGGCAGTTGAGAGTGTTTCTCTCTAAAACCAGGGCTTTCTTTAGGGGGTCAGGGTCCACTGAGCTGCTGGAGGTTCAGCTAGAGATGTTGGTTCAAACCGCCTATGCACATTTCTTCTGTGGGCGCCTGCTTCCCTCCTGCAGTAAGACAAGGTGCTTGCTCCGGCAGGCTGCTCTGGACAGGGGCCCGGGCCACCATCCCAGCCCCCCAGATGTGGACTTCTGGGGAAGGAAAGTCCCTTCAATCACCACCTTCTCAGCTGTGGACATAGCCAGGACAGACAGGTCTTGCTGGGTCTGCTTGGTGCCTATAGGAAGAGTACTGCTAACATCAGAAGTAGATTCAACAAGTAACCGATCTGTTTTCAGAGAGGCCTTAGAAATACAAATACACACTTGGGTGGGGTCCCGGAAGAGTCCTTTTCTCTACCCATCTGCCTGCAGCTCAGTTTCTCTGCCTGGTTGTAATGAGTCATGTCAGTCTCAGGACAGCATGGGGGAGGGTTCTGCCCCATCCACCCCTCCAGAACTGAGAGCCTCAGTGTCAGCAGTCACCTCAGTGTTCGAAGCCAGAGAACTGTTCACACAGACCTCGGCTGGGAGGGAAGCAGTGAGCCGGGTTCCAGAGCAGCGAGGGGAGCTGTAGATCCAGGCGCCTGCTGGGGATGGTTTCCTGTCCCCCCTGCCTGCCCTGTACTTGTACTGTGGCCCTCTCCCCGTTTTAATTGGCCCCACCCAAGTGATAGTGATCTAGAGATGGAGAAGTGGGAGTGGTTATTTTTCCAGATTGGAGAGTCAAAGTCCCTTGAGTTCAGCCGTTTCTCCCAGCTCTGTTGCAGCAACAATGGTAGAGTCCCCTGAACGCAGTTTTCTACTGAGAACCTGGAGGAACGCGTTCCCAGAGGAGGAACACCTGCTGCTTCCAGTGCAAACCTGCCCACCTTAAATAGTTCAAGGACTAATTGTTTAATGAGTTTATTTATGTACAGTAGGTTAGGCAAGCTAGGTTATGTTTATATGAAATTCTGCCCAGTTAGTGAATCAAAATCCTGGCAGAGCAGCGGTGCCGCTGTTGATCTCATAGACGCCACAGCGTGTCCCCCATTTGCTTCAGAGGAAGAACGTGAGCTTTAGTAGGGCTTCTCTGCACATGTGTGGTGCAGAAAATCTTTTAATACCTTCAGTAGTGCTTTTCAGATTGTCCTTTAAAGAGTTTTTGATTAGACAGTTTCTTTTCCTTGATAAGCTCCTCCCTCTGGACACACGGGCCTCGTCGAGATCCAGGCCAGGAACCCAGGTCTCCCAGCTGTGTGCTGAGGGTGGCTGACCACTCTGTCCCCAGTGTCCGTAAGCACTAGACTTTGTCGTTTTGTTGCTGCAGATTGATCCAGTGGGTACATTCGGTAATTAACGTGAGTCTTTTTCCTTATTTAAGAGGAGACCCTCTTGCTGAAAGTAGATGATTACTATCACTATAGTGTTCTGAAAGTATTAAGTTTGTGCTGAAACCCATTGCCATTTGGTACAAATGACATTTGTTCTTTCTGTGAAAGAGCGTTACCCTCGAGTGTGTTTGTACACAGACCCTTATGATGGTGAGTTACTGAAGAAGCGTAAGCCTCACGCTGCTTTCGGTGATGGGCGGTGTCACGGGGTGATTGCAAGCGGATCGCCTTTTCTAAATCATTCTCTCGGTTGTTCCACTGGTGAAACAGCCTTAGCCCGTTTCCCTCTCTCCAATTCAACCTGACTCAAGTATTTGCCTGGATGCCCACTTGCTGAAGAAGTTGGTCTGGCTGTGGTGTTGACATCTGCGTCTCTGGCAGGCATTAGGAAGTGCTCGTGAGGGTCCGGCACATGCACACTTAGCCCCCCTGTGTGAGGACGGTGTTTGCTATGCTTAAAACCATCTGCATAGTTTTCAACTGTGAAAAAGAGAAAACTTGCTAGTGTGATGTCCTAAAGTGAAAGCTGCTGCTAATCACAGGAGAACAGCCGGGGAACAATAGCTACATGACTGAAAACTGCCTGTGCCCTGTAGGGACTGCGTGTGGCCCTTTCCGACCTCGTTCTTGAAGGTGTGAGCAAGACCTTTTAAAAACAGGTAGAAAGTAAATGGTTTCTAGTAAATGTGAGTTGGTGAAAACAAACTCTTCCAGAAAATTTTATCATCTTTTTAAGTATCATAGTTACTGTGGGAAGCCTTGTTTCCCTCTGCTTTAGAACATGCTGTGTTTAATGAAACCGGTTAAAAATGGAGTTTTTGTTTAACTGCTCTTTCCAGGTGAAAACTACTTTTTTTGGTTTGTTTTGAAGGTAAGAAAGGGAGGGGGTAACTTTTTTTGTTTTAATTTAATAATTACATTAAGTCTGTGATGAAGTATTTGATTATTAGCAATGCCACTAATAAGTTTTAAGTTGTCAGAAATTACTTGTAAACATCAGTACAGTATCTCAGTCCCGGCAAAGACAGTTATCCTAAGATTAATGGCTCATATTTTGGTGCAGTGTTTGATGTTCAAAACAAAATGTTACAACAATAAACAAGCGTAAACTGAATGCATTTGACTCCTTCCTTCAGAGGACATTTAAACCATATTCTCTGTACTCTAGCCAGAAATTGATCATTTCCATAAATTAGCATTTTGATCTTTGCTGACACTTAAATTTATCTACAAAAAGGACTTCTCTTTGGTGCTTATTTTCATAAAACCTGACTCCAAAAGTGATGCTACACCCACAGGAACCAACCTCTCTCTAGCTTTGTACGTTCTGCCAGAGAGTGATTCATTCATACATATGTAAGTCCTGGTGTGTCTGCACTGGCATCCTCTAGACTGTTCCCTCCTCAGCCCTCAGGGGTCCCCTGGGAGGCCTGCTCAGAGCCTTCGCCACCCCACCTTTCCTTAAACCCTCCCTCAAGGTGAGTACCACTTAGCACTCCTGAAGTTTTCATCAGCCTAGAGGATTCCATGTGATCTTGTATCAAAAACCACATCCCACATACTATTTAAATGAGTGTCTTTTTATCCCCTCAGATTGCTGGGCTCTGCCAGGTGCAGCACACGCTGGACACGCATCCCAAAGTCCCGCTCGAGAGCCTGCCTTCTAGTATGGCAAAGCTTTCATCCCATGCCTCTTCGCCTTGACAGGAGCACAGGGTGAGAGGTCAGGGTGAGGGCAGCGAGGGTCTTCTGGGTGTACTTAGGGAATAGAAAGGAAGCGCCCAGAGGGAGGTTGACTATAAAGGAACCGGCTTCAAGTGCCTGAGGGCAGAGCAGCATGGGCTCCTTCCGATGCCCCTAAGAGTGCAGTCTTTATCCTTCCCTTGATGATAGGACAGTGGGGGGAAGGGGGGCGGTGTGCAGAGAAACATGTTTAGAAAATGGATGTGGGTAGATGCGATGCCATGTTTTAAATCTGCAAGCATGGATTGGGTCTGTCCCTCTGATCGCAAACCCTCCTTTCAAGCTGCAGATCAGTCGTGAGACCACTCAAAAGATGATCAGATCACGGAAAAAGCTAGATCAATGCACTACCACGGAAATAATTTCAAATGCTGTGGGCATTGATTTGCACTCTTTATTTGTGGTTAATCATTTAAATGAGGCCATTTGCTAATATTACGTGTGCGGGGGAAAAACTGCCCCAGCCCTGTCTCTGCTTAAGTGCCCTGACCTTTTTCTCGGCAGCAGCACCTTTGAGAAATCGTTTCCTGGTGCCTGACTGAGTCACAGACACGGTTCACAGCTTAAGGCCTGTAGCTCCGGGAAGGGGCTCCCAGAGCCCTGGGCTCGGCCAGCCTCGGCGTTTCCCTCAGTACAGAAGGACAGTCTTTCCCTTTTTGAAAGATGCCATCTTCTGACTGAGAAGAAACTTCTGAGTTTTCAGTTATTTTATCTTGAAGTAAACGCAAGATCTGCTATAGTTAAGACCTTGTTTATCTATCTTGCCTGTCTTGGATACATAGAGCTGAAATGTATCTTCTTTGGTAAATGAGTCAGGGTGCATTGAGAGAAGAGGACCAAGTTTTTACTTGGCACTCCAGACAACCATCTACGCAGTAGAAAGAATGGTCACTGTCTCCCTTCTGTCTGGCCCCTGTCTTTCCAGCTGTTGAGCGTTTGTCCCCTTTGGCGCTGAGTGAGGTCTTTACAAGGGGGTGTGAGGGAGAGAGGGTGAAAGTATGTGCAACGTGCCAACTGGGTTTTCCTGCAATGTTCCAGTGCGTTGGGGTTTCTTCCATGAGTCATGTCTAGGACGGCCGGTGATACTCTGACAGCCACAGTTAGCCAATTCCCCAGCTGTAGAAACAGCGAAAGAGAATACCCCTCCCCCCAGCTCCTGGACAGAGAGAGCCAGATTTTAAAGTCCTAAAACCGAAAACCTGAAATTCTTGGTCACTTCTCCTTACCTGGGAGAAGGGGCGGAGGAAGAAGGCTCCTCTCTGAAGTGGCCAGCGGCCATCCTATAATCTCATTCGCAAGCAGTCCTGGAAACTCACAGCATTTTTTACAGCGTAGAAGAGTATCCAGTGAGCACCTGGGTGGCTCAGTTAAGCATCCGACTTTGGCTCAGGTCGTGATCTTGCAGTTCTTGAGTTTGAGCCACATGTTGGACTCTGGGCTGACAGAGCCTGGAGCTTGCTTCATTTCTGTGTCTCCCTCTCTTTCTCTGCCCTTCCCCCGCTCATGCTCTGTCTCTCTCAAAAAAAATAAACATTTAAAAAGTATCCAGGGGCTTGATTTCAGACCCAGGAAACTTGTTTCTAATGATCCACATCTTTCCCTGGGACTCTTAGGGGACTTGCCTTCCCCAGGGGCACTTGGTTGGCCAGCAGATTTTACCAACCTGATGAGCAGAGACCACCTGAAGCTAAAAAGTCTTGTGTCCTAGAGGTTTCTGTGGCTGCGGATGAAGGAGCAACGTGCCTGGGCTCCCCCTGGAACAGAACATGCTCTCCATGGAAGATGCCTGCGTTTCTCCGATGATCTCAGCTTTCAGTGTGTGATCAGTTTTATGTTGGGCCTGTTGTTGCTGGGGAACCCGGGAGTCCTTAAAGCCGCATCTGCTGTGAGCTGTGCAGCAAGCAATCTCATTAGCTCGGCCAGCTGCTGATTAGATGTGAATTTTAAGCATCCCCCGGAGGAGTCCCTCTTTAGCTGCAGGGATCACAGGAGGGCCTTGACCTCCAAGTACATCTGGTTTGTCTTAACAAGCAAAAACCAATTCCCAAGTGTATAGCTTGGATAGTGAGGGGTAACAATGAGATGGTTGAGACTGATTCATTCAAGTTTACTTTCTACAGTCATTAAAAAAAAATTACCTTTCTGCAGTTTGCTTTTTAGCAACAACTCTCAGTCCATAAGGCACCAGACTTGAGTAACTTGAAGTGGTTTTACATCTTTATTGACACTCCCTGTCTTTGCACTTCAAGTGTACATGTCATTCAAGGAGCCCCATGAGCTGCACAGTCCCGGGTGCATTCCTTCACAGCTGGGCACGGGCCCGAGTGAGCGGTGCCAAGCAGCCCTGGGACAGCCCCTCCTGGAGACTCGAGGTCTCTGGAGTGGCATGTGCCCCCTTGGCACTTCAGTGTCTGAACTCTCCTGCAGAGGGTGTGTAAATGCAGACTGCGGACCCAGGCCCCACTTTGCCGGCCTGCCTCCTCTCAGCCCTGCTCCTCTCCTCCTCCATCAGCAGGATGTGGTCCTGGGGCCTGGCCATGCCCTGGGGCAGACTGAGCTCCTCGGTCAGTGCCCAGTGGCCCAGCACAGGCCCTGTGAGCGGAGCCACAGGGGAGGACCCAGCACCTCAGGTGTCCAGTCGGAACGACAGAAGACGGTGGCCCCAGCAGGCACATGCGTCCTCGCCACCTGCCTGGGAACCCGAGGGTGTGTGACTTCAGCAGCCAGGTAAGGTCTGTATGGTGGGGGAGGGGCTGGGCGTCTGCAGAAAACTAGACCAGTGCTCCAGTTACATAATCAACTGCATATATTACAGCTACCAAGTTCTCCCAACTCTCTCCTCTCCCCTTCCCCAGCCACCCTAGAGGTGAGAAAGGAAGGGGTATAAGAAAACCCCACTAAATGTGGAGTACATTTCATCAAAGTCTGTGTGAGCCAAGCGTCCCCCGGTCACCACAATGTTGACGCCATCTCCTGCCTTCAAGTGCACGATGAGGTGGAAGGCCCCTGGGCCCCCACAAGTGTGCAGAGCCCCTGGGGGCCGGTGGTATTCCAGGAATTCCCTCTTGTAGCCGGCTGTGTGCAGCTGGGCCACACTGGCGTTAGAGACCGATAGGACAGCTTCCACATACGCGTCCCTCTCCGGAGTGAGGGTGGCCGTGATCAGGTAGCGCCCCTCGTACGGCGCCGTGAAGATCCCTGGAAGGAAGAAGGCAGGCACTGGTGATACCATCACAGGACCTTTGTGACAGGTTATCGGTTAACCCAGATTTGGGGAATTAACCATCCCTGGTGTGTCCAGGACACACACCCCCAGGAGACCAACGGGGAGAGGTGGTCACCCTACCTCTCGAAGGTAGACCCCGTAGCTGGCCCAGTTCTCATGGTGAGACCCCGTCTTCTACTTGGAACGTCCAGAAGAGGACAAATCTTGCAAACCCCCAGGATGTGCTCTGATGACTAGAACTCTCCCCTGCGCCTGGAGCAGCCGTCAGAATAGCCTTCCCTGTGCTGTCACGCGGTGGGTGTGGAGAGGACCACCCACCTTTGCTGGAAGAGCTCGGCTGCTTTAACATTCCTGGTGACGGGGTACGCTGGCTCCGGCAGTGCCGTGTGCGCCCAGGTGTGAAGACGCAGGGCCCACACCTACCTCACCTCAGGTTTAGTGGGGAGGCAGCAGCTGCCCAGATCCTGGTTCCAAGGCCAACTTAGAATAAGCCTCACAACCTCTGTGCTGGGCACAACCTCCACAAAATACCTGAGTTGCCTCCTGAGGAGGCAAGAGCAAAAAGAATCCACAAAGCTTGTCACTAACCCAGGGAGAGGTCACGGCCAGCCCTTCTCACGTGAAGAGCCGGTCCCCCCCCCCACCCACGCACCGGACCAGTACACAGGTGGCATCCGTTTATGACCAAAAATAAGCTGGCATTCACCCAGCCAGTAGCCCACAGGTTCTGGGCCTGGGGAAGCAAGAGAGGTGGTGGTCAGGGGGAGGGGGTGGCCTGAGGAAGCGTAGATGGGTTGGCAGCCCATTTGCAAGATGGCAATGGTAGGTGCCCCAAGCCCAGGGAGTCGGAGCCCACACCAAATCCGGCAGGAGCAGGCTAGGCATGGACCCTGACCGCAGTCCAAGAGTGACAGAATAGAGGACCCAGGAGCCAGGAAGGGATCTCCCGGGCTGTCCTGAAAAATGGTCAGAAATGGCCAAGCCCCGCTGCTCCCTTCCCCATCTTTTAATAAGTAATGTGAAGCTCCACCAGTCTTCCTGGGCACCAGGGCGCGTGCCACACCCCCCCCCCCCCCACAGCTTAGACACTGCCTGGGGGGAGGCCTCACTCGGGGTCACCTGGAATTTGCTGGGGACGTGCTGGACAAGAGAAAACATCTCTGGGCTGGGCGTCCCTGAATGTGAAAGAAATGTCAGTCGTCATCCCTGCTTGCAAAGGTCACTTGAGGGGTCATGGTGGACGAGCTGTCCCCATCACCCAGGCAGCATGGGGTGAGGGCCCCAGCGGGGAACCTGGGCTTGTGGAGAAAGTGAAGGTCTCTGAAAGCAAAGGCACTTCCCCCACCCCAGCCTGCCTCCATGCCTGGAGAACAAGGTTAAAAAAAAAAAAAAAAAAAAACCGTGAGCGTGACCATTTGGACCCCAAGTTCCTTTCCCAAGTTCTGCAGGTAACTTTTATGCTCACTAAAACCTAACCCTTGTCCTAGGAACAGTGCGGTGGTGGCCGGGCAGGGCAAATTCGAGAGTGAGGGCTAAAATCTCTGCAGCCAAGGAACTCTATTCCATCCACCTCCTTGTAACCTCCCTGACCTCCTCCTGCCCTCACCCCCAAGCAGCTCCTCAGGGAGGAGCCCTGTGAGCATCCCAGCATGCTGGCGCTTGATGGGCTCAGAGACAGGCCTCCCCAGCCCTGTGAACTACCCGGGAAAGGCTGCCTGGGCCCTCTGCACGAGCCTCTGCCCTCCTCTGCCCTGCCCGGAGCTGTGCTTCCCTCAGGGAAGTGGGGCCGTGACACGCCTTCCCCTTATAGAGGAGACAGGATGCCTGTGTCTGGCCTTTCGGGAAGAAAGGCTCTCTATTCCAGTCCCCGGGGACAAAGATGGACAGAAGCCCAGGCTCAGGTGTGGTGGGAAGGAGGAAGCCGGCACCATAGGAACCCGGGGTGACCTCTGTCCTCACGGGCTGGCAACAAGACAGATGGTGCAGGCAGGACCCAGGCCAACAGCTAAAGTGGTTCTGTTCCAAAGCAGGAGCCCTCATGGCCCAGGATAGCCCCTTCTGGAAGGAATGCTGTCCCTCTTTTTGACTCTTCATGAGCCACAAGCTTCTGAAGGAGGCAGGGCAGGGGTGGGCTCTCACCCGTCCTGTAACAGGGTGTTGGGACAATAGATACTGAGGGAGAAGGCCTCTGAGGGGCTTGGAGGACAGCGGGGAGGGGCCAGGGGGCAGTAACTGGTGGGCAGAGCCCAACAACAGTGCCGAGGCCTGGTATGCTGATCTCGTGTTTAGAAAATGTCACTGCACACTCACCCACCCACCCTGTAGCCTGACAGCCGGAAACTTCATAAAACCCCGCAAATCAGGAAAGAGCAACAGGGGCCAACTGGTCCCTCATGCGCCCACAGCTACTCAGGCATCTCGGGCGTGGCGCCCCCACCCCACACACAGGACAGGGGCCGCTGGCATGTGGAGACTGTTCACAGCCTCAAAACTCACCGGTGTTGGGGTTGTACACGTCCCCGTCGTTTACCAGCACTTTGTTAAAGAGGACGACACCCCCATCGCTGGGGAAAGGCTTCTGGGTGAGCCCCGCAGAGAAAGACACCAGAGAAGGCACTGGAACCCCTGGAGCAGAGAGGACATGAAGTGTTCACAGGGGTCAGGGTGTGCCTGTCTGGAGAGACAGCCTCATGGTGCTATTGGGCCTGAAGGTGGCAAAGCACTGGGGGACACTGAGGGCCAGGCCCATCCTCATCGGGTTGGTGGTGGGGACAGTGAGCGGCAGGACAAGCACTGGCTGGGAGTGGATGTGTGAGACCGTGTGACACTGTGTGAGTGTCGGGGGCTCGGGGCAGGCAGGGAGTGGGGAACGGGAAGCTGGGCAAGGCCACACAAGGCAGAGACCCGGCCCGTGAGCCTCCCCACAAACTCCGTGGGCTGGGAAGACATGTGAGGGAGAAGTTCTTGTCTCAGGCATGACTCAGACCCTCTCTGAGGAGCAAATCTTGGCAGGGGCCTCGGTCCTGTCAGCAGAGGTCTGGCCCTCGGCTGGTGGGTGCAAAAGAGCTAGGCCAGGCCCCCACCCATGCTAACAGCCCAGAGAGAGGAGGCGGGACACACAGGGAGGGGCAGAGGCCACCGAGGAGAACCACCCTCCCCCCAGGGTCTCCCAGCGGACGTACCTGGGGAGGCCACAGGAGGTGAGCTGGGGTATCCTGAAAAACAAAATGGAAGTGGAACATTAAACCGAAGCCCCTCTTTTTCTCCCTGCTCCTCACACTGTTCCTTTAACTAGACCTAGAGCAAGAGCACCCCCTCCAAGCTGCCCGCTCAGAAATGGCACAGCTGTACCCCTACCAGCCTAGCCCCTTCTCCCCTGAGCAGGGAAGATCCTTAGGGCAAGCTGGCTGGGGGTGGTCTATGAGAAGAAAGTGAGGCTGGATGAGGGATTGATGTATGGATGGGACTGAAGGGGTGTGATGGACAAATGAGCAAACAGCCCAAGAGTATCAACATCCCTAATGGGTGTCCTCCTGGGAAAGGCACATTTGTGGAGGGGAGAGTGTGATCGCTGCAGCTTGGGGCTAGCTGAGCAGGAACAAAGGAAGAGAGCTGCTGAGGGCAAATGTGTCTCCTTGTGTTCCCAGCATTGACTCTGCCTTCCTGGCAGGCGTGGTTCTTGAGGGATTTTGGAACTCACACCCGGAAGGACCCTAGAGCAGACCCCCTAAGGCACAGGCTGCCCCTCCATATAGTGTCACCCCCACCACCCAGAGGTGCCCAGCAGCAGGGGCCTCACCTGGTGCTCCTGCGAAGCCCTCAGCGCTGGGGATGGGCCCCTGCCCCGTCTGGCCATCCACTCCTTGGAGCAGGCCCCGCCCCGACATGCCCATCCTCCCTGGAGGCCCGGCCTCTCCAGTCTCCATAATGACCCCAGTGGAGCCAGGCAGGAAGGGCAGCCCTGTCCAGCGTGGCCATGCTGGTGGGGGCAGGGGCTGCAGGGGTCTCTTGGGTAGGACAGGCTGCTGGCCTATAGGCAGACGTTTTCCAGAGTCCTCAGGAAGCGGGGGAGCACTCGGCCTTGGCAGAGGGGTCGGCTTGGGATGAGAGGCCTCCGTGGGGGCCTCCACCAGCCCTGGGTGGGAGGGCCTTCCAGGCACCTGTGGGGCCTTCCCTCGGGCCGGGGGCTGCGGTGCTTCTGACGGTTCCTCCGCTGGGCATTGGGAAAGTGGAGAGAAATTCGGGGTTAAAAACCTCAGATTTGACTGCTCAG
The DNA here is from genome assembly GCA_028646485.1 of Cryptoprocta ferox. Taxonomy (NCBI): domain Eukaryota; kingdom Metazoa; phylum Chordata; class Mammalia; order Carnivora; family Eupleridae; genus Cryptoprocta; species Cryptoprocta ferox. The sequence goes on from CM053566.1 coordinate 36,889,092, forward strand.
CCACAGGTGCCTCTGGGAGGCTTGATGGGCGGGGCCCCCTGTGAAGATGGGTGCTTGCTTGGTGGCTATTCCCAAAGCATCGACAGAGTCCTGGGCACTGCCCTGGGCCAGCACAGAGCGCCCACCACAACGTAGGGACAGCATGCCTAACTGCTTCATAAGGGGGCAACAGGTCAAGCTGCCCTCAGGACACCCAGGAGCCAATGAGAAGAACCGTGGGGACCCCCTGAACAGGGGCGGGGTGGGGGGAGGCTTTCAGCCTTCCTTTCTACACATTACTTGTGCTCTCCAAAACAGCACCATTCTTGACCCCAGCACCGAACCTTCTGCTTTCACCACATGATGATACCATGGGTGTATCCCAAATTACTCAAAGGGACCTGCTGACCCCAACCACTGAATGTTCTCCCAAAGCAGCTAGTATCCGGGTCACTGCGGATGGTTTCACAAGCTGGAGCCCTGCCAAGAGGAGCAGATGCCCCAGTGACCCCAGCCGGTATCAGGGCGCTTAAGCCACCTCTGCAGCAGGCGCAGAAACACCCCGCACCTCTTGTCACAGCCCTAAGATCACCAAGTAAGGGGATTTCCATGGAAGGAAGCTTCTGATTCACATTTCCCTGCCCTCATGGGATGGTGCTGTGACAGCCAGGAAGCTGCCACGCCTTCCTCCTATGAATACGTTCCTGGAACCAGCCTTCCAGGAAGACTTCCTGAGGGCCAACCAGGCATCTAAAAATAACTGGGACTGGCAAATACCAGCCTCAAAAGCCAAATCCTACCCAACTCCTCTGTATGGTGTCCGTAGTGTGCCCAGTTTCCAAAGCTATACAATTATGTCCAGGCAAAATCAGTGGTTGCATTTTGACCCACTGTCTACTTTTAAAACTCACTAAGGTAACTATGGTCCTCAAACACGTGCTCCCCTTCCACCACAGAGCCAGGTTGCTCACCTGCCCCCAGCCGCCAAGGGAGGCTATTTCTCAAACAGCCTCTCCTGACCGGTGCTCCATGAGAGAATTAAGCCCTACAGAGAATGATTCACCACTTCCTCAGTCGTCCCAAATATAAAACAGAGCTAACACCTACATGCAGAGAAGAGAATTCACATCGTCCAGTGGAACAGCATCCGGCCTTAATTCTCTTTAGAACCGCTATTGAGAAAGGCTGGGATAGACAGAAACTGACGCAGACAGACTACAGACATGTGGACACCAGCCACAGTGGAGGACAGGAGTGTGAGAACATGGAATCTCAAAGTCTACACATTGAATTAAGAAGCTCCCAGTCCCCTTGTCCTGCTCAGCACCCAGGACACTTATTTATAGCTTAAGTTGGGGATAGGGAGAATCTTCAAACTGACCCTATAAGAAACCCACCAGCATAAAATCTTATCCAGTGCCTCACCTTTAAGTGTGCACCATAGTCAAGATCACTTGATGTACAAGGAAAGCCTCTGATAAGAAAGACCAAAACAAGCCATCCAACCTACTAATGAAAAGGAACTCTAAGGAAACACACAGTACAAGAAAATAAAGATGTAAAACCCTCAAATAGAAGACACAGTCCAAGATGCAAGAATAGATTGGTATAATCAGGGGCACCTGCATGTCTTGAGTCAGTTGAGCTTCCGACTTTGGCTCAGGTCATGATCTCACCATTGGTGGGTTGGAGTCCCGCATCGGGCTCTCTCTTGTCAGCCCAGAACCTGCTTTGGATCCTCTGTCTCCCTTTCTGTCCCTCCCCCCTTCACATGTGCGCACACATGCTCTCTCAAAATAAAACATTTACAAAAAGACAATCAGAGAATAAGGATAGGCCTTTGCTGATAAAAATATGCTTGCCAAAAATAAGCAAATTCAATGAAAGAGTTGGTAGATAAAATCAAGGAAATCTTTCAGAAGGTACGACAGGAAGACATAGAGTGCCTGGATGGCTCGATCAGTTAAGCGGTCAACTCTTGGTTTCGGCTCAGGTCATGATCTCACAGCTTTGGGGGTTCAAGCCCTGCATCAGGCTCTGCACTAATAGTGCACTAATAGTGCAGAGCCTGCTTGGGATTCTCTCTCTGCCCATCCCCCACTTGCACTGTCTCTCTCTTGAAAGGAAAGAAGGAAGAAAGAACTTTAAAAAAAAAAAAGAAGGTAGGACAATAAGACAAAATGATGGACAAATAGGAAGGAAATCATAAGAAAATTAGAGGGTAAGTCCAGAAATCTTTCCTGAAAAAAAAAATCAGAAAAACTGGAACATAGGATAATGAGGTGGTAAGGCAAGAATTATCAAATACACATACAATTTTATTTCAGCACAATGATTGAATAAAAGACCTAAACCAAGGCATATTCAGAACACCGAGGAAAAGGGGAGATCCTACAAGGTTTCAGGGAAAAAAAATTAAAATGTGACTTCAAATCCAAAGGGCATCATAAGGTTTGTCAACAACAGTACTAGAAACTAGAAGACAAGAGAACAACAAGGTCTTCAAATTGAGGGAAAAAATTGTTAACCTTGAATTCTATACCCAACCAAAATATCCATCGTGATTCAAGAATAGATATTTTCAGACATGCAGTATTTAAAAAATAAAAAACTATCAGGCCCCCTTTTTTTTTTTAAAGTTCATTTATTTATTTTGAGAGAGTGAGAGCAAGTAAGGGGTGGGGGGGCGGGCAGAGAAAGAGGGAGAGAGAGAATCCCAGGCAGGCTCTGCAGTGTCAGTACAGAGCTGGATGTGGGGCTCAAACTCACAAACCACTAGATCATGATCTGAGCCAAAACCAAGAGTCAGATGCTTAACTGACTAAGCCACCCAGACACCCCTCAAGCCCCTTTTCTTAAAAAGCTTGGAAAACATACTCCACTGAAACCAGTAAACCATGAGAAAAAGAAACAAAAAAAAAAAAAACAGTCCAAGAGAGGAGAGAGGTTCAAGAAATTTCTAGGATGGTAGTGAAGGAAGTTTCAAATTGAAAGTCCTTTAGCAAGTCCAAAGAATAAGCAGTCCGGATTGGATCAGAAAGAGAGAGAACTCCAGAAGGGAGGTCATGAATTTAAAAAAAAAAAAAAAAAATCTGATACTTTTTTATGGTATAGAAAATTATATTGTAAGGGTGTCCTAGGGTAAGAAGAATCCAAAATAGATAAAATCTAGCAAATAATAATACAACACTACTACTAATTCAAAGAGAAGCAAAACAAAAAGCGACGTAATCATATGCAGCTATATTGAGCAATATTAGCTCATAACAGCATAAATATTGGCTATTGATTTTTGTGGTAAATCCTAGTGGGAGTTGGAGAGGGAGGGAAGCAGAGGAAATATGAGCAAGGCTGATATATAAACTAATGCCTACAGGGGCGCCTGGGTGGTGGCTCAGTCGGTTGAGCAGCCAACTTCAGCTCAGGTCATGATCTCACAGTTCATGGGTTCGAGCCCCGTGTCAGGCTCTGTGCTGACAGCTCAGAGCCTGGAGCCTGCTTCTGATTCTGTCTCTGTCTCTGTCTCTGTCTCTCTCTCTCTCTCTCTCTCTGAACGTTCCCCGCTCACTTCTGTGTATCTCTCAAAAAAAACATTAAAAATGTTTTTAAATAAGTAAACTAATACCTACAGCTGCTACATGATATAATGTCTAAATACTATATATATAATATCTGTATAGAGAGAGATCTAAAAGTAATAAATCAATTTAGAAACATAGAGGTAAAAATCAGGGGAAAACAGCCAAAAGAATTGCCCATGGCTGCCTCTGGGGAACTAGAAGTCCCAGGGACAGGTAGGGACAAGGGGCTGGTTTTATTATAAACCTCTCTGTACTATTTTATATTTTATAAACGTAATTGCAGAAGACCCTCACTGAGAGCCTGAATCTACCCTTGCCCTTCAGAGCAAGCACATCTGCCTGCACTCTGTGTCGGTCCTCCCTCCCCTACTCCTCAGAGGGAGCCCCTGGCTCAGAGCCCTTCCTCCCAGCTGGCCTGCCTTCCCTCTGGGGGCTGCCCCATCCATTCCCTCAGGCCTCTTTTTTTGCCCCCACAGCTTCTGCCCTTTAGTACAAGTCTGTATGTTTCCATCCTCAATGGACTGCAGTCAGCAAAGCTCCTCACACTGGTCCTTATTTTCTTACCTGTTCCTACTACACCCTCCAAACCAATGCTCTTTCTCTGAAAGCCACCACTGTTCTCCCGGTCCCTGCATCTAGGCGCTCAGTTTATTTTTTCATTCATTCTCCCTCCCTCCCTCCCTCCCTCCTTCTCTCTCCTCAAAAATCTACTATAATTTTCCAATGCTTATAAAATCCAATCAAATCTCCTCTGACATCCTGAGTCCCTGTCACCTGCTCCATCTCCTCCTCCTGCAGCCTCCGTGTCCTCACTGGTGCCCAGACATCCTCTGAGCTTCCCTGCCTACACACCTTAGCTTTTAATGTTTACACTCGCTAAAAGACCCTCTTCTGGCACCCTCACCGTAGTCCCAGTTCAGAGACCACTACCTCTGGGAAGCCATCATAGATCTGCCCAATAGAGCTTGAATAATCCTCTGGACCCTGAAGCCCTTTGCGCCTCTGAGGGCTCTTCCAGTTTTTTACTACTGTTCCTGTCATGCTGGATGATGAGCAGTTGAGGACACATTTTAATGATCTTTTGTCCCCACGGTTTGGGACAGGGTCTGGCACAGGACATTGTGGACACTTAAGTGTGTGGTAAATGAATGAAGGCTGGAAGGAGGGCAGGCACTATGGGCCACACCCTAATTCCTGCCAGCCATTGCCTGAGGCACCCTAATTCTGCCAAAAATAATTATCATTCTGGGGCCAAATAGGGTAATGCTGGTACACAGAGACGGTGACAGCTTTTTTATGTCCATCACTCCCTCAACACTCAGGCTTATCACACTAAGTGGAAGGCAGAGGGAAAAGAATGAACAAATATTCCCCTTGGGCCAAACATCCCCCACTAATCTCCCTAATGAGTGGGTCCATGCCTGCTGGGGGCAACTGACTGCTCCAAGACATCCTGTCACCTGACTGGCCAAGCCAGACATGAGAAAGCTGCCCAGGATGCAGTCATTTCCCCAGCCCCGGCTCACCCACCTCATGTCAGGTGTTTCCAATGCATACGCATTTATTACAAAGTTGTAACACAGACTGGACAGCATTTGCTCATTCTGGAAAGATCATTCCTGGCAGTAGATGGCTTTCTGAACTCAACATGTGTTTCTAATTCAGAGAATGACCATTTGAACTGCATTCTACCAGAGAGCCCAGTGTTGCTGCCCGTGTGGTTACGGTGTGAGGCTCATGCAAGAAGGGATGGCCTGGCCCCACGGGCGCTGACTTGGGTCCAGGAACCTACCCCAGGCTCGGGTCCTGATGCGCCCATGTGGCCTCAGGCAGGGCCACAGCCTTCCCCCCCACGGACCTAGTACCCCGGGAGCGAAGGCCGCCCCTTCTCCTCTAGTCTATCTTATTAAAAGCCAATTTCGACTTCACTTCAACAAAGACCTGCCGACGCAAATCCGCCCTAATCCTGAGCTCACGTGCTAAGAACGTGTGTCTGGCTCCCCAGACAGAAGTCAGGGCTGTCTCTGCCTCCCGCAGCCTCCAAGGACGCCTGAATGGAAGCGGGCGGCCAAAAGAAAGTAAACCGCAAGAATGAGGGCCTTTAGGTGTGCCTGGCAGCGTGGTGGGGTCTTGCTACACAGCCAGAGGCCGGGGGGACAGACGGTGACCCCGGGTGTCAGAGTCTGTTCTAGGGCCCTGGCTGTGTGAAAGCCACTGACCCCTCCTGCCTCATTCACCGCATCTATTAAACGGGCGGCCCCACGGTGCCCTCCTGTCAATCAGGCAGAACTGGGTGCCAGCGAGGCAGAGAACGGGTGCGGGTGCACGTCCCCAACAGGGACACACCGCGCAGGCGCGAAGTCCGGCTGACCCGGCATCTGATTTGCTGCAAAGCCGGGGTGCGCGTGCCGGCCACAGCCAGCAACGACAAGAGCATCTTCCAGGTAGCCATCAAGACTTGGGACTTATAAAAAAAAATCCCCCGAAATGCTGACATGCTGCTGGCAAAGTCGGTGGGCCGCCACACTGCGTGCCCACGAGATAGGGGCTGCCTGGAGGAAGAAGCTGCTCGTGCTCCCCACAGAAAGGCTGACGTTCAAGGACAAGGTGGTGGTGGGTGGGCAAGTGGAGGGCCGCAGGCATGCCCAGGGCTGAGGAGTTAACCTACAGAAAACCAGACTTGTTCTGACGACACTGGAAGGGAAACTGGGTCTTTGCGGGAATGGTTCTACCCAGAGCAAATGGTGACCCGGCAGCTGTTGTGGTTTGGGCTGGAACGGAAAGAAGTCCTCAGTGCCTACGAGGAGCGCAGTGTTGCTTATACCACGGAGACATATGGACACCTGCTCAAGAGGGCGAGACAATGAGTCCCGATGTGACCAAGCAGGCATCTCTGGAATAGAGCTCAACAGCGAAAATGACTCTACATTTCTGACAAGTACAACCTACAGAACACGGAGATACACAGCTATACAAATACATCTGAAGTGGGACGGAATCTGCAATCACAGGATCTCAGGGTTGTGAGGGCAGGGGTTTTCACCTAGCTGAGTCTCAGCATCGCTTGGGAATTTTTTTTTTTTTTTTTTGGTAGAATTTCACAACCTGATTCTAAAATCTCTGTGGAAACCCACAGGGTCTACACTCCCTGGTTTTAAGGCCTACCACAAAGCTGCATAATCAAGAAGTAAAGCATGTCATCTCAATAACTACAACAGTCCCCAGTTGGACTAGCACACACGCCTTTCCACTTTTGTTGCTGGTGCAGCGTCCAAGTCAGGGCTTTCCTTCTCTCTCCTCTTCTTTCCTCCCTGTTTCTCCCCTTCTTTTGGGCACAGTTCACCCTGCTGCCTTTGAGATGTCCTTCCTTCTGCTTCTGGGACCAGAGCTGGGGGGAGGCAGTATTTTAATAACAAATTTAATTACAAATTCCTGGGTCTCACCTCATCCCTGTTGAGCAGGAATCTCCAGAGTGAACCTAGGAATTCTTATTTTTTTAAAGCTCCCAGAGGATTTTTACATGCAGCTATGGGAGATCTCAGCCCTGAGACCACCAAGGTTCTAAATTCAGTGGTTAAGATGCAGAAAGGCAGCTGCAACTTACCCCCACCAAAGGGCCTTACAAACCCCAGATGCCCACAGGGTGTAAGGGAGAGCACTGCAGGAGTCAGGATGGTCTGAGTGTATGCAGTTTAGTTTAGCCTTTAGATATTTATAAAACCCTGACTTGGTCCATCATGCCATCTTGGACCTAAACTGGCCCCAGACCCAGCCGATTTCAAGTTGAGGGCCCGCACCATCATGACTATGACATCAGGCCACTCTTCCCCTGGCCAAGTTTTATGGTTAAATATTTAGAAAATCCATGCTTTTTCATTCCTTTCTTTTTTTTTTTTAATTTTTTTATAGTTTATTTTTGAGACAGAGAGAGACAGAGTACAAATGGGGAAGGGGCAGAGAGAGAGGGAGACAGAATCTGAAACAGGCTCCAGGCTCTGAGCTGTCAGCACAGAGCCCGACACGGGGCTCGAACCCATGAACCGTGAGAGCATGAACCCACGAACCGTGAGATCATGACCTGAGCCGAAACCGGACTCCCAACTGACTGAGCCACCCAGGCGCCCCAGTGCTTTTTCATTCTTGCAGCACAGTGTGAATTAAGCAACTTGATAAAGATGAGATTCCTAAATCTCTAACAAAACTAAATGAAATGTGCATAATACAATTCAAGTACTAGGAGAAACAGCCCTCAGACATGAGCAGAAGAAAGAGGCGGGGGGGATTTGAAAAAGGAAGTGACACTCCTGTCACTGGAGTCTGTTGAAACAACATCATGGCATCTAGGCGGGCACGTCCCTTCTTGGAACCAAGACGTAAGGAAAGAGAGCTTCCCTGAAGCACAGAAATATTCCTCTGCCCTCCATCTCCACCCAGTGGGAGCCCCAGGTTTTTCAACACCAGAAAGTCCCCTCTCTCCCTCCCACTGTAAGCAGAAACACTGGAGTCTAGCCAGGGCTCAGCGTCTGTCACACAAGAAGGCTGGGATGTGCTGGCTGTCAGGGCAGCCAGCCACAGCCTCACTGACCACGTTTGTCACAGGCCAGGGCAGTCCTCAGGCCCAGACAGGAAAAGGTACCTTTCACCCATGCTGGGAGCAGACCCTGGAGCTGCCCACCACAGAGGAACTCCTGTTCCGCAAGATGCTGACCAAAGGAAAGGGAGAGGGCACTGGCCAGAAGCAGTGTGTCCCGCCCGTGCATGACAATGGGAGTGAGGGTGCCCAGGCAGAGAGCCAAACCCCTATGGCCGCATCAGACAGAAGAACAAAGGACTTATGAACCACCTTGTCATTTGGAACCTAACTTATTCCCAAGTGCTGAGCCTCTTTTTTTTTTTTATGTTTATTTTTTAGAGAGAGAGAACATGAGTGGGAGACGGGCAGAGAAAGGGGGGACAGAGGGTCTGAAGCAGGCTCTGTGCTGACAGCAGAGAGCCTGGTGTGTGGCTCAAACTCACGAACTGTGAGATCATGACCTGAGCCAAAGATGGACACTTAACTGACTGAACCACCCAGGTACCCCAGTGCCTCTTGTCAACAAAAGTATTTGAAAGCGAATCCTGAATGCTAGGGAGAAGAGATTTCTAGGCCTTTTCCACTTTCCACCTGCCCCCGCCCCCCCCCCCCCATTTAAAGAAAAAGAAAGGGAAAGTGAGAAAATCCCTCACAGGCTATCTAGAGCTTTCCACAGAGCAGCCAGGAGCCAGACACCCAGGGCTCTCCTCCCATGTCTGCTGTGTAGACAGGCCACTCTGACTCCTCTGAGGCTGGATGCTGGGGGTTTGTAGGAAGAAAAAGGGAGAAAAGTTCAGCCGTGAGCAGATTAAACATCTATTATAGGGGACAGAGGGTTAAAATAATAGGTAATACTGATTGAATGAATACCAGGGGCCAGGCACTATTTAATACTCCACTGTTTATGAGTATTAATCTTCTTTAAACCAATTTTTTGAGATCAGCATCATTATGATTTCCAATTAACAGATACAGAAAGTGAGGTAATTAGGTAGGTAAAAAAAAAACTTGCCCAAAGGCCCAGAGAAAGCATGGAAGTAGCTGGGATGGCAAACCTGGGAAATAATAAGCACTTCCTGGCTCAAAATCCTCTGATCAACATTACAAAAAAGGTGGGGGTAGTGCCTGGGTGGCTCAGTCCTTTAAGTGAAGACTTCTGCTCAGGTCATGATCCTGCAGTTCTTGAGTTCGAGCCACGCATCCAGCTCTGTGCTGACAGCTCAGAGCCTGGAGCCTGCTTCGGATTCTGTGTCTCCCTCTCTCTCTGTGCCTCCCTCGCTCACACTCTGTCACTCTCAAAAATAAACATTAAAAAAATTTTTTTAATTAAAAAAATTAAAATTCTCTGATTGTTTCTCATCATACTTACCATTCAATCCTTTACCATAGCCTATAAAATCCTACATGATATGGTTCCTTCCTCTCTGACTTCCCACCCTCCCTTGTTCATATACATGATAAAATTAGCATACTGAGTTTTTCAAACAGGACAAACTCATTACTGCCTCAGGGATTTTGAACATGATGTTCCCACTGCTTGGAACATTTCCCACAGATCTCTGCAGATTCCTGCAAAGATGTGACCTCCACTGAGCAACCCTCCCTGACCACTCACCTAAAATATATTGTGGTCTCCCATTCTCCATAAACTTACTCCGTTGTGTCTTTCCTCACAGACTGATCACTAGCTGAAATCAGATCAGCATTCAGCTTGGCTGTGCATTGTCTGTCTTCCTGCTAGAGTGTGACATTCACAAGGGCTGGCACTCCAGCACTAGCACACGGCCCAGTTCATATCAGTTGAATGCATGAGTATATGAATGAATGGGTGGGATGAAGAGGGGCCAGGAGAGGGGCATCACACCCACTTTACTGAGCTGAAGGTGAGACACTGATTCTTCACCTTTTGGAAGTTAGGCACCTCTCTGAGTCCTAGATGAAAGCCATGGACCTTTTATCACAACAACAACAACAACAACAACAAAAAGCCAACATCTGCAAATAGGTTCAAGAGTCCCCCAAAAATCCTCAACAAGATATTAGTCAACCGGATCCAACAATATACATCAAAAGATTTACTCACCACAACCAAGTGGGATTTATACCTGGGAGGCAAGGCTGGTTCAATATTTGCACAACAATCAATGTGATTCATCACATCAATAAAAGAAAGGACAAGAACCACATGATCCTCTCAATAGATGCAGAGAAAGCATTTGACAAAATATAGCATCCTTTCTTGATAACAACCCTCAAGAAAGTAAGGTAGAAGGATTGTATCTCGAGATCATAAAAGCCACATATGAAAGACCCAATGCTAATATCATCCTCAATGGGGAAAAACTGAGAGCTTTTCCCCTAAGGTCAGAAACAAGACAGGGATGTCTACTCTCACCACTGTTACTCAACATAGTATTGGAAGTCTTAGCCTCAGCAATCAGACAACACAAAGAAATAAAAGGCATCCAAATTGGCCAGGAGGAGGTCAAACTTTCACTGTTTGGAGATGACATGATACCTTTATGGGAAACCCAAAAGATTCCAGCAAAAAACTGCTAGAACTGATCCAGGGATTCAGCAAAGTGGCAGGATATAAAATCAATGCACAGAAATCAGTTGCACTCCTATACACCAATAATGAAGCAACAGAAAGAGAAATCAAGGAATCAATCCCATTTACAACTGCACAAAAAAACATAAAGTACCTAGGAATAAACATAACCAAAGAGGTGAAAAACTATACACTGAAAACTATAGAAAGCTGATGAAGGAAATTGAAGAAGACACAAAAAAAGGAAAAATACTCCATGCTCCTGAATAGGAAGAACAAATATTGTTAAAATGTCAATACTACCCAAAGAAATCTACATAGTCAATGCAATCCCTATCAAAATAACACCAGCATTCTTCACAGAGCTAGAACAAACAATCCTAAAATTTGGATGGAACCAGAAAAGACCCTGAATAGCCAAAGCAATCTTGAAAAAGAAAACCAAAGCAGGAGGCATCACAATCCCAGACGTCAAGCTGCATGACAAAGCTGTAATCATCAAGACAGTATGGTACTGGCACAAGAACAGACACTCAGATCAATGGAACAGAATAGAGAACCCAGAAGTGGACCCACAAACGAATGGCTAACTCATCTTTGACAAAGCAGGAAAGAATATTTAATGGAATAAAGACAGTCTCTTCAGCAAGTGGTGCTGGGAAAACTGGACAGCAACAGGCAGAAAAATGAACCTGTATCACTTTCTTACACCATTCACAAAAATAAACTCAAAATGGGTGAAAGACCTAAACGTAAGACAGGAAGCCATCAAAATCCTCAAGGAGAAAGCAGGCAAGAACCTCTTTGACCGCAGCAACTTCTTCCTCAACATGTCTCCAGAGGCAAGGGAAACAAATGCAAAAATGAACTATTGGGACATCAAAATAAAAATCTTCTGCACAGCAAAGGAAACAATCGGCAAAACTAGAAGGCAACTGACGGAATGGGAGAAGATATTTGCAAACAACATATCAGATAAAGGGTTGGTTTCCAAAATCTATAAAGAACTTATCAAATTCAACACCCAAAAAACAAATAATTCAGTGAAGAAATGGGCTAAAGACATGAACAGACACTTCTCCAAAGAAGACATCCAGATGGCCAACAGACACATGAAACAATGCTCAACATCACTCATCATCAGGGAAATACAAATCAAAACCACAATGAGATACCACCTCACACCGGTCAGAATGGCTAAAATCAACAAGTCAGGCAACAACAGATATCGGTGAGGATATGGAGAAAGAGGATCACTTTTGCACTGCTGGTGGGAATGCAAACTGATACAGCCACTCTGGAAAATAGTATGGAGATTCCTCAAAAAATTAAAAATAGAACTGCCTTACAACCCAGCAATTGCACTACTAGGTATTTATCCAAGGGATACAGGTATGCTGTTTCAAAGGGGCACATGCACCCCAATGTTTATAGCAGCACTATCAACAACAGCCAAAGTATGGAAAGAGCTGAAATGTCTATTGACTGGAATGGATAAAGAAGATGTGGTGTATATATACACAGTCGAGTATTACTCGACAATCAAAAAGAATGAAATCTTACCATTTGCAACTATTTGGATGGAACTAGAGGATTATCATGCTAAGTGAAATTAGTCAGAGGAAGACAAATATCATATGACTTCACTCATATGAGGACTTTAAGACACAAAACAGATGAACATAAGGGAAGGGAAGCAAAAATATAAAAAACAGAGAGGGGGATAAAAACATAAGAGACTTAAATATGGAGAACAAACAGAGGGTTACTGGATGGGTTGTGGGAGGGGGGATGGGCTGGATGTGTGGGGGGCATTAAGGAATCTACTCTTGAAATCATTGTTAAATAAAAAAAATTCTCAGTCTTGTGCACACAGGTACACGGATGTCAGGTGCAACACAGTCTGTACAAAACCTGGAAACAACTTCCCAACAGAGGGGAGTAAATAAATAAAATGGGGCTTATCAATGGAATGAGATAATATGACACTGTTGAAATGAATTAACTTAATCTATACCATGGATAAATATTAAAAATATAATGTCATATGAATAAGGAAGTTGTAAGATACTAAAAAAAAAAAAAAAAGAGTCCCTTTTTCCCTTTTAAAACCCAGGGAAGAACATTTTCACTAATGGGAGGGAGACAAAATACACTTGGATCTATTTGTGCATCAGCTGAAGCCCACACTGCTGCCTCCTGGATAATTCAGGCCCCCTTCGGGATGATTTGGAAGAAAAGAACAGCATCTGAGAACAGGGCAGTGCACTGAGGAGAAACACCAGAGTTTACAGCCCTGGTCCAGCAATCTGGTCACTGGTCCAAACCTACATTACACATCCTCTTCCCTGGACCTTTTTTCACCAAGGGAGATATGATAACTGTCATTAATATTCCTTCCCTCCCAACACATACAAACCACATCCCCCTTCCAGAGCTGACTTGCTCTAACCAACAGAATGTGGCAGAAGGGATGCCAGGCCAGCTCGGCACCCAGTCTGGAAGGGGTCCAGCAGTTTCCAGTTTTCTTTATGAGCCGGTCACCATGTAGTAACTCTGACTACCCTGAGACTGCCATGCTGTGAAAAAGCCCAAGTCAGCCACATGGAGAGAGAGAAAGACAGAGAATGACCACATGGAGGAAGCCTGAGGGGCCAGACATGTGACTGCAGCCTTCCTGACCTTCCAGCCCAGCCAGGCCCAACTGCCAGCTGATTACAGCTGAGTGAGTGACTCAGGCTGATGCCAAATAGAGCAGAAGAACCGCCACACCAAGCTAAGCCAAGCCCTGACGAGCTCCTGACGCACAAAATAATGGAAAATGATACATCTTTGTGGTTTTAAGCCACCAAGATTTGGGACAGGTTGTTACATGGCAATAGATAACTGGCCCATTCATGCCAACCCTCCTACTTTTCTGGGCCCATACCCACCCCTCAATTATTAGCTCCAGTAACACCTCCTTCTAGGAGTTTCCCTTCTCACTCCACCTCCCTCTTCACCCCTCCAGCCTCTGAATTCTCAATTTCCTCAACCCTGAAGGCTTAGCTGAGGGGCTCTCTCCTCCAAGAAGCCCTCCTTGACCTCCACAGCAGCCATAAATACTTCTCCACACATTCAGTATGCCCATGCACACCCCATCCCCATCCCTTTGTCAGCTTGTTTGCCCCCAGACTGTCAATGTCATATGCATTGTCATCCACATAATCCACACACATAGCTCATTAGCTACCACATAATAGGGGCTCAGTAAGACCTTATGAACTAAAAGAACAAGTCCCGACACCACTCGCTGGACCTTTACATACTATTGCATTCATACTCTCTGCAGACCTGTGTGTCTTTACCACTGTGATGGAAAATGCCTTGAGGGTAGGGATCATGCTACTTATTCATCTCCATGCCTCTCACAGAGTCTTACACATAGCAAGTGCTCAATAAATGCTCTGTTGACTTTTACCTGGTCAATGTGTGACTTTCACTGTGACCTTAACTACAGATTTACCCCGAGATCTCTGCTCTCAGGCTGCAGACCTCCTAAACCTCAACGCATACAAGGACAGAGAAGGCTTGTCTTGTTTATTTTTGGCTCTTTTCAATCAATGGAATTCTTGAAAGGTCACACATTCTACATTCACAGCAATGAATTCATTCCAAAAGGATAATCTTTTAGAAGCTACATTCTCTTTAAAGACATTCACCTCCAACTCCTACTTCAGCAGACAAGTGTGAAAGAGTTAACACAGCTTCCCATACTGCCTGGGAGTTGCAAATCAACTGGAAATATCTGATTCAATCTGTTATTATAAAACACAGTCCAGACAGCACTGTCACCACAAGGGACAATCATTCTATGAACACACACAGTGTTGTGACCTTTACTCAACATTCCAGAGATACAGGAGCTGTGTGGGCCTGGGAGGAGGGGAGGATTATAAATAGTGTGGTGTCGTGGACCCAGCACTGGGGTGGAGGCCAGCTTCCTGGTCCTGGCTGGCCTGGGTACCTCCTAATCTACAAACCCCTTTTCTCTGAGAACATCCAAAGCATTTTCCCACCTGACTACTTTGGACCCTCCAGCTTCCTGGGGACCTGACCATGACTCTCCCCAGCCAGGCCAGTGCTCATCTGCCCCTCATGCTCCAGCCCTCCGCTCCTTGGGTTTTGTGACTCAGCTTGGACTTAAAATCCATATAGGCTCAGTCCAGGCCATGAAATCTCAGCTCAACATGTGGTGGTCTTTGTCAATGTTGCTGAGCAAGGTAGAAAAGGTGATAAAAGCCCAAAGGGGAAGAGAGGAGAAAACAGGGAGAGGGCAGGTCAGGAAGTACAGCTGGCCCTGAACAAGTCCTTTTGGAACCAATAAGTCTGCATTCAACTCCGGGACACACAAAGGAGATGTGTACTGGACTGGAAGACAATTCTTGGATGCAGCCCACCCAGGGTTCTCATCCTGGCTCTGCCATTGCATAGCTCTGTGCCCCTGGGTATACTTCCCCTTGGGAAAGCAGAGGTTGTTGTGGTGCTCTATGACATGGCCCTGAGGGAACTAGCGCAGTGCTGGTACCCAGAAAGTGCTCAATAAGTGTGAACTCACTTTCCCTACCTGCTTCCAACTAGAAAAGGCTTTCTCACTATTGAGGCTACCTACATGAAGGAATCCAGGTATCAGAGAAGCTCTGTCCTTCAGGGATGATGTGCTGAACGCTCAAGGAACAAAGAAGTTAACTTTGTTGAGTATATTGCTTCATGTTATTAAGAAACCATTCATTCATTCATTCAACAAACATTTGCTGAGTGTCTACTGTGCAGCAAGTATTGCCCTAAGCACAACTGATGTGCTTCCTTGTTGGAAGCACTATACGGCTTTAAACTGTTACTGCCCCTAAAATGTTTTTAGTCCATGGTTGTTGGAAAGAAGTATGACAGTATTCTACCTGCCATCACCTAGGCCGTAGATTTCAGGGGACAGGAGGTGGCCCAAAGATGATGATGACAAAGATTACAATGACACCAGCAAACAAAAAGTGCTGCTTATAGAGAAGTGAACATATAAGCATACAGGAGTCTCCCTAAGTATCCACTGCCCCAAGTTGTTATGCCAAAAATCTGACCCCGACTCTAAGCTCCCCGACATGACAGTATATATAGATCCACGTTTTGCCATCTTCCTCTGTGGCAAAGGAGCAGTTTTATTTTTAATTTGCTGTGGACTGATAACTTCTGTAAAATGCACAGATGGTGTGCTTGAATCCTGCCGCGATGTCAGATTGTTTTAAATAAAAGTTTCTAACTACTTACTCTCGATGCTGGTTTTTATCTCATTGCCACTCAGCATCAGTGATTCACAAACCGGCACCAATCTACGAACCACGCTTTGGGTAGCACTGATATAGTTAATTCCACAGATGATCCAAAATCTAGCATAATGCATGCTGTAAACGAATACAAGTGGGATTGTAAAAGGCAACTTACTTGCCGATGGCTGAAATTTGATCAGATCTTGCAAGTCAGTAGAAATCTGGAAAACGTGGCTATAGAACTGCTGGACTGAATTCTTCAGGCCAGATATGTCTCTGGAATGTGACTGGAGTGTCCCATTCATCTGCCTGACACAACTCCAGAGGCTGTTGACATGCTTGTTGAGCCCCTCCTTGATCCTCTGAAGACTTCCAGAGATGGAGTCCAGCTTGCTGCAGGCTTTCTCCATATGAGACACCCTGCTCTCAACCACAGAGACGTCCCTCTGGACCCCGTGCGTGCTCTCCTTACAAGTGTCCAGCTCAGAGAGGACCTGGCTCTGCAGCCGCTGCCACCTCTCCTCCAGGTGGCTGCAGCAATGAGCCATGGGGTCCTGGGGAGATGGAAGGGGCTCCACTGTCCTTTCCCACTCACCCCCTTTAGAGAATCTCCCCACTGCAGCATTTTTACCTTCTCTACAAGTGCTCAGCTCCTTCTGGAGATGATTCACATCATCTTCTGTATGGTTTAGTTGAGAATAAAGAAAACTAAAATCCTGTTGAAGCTTCTGGATGCTACGTTCAGTTTCTTGAAACTTCCTATGCATTGTGTCATTCAGAGATTTCAAAAGGTTCAAACTATCACCCGTTATGTGGTCTTTTCCATTTGGCAAAGTATCTTCTATCCCATGAGGCTCTCCCTGAATGTTCTGCAGGCAAATATCCTCAACAACTTGAACTTTGTTCTTTAGGTGGTTTAACTCTATCATGACCTGTTTGCTCCCAGGCCCTGACACACCTGGCAGGGCTGAGACTGGGGGAGTGAGTTCTGTATGAGTGCTATTGCCCACCTCCAGGAGAACACTCCCCAGGCGCTCTTCCAGAGACTGGATTTTCTGATCAAGAAGTTGCTTCAAGTCATCTACCTCACCATTAATCGTCCCCCGAAGGGTTTCTTCAATGTAGAAGCAATGTTCTTCTGCGTTCCTTTCTGTCACATTGATCCTCGCATCTAGTTCATTCCATCGTGCATCAAAGTCCACATCTGGCTCTGGAACTACAAGGCGGTCAAACTCATTGTCCAGGCGTGCATTCAGCATTCTGGTGGCTTCAGCAACTCTTTCAATTTTCTGGTCTAACGTCTTGATCTGTTCCCCAAAGTCACCATTCTTTTCACTATTACAGCAGTTGGACCAAGCTGAAGGATCTTGTACCCGGGCTCGAAGATCATTTATTTCCTTTCTCAGGTTTGTTTCCTTCTCTCCTATAAGCTCAATCACTCCTAGGTAGCTGCTCCCATAGTCATCACACTGCTGTTGGAGACCAATCAGCTTGTACTCGCATGAGTTCTTCAGATCAGCCAGCTTTCTGTCCATTCCCTCTATGAGCTCCTCTCTCAGGGCATCAATCTTACTATCAACATAGGCTTGGTAGAGTTCATTGGTCGTCATGGTCACCGTAGGGCCCTGGGCAGCCTCCTGGAGCTGTTTGAGCTGTCCTTCATACCCCTTCACTTTCCCATCCAACTCTTCCAGCTTGTCACTCTTGGTCTTCAGAGCATCCTTGACCTCGGCCAATTCAGACTTGATGTCTTTCATGCCAGATTCCTTATTGTTGAGGACATCAGGAAGCTGGACAGTTTCTGTGTCTGCACTAATGGCACTGTCAGGCACTGGCTGAGGATGCAGGTTACTGAGCCATGATGCTAGCATTTTGCTGGCATCATCCTGAATGGCATGTTTTAGGTTTTCGTTCACTCCAGCAATTGAAGACTGAAGATCAAGAACTGTTCTTGTGAGTCGAAGAACCTTCTCCTCAAGCACCTGGATTTTCTTTTCCTGAAGTTCCTGCGGCCCCCGTTTTGGATCTACGACTTGACTTGGTTCTGTGGCACGAGTTGGTGACAAAGTCTTCTTGGGCTCTGAGACTTGGCTTGGTTCATTATCTGTTACACAGAAAGAGTTGGACGTGACTTAACACATTCTACCATTTCCCATTTTCTGAAAAGACAATAAACAGGGTACTTAAGGAATGCACTTAAACCTTCACTTACAGATTCCCTCTTACCATAGGCAATTATTGTGGTAGAGAGAAAAAGACTATGACCGTTGAGTTAAACAGACCTCCCTTTGCATTCTGGCTCTGCTGTTTACTGTCTGCCCTTCAGCAAGTTAATGAACTTCTGTGAATGATAATCCTCTCATCTATGAAGCAGAGGTACTATCTTCCCTCCTAGGGTTGTTAAGAGAATATGTAGTACATGGTAAATAATAGGTAGTCAATGGTCTCTTTCATTCTAAAGGAAATTTTTTAAGTTTTTTTTTTATTTTTGAGAGAAAGAACAAGCATGGTGGGGAGGGGCAGAAAGAGGGGGAGCAAGAATCCTAAGCAGGCCCCACACTGTCAGTGCAGACCCCAACAAGGGACTCGATCTGACAAACTGTGAGATCATTACCTGAGTCCAAATAAAGAGGGAGGTGCTTAACTGACTGAGTCACCCACGTGCCCCTAAAGGGAAATACTCTTAATCTACTTTGTCACATATACACATCATTCTCATATTAGTGAGCTGCAGCCACACCCCAATGGTTGACTACATACTGTAAAACCACAAGAAGCCACTTTAGTGATATCCACCCATTAGCTGTTGGGTGGTATGATATCACATAAGCAGTAAGTTATCCTCCAAGCAACCCCTAAATGTTATTTTACTTTTGTTAGCATCCTATGCTAAAAGAGTCTCATAGTCATTGTTTAGCACTGTTATGCAGTTGGGGAAACTAAAAGCTCAAGAGAGATAAAGCAGTGACTCTATTGGCATCTCCTAACAATAAAGCCACAAGATTCACTAAATCAAAGAATATAAACATTGAATTTTTGATAATCCTACTCTGAGAAATATACTTCCCAGGAAATAGTCCAAAAGAAAGACAAAAAGTTAATAAGGATGATTGTGATGAGTCCTAAAATGAAAATAAAGTTATAGATACAGAGATAGATGAACTAACCAAAAAGAAAATTATTGAAACCTGAGGCAGTAGGAGCTTGGAAGCAAATCACACCCCTGAACACACAGTAGGATACAAGGAATACTAGAAAGGGGCTAACATTGACAAGCCTGGAGACGATATGGAGACTATCATGAAGGGTGGAAAAAATCAAACACAACATAGAGATTGCAATGAAATAAAATGCATTAAAGCACACTGAACAAACACTAGAAGTAACTGTAAAATGTTGTAGATAGTTGAGTTTAACATTCATTGTTTTTCCTCCCCTAAACTTTTGCACATAACCATAACAACAGCTATTATTCATTAAAATCAGCTTTGTGGTAAAATCAAGACCGTAAGTTAGATGGCCGAACTCCCAAGCAGAGAACTATAAAGAATACCTTATTTTCACACTGAAAAATGTATTCTACCTCAAGACACTAGGAAGAAGAAAACAAGTTGTTGAATTACTTACAAATGAAATGCCTTTCTGAGCAAAGGAAATAAAAGCAAAGGGCAGGAAAAAGGGGAGATCAGCATGTGAGGAAATATTTCTTTTACATACTCCTGATGACTGTGGAAATTGCTACAACTTTTTGGAAGGATAACTTGGCAATATGTATCAAAACCCCAGAATCCCGTTGCCCCAACAATTACACTTCTAGAAGTTTATTCAAGTAAATAATCAGAGATGAATCCAAAATACTGACAGGAAAAAACGCTTATTCAAATACTATCTATAATAAACTACAAACACCCTAAGTGATCAACAGTAGAGGACTGTGTTCAAATAATCACACTCTCAAAAGCCATTAAATGATATTGTAAAATATTTAATGAACAGTTGTTCATTATAGATTAAGTGTAAAAATTAGTCCTCAAATTGTATGTTCAATGACAGTAGATTAAGGACAAGCATTTCCTTTCATTCCCTTCTGAAATCCCACTAAAATGGCAAAACAAAACAAAAAACAGAACCATGTCACATACAAAAATTAGGAATCAGAATGGTTTTGGACATTTTAACAGCCACATTGGAAGCCAGAAGAAAAGTGAGTGATGCTTTCAAAATTCTAAAGGAAAATTATTTCCAATCTAGAATTCTAAAGTAGAATAAAAATATCTTCAGACTATAAAATATTAGAAAGTGTACTTTCCATACAATCTTCTCATAAAACTACTGGAGAATGTGCTCTACCAAAACAAGGGTGTAAGTTGACAACAATCAGGGAGTACAGGAAAGAGGGAATCAGTGGGAGAGAAACAAGATCACAGGCTGGCAGCTGTGAACAAGGAAAAGAGGATGACCAGTCCTGGTGAGGCAGTTGAAAAATATCTAGAAGAGATTGCTTCAGGAAGGTGAAACGGATGTGTCTGAACATAATGAGATCTAAATAATCACCCTGAGGAAAGTTTGGGTTAAAACAGGGACAAAGACATAAAAAACCAAGCAAAGGAAAATATAAAACAATCACTAACTCTAAGAAACCAAAAAGCTGTATAGGAAAGGCAACAGATTCATAGCATACTACATGGCTCAGCTGTAAACATTATCTACATAGTTACTACAGTGTAAATAATAAGTATTAAATAAATTAAAAACCTGGTATAAACTGTATGGAAAGAATGAGGTATGTATAGAAGCCATGTGCTGGAAAGCAGATAAAAAGGAGTCCTATTTTTACCTTCCAAAATGAGAAGTCAATAGATTTGTAGGTTGGGGAGCCTGGGTGGCTCAGTAGGTTAAACACCTGACTCTTAATCTTGGCTCAGTTCATGATCTCACAGTTCATGGGTTCGAGCCCTGCCTTGGGTTCTGTGCTAGCAGTGCAGAGCCTGCTTGGGATTCTCTCTCTCCCTCTCTCTGCCCCTCCCCAGCTCTTGTGCTTGCTCTCTCTCTCTCTAAAATAAAACAAAATAAAATAAAATAAAATAAAACGAATAAACTTAAAAAAATAGATATGGAGGTAAATTCCAAAAGACCAGCTAAAGAGTTTAAAGTAATTACCTCTGGGAAGGGAAAGTGGGGGAGGAGGTCACTGCTTTCCTAATAGTCCTTTTAAAGCTATTAAACTCAGAAAACTACATACAGGTTGAAACTTTTATAAAATAAAAACAAAATGAAAGTAAACTATTATGATCCAACAGATCCCCTTCATGTGAACCCATCATAGTATCTATCAGGACGTACTGTAATTACATGTCTGATGTTTGCCTTTCATGAGTTCAGGGACTGTCTGCCTTGTTTTTCACTTTTCCCAAGTATTTAGTATAGAGCCTGCCAGACATAGAAGCTCAATAAACATCTGTGGGATGAATAAATGAATTTTTCTTAACAGTATAGGATATAGGAAGGAGAGTAATGTGTGATAACAAAATGTTGGCAGTAGTTATCATATGGTGGTGAGATTATGTGTAACTAAATATTCCCCTATACTTTATAAACATTCTATAATTGATATATATTAATTTTGTCATACAAATTATTTTATAATCTATTTTACAGACAATATGGGGAAACACTACAAGTTTCAAACTTGACAATACTTCATGGAAAAATATAATCATTTAAAGACGACTTAAGCTTCAAATTCATGAGAAAATCCAGGTTACATTTATTCTCACTCAACTTAAAAAAGAGGAAAGATAAAGTGATGTAGAATAAAAGGATAAAAAATTTCGGGGCGCATGGGTGTGCCCAGTCGGTTAAGCATCCTACTTCAGCTCAGGTCATGATCTCACGGTTTGTGGGTTTGAGCCCCACATCGAGCTCTGTGCTGACAACTCAGAGCCTGGAGCCTGATTCCAAATCTGTGTCTCCCTCTCTCCCTGCCCCGCCCCAACTGACACTGTCTCTGTCTCTCAAAAATAAATAAACGTTAAAAATTTAAAAAAAAAAAGAAAAAAATTTTAGCCATAAAAGTCATCCTCTTAATGTTATAATTAAAAGCAAAGGTGAAAATTATCATTGCTTTCTTATTCACTGAATTTTTGCTACTTTGAAAAAAATTCACAAATTTAAGAACAGCTTCACTGGATACCTAGAACTTAGGGCTTAGCTTGGCAAATATCTCACCCCAAACAGAATGAGCATGATTCTGATTCACCTATTTTTTTTTAATGTTTATTTATTTTTGAGAGAGAGACAGAGTGTGAGTGGGGCAGGGGCAGAGAGAACGGGAGACCGAATCCGAATCCGAAGCAGGCTGTAGGCTCTGAGCTGTGACACAAAGCCTGATGCAGGGCTCAAACCCAAAACCCATGAACCACGGGACCATGACCTGACCTGAAGTCGGACGTTTAACCGACTGAGCCACCAGGTGCCCCTGATTCACCTATTTTTAAAACAATTTAATTCCTTCAAATTCAGATCTATGGGAGCTTGTAGATGAAAAGTAAAAAACAAAGCATCGCTACATGTGAATCTCTTCACATCTGTGCCCATGCTACCCCAGTCTGAAAACATCAACCTCCCCTACACTGATGGCTAAATCCTTTGCTTTCAAAAACCAGCCCTAACAAAGCAATTTACTTGCAAAAAATAAATCTGTATTGTGATTGCTACTGCTTCTGCAAATAAATTTGTGTGCCACATGTGTCTACTGCAGGCATACATGCGTGTCACTGGAAGACCTTGGAAAGCTCAACATTGTAAATCATAAATCCTATGGTCTACAGGAGCACTGGAAAGATCAGAGGTGGCCGTGCATGAGGAAGCACAAAGAAGTTACCTGTGGCTTTTTTTATGCTGTTTCGAGGTCGAGCAGATGTGGGACGGGGAGTCTTCACAGGGTCCCTGGGACCTTCCTGGCAGTCTCCCCCTCTAAAGCCAGGGCAGCATCTCCATTCCAATTGAGTCACTGTCTTGTACTTGGTGACGTATCGGGGTCTGAAGTTCACACGATACCTGCCGAAGAAAGGGGTGGCATCTCTCCTTACTGGCTATTGCCAGTGCCCCTGGCCCTTCCTGACTTGTACCCGAATGAAGAGGATCCAGGTCACTTGGGGCCCTGCCTGCCCTCTCCAAGCTGACCCAGGGGGGACCACTGGTCTCTTCAGTCCAGCCCTGATGCCCTGGGGTTCAGCCAAAATCAGACTGGCCTCCCTCTTCCATCTCTTCGACCCACCTGCACCCAGCTCCCCTCCCACTAAAGGCCAGAAAGACAGACCACCTAGAAAAGCCTGGCCGCGCAATTCCTAAAACTGAGCTTTTGTTTCGCACACAAATATTTGTTCTACAATTCACTGCTTTGCGGAGATTTTTTTTCTGGGTAACTCAGGGTCATTTGTTTTGTATTTTATTTATTTTTTAATGTTTATTTATTTTTGAAAGAGAGAGAGGGAGAGAGCACGAATTGGGGAAGGGCAGAGAGAGAGGGAGACACAGAATCCGAAGCTGGCTCCAGGATCTGAGCTGTCAGCACAGAGCCCAATGCAGGGCTCAAACCCAGGAGCCATCAGACCGTGACCTGAACCAAAGTCGGACACTCAACCGACTGAACCACCCAGGCACCCCATTTGTTTTGTATTTTAAAGAAACCTCCCTGACACCTTTGTCTCCATGGCATTTGTGCATTCATCTTGGCACCTTCTTTCCTGCAAAGGCAGCAGGCCAGGAGCCTTCAGAGAGGGCACCTCATGCTAGTTGTGTTCAGACCTTTTTTAAAAAATGCCCTGATTCATAGAGCTAATGGCAGAAATAAGCATCCCTTTTTAAGTGCAAGATCCCCCAGGCATGTGAATATCACACCGAGATTCTTGTGATAGCCGTAAAGTCCTCCAGACCCAGCGCTGGGCCTGGGCCTTGGCCAGGGAGTGGCAACCCAGTAGTCCCCGTACACTCAGGATGGCTGCAGGGGTCCAACAGCCCCAGGTGTCCCTGCTCACAGCACAGATGCGGGCCACTCCTTAACTTATCCCAACTTCTCATTCCAGCTTGGAAGCACAGCTCTCTAGAATGTCCTCACTTTCTTTTCATTGTGAACACCAGCGCTAGCAGCTGCCCTTCTCCTTGGGGGCCAATTCCCAGAAAGGAATCAGCTCTATGTCACATCCCCAGGGCTGTGTGCTGCCCAGGGGGCCATTGGGGGGCCCATGGGTACCTGGGCCAGCTAGGTGACTTCACCTCAGGCACCAGCCTTGCTGAGGGTGGAGTTCAAAGTCACATTCCCAAGAAAATTACAAACTAGTAAATGTAATGGCTTTTGGCATCCTTCCTGAGGGTCAAAACCATGACACCTAAAATCTCAGGTGTGAGGAACTCTCCCATCGCCAGGACCCAAGGTGATCCTCTGGAATTCCCCGAGGGCCCTGGGGACAGTGCTGACCCAAACGTTAGTTTCCCAACACCTGTCTCTGTCCCCGGTTCACAGCCCTTCTAGGGCAGTGTCTCGAAACCTTAGCTGAGTGTCAGAATCACCAGGGATGAGTGAAAAACTGCAGATGCCCGGCTCTTACCTTCAGAGATTCTGATTTAATTGGCCTGTGGTGGGGCCTGGGGACACAGATTTTGAGAAGCCTCAGAGGGAGACTTTTTCAAAACAGAAAACAAAGCCAAATGAATGAAACAGAATGGGGGTGGGGGCATGACCTCCTTTCTAGGCTCTTCATTCCCTCTTATTGCCACCACACGCCCCATCAAGGCCTAACTATTTATAGAGTTTCCCCTTTTCACAAATGGGAAAACAGAGGCTCACAGAGGTTAAGTGACCTGTCCAAGTTCCAAAGGTCAGGAAGGGCCAGGGCTGGGATTTAAACCCAAGTGTTTGCCCTGTACCCCAGACGGTTCTCTCAGCACACAGAAGCCAGAGACTCCAGCGACTGGCTTAAATTTGAAGAACTCCACCCACCCAGAGATGTTCCAGAAGGCCCTGTAAGCAGAGTCAAAGGACAGCCGCTATCCCCATTCAGCAAACACTTGTCTGAACATGTGACATGGTCCACATCAGCCCCCAGCCCCCTTGCACCCAACCTACCAAAAGAATTCCCTGTGTGGTCCTAGAAACAAGAGAAAGAGAAAGAAGAGAAAGAGAAAGAGAAAGAAAGAGAAAGAAAGAGAAAGAGAAGAGAGAAGGGAAGGAAAAGGAAAAGGAAGGAAAAGGAAAAGGAAGGAAAGAAAAGGAAAAGAAAAGAAAATTCCACTTCATTGTTTTGCATGCTCAAGTATAGCATAATGCTGCAAAAATGTGTAATCTCAGAAAAACTTTGTTCCTCTGAGCATTTAAGACTGAATGTGAAAATGTGTTTGCTCTTGGGTTTTGTACACGTGCCAGCAGATGACAGCCCATAGCAAACCCTTTTGGACACGCTGTGCAGGAACCAGGAGAGCAAAACCTGAGGCTGCAACTCGCTCCCCACCCGGAGGCCTCAGCCCCAACCATGGAGCTGAGTGTAAGAAAGTGCCTGCCTTTCCAACACACCTCATTATTTTCTTTAAAGGCGGTTATTATTTTGGCACCAGCTCATAAGCTAGGAAAGTTCCCTGGAGTTCCTGCCTTCCTCTCCAGCCCCACGCACATTCCCTGCTCCCACCCTCCGCCTGATCGGGCTTGCTGTAGGGTTTCCGGTTTGCGGCAATGGAGTTCAGGTTGACAGCATTTCTAACAGAGTTTTAAGTCCAGCGTGTGGAAGAGGCCTTCCTGGCCAGCAGTGACAGCTGGAAGTGATCAGGCGGCCACCTCCAGCCGTGGGAAAGCTCACGTTCTGACTGCTCCGTGCACAAGGACAGGGATCCCAAAGGCGGCTGTGGGTCCTCAATCTGGGGGATGTGAGGGAAAGGTAGGGTTGTGTAGCCCCACAGCCCCACTGGGATCTTTCCTGCAGAAACGGGGTTCCTGCCTCTGTGAGAGCCAGCCAGGAGGTCCTCCAGAGGATGGGAGGAACACAGCAGGATCCCTAGATCCTCCTTCTGTCCCTCGGTGCTCTGCAGGACAATATCCTGGCCAGGGAGCTTTAAAAACAATGCCCAGGTCTTTATGCTCAAAATTCTAATTTAACTGGCCTGGGGGTAGGGGTGTCCAGGCATGTGTACCTTTCAAAAACTCCCCAAGTAATGGTCAAGTGCGGCCGGAGTTGAGAAATGTAGTCCAAAACTCAGGGCATCCATCACTGGGGGCCTCTGAGGCAACCAGGCAGGGGAAGTGAATCTACCCAAAGCAGCCTAAGTGTTACCCCAGGGCCTGTAAGGGCACAGGAGGTGCCCCATGGACATTTACTGAATCAGCTATCTGATTGCACCCAGCTGAGGGACTGACAACCAAAGGGACAGAGTCAAGGCGGTGCTGGGCTAGAGCTGGAAGGCTGACTCAGGCTGCAGCCTTGGCCCCCATCCCAGTCTTGGGCAGGGACTGTAACAAAATCCCATTCGTCAAGGGAGCCCTGGCCACAGCTGCCTTGAGCGCTCCTGGGGGCTCTCAGGGGGGTTGGCAGCATGTGCCCCACAGCCCGAGCCTGCCTCCACCTCTGCCAGCACTCCGCGTCTTGTCCTCTCCTCAACTCTCCTCCCCCACTCTCCCTCTGAAACCCTTTTGGGTTTTCACCATTTTTCACAAGAGTTCACCATTTTTATGAGTTCTACCACTGTGTCTAAGGTGTGACATTAGATCAACCCAGAAGATTCTCCTGAGAAGGAAGGTGGCAAGAAAAGGACTGGAAAAGTGTAATCAGGGTTCAGGGACCATATGACTAGAATGTCCCCATTAAAACAAAATACGAAAAAATTACTGTGCCTCCATTTGACATCCATCACGTCCCAGTAAAGACTCCTTCCTAGTGATAGCGTATTCTTTCATAATACGCTTCAGTTCACACTTGTTCAATGTTTGTCTTCTCACAGACCATAAGCACCGTGAGAGCAAGAATTCCTGTTGGTTTTGTTCTCTACAATATCCCCATTTTTAAACACGGCATCTGTCCTATTGTAGGTGCTCAATAAACAATGAAGTATTAATCATTAATCAAACAATAATGATAATACTAAGGCTACTTTTGACACAGTTTGGGGGAATCCAAAGTCCATATTAAAAGCCCCAGAGTTGTCCTCAAGTCTAACCCCAACCGATGTGAATTCCTGAGACTTCCCAGAATGAAATCAAGCTCCAGAGTCCTCAGGTCATGATGAATTGGACAAGAATCACACACCAGAAGGTGACCTTGAGTTATGTTGTCCAGTTAGAGAGTCATTAATCAGGTGTGGCTATTTAAGTCTAAAGTGATTAAAAGTAAACAAAATTGAACATTCAGTTCCTCAGTCACATTGGCCACATTTCAGGTGCTCAGTAGCCACATGCAGTATTAGCATGAACATCTCGATCATCAAGGGAGGTCTATGGGACAGAGCTGGCCTAGACATTCATGCGACTATCAAGGGAATGGCAATGGGCACACATCTGTTCATCTCTTCATTCCTATCCCACACCCACCCATCTTCTCTCTCCTCCTACATCCCCTCTGGTTGCCAGTAGAAGGCTTTTCAGAACTAACCACACATCACCGGCAGAGGATCATGTTGACAGCTGTTCTACAAGGTAAGGCTCATTTCCCTGCATTCAGTATTCACCTGTAACTTATTTGATTCATGCCACTAAAAGTGTACCAATCTAAAGCCCAGTGTCCCACTGACTGGGATTCCTCCCAAGAACAGACTTTCTAGTAAATTCCTTTCTTCCAAGCACTGGCTTGTCCCCAAAACCCCAGAGCCAACTCAGCTTGCTTCATTCCACAAGTGGTACTGCACAGTATTGACTGGAATGGACTGTAAAGATAGAGAATAAAGCTAGAAAGAAGAAGTGCTTCCTTCTCTCTGGTAGGGAGCACCATAGGTCTGAAGAGATAACCACTGATCTGGGACAAAGTCATCATGTACATACAAGCAAGAAGTCATTTCATGGAGTTTTCAGGATGTACATCCAGGGAAGACTCAGTTATCTGGCATTCAGGTACTACACCAAGTTTTCCACATCCAGGCATGGGAACTGACTTTTTTTGTTTTTAAATGTGGTAAATATGTATAACAATGGGAAAAATACCCATAACATAAACAAATGGGACTACATCAGACTGAAAAGCTTCTGCACAGCAAAGGAAACCATCATAATAAAAACCTATTGAACAGGAGAAAATATTTGCAAATCATATATCTGATAAGGGACTAATATCCAAATACATAAAGAATGCATACAACTCAAAGCAAAATATATGTATATATCTGTTTAAAAAATAGGCAGAGGATCTGAATAGACATTTTCCCAAAGAAGACATCCAGATGGCCAACACGTTCATGAAAAGGTGTCCACATCACTGCTCATCGGGGAAATGCACATCAAAACCATGAGATATCACCTCACACCTGTCAGAGTTGCTGGTGTCAAGAAAGACAAGAAACAGTAAGTGTTGGTGATGATGTGGAGAAAAGGGAACCCTGGTGCACTGTTGCTCAGAATGTTAACAGGAGCAGTCACTATGGAAAACAGTATGGAGGTTCCTCAAAAAATTAAAAATAAAATCACCATATGATCCAGCAACCTTACTTCTGGACACTGATCTGAAGAAACACTAACTTGAAAAGATAACTGCACTCCCATGTGCATTGCAGCATTATTCATAATAGACAAGATTAGGATGCAACTTCAGTATCCGTGGATGGACACCTGAATGAATGGATAGATGGATGAATGAAGATGTGGTACATACACACAAACACACACACACACACACACACACACACACACACACACACACAGAATATTACTCAGCCATAAAAAAAAAATGAAATCCAGACATCTATGACAACATAGATAGAACTTGAAAGTATTATGCTAAATGAAACCGAGCCTGGGTGGCTCAGTTGGTTAAGCACCCAACTCAGTTTAGGCTCAGGTCATGATGTCAGGGTTCTGGGAGTCCAAGCCCCGCATCAGGCTCTTTGCTGGCAGTGCGGAGCCTGCTTGGGCTTCTTTCTGTTTCTCTCTCTCTCTCTCTGCCCCTCCCCCACTCACACTGTGTGTGTGTCTCTCTCTCAAGATAGATAAATAAACTTAAAAAAAATTTTAAGGGGCATCTGCATGGCTCAGTCAGTTAAGCATCAGACTTTGGCTCAGGTCATGATCACATGGCTCATGGGTTTGAGCCCCGTGTCAAGCTCTCTACTGACAGCTCAGAGCCTGGAGCCTGCTTCAGATTCAGTGTCTCTGTCTCTCTCTGCCACTCCCCCACTTGCTCTCTCTCTCATAAATAAATGTTAAAAAATTAAAACTATTAAAAATTAACAAATAAATGAAATGAGTCACACAAAGACAAATACCATGTGATCTCACTTATACGTGGAATCAAAAAAACAAAAAACCACAAAGTAACTAAAAAACCAAACTTATATTTACAGAGAACAGATTGGTGTTTGCCAGGGATAGGGGATGGGGGTGGGAGAAATGGTTGCACTGTTTTCTTTTTTAATTTAAATTAATTGAATAATTTATAAGAAAAAAAGAATGGGAGAAATGTACCAACCCCAGGTCTGAAGGGGCCAGGGGAGGACGAGGCCGTAACCATAGCATTAGGGGAAGACTGCTGGACAGGATCTGTGGACTTTCATAGAGGAAACAGTCACAGCCCACTTTCACCTGGAGGGAGAGGGCAGGTGCCTTACAGTGGCCAGACCAATGGGAAGCCAGATGGTGAGGGAACCCAGTGACTTACTTACTAGTGAGATAATTCTGGAAACAGCAACCAACTCTAAGTATCCCTAGACTAAAAGCAAAAGCCCTTTTCATTAGTTACCTGAGTGACAGACAAGGAACTTCTCACCTCTGGACAGTTTCATCAATACAATGAAAGGATTAAGTTACAATCCATCCAGATCAGACTCCTAGATCAAAATCAGGAGGGAGAAGGAGGGAAAATGGATCTGGGGGCAAGCAGAAAACGTCAGCACATGCTGCTATAGAGACACAAGGAAAATCACAATAGCTTATAAGGAAAGGGGAAAGAGTAAGTCATGAAGGCAGACGAGTTCATATGTCCAGCGCTGCTAAGAGGGTTGAGTAACACAGAAGGACTGAGAGATATTTTTAAGACAAGGAGGTTCTTGGTGAACTGAGCCAGGGTTGCTCAGATCAATGGTGAGAGAGGACACTGGGTCAGAATAAAGAATGAAATAAGCAAGAGGAGGTACAGACCAAAGACCTCTTCTATCAAGTTTGCTTGTGATGGAAAATGAGAAATAGGGTGGTAACCAGGAGATAAGGGGGCTGAAGAAGAGTATTTTCCCCCTAAGTTCAGGAAAATCCTAACCAGGAAGAGTGTTGAAAGACAGGATGAAGTTGAGAGGGCAGTGAGAGAGCCGTGGAGATGCGTTCCTGGTCCTCATCCAGGGAAGACTACTCTGATGAATGAGCCCTGTCTGCCGTGGACACAGGGTAGGGGTGGGTGGAGAAGCAGGCAAGGGTGTAACTGAGTCAAACCCAGTCTCTAAAAAAGAAAATTACCATCTTAACCATTTTGAAGAGCACAGTTCAGTGGCATTAAGTCCATTACATTGTTGTACAACCGTCACCCCCATCCATCCCCAGAATTCCTTTCGTCTTCCCAAACTGAAACTCTGCACCCATTAAACACTAACTCCCTATTTCCCTCCCCCCACCCCGGGCCCCTGCAACCACCATTCCACTTTCTGTCTCTATGAATTAGACCTCTCCAGGGACTTCATATAAGTGGAATCATACAGCATCTGTTCTTTTATGACTGACTTATTTCACTTGGGCACAATGTCCTTGTAGGAGAAAAAAAAAACTTTTTCTCTACCCTCTTAGGTTTGTTTGGGGTCCTGTGAATTAAACTGACAAAAGACAGATTCACAGGAGAAAAGACATCCAAACTGTATTGATGTTAATATTTTTTACATGCATGAGGCTTCACAGAAAAGAAGTGAAAAGTAGTGGAACTCAGGGGACTATATACCATTTTAACACAGGGTGATAAATTATGAAGTGACTTGACCAAGGAAAAGGGGTTTGGGCTTCTAGGGGCAATAAACTGAGGAAATGTGACTAGGAAATCTATGGGGGAAACGAATGGGAGGTAAGGGCTATTTCAGTAAGGCTTGCATATGCAGACTCATCTTGGTGCCAACTTTCTAGCTATAGTGATCGGGTCATTCTCTTCATCCTGGTATAGGAGAGGCAGGAAACTTAGGAACCTGATTTTAGACAGAAAAAGGGAAGACAAAGGGCTCTTCTGGTCTCTGCTTCTTCTCAACTGCTTTAGCTCAAAATAATCAATATGCCAAAGTGGCATGTTTGAGGTGGCCTGCTCTGAATTCCTTCACCCTCAAGGTTCATTCATGTTGCAGCATGTGTCAAAATTTCCTTTCTTTTTTCATAGTAATTCACTTTTACAGTTTGGTCTCATGTTCTGATTTAGAGATTGACAAGACAGTAAACTAATTTTTCTAGAAACTACTTGTGACAAATGGGGTTTTTTCTGGCTTTTGTTGTTTTTTATCAATCAACAAATAAATAGATTTGCTTTTAATGGAAGTAACAACAGAAAATGCAGTCAAGCAATAATGGCTATAAAGTTTGAAACTGGAAGTGATTCCAGAATGATGTTGAAGGAAAAGTGGTTCTGCACCAGCAGGAGAGACACTTGCCATTTGATTTCAATCCACTCTGTCTTACAAGCAAACCTTGGTCATTTGAAACCATGTACATCTACAATGACAATCTCTGCAATCTGAGGGTATGACTCTACCCATCCCAGGTCCCTTCCAGTGCTAACTTTCTACAAGATAAAGAAGTCTCCCACACAGGACAAAGTGAAGGAACCAAAGGGCCTTCTTCCAGGTTCAAGCACATCACACACACAAACCACAAATTTCACCGTATCTTTTTCTGCTCCATGACACATTCTTAATTAGATCTCTGCATGGAGAAATTAATGGAAGGAAAGAAATAGAGAGTATTTTCCTCGACTTTGTAGATAAATCCATCTAAGTGTTAAAAGCCAGAATGCTCGGGCAAATATAGTTCTGAAATACAAAATGCACCCAATGAAACTAAAAGATTGATGAGCCCTGACTGAAATCATATTACAAGATAGTTTTGTACACTTAAAAAAATAATAACAGATCCTAGACCAAAGCAATGTGTTCAAAATGAAAACGTACACACAGGAGACTGCTTCCCAGTACAAAGGATTTATTTGCTGGGGACACCAGGATCGTATGCCACTTATTTTTGTTTCCTCTTGAATTAATTTCCTCATGTACTTAGAGTGGCAAGTTAGATTTCAAAACCTAACTTGAAACTTAGGTTTCAAAACCTAACTACAGTCTTCTTTACCCCTCAGTTTGCTCAGATCACACAGAGTTGTAACAAGTAGTCTCTCCCACACCCACCCAGTTCTTTACAAAGTTTGCTCAGATCACACAGAGTTGTAACAAGTAGTCTCTCCCACACCCATCCAGTTCTTTACAATGATCACCCCCTTCACCCTGGGACACAGTGACTCTGCAGTGGTGAAGGAAGAGGATTCTGGAACACCACAGCAGCTCAGGGGAGGCTCGGCTGGCTGCAGCAGTCAGTGAGGCTGCTATTCTTACATTCCTTCCAAGAAGGCTTGCATTGCTAAGAATGACAACATCCCACAGTGCAGGGCGTGTCCAGCACTGTGAAATACAACTTCTGCATGTGCTCCTATGAGTTCACATTCTCAGTTTTAACTTTCAGCCTTTAGGAAATCCATTACAAAAGTCAAGCCACCGTGGGAAGGCTCACTGTCCCAGCTTTCTGGAGGGTTCCGTAATCCACCATTAATGAAAGCCCGCATTCCCCCATAGGATTCTTTCCTGAACGGTCATCATCGCTGCTGCAGGCTGCTTCCCCAGATAAATTCTATACTGTTCCCTTCTCAAAGTGACATCATGCTTCCTTGTTCCCGGAGCCAGAATCGTAGGACACTCCTCCCGCTCTCACTCTGGTTTCCCACAGTGTGAGCCATGAGAACATCTGCCAGCCTCAGCCTGTCACAGGATGCTCACCACAGATACAACTTTCCATGGTTTGGGGATTCAAACCTTTCTTTTCAGAACCACCAAATAACTCTAGTTTGATTATTTCCTCTTTTTTTTTTAAGAGGAAAACTCATTTCCACAAATTCTCCTACGAAACTCACAGTCATTTCAAAATCCTTTTTCCTGTGTTTCCTTGGACTTGGTTTGCAACATCCAACCTTCCCCTTTAGGGATCTTGGTCCTTTAGATGAAGACCATGGATGCTGGCAAGCTTTAGGCCACAACTGTGACTTGGTGAGGTCATTTAGACACATAGAAAATCCCGAGACAGTAGGAATGTCTCAGCAGATTCAAAAACACCATCTTCTTCCTTTGGGCTAATTCATTCTCTGTAAAAGCAATAATCTGGGAATTGAAAATACAGGAACACTTGTATTTCTTTTCTAATTTATGACATTGGGGAGAAAAAGTACCAAAATAGTCTAGTTTCATATTTCTCACATTGTCCAGGATAACCCACTATTACTTTAGGGTTTAAAATTTTTTTTTAATGTTTATTTATTGTCAAGAGAGTGAGATAGAGTGTGAGCAGGGGAGGGGCAGTGAGAGAGGGAGGCACAGAATCTGAAGCAGGCTCCAGGCTCCGAGCTGTCACACAGAGCTGGACGTGGGGCTCAAACTCATGAACTGCGAAATCATGACCTGAGTCAAAGTCAGATGTTTAACCAATTGAGCCACTTAGTCACCCCACTGTAGGGTTTTTTAATCAATACTTAACACAGGGAAGTGGAGACATTTTCATCCACCTGCACTCTGCTTAGAAAGAGCATGGTTTTCCTTTGGAAGGGGCTGTGGCAGCCCAGGTCTGAAGGTGTGGACAAGTAGGGGGTGAACAAAAAGAAGAATTTGGCTTATTTGCTTTCAAATGGGTTGGGGGTGACAGAGAAGGAGCCCACCGGAAGAGGCAGAAGTAAAGAGGAGCTATTCTCCAAGATGACTTAGGCTGGCCAGTGGATTTTCAAGGGTGGCATCACTGCGGCATCCTCTAACAATTTGTATTGCCACAGTCTCCAATAAAGTCCACATTGCTCGCACAGACTTGTTGGATTGGATTTTTCTCCAGGGACTGGAGGGTGTATGTTGACCAATTCCATGTGGTTCTGAGGGGGCTACACACAGAACCCACATACACAGTGGGCTATGGGACAGTTCGCCTTGAACACTATCCCAGTCTACAGGGAAGCTTCACAATTCTTGCAAACTGAGAAGGGAGTGAGACAAATATATAGACTTTGAGGTGAAAGGGGGCCCAAATGACACTAATTTTTCTAAGTTTGCTTATTTATTTTGAGAGAGAGAGCACGAGTGGAGGAGGGGCAGAGAGAGAATCCTAAGCAGGATCCATGCTGTCAGCATGGAGCCTGATGCAGGGCTTGAACTCATGAACTGTGAGATCATGACCTGAGCTGAAATCAAGAGTTGGACGCTTAAGTGACTGAGCCACCCAGGTGTCCCTGACATCAATGAACTAGTTTTAAGCATAGGTGGCTAGCTTCCATTTCCTTGAAATCAGTTGTTTTTAAGAAAAACTACATAGATTACATTATTGTGTTGTTTAGTTTAAGTAAAACAATTAAATACACGGTTTAAATAGTGGTTCTCATCCTGCTAATAAAATAAGCAGGTGCCTAAGCTGGCCCATAACCCAAGCCATAAAATTAATCTTTAAAATACTTCCCTAAATTTTTAGAATTTAACTTTCTCAAAATGAAGTTCTGTCTTTTGTCACTGTAACTTCCCAGTAACACCAAACCATTCTTTATAGTTGTATTTAAAAAAAAGAGATAACGGACTTAAAATGGAGTCACTTGTGCTAAGCCCCATGTCAGCAAATCAAGTGAATTTTGATTTATAATCATGTAACATGAACTCCTCTTAAAGAAGGAAAGCTGTCTCTTGTATCAGAGAAATAGTCAACGTACACTCACATCTTGGCAAAAAAATTTTAAAGGTTACATTGAGACTGCCAGTTCAGGAAACTAAATTATATCATTACCCTGATTGATTTAACTCGATTCCACCGCATTTCAAATCCTCATTTTAGCTGCAAGCCGCTGCATTTTCATTCAGTATTTACAATTATTTTCAAGATTATGTGTGTATCACAATTCCCATTTTAAAAACACAAGCCACAGGGGCACCTGGGTGGCTCAGTCAAACACCCAACTCTTGGTTTCTGCTCAGGTCATGATTTCAGTTCATGGGTTTGAGCCCCGTGTCAGGCTCCATGATGATGGCATGGAGCCTGCTTGGGATTCTCTCTCTCTGCCCCTCATATATGCTCTTTCTCTCTCATAATAAATAAATATTTATAAATGAAATGCATACACTCTGTGTGTTGTGTGCATGTGGGATATATAAATTTACCATAAGGCAAAAATTTGCAGTAAGACTAAAAATATGGGTTCCTTCTTGGGGTACCTGGGTGGCTCAATAGGTTAAGCATCTGACTTTGGCTTAGGTAATGATCTCATGGTTCGTGAGTTCGAACCTCATGTCCGGCTCTCTGCTGTCAACGTGGAACCCATTTTGGATCCTCTGTCTCCCCCTTCCCCGTCCCTCCCCCGCCCATGCACACAGGCACGGGCTCTCTCTCTCAAAAATAAATTTAAAAAAACATTTTAAAATATAGGTTTCTTCCATAAAAATGGTCTCAATGGCCCATGGGATAAATTATAGTTGGTTCCTGACCAAAGGTGATGAATAATGAGGTGCTGACTGTTGCATGGCCATAACCTTCAAATGGTACTCCTTGAACTATCTTGACTTCCTTCACAACATGTGGTCCTTTTTATCAATCCTCTTGACAACAGATCACATGGATCACTCACTGACAGCTCTTCACGTCCCCTCACCCCCATGCAGTTCTATTGCATGTTAAACACAGAGGAGAGGTCACTTGGCCATTAGACTGGGTCATTGCTTCTCAACCTCTGCATGGCCAGGTCTGCTTCCCCCCACCACACCCAACACAGGGACTGTGCCCATTCTCCAGACAGCGCCAGTCCCACCACCCCTTGCCTACACCCCTCCTTCTCTCCCCTCTAATCTACTTTGCACACATTGCCTGATCAGCATTTGGAAGCAAACTTCTTATGGTGTCCCAAAACAAAAACCTTCCATGACTCCCCTTTGGCTAAATGATAAAGCCCAACCTCCCAACACTGGCTGTTATGGGTTGAATTGTCATCTCCAGAAAGATTTGCTAGAGTACTCACCCCCACCCAGTACACCTCAGAATGTGACCTTATTTAAAGATAGGGTTTTTACAGAGGTTATCAAGCTAAAGTGAGGTGTACTCATTGAGTTTTCTGTTGAGTTGAGTTTTCTGCCAATTTGAAATGGCTAAGGCTAATTATGTGGCCTCATTCCAACATTTTCCAGGACTATAAATGTGAAATGTTTTTCTTACCCTACTATAGTTTTATCTAGTACCCTCATCTGTTAGATACTTACTATCTAATTCGCCTTCAGAAAAAATCAGAGAAGTGACCTTACTATCAATACAAATGATTTTCTACACCATTTTGCCACAAGGAAGTCCTCAGCTACAAAACAACTATATACAAATGGTGATACACACGTACAAAGGAATACTACTCAACAATACAAAGTAATCAACTGATACATTGGTACATAGTACAACACGATGTACCTCAAAATAATTTAGAATGAATAAAACAAATTTACATGAAACTCTAGCAAATGAAAACTTATCTATGGTGAGGGAAAGCAGATCAGCAGTTGCCTGGGGAATGTGTAGGGGAAAACTAGAGGGTAAGATTGCAAAGGGGTGTGAGGAAACTTTTGGTGGTGATGGTTACATTCAAGGTCTTGATTATGATGTTGGCTTTATGGGTGCATACACATATCAAAGCATTTAATTACACAACTTTAAACATGTATGGTTTGTGTATGTAGATTATACCTCAATAAAGCTGTTTTGTATTTTATATAAATATATATACACACACACACACACACACACACACACACACATCATACATACATATATACACAAGCATTTCTGCATTAGGGTGTCTTAAATCTCTTCAGGACTGTGAAATCAAGTGCCAGATAGTCGTGCCTTGACTATTTAATAACATAACTCAACTTAAAAAAATGGTAAAATTAAAAAATATATATATAACTCAGCTAAGTAGAAACCAAAACCGCATCATTAAGTCTTTTTTAGAGTTTCAAAATGAGGATTTAACTAAAGTTTTTGGTGGTTTTTTTTTTTTTTTTTTAACATATTGGATTACTCTTTACACAACCATTTGCTTTATCTGTTAGGGATTTAGACCCAATATTTATTTTTGTACTTTCAACTGTATGGATCAAAGACTAAGGAAGATAGTCAAAACAGGATTTTCTTTTTTTATAACAGCCTTCAAATTGTCATTTGTGTAAAATAGCACACAAAACATCAAAGCTATAAATTAGCATTCTGAAAATACGACAAGGAATGACTACTCATTGGGATTATTATTTTCTCAGTAATGGTTCTGACAAAAGGCATTTAGAGGGTGCCATGCTATTTGGTTCAGAAAACAAGACATAGATGGTGTTTCTGCCTTCCTTCCTGCACCATCAGTGAGCAAGGAATCTGGGTTATATCTTGCTAGCTGTTTTTGCAATAATGCAATGGAATGACTCGCAAATATCTTGTGAGTTGCCAGATGATGATGCAGAGTGTTGGGATGGGAAAGGGGTGCCTCATTTATCATGACCAAGCCAGAGCCTTGACCTGGCACTGTTGTCCTGGAAAGCAGCTGAAAAGCAGGCCCCCTGAAGCATAAACAAGCCTGAACGCTGTCAGGACAGCCGGCCAGACTGGAGATTCTGGAATGTTAAAAATATTCAGAAAGGCTCCACTCTGCCTCCCTGCCCAAGACCTTCATTCCACCAGCACATGAGGGCTCTTTGCATTGACACGGAAGCTAGCCGGAGAAACACTTTAATGATGAAAAGATCCTCCGCAATTGCTGGGTTGTGAAACTCACCCCACCCTGGGTTCTGTCGCAATCACAGCCACAGCTATGGGGCTCTATTTTCATGATACATGGAAAACCTCAGCACAAAAACAAGTGGCATTCTTACCACTACTACGGTTTAGAAAAAAAAATATATGTAGGTCCCTATTCCATGATCCTTCGAAAACAGCATCTCTGCTGGGCAGCTGTAGGGAAACAACTTGCAACAAGAAGGAATCTCTAGAACCTTGTTTCATGATGGACTGGGAGCAAACTGCTGTAAAAGGCAACCAAATAAAGCCCATTCAGCAGACCCTGGACAATCACAAATATGTACGAAGATGAGGAATGTTAGGAAAAAGGTGAAAAGTTTGCACAGAAAAGTCCCTTTCATTGAAATGATCAGCTTGAGAAGGCTTCACCTAAAACCACTGGCCTCTTAACCAAATGCTTAGTAAAATACACTGCCCTGAAAGGCTGACACTGCGGAAAATACTTTTTAGGCGTATTCCCTAATCTAATATTTTCTTAGTGGAAAGTGGTGGGGGGGGGGGGAGAAAAAAAAAGAACAGCTGGATCCTAACACACCCAGAAAAGTTTGTTTCTACAGCATTTTCAAACCAGGGATTTGGTGAGTTTGAACCCTCCCTACTTGTTTCCAGCGCCATCACCACTGTAAAACAGGAAGGAAAGAAGAAAACTTATGGGTGAGTTTCATTTCAATCATTTCATTATTTTCCTCCAACGTGCACTGCTGTCACATTGACAACTATTATGTTCCTCTCTCGAGCCATCCAGGAAAATTGTGTTTTATAAGGACAAGTCAGGTTCGCCTCCTCTTATCAAGTGGTTCTTTGTTATTTTTAAGTCCAGAAAGCTGTTTCACCAAAGACAGAAGCAATTAATTCCAAGTAGTAAAAACGTCAGTGTGTGTTTGGACCAGCAATAAATCAGCACATTTGGATGACAGTCTGTAAGTTGTCTGAACACTGTCACAGTCTGTCAGTTTTAGGTTAAAAAAATTTTTTTAATGTTTATTTTTGAGAGAGAGAAAAAAAAGGGGGAGGGGAGGGGCAGAAAGAGGGAGGGGCAGAGGGAAGAGGAGGAGGAGGAGGAGAGAGAAGCCCAAGCAGGATCTGCACCATCAGCACAGAGCCCAATGTGGGGCTTGAACTCACAAACCACGAGATCATGACCTAAGCATCAAGAGTCAGATGCTTATCCAACTGAGCCACCCAGGTGCCCCTAGGTTTTAAAATACAGTATGTAAAACTCTGGGAACTGTCATGTGCAGTACCTACTGTATTATTCACATTCAGTAAATTTGAGTAACATCCTACTATTACCAACCCAAGGAAGATGACTTTTTTTCTAAAGGCAAAGGGTTAGAGTAGCATGGTGGCTGGCTGAAAGGTGGCTGGAGGATAGGCAGAGTTCACCATCGCTCATGAGACCTGGGACATCCCGGCTGGCTCTCTGCTGAGCTACCACAAGGCAGGCAGGCACATGCAGAACCAGCAATCAGTGCCCACGGCAACTGGAACATACACTTTAAATCGACTGTAATCATTTACATGCATTCCCCCAAAGAAACCATAACTGGTTCTGCCTTCCAAAGCAATCTCTAAGTTATTAGCTTCATGTCTAAAAGTTAATTTTCATTTCATTTCATTCACTTGTCATCTTAGTTCACTGAATTTATTTATCTTGATTTTATTTTATTAACAGGCTCTAATCCCAACATGGGGCTTGAACTCACCACCCAATGATCAAGGGTCCAATGTTCCCTGATTGAGCCAGCCAGGAGCCCCATGAATTAATTTCATTTTTTAGCACCCCAGCCTCTCTCTAACATATCCAGAAGCACTAACTTCAAATTCAAAGCCTTCAAAGATAAGTCCACCTGAGAGGCAATAACACTCCAAACAATGAAAATAAGGAGTGTTCATGAGATATTCTTGCTAAGTGTACCCTATGAGTATGATAGTGTACTTTTAAAAACTTCTGTCAGCTATGTTATCTTACTAGTAATGTAGATATGAAAAAAGCATACCTCAGAGAGGTTGAGGGACTTGCCTGAAGTCACACAGCTCAGTTGTGGAAAGCTCAGGCCAGAAGCCAAGTGTTTTATTTGCTCTTCGAGAACATGTTGTCCATACCAGTCAGCCCCTAAAGGGACTGCCTTGGAGAATATTTGCTCCCACTCACCTCCCCTTTTCTGGCTATTTCAGAATTTTAGTTGATTTACCAAGTGCCAACACAGTGGAATAGATCAGTGGAGAAAGAACAAATAATGGGACCAAAACAGGGTTTAATGAGAAGCAACTGTTTTTCTTAGGACCGTGACCTCTTATTTGAATCCCATTAACTTTTCTCCATATCAGAAAGGTAGAAAATGTAGCCCATAAGCATAAAGTTCTTTTTCCAAGACCCCAGTGTCTGCCCTAAATAATCTGGCCGAGCTTG
The DNA here is from genome assembly GCA_028646485.1 of Cryptoprocta ferox. Taxonomy (NCBI): domain Eukaryota; kingdom Metazoa; phylum Chordata; class Mammalia; order Carnivora; family Eupleridae; genus Cryptoprocta; species Cryptoprocta ferox. The sequence continues at coordinate 36,929,735 of CM053566.1, forward strand.
TGAGGAGAGTAAAATAAAATAACAACTGTAGAAGGGCTCTACAAACCTAGCATCCGATTTACCGGGAAGCTTGAAAGGAAGGTCAGAAGATTACAGGGCAGCAACGCAGAAGCACCCGGAAGGATGATAAGGAAGGTCGACTGAAGAAAGGAGGCAAGGGTACTGGACTCACGGGGTCTGGGCGCTGCAAATGAAGGCCTCAGGCACGTGTGCTAGCTCAGCCTTCCTGCATCAATTTAAATTACCCAAAACTATGGAGCAAAGCTGTTTACAGTCAATTAATTGATTGCAAGATATTGAAAAGCTGAAGGAAACCCAGTTCCCCTGAAGCTGTACACCCAAGAGGCACGTTTTCCAGTTGAATGGAATTCTGTTCCTAGAGATACAGAAACTGTAGGATTGGCTCTAGAATATATCAGCCCTCGTTATTTTCGCAGCCTTAAATGTTCTTTGTGTGTGTGCATTGCTTTTTTTTTTTTAAAGCTTTTCCTGGCTGAGATTGCCTTCTAATAACTTTTCTTCCAACTGAATGACCATCTGCTCCCCTTGGAATCTCAGAATTAGAGTAGTTCTGGAACTCAGCACTTAGAACTCACACCTGCTACAAATTCACAAATTCTTCTTCTGTGTTATCACAGCAGCACAGGCGCCCCTAGTTGGTCCCACCCAGTTCCTCCCCCAACTGATGAGATTCTTTTAAAGAGCTCATAAGAAAAATTCCACCCAGATGCAACACACCCAAGAAGGGGGCAGGAGCAGGGATGGGTAGATGCTGATAAACCCAAGTCAGTTTGTGGGCTTGGGGAGTAGGAAACCCCGCCCTACGGAGCCTCAGCCCTGAGCTGGGAGCAAAGTGAATACAGGGGAATAATCCTGCTTTGCATCTGGGATTCCCAGATGTCATCACCTACAAGGCAGCTGCTCCGCACAGCAGGATGCCCCCAAATGCCTCATATACTAATAGCAGTCAGCTGGATGGACACAGAGTGGGAGGTTCCGGACTATCAGAAGTTACTACCACAAAGCATGAATGATGCATGAAAGGAAACCATGCCTCGCCCAAAAGGAGAAGATAGTGCTGTCTCCTACCAGCAGTACACCCAAACACCACCAACTTGTGCACAGGGGGATCTAGGAAACCTCAGACCCTCATCCTTCCCTTCCCATCTCACCAGAGATGCCAATGTCCCAGCATGCTCTGTGGCAGGCATCACACACACACACCCTTGGGTGGGTCCAGACAGCAAGTGGCCATGGAGGATTGAGGAGGAAGAGCCTAAAGCTTGGAAATATGACTGGATTTGGATCCAAGATGGTGCTTGGATGATGCTACTTCCTAACTTCTTGACCCTCTGTAGAATGGAGATAATGCCCCCATGGAATTGGTCTAAAGATGTGATGAAGAGGCTCCTCTCATTACAGTAATGTGCTCGGGGTGGAGGGTTTGGGGGGTGGTATTTTCACCCAAGTCAACCCTGAATACTTTATTAAAATAAGACATCAAAAGGACAAGAGATAAATGCTGCTGAGGATGTGGAGAAAAGGGACCCCTTGTGCACTGTTCATGGGAATGTAAATGTGTGCAGCCACTATGGAAAACAGTATGGAGATTCCTCAAAAAATTAAAAATTAAAGTACTATATCATCCAGCAATTTCAATTCTTGGTATATATGCAAAGGAAACAAAATCTCTATGCTAAACAGATCTCTGCTCCCCACATCCACAGCACCATTATCTACAATAGTGAAGACATGGAAACAACCTAAGCCTCCACTGACTGATGAACGGATAAAGAAGTTGTGATATATACATACAATGGAATACTATTCTGCTATTTAAAAAAAAGAAAGAAAGAAAGAAAGAAAATCCAGGGTGCCTGGGTGGCTCAGTCAATTAAGCATCCAACTTCGGCTCAGGGCATGATTTCACGGTTTGTGAGTTCAAGCCCCACATCGGACTCTCTGCTGTCAGTGCAGAGCCTGATTTGGATCCTGTCTTCCTCTCTCTGCCCCTCCCCCATTTGCACACGATCACACACACTCTCTCTCTCTCAAAAATAAACATTAAAAAAAAAAGAAAATCTTACCATGTGACATGGATGAACTTTGAGAGCATGATCCTAAGTGAAGTAAGTCAGAGAAAGACTAAGTCTGTATGATCTCACCTATATGTCAAATCTAGAAACACCACAAACTCACAGAAAAAAGAACTCAGATTTGTGATTAACAGAGGCAAGGGTGGGGTGAGAGGGAACTGGAGGAAGATGGTTAAAAAACAAATTCCTGGGGATGTAACGTATAACATGATCAGTGTAGTTAACACTGCTGTATGGTATGTTTGAAATCTGTTAAGAAAGTAGATCCTAAGGGTTGCTTCACAAGGAAAAAATAAAATCTCTTCCTTTTTTTTTGTATCTAGGAGATGATGGATGTTAACTTACTGTGGCAACCATTTCACAACACATGTAAGTCATTATGCTGTACACCTTAAACTTAATACAATGCTGCATGTCAATTAAACCTCAATTAAACTGGTAAAAATTAAGAAACCAATGGTATAGCATAATGAAGGGTATGAAAAATGAGATAGTCCAAAGCATCATAGCAAATAACCCAAAATAAAGATATTTAAGTGCACAGCCATACACACAGCTCTCACTTTTACATGGGAATTGCCTTCCATGAAAGAAGGTATAAATGTTCGTGATAGCTGAGTACTGTGCAATCCACCAAAGGTACGCACTAAAACAAACAAATGCATTCTCCATTGCTAGGGGGACAAAGACCAGTCCACAAAGGCCAGCAGCCCTGAATTTGCGGGCAGCTCAGCCATTTACCATCTCGTGACCATAGACAAGTTAGGGAACATCTAGTCTCTGTTTCCTCATTAGCAAAAAGGGGACCATGGCATTCATCTTCAAGGGTTGATGCAAGAATTAAATAACCTCATATGGAATAAAAAGCCCTATTGTAGTGCCTGACACATAGAAGTGTCTTAATAGTTTGAGGGAAAATGATTACTCAAAATCCCGACATATACAAAAACCCCACTGTTCCTACTGTCACAGAAAGATGCCCAAATTTGTAATCTGGAATCGAAGATTCTTCATGTATACAAATGGAACAAAGTCTAAAACTTCTGGAAATGCACATGTGCTAGGTCTCTACAGCCTATGGAGGCTCAGTGCCCAAGGTCATGACCAGACATAGATGTACTCCCCTTATTTCTATGGACTTCGCCATAAGATCTCTTGTTTCTCAGCTGATTTGGTGTCTCCCTAGGGTTCTCTACTTCTGTCCTAGAACTTGCAGTGGTTTCTGTCTCTTTAAGTGATGCTTCACCTGCTTGGCTACTATCAACTCTCTTTTTCCACCAAAGCCTTCGAGACACATTTGATTCTTTTGTAATTGAGTTTCTTCTCGACCTACTCCCTTTATCTCACACAAGTTACTATGCCCATCTGCCACTGACCTGAAACTGTCCTTTCTGCAGAAGCAATTTCTTCCTGCTAGTTAAAGCCACTGGCCAGACTGGATCCCTTAGCCTCTGGATCTCTCCTCCTAAAGTCTCTAAGATGCAGTTTCTTCCTCCAAAGACTTGGCTTTGCTCTCTCTCCTTCCTGGCTCCTCTTCCTCCTTTCCCTCCACCATCCCTAGAAACTCCCCTCTGCCCCAACTCTCTCAAGGCCTTGCTGGCACACACCTGTCACTCCCAGGCGCTAAGCCAGCACCAGCTGCCTAGCTGCATTCTAGCTCCAACATCTCTGCCAACCTCCAGCCCTGCACTTCTAACACCACTGGAAAGTATCCCTCAGTAACTGCAGGATGAGTTTCTGAAGGACCTTCACATTTCCATACGTCTCAGGTTCTAAGGAGACCGCTCCTGATCACACCCATGAAAGAAAAGAAGTTGCTCGGGCTCCTAGATTTATCTGAAATACCTGGGAAATTCCATGTTAAACAGCCATTCATTCCAAGTATACAGTGGCTTTGACTTCAATCATCCACCAACCATAAAAATTTAGGAAACATTTAGTAGTTAAAAATAAGGTAAGCCATTCCTTTCCTAGCTCTAAAGAAACAGAAAGAAAAAGGTCAAGACTGAATTAGCTACTTAATTTCAAAATTTTCAGCTTGATCAGCTAAAACTGTCTTATTTTTTAAATTTCACATTTACAATGCAGTGTCTAAAGTGTAAAAACACACTTGAATTGTGTTTGAATGTCGCCATTAGTGAAGAAAAACACCCAGGTCACTTATTTCAGTTTTATCAACAACAAAAACAGTGGTGCATGGGTGGCTCAGTCGGTTAAGCAGCTCAGGTCACGATTTCATGGTTCATGAGTTGGAGCCCCACATCAGGCTCTGTGCTGACAGCTCAGAGCCTGGAGCCTACTTTGGATTCTATGTCTCCCTTTCTCTCTGTCCCTCCCCCACTCATGCCCTGTCTCTCAAAAAAAGATATTAAAAAAAATAAAAAAATAACAAAAGAAACATCTATCATTTCTTAAAGCAATTTTTGTTGTCTTTCCTCGTAGGTGGCAAAAACATGCTCCAACTGCCTTCCATTAACCTGCTGATCTGGAGGTGATTTGCTCCTTACTGACGACAATCTGTTTCACTGAGTTTTGGTCAAATACGATAATTAAATTATTGTTTGATTTTCCAAGCAGTAAAATAATTTCAGAAAACTTAGAAGAAACATCTTTTAAATGAAAAGCATTATCTCCCCAAATGAAAATTCATTTATCTGAATCACCACAAGTATTAAGATTATAGCAAATCATAAAATGTAGTTCTTGTACAAAACAAATGAAATATTCCTAATAATTCTAATTTTAAATAATCCATTCAAATTGTGTTGAATACTTGGTTCATGTCTCTACCACAATGTAAAAATCTTACTTGATTCTCATTTCAGTAACTGCCGGCCATGGACTGTGAGGTCTACACATTACCAGCTAGAGATACATGCAGTATAACAGGACTGCACCTCTCTGACAAATCCAACTCATGGGCCAGAGATTCCATTTCTGCCTGATTCTCTCTATATTCGAAAGGCGGGGGGGGGGGTCTCTTCTAGGTTGTTGCTATTGGCCTAACAGGAATAACCCTTCCCTGGTTGCAGTTCCTACCACAGCCCAAGTGGAACCATCCATCCAGAGACCACTTCCACCCCACAAGCCTGAAGGCCCATCTACTGCCTTCTGGAATAAGGTTTTCTGGAGTACAGTTTCAGTCTGTCCTGTTGCTTTGCCAAAGACAGATCCGCCTACTGGCTATTCTTTGCTGTAATGACAACTGTACTCTAAGACAAACAACTTATTCTTAGGGGGAAACAAACAATCTCAACCATCACATGTGTTCCCCAACAGCCATTGATTCACATCGCTCATCCTCTGATAACTTACACAAAAACACAAAGGCTTGCCGGAAGACAAATGAATGAGTGTGATGTATTTAACAGAATTTGTATTCTATTGCATTGCTTCCTCTTTGCTTTTTTTTTTTTTTAAGATGGTGAAATCTTTATAAGCAGGAAGATGATTTTCATCAACAAGATGACTATTTTCTCCTGACAACCTCTTAGCCGAATCCCCAAATCTAACATGAAAAATACAACTCACTTTTAAGCAAGTTATAGCTGGGACTTCAGTTTAGAGAGCTACAACACTGGAAGAGCTCCGTTTTATGGGGACATTTGGACAAACGTCGCCTGTTTTAGATGATGGGCTAGAACAAACCTCTCAGCTAATCCTACGTTTCAACGTTTTTAGCAGTATACATTTTGGAATCTTCTGTGTGCCCCAGAACACACAATATGGATCTAATTAGGTCCAGCTGCCTTATGTTAGTAATAAAATTGAAAGAAAAAAACAGAGAGGTGGGGGTGGGAGCTTTGTTCACCCCTGCTATGCCCCAGTGATCGCAAGCCTGCAAGTTGCGCGCATCCTCCACGCTCACTCAGCGCAACACACGCTTCCAAAATACCCCAGCGTGCCTGGGACTCGGCTCAGCGCTCAGATTTTTCAGCTGCTGAGTTTTCTCCCATTCTGGAAGAGATTTACCGACCGGCCTGAGCCCAACGCTCTGACGCCACCCACCGCCCAGGCCCCGGCGCACTCCGCCAGCTCCTAGGCTCAACGACTTACACCAGCGCGGACGGACAGGGCATCTGGTTCCAGGCACAGCTGTACTGAGCCTGAATAAAACTCTCACTTCCCTCCAGCACAGAGCAGCTCACGTTCTTGTTCACGATATAGGCGCACCAGTTCCTAGGGTGGAGAGCGATAAGGACACAGTGTCAACCGAGAGAACAATAAGGCTGGGGGACCTGGGGCGAGCCGATAGGGCAGCGGACCCAGAGAGGGTCAGGGAGTCCGCCGTCCCTCTGGAGGCGGGAGCCCAACAAAAGCAGCCATCAGGAGGCTAGCCTTTGGGGAGCGTGTACCTTTAGCCGACAGACTGGGAAAAGAAAAGTGCCTACGGTCCCAGGGCCTTCAGTAATTCCTGGGTTGGGATCGCCCTGTTCTGCGGGACACTCTGCGCCCCCTTGGCCCGAGAGGCAGCATTGCTTGAAATGCTGGCGAGGTTACTGGGGCACACCTCGCGCCGGTGGAGCGCACGGACCCCCGGCTGCTGCTCCTCGCCTTTGGCCTGGCGCTTACCGGCCGGCTGCTACTAGAGGGTGGGGGTGGGTGGGGGTCCAGGGCTCTTGGAACCAAGGAGCCTCGCAGTGCTGGGAGCGAGGAGAGGGACCGCACACTTACTTGTTCCTAGCGCCCGGCCGCGCGGGATGCATGGGCTGCGGGCCGGCATGGCATAGCCCCGCGCCACCCAGGGTCAGCAGCGCCAGTGCCCAGCGCCAGGGTGCGCGGGGCCGGAGCCTTGTCCTCCGCCACATTCTGCGCGCTGCGAGCGCGCCCCTCCTGCCGGATCCGGAGCGCAGCGGGTGGAGGTAGGTGCCGCGACGCTGCGGGCGGACGGGTTGCAGCCGGAGAAGGCAGGAGGCTCAGGAGTTCCTCGGCGCCCACACTACGCGGCCGCCCCCTCCGGTTTCTTGCTCCCACTTCTCCTTTTCCACCCCGTGCGCCCGCCCGCGCTTCTCCTTGGTCCCTCAATGACGCACAGGTCCCCCCGGGTGCCGCCCTCTTTATTTCACTTCCCTCTCCGAAACGTGACTCTCCCTCTACCACGGCTCCCCGTCTCTGGTGCCCTTGCCTCTCAGCAGGGGGTTTGGGGTGATAGGGCTGAAGAGTTTAGGAGAAGGGTCTAAGTTACAGAATTTCCAGTTATTCATTTCTTTGGTCTCTTCCCAGAAGCGGAGCAACTCCGCCTCCCACCTTCCAGCAGGCGCGCCCTGGCCCCTGGGGAAGTGGCCGCAGTCGGCGAGTCTGGCAGTCCTCGTGTCGTGCCTGTTGTGCCCGGGTGCCGGCTCCCCGGAGCGAGTGAGGGACATCTTTATCAGTCCCTAGGAGGGACTCGACTCGGGTTTCCTCCTCTGGCAAGACGTGGCCATTCCCCCACATTTGGACTTCCAAGAGTTTACAGGGAACCGGACACAGGCCCTCTTCTCTTTACTCAACTCTGCTTCACGCATCCATTTCAGTTTCCAAGTCAACGTGCAGGGCAGCAGGGGGACAGCCCCGCCACTTCATAACAGCATCAGACTCTAATAAATACTACACTAATTTTTGAAAGATAATCTCACAGCCTCTGTTTCTGATGTCCTAGTCTGAACTTTCTTTTTCTGTCAACATTAAAGACACTCCCTAACGGATCGCATTTGCTCCTAACAGCTCAAACACTGCTAGATGTTCTTTTCACTTGCATTCCTATTTTCTGCATATTCTTGAGTTCCACTATTCTCTACCCATTTCTTTTGGGGATCAAACTACTCCGCAGAAAAATGTTCCATAAAATCCCTGCCAAAGTGCTTGTATTCCGGGGATGTATTTGAGTTAACGTGCTCTATCTAATAAACATTAGAGTGAGGTTATTTACAGACTGCATAAACTAACTACAGTATCTGTGATAACCCTAACCCTAACCCTAACAGGTTGCTGTTGGCTGTGAATTGTTATACAGACAATGAATATTTGCTATGCTCCCTAAATGAAGCCCTTGGTCCATTTTAGTTCTAATAGGCTTTGATGATGTTGTTGGGCCTTTTGATTTGCAAATGGAAGAAAGAAAATTCCCTAAGTAGAAACTTCGCAAGAGCCAAGCAGAAAATTATACCATGTAAGGACATAGTGTGCCCATGAACTTTCTAAATGGAAGATCATACAAATATTGGCCTGAAGTCATCCAAGTTTTCAAAAGAGTCACCCTGAGGAGAAAAATCCCAGTAAGGGATAAAAAGTGGTCTTGCATAACCTAGGCTGTATCTTTCTGTGACTTCCCTATCCTCTCCATCCTAACATCATTTTTGTTCATGAAGTGTCATAGGGAAGAAACAGCACAGAAATGAAGGAGGGTGACAAAAAAAAAAAAAAAAAGGAGGAAACACAAATAATGTGTGTCTACAACCAGCAGCTAATAACCACAACTTCACTTCAGTACAGGTAAGTCTCAGACTTGAGAGTAAGTTGAACTGATGAAGTCAAATCTATTTTTTTCCATTTAATTAAAGTTATAGTAGGAAGCTTAAGAAGCTGCATTCTACTCCAAGCATTCGAGGACCAACTTTCCATGGAGATGACCATAATACTATATTTAATCAGTATAAAGGGCACTTATCAGTAGATAAATTTTATTCTAAGCATCTGTTACATGTTTGGCATTGTGTGAAAATAGTGAGGATTCACAAGTGAGCCCAAACTGATCTGAACTCTGTGTTTACAGAACTTCCAGGCATTCCTATGCAGTGAAAGGTATAAAATTTCTGATGTACAGTCAATGAAGTAAGACAATATTTGTCACATGTGTTTCTCTAGACACAGACCACGGGTAGTTGGTGTGGGGCTGCTCTGGGATGATGGAAGAAGACTTCTGGCTCTTAGGAGGATTTGAGGCCAAGATCCCAAGGGACCCTTTTCCCTTTCCCTTCTCTAGCTACCGAAAAGGACACATCAAACTTGGGAACCAGAAAGCCCTCTCCAGAAAGCAGAGGGAAGATTCCTAAGGATAGAGAGCTTAAGCACATTAGGAAACAAACTAATTGGGTGGGTCATGTGGCCCCAGCCATATGGAATAATAGGGTATAACTGGGAGAAGGCTGTAATGTGAATTCTTTATAAGCCACAAACTACTTTAAATAAGCACTTGAAAACTGTCAGTTTCCTATCATAATTTGAAGGGCTTTCTTCTGCTTTTAAAATCAAAGTGCTCCATAGTAAGTTCCATTCAACTGTGTGACCAACTGAGCTAAAGCAAAAATGCAAAGTTAGACTTACTTCCTAAAAACTATTCCCTCACTATTGGTCATGATAAAAATGCCCATCAGGCTCTATACTTAGGGGCATGTCTTGTGAAGCAGTGAGCCTGCTGGGCCCCCAGCACCCCCAGATTCTCCTTTAGTCACCTGGTAGAGGAAGGTGAGTGATTACAGAGGCAGCAGGGGCATTCTTTCCCCCCCATCCTCACATTCAATCATCTGAGCACATGACATTTGATCAAGATGAACCGATTTGTATCTAGGATGTATGTGGTCAAGAGTCATAAGACCAGCCTGGGTATCCCAACCTTCCAAGGTCTTGTTTTTGCTCTCTAGAACTAAAAAAAAAGTCCCTTCCCCACAATTTCTAGGTGTACTTTTATGTGTCTTTACCACTTCTTTGTGCTTCTTATCTAATGATAGAAAAAGAAAGTCCTTGAAGACTGGATATCTTGAATAAATTTTGATTTCAAAGCATTCCTAACATAATATACTCTAAGAAAATGTCTTACACATTCATAAGTTAGTGATAAGATGTCCTACATTAAAAAGAAATGCAGCTTGAATAAGGAAAGAGAGACAGAAATATCTCTGAGAAAAATTAACTGTACCATTTAGTTTGGTCTGTTTGGGGATAATGAAGTTTGGTTGATACAATTTCATTTAGTTACATGTGATGTAGGCATCACATTGTACAAGACACCTTCAAATGAAATCAGTGAGAAGACCCTAGACTTCAAAAGTTGCAAACAGCTACTCTCCTGTCTTGTCAATGACCAAAATAGATTTGAAATTATTTATAATTTATAATAATAAATTAGAAATCCTATTTACTATACATAGCTAAAGATTCAAAGTCTCAATATCTTCTGAAACCAAGACTGATCTTATTTATCAATTGATTGATTTAATGCCATTGTTAAGGATTGTGGCCATTATTATTTTTCATCTTTTCTTAATGTTTATTTATTTTTGAGAGAGAGTCAGAGATACAGCATGAGTAGGGAGTAGGGGAGGGGTGGAGAGAAAGGGAGGCACAGAATCTGAAGCAGGCTCCAGGCTCTCAGCTGCCAGCACAGAGCCCGATGCAGGGCTCGAACTCACAGACCGTGAGATCATGACTTGAGCCGAAGTCAGACACTCAACCGACTGAGAGTGGCCATTATTTTAATCATCTTTCTTGAGAGATACCAGGAGCAAATTTCCCTATATTGATCAGGTGTGTGTGACTTAATACATTTTAAACTATCATATGAGAACTTCAAAACTGTGAAAAGTTAAAATCATGCCTGAAATCACACCTGAAAACAGTGTCGTTAAGAGCTCATGCAATGGAGTTAACGTGCTGTTCAAAATTGGGTACCCTCACCTCTTAGCAGAATGATCTCAGACAAGTCAGTAGGCTTCTCTATCCTCCATTTTCTGCTCTGAAAAGGGGAATGCCTTGTGTGGGCACTGGGAGGATTAGCTGGGTTACTACGTGTACACTGGTTAGCACAGTGCCTGGCATACACATGGGCCAAGTGGAGGATAAATACTCACAATTGTTACTATTACCGCCTCAGCACTGCAATAAATTTGCAGTCCGGTTCAGGAGCTTGTCATTCTTTTTATGTGCTGAGTGAAGTGGGCAGCTGACCATCTACTACAGTTCTTCTTTCTAAGTAAGAAATATAAAGAAATGGCTCCATGAAGGCACATGTATGACTCATTCAGAATGACTCTAAATGTCATAGTTGGGAATGCAATACTGGGCTCTTGACTTCCAGCCCAGTTTTCTTATTATTGGTCCCCAGAGGGAAACATATAGCTGTTTATTGTTCAGGAGATTTCATCCTCTACATCGCAAAGAAATTTATTTTAGGACAATTCAATGAGATCTTTGGATGGCTTGATAACTCTACAAAAGTAAACTCCGATCATCAGGCAACTCAATTGTGGATATCTTCTTCCTCAAAAAGATGAAATTAGTTTCTAATTCTATATCTCTTAATTTTTTTCAGATGTTTCTTAGTTCTAAGAATGCTTCCTATAGCCAAATAGTATGTTTGGGAATTTATTGCTGTCACACTTATGGTGTGGTTTTGAACACATTTTTTTCTTCATAAGAAATAACTGCCAAAAATAGGCTCTTAGAATTCTATTTGTTTCCAAGAGAGCTGTAATAGCTTAGGCAGTAATGTCTTCTTATATGAGCTGCCTCAAACTATGTTGTAACTCATCATCTATTTATGGAATAAAAGTTGATTATTCTGAAATCAACTAAAGATTTTCAATAAGCAGAATGTGTTTGACGATTATAAAATATATGATCATATTTTAGCACAATTTCAATTTATACTCACTAGAAAAGTATTCACAAAAATTAATAATTTCTAGTATTTCAGGTTGTGCAGTTCTAAACAATGTTGTATTTAAGTATGGTCAATTATTTAATGTAGTAATAAAGTTTCTGCCAACACTGAATTAGCAAATACAGAACAATTTCTCCTACGAGAAATACAGGGTTAGGTTCCTATAAATCTCTGGTCACAATGTTTTTGTGAACCAGTCAATACATAACCTTGTTTTATGCGTGTTTCTATTTAAAGATACCTTATTTAATACACATTACTGATTCATCAACATTAAACTCATGGCCAACACCACTGTAACTCATTCCTGAACAAGCTTAACTAATACCTATTTTCTCCATAAGGCACATACAGCCTTCTTGTGGTTAGAACACGTTAGCACTTCGCACTATGTTTGGGGAACATTTTAAATAGCAAAATCACCAACAAAAAGCACAAAAACACAAACAAAAAGGGACACTAAATTTACCATGAAAAGGACACCTATTTACAGTCTGAGATGGAAAACAAGAAGGCAGAGCACTGTCTTGCTGAATCTTAGCTGGGAACACACACATCAGACAAGAAAGGTTTTTACCACTCTGGACAAGTCCACAAATGACTGTGAAAGTGTTAAAAGTATTGCTTTTGGATCTAAAAATGAGTTTAGCGAGTAGGGAGTTTTACAAATACAGAATCTATGAATAATGAGGATGAACTATATTTCAACGTAAGTCTGGAAACAGTAAGAAAATGTTACATTTGGGAGGATAAGGAAAAAAAGTTCTTGCAATTTTGTGGCCATCAAAAGATTTCTTTTGCCAGTAAGCAGACTGGGGAAGTGCTGCATATTGAACGTTAAACCAGGCAATGTGGGAGCCAGAGAAAAATAGATTTAGTTCTTTCTCATCTTAATTGACTGAGAGGCAAGATATACATGTATGAAATGATTTAACATAAAGTTACATTCAGTAAATAGAATGTACCATAGTAAAATCTGTTTAGTTAGATGATGTTAAAGATATAGATCTGAGGCAATCAGAAAATTTGGATATTAATTAGGAAAAAGAAGTGTTTTTTTTTTTAAGTTTATTTGAGTAAGCTCTACACCCAGCATAGGGCCCAAACTCACAATTCTGAGACCAAGATTCACATACTCCTCTGACTGAGCCAGCCAGGTGCCCTGAGAAGTGTGAGTTTAAGCTAAGGGTTATATATTTTTGTTTTGCTTTCCTTTAAGTCATCTATGATATCAAAAATGAATGTGATCAATAGTGAGGAAGGGGAACTTAATGTAACCTTGTACCTTGTATGTTTTTAATAAATAAAGGCAGGGTCCAGCTGGTAGACTAGCCAGACTATAAGGTATGTGGTCTTAGATGTAGACAGGGGATAGGTGAGGCAGAGAGGCCAGGTAGGGTTGAGGAGTAATGAACAAGAGGAAAAAGTGCAGTACAGGCTGGCTGGAGAAAAAAAGAAACAAACAAACTCTGGTTCTCTTTTTTCCTTATCTAACAATAGGTAGAATGACCAGATATTCTGATTTGCCTGGGCCAGTCCCAGGTTACTCCTGCTGTGGATCAGTTAACACTATTAATTATTTTTAGTGTCTCCTTTCATCTTTAAAAGTGCCTGGGTTTGGACAATAAATTATATGTTAATTCTAAGAGGCCTAAAATGAATGGAAAGCCACACTAGGTTTAACCTTTATAAAAGCTGGAACATTAATGAATGTCAAGGCAAATAATAAAATAGAAAATGAGAAAGAACTGGTCTTCAGAGAGTCAAAACTTTACTTGGGGCAAGTTCTTCTGTTATTGCCTCATGAACATTTTCCTAACTTTTTAAAGTTTATATTACTTACAAAAAAAGTTGATTAAGCACCCGGAGACTTGGTTGTTCAGCTGGTTGTTGATGAAGATGAATATTTGCATGAGGTTCCTTGCCTCTGTCTTCTTGGACTTAATCACTCTTAAACTCATCCTCAGGAGCTAAGTAAGTAGAACACAGCACCGTAGTGCTCTACTCTATTTAAATGCTCTGAAAGAACCTGCTGAAATGCAGCTCTCTAAGCCCCACTGATATCTCTGTACATTTATTGGTTAAAAAAACTAAAACAACATAGATAATATGCCATGGGGAGATCAAAGTTCCTAGTATCTTTTGACTATGGAAAATATAGGTGAGATAAGAGTTTCATAGAGAATGTTGAGGGGTCAAGCAGGAACGTGCCTTAGTTTTCTATTACACTGTTACATGTTTTCCCCTTTTAAAACTATAAAAACAAAATATTTTATTCTCTGAATATTCTGCGGTTATGCTTTACAAAGGGCTGTTTGAGGGCAAAGTGGTGCCAGGATTCCTGGGAGAAATAGGAAGAACATCAGAAAATGAGCTATCAGGACTCAGTTCCAATATGTTTGAACCCAAAACGAATCTAGGGTTTCCTAGGGATTCCAATTTCATAAAGGATTTTTAAAAATAAATATTTGTACATTGTGGTTTATTCCTGTAAATTGTATCAAAGTATAGCATTCTTATAAAAAAGTGCCTCTTTCATAAGTGACTCAATGAATTTTCACGAAGTGAACCATCACCCAGATCATGAAACAAAACATGAATAGCACCCCAGGGCCTCTCAAGGCTCCTTCTAATCATTAATCCATCCCAAAAGTCACACTGATTCTGACCTCCAACACCATCAGTTTTTTTTAAATATATAGTTTTTTAATGTTTATTCATTTTTGAGATAGAGACAGAGGATGAACTGGGGAGGGGCAGAGAGAGAGGAAGACACAGAATCTGAAGCAGGCTCCAGGCTCTGAGCTGTCAGCGCAGAGCCCAATGCGGGACTCAAACTCACAATGGTGAGATCATGACCTGGGCCAAAGCTGGACGTTCAAGTGACTGAGCCACCCAGGTGCCCCTCAATTAGTTTTGAATATATGTTTATTGAAGGAAAAAAACCACTATTTCTTATTCATCCTATATTTTATCCCCACACTTGGCACAGTGTCTCACACATAAACACTTTATTTAAAAACATTGGTTAAGTGAAAGAAAGCAGACAGTATCTGACTTTTGTGAGACAGTTGATCAAGTTAACATACATTTTATATATAGGAAGAAACGTAGCATTAAAACTGGGGGAGAACTGAGATCTGGGAAGGCTAACTTAAAAACTCAAACTTAGACCAGAAGAGTATATACTTCAGTTTTATCTTTTAACAAATATAAATGACTCAAATAAATCTAAGCCTCTGTGGTTTTCCTTGGGCCTTGACCAACTCTGCTCACATCGTATCCACTGTAACCGGTGAGTCCAGCCTCCAGAGACCTTGTTTCTCTTTTCTCAGTCATAAATGAACCCATGTTAGAAAGGCCCTCCCTTTTGACCAATGCAGCCAATAAATGACTATTTTCAGTCCTTCTCCACCCTGCTCTGAGGCCCGGTCAGTTGGAGAACAAAATAAGGGTCACCCTCTCCCTGGGCCACAGCATGTGATCTCCAGCCAGAGTGCTTCTTGCCCTAATGAATGAGGTAATAAGGGCCAAATGAGGTTTCAATCGCATGTCACCTCAGAATCACAGTTTTTCTTAGCTATACTTTTAAAAAGCTGGAATTAAGAACCAAACATTGCCAAATCCTTGCTTAGCCAGAAAGATCTGTCAACTGTAGAGATAACAAATAAGAGGAAAATCTATTTCAGCCTTTGAACTGCTGTTCCTCAATGATTCCCAGGGAAATACAAATAAATTAGGTCTTCTGAAGGACAGATTCATTACGAATAATCTCATTAAGTCGGAGTTTTAAACACTTATTTAAGATACTTCAAAAATTGTTGGGGCACCTGGGTGACTCAGTCAATTGCACCTCTGACTTTGGGCTCAGGTCATGGTCTCTCCATTTATGAGTTCGAGCCTCCTGTTGGGCTCTGTGCAGACAGCTCAGAGCCTGGAGCGTGCTTCAGATTCTGTGTCTCCCTCTCTCTCTCTGCCCCTCCCCTGCACACGCTCTGTCTCTCTCTCATATATATATATATATGAGAGAGAAATGCAGCTCTCTAAGCCCCACTGATATCTCTGTACATTTATTGGTTAAAAAAACTAAAAATATTTATAAAATTTATTTATTTATAAAATAAATAAATATTAAAAAAATTGTAAGATAGCAAATAAAAACTTTTTTTTTAGAGCATGGTTTCCTCCAATCTCCCACCTCCTCCTTGCACAGAAATATGTTGTATTTTATCAGAGATGAGCCTTCAAAGAGCAGAGTGAAAGCCCAAACTGTAGAAACACACAAATCCATTTCATCCACATTAAAACTAGTCTTCAAAAATAAGAATGTTAAATCCAGAAGCAAATCTAATCTGCCTGGAGAGGGCTGAGAAGGGAAAGTGTTTTTTTTTCCCTTTTTCCCTTTTCTAAGTTATGTTTGATTGAGGTCCTTAAACAGTACTTTACATAAACTATTCCCTTTTTGTGGAATTTTTTCCATGACTGGAGAACTTTAACTCCACCTCCAAGACCCTGGAGTCTTTATCTGTTCTCTGAAGCTTTCCTGGGTACCTCCAGGTCCTCTCACATTTTTGCAACATATAACTGATAAAGAATTGATGGAAGAACTTAATAAATCAACAACAACAAACTAACAAGAAAAAGACAAACAATCCAACATAAAAATGCACAAAAGACTAGAATCTGCACTTCACAAGAGAGGAAACTCAAATGGCCAATAAAAAAATGTGCTAAACCTCATTAATATCCTGGAAATGAAAATTGATACCTAATTAGTATCAGGAGCTCCTGGGTGGCTCAATCAGTTAAACATCTGACTTTGGTCATGATCTCATGGTTCTTGAGTATGAGCCCCACAGTGGGCTCTCTGCTGTCAGTGCAGAGAGTGAAAGAAGCAAGTTACAGAAAGACATTCCATTAAAGTATGATTTTTAAAGTTTATATAGGGGCGCCTGGGTGGCTCTGTCAGTTAAGTGTCCAACTCCTGATTTCAGCTCAGGTCATGATCTCATGGTTCTTGAGTTTGAGCCCCACATTGGGCTCTGCACTGAGAATGCGGAGCCTACTTGGGATTCTCTCTCCCTCCCTCTCTCCCTGCCCCTACCTTGTGCTTGTTCTCTCTCTCTCAAAATAAATAAATAAACTTAAAAATAAAACAAATTTTATGTAAAGTTCAAAAATTCCATAACTAAACTATGTTGTCTGGGGATACATACTATGTGATAAAATTATAAAGACAAGGAAGACAGAAACAAGGCAGGATAGTGGTTTCCTCCAGAGAGGGAAAGCTGAGATCAGAAGGGCATGTAGGTGCATCTAGAGCAGCATTCTTGTTCTTGACAGGTATTTAGTTCTTGTAGGTATTTAGTTAGTAAGTAGATATTTGTTTTATACATATTTTTACACAATGATATAAATAAAACATATACTATACTATATACATTTCATAATAAGAATCTTTTAAAAAGCATACCTGGCAAAATGGGATTCTGTATCCTTTAAATCATCCTGGGGGGGGGTAGATTTGGGTGCTGCTTTGAAACACAGAAATGTTTTAAGGAAATTGTGCTGCATTTGTCTATGTCTAGAAAGTTTTATAAGCCTGACTCCATTCTGTACTCATATTGAAGCTCAAAAGGTATTTGTTAACTTGTTAAAATATTTTTTTTACCGTTTATTCCAGGAGTCAAAAATATACTGGGAGGGCTTGGCTCTGAGAGAAGGACTGGTGTTTACAACCTCTGGACTCTTGACCAGCTCTATGATGGCAAGATATCATAAATCATTTTATTCCCTCTCTTATTGCTTTAGGATTTTTCTCTTCATTTCCCCCTTTCTATTATTTATTCAGCTTATTCCAAAATTTAGATTTTCCACTACTTTTTAAAAAGGATTATTAGGTCATTCCATTTCTTTTTTTTAATATTTGAGTTATAATTGACATATAACATTATATTAGTTCCAGGTATAGCGCATAATGGTTCAATATTTGTATATATTGCAACATGATCATCACAAATTTAGTTGATATCCATCACCATACATAGTTACAATTTTTTTTCTTGGGATGAGAACTTTGAAGAGCTACTCTCTTAGCAACTTTCAAATATGCAATGCAGTATTATTAACTATAGTCACTATGCTGTATATTACATCCCCATGACTTATTTTGTAAGAGGAACTTTGCACCTCTCAAGCCCCTTTATGCATTTTGTCCACCTCCCCACAGCACATGATCTCAGGGTCATGAGTTAAAGTCCTACATTGCAGGGTAGAGATTACTTAAAAAAAAAAAAGGAAAAAGAAAAACTTGCCCAATTTTTGGGGAAAAGAAAAGGCAATAGGAAGATGATGACTTACCAGAAGATGGCTAGAGCACTGAGAAATTATGGAAGAACTAGGGAAATCACCAAGATTCTGAAAAAGCTAACTTACCAAGTCAGTGAGGCCATTCTCTGAAGACTCTCTCCATCTTATTTCTTAGAAAAAGGTATCTTCTACTCACAGTATGTTCAACCTGAGCAAGGACATCTCAGCTTGAGTAACTGGAATACAAATTTAATGTAAGGTTAGTAGTAATGTCCCTCTTTCATTTCTGATTTTAGTATACAGGTGACCCTTGAACAGTATGAATTTGAGTGAACCCGGGTTCACTTATAAGCAAATTTTTCATTATAGTACAGTACCATAAACACGTTTTCTCTTATGATCTTAATATTTTTTCTTCTCTAGCTTACTTTAAGAACACAGTATATAACACATATAACAAACAAAATATGTGTTCATCAACAGTTATTGATAAGGCTTCTGGTCAACAGTAGGCGATCAGTAAATTTTTGGAGAGTCAGAAGAGTTTTATTTTTGGAAGTGTATGGGGTAGGGGGTGGTTTGGTGCTCCTAATCCTATGTTGTTCAAGGGCCAGTTGTATTCTCTATTCCAGTATATTCTTTTTTTCTTGGTTAAACTAGCCAAAATTTGGTCAATTTTGTTGATCTGTTAAAAAAACCAATTTTGCATTTCATTACTTCTTTTTTCTTGTATTTCTGGTCTTTACTTCATTCTATTCACTTCCACCCTAATCTTTATTTTCTTTGCTTTAATTTTCTCTTCTGTAAAAGATGAGTTATTGATTTGGGATCTTTTCCCTTTTTTAGTCAGTTAACAGCTTTAAGTTACCCTCAAAGTACTGCTTTAACTGAATCCCATAAATCTTGGTATATTGTTTTCACTCATCTCAAAATATTTCATGAATTATTTTTATCCATTGGTTATCTAGGAGTGTCTTAATTTTCTCATATGTGTGAGACTCCCAAAGTTTTCCATTATTTCAAATTTGATTGCATTGTGATCAGAGAACATACTTTGTATTATGTTTGTCCTTTGACATTTGTTAAGATTTGGTTTATGCTAGTATCTAGTCTATGGTTGGTATGGGAAATGTTCTTTTGTGTGCTTGAGAAGAATACATATTGTTGGGTGTAATTTCTTTATGTCTGTTATGTCAAGTTGGTACATAGCGTTCAAGTCTTCTATTGTGTTTGATATCATTTTATTGAAAACAGGGCTCATGGTCTCCAACTATTATTGCTGAGTTCTTTCATTTGTCAGTTTGTGCTTCATGTATTTTGGTGCTGTCACTAGATATATGTATGTTTTTAATTGTGATATCTCCCTGATAGATTCACTTTTTTAATAAAACGTCCCTTTTTATCTCTAATAACAGGTTTCAAAGTCAATTTCGTCTGATACTATCATCACTCCAAATTTCCTGTGATTGCTGTTTGCATATCTTTTTCCATCGTTTTAATCTATTTGTGCTTTTGAATCTAATGTGTCTTCTGTAAATAACATGTATGTAAATGTTTCACTCAGCATGTTACTGATTAAATGGTAGCTATTATCTTCTTCCACAGGTCAGACACACTGGTTTGCAAAGAGCAGGTGGAAGTACTTGCTGAATTAAAGAATTTATAAGTGTTGCAATAAAAATCATTCTGAGGTGCCTGGGTGGCTCAGTTGGTTAAGCGTCTTGCCTTCGGCTCAGGTCATGATCTCATGATTTGTGAGTTTGAGCCCCATGTCAGGCTCTCTACTGTCAGCACAGAGCCTGCTTCGGATCCTCTGTTCCCGTCTCTCTCTCTGCCCCTCCCCAGCTCGTGCTTTCTCTCTCAAAAATAAACATTAAAAAAAAAAAAACCTCATTCTGTATTTCAGATAACTAAGGCCAAATTTTGGTTTTACATTTTGTAGCATCTTAGTAATTATTATTTATGAATCTTATAAAATTGGCATTCTATTCTAGCAGAATAATCTAAATTCTACTATATAAAACATTAGGAAATTTGCACATGAATATTTCATACAAATGTAGCAAAGCCTCAATATATTATTCCTTTTAAACATATCTGATTGGTTTGATTCTTCTAACTTTTCATTAGTATTTACAAAGGGATCCATGGTTGACTTGTCAGTAGTTCTTCAAAGAAGTTATTCACTCTGTAAAACTACTAAAGAGGAGAAATATGTTAACAAGTTTAACAAATCAAAACATAATTCTGGTATATGAAAGCATGGAAATAATTTTTTTCCAATTCGCTGACCACTTATCACTAAATACATCACAGAACTCATATCTAAATGATAAAAGAATACAAAGATTCCTCTCACCTTTAAACTATTCTCCTGTAATTCTATAACAACATAGGTAATAGTCTCGTTCTATATTGGTTTTTGTTCTTGCTATTTTAAAGTATAAAATTGAATTCTAATTACATTTAAGTAATAAAAAATTAAAAACTTGGAGCACCGGGGTGGCTCAGTCAGTTGAGTATCTGATTCTTGATTGTGGCTCAGGTCATGATCCAGGGTTGTGGCGTTGAGCCTGGTGTTGGGCTCTGTGCTGAATGTGGAGCCTGCTTAAGATTGTCTCTCTCTCTTCCCCTGCCCCTCTCCCCCACTCATGCTCTAAAATTTAAAAAAAAAAAAAATTAAAAGCTTGCCCAATGGACTATAAAATAATCAAGGCACACAATTCTTTATTCCTACTAAAATAAAAATATAGAAAAATGAAATGCAATGTTCCATTTCTCTCAGGAATTAAAAAACAAAATTAAGAGTAGCTGTAGGGGAGAAATGAGAAAAGTAGATGTCAGCAAATATTATTAGCAAAGACTTATAAGTACTTTATGGAGATACAATTACTAATGTTTTCTATTCCACATTTATTGGAGCATGGTCTAAAGAATCAGAATGCTAAGAATCTATTTTATATTATTGGACATTATTTTATCCTAAATTTAAGCTTCCTAACATAAAAATATTATGTCTATACTATGAATTGCTTGACACTGAGATAGGTGATTAACACCAATTTGATTACTCTCCAAAAGGGAATTAATTTTAAACATGAAAATATCTTCAGACACCTAGGTTATTGATGAATCCATAATAACTGCTTGCACAAAGCTGGATTTGGAGAAACTTTACCTTATATTTAAGATAATTAATATTTTAAGTCCAGATGTCCTATAATGAATTTTAATGTTGCTACCTATCCCTATATCTAAGCATATACATCCTTATAACAAGTAGTAACTTAAAATTTGAAGTCGTGAGAAACACTATGTGTTCAATAGACATGCGAAAAAATTAACATGTATATTTTACAAATATAATTACATAGTCATGAAGTCCTAGGAAGAGAGGATTCCATAAAAACGTTTAGCTAATATAACTGAAGACATTTCTGACAATATAAAATGGATACAAACTTTTTACTAACAGGTATTATTTGAAAATTATATACTGAAAGCATTACAGAATTAATCTCACCCATTTCATGACTGTAAGTAACCAAGTCATAAAGTCAAAAGTATAAAAATATAGAAGACGGAACTCTTTTTAAACTAACATTTAACTAGGAAGAACTAGTGTCATTTGAAAGGAATCCAATTTTCCTAAATTATTGCCTTGTTTCCTTCTTCAACAAAACAGTTAAATAATTTACAATTATAAAGATAAATATCCCAACAGTTTTTACCAAGGTAACTTTTTTTGTATTTTTTTTCTTCTCAAATTTTTATTTAAATTCTAGTCAGTTAACAATAGTATAGTATTGGTTTCAGAATTCAGTGACTCATCACTTACAACACCCAGTGCTCATCACAAGTGCCCTCCTTAATATCCATCACCCATCTCACCCACCCCCCCACCTACTTCCTTCCATCAACCCTGTTTGTTCTCTATCATTAAGTCTCTCATGATTTGTTTCCCTCTCCCCCTGCTCCATATGTTCATCTGTTTTCTTTCTTAAATTCCACATATGAGTGAAATCATATGGTATTTGTATTTGACTTACTTCGCTTAACATAAAACACTCTAGCTCCATCCATGTCATTGTAAATGGCAAGATTTCATTCTTTTTGATGGCTGAGTAATATTCCATAGTCTATATACATCACATCTTCTTAAAAAAATTTTTTAATGTTTATTTTTGAGAGAGACACAGAGTATAAGGGGGAAGACTCAGAGAGAGGAAGACACAGAATCAGAAGCAGGCTCCAGGCTCTGAGCTGTCAGCAGAGTCTGATGCGGGGCTCGAACTCACAAACGATGAGATCAGACCTGAGCTGAAGTTGGATGCTTAACTGACTGAGCCACCCAGATGCCCCCTATACCACATCTTTATTCATCAGTTGATGGAGACTTGGGCTCTCTCCATAGTTTGGCTATTGTTGATAACACTGCTATAAACATCAAGGTGCATGTGTCCCCTCAAATCTGTATTTTTGTATCCTTTGGGTAAATACCTAGTGCAATTGCTGAATCGGAAAGTAGTTGTTTTTGAATTTTTGAGGAACCTCCATTCTGTCCTCCAGAGTAACTGCACCAGTTTGTATTCCTACCAACAATGCTAGAGGGTTTCCATTTCTCTGCATCCTCACCAACATCTGTTGCTTCTTGTGTTGATTTTAGCCCTTCTGATAGGTATGAGGTGGTATCTCATCATGGTTTTGATTTGTATTTCCCTGATGATGAGTGATGTTGAGCATCTTTTCAGGTGTCTGTTAGCCATCTGGAGTTCTTCTTTGGAAAAATCTCTATTCATGTCTTCTGTCCATTTCTTAACTGGATTATTTGTTTTTGGGTGTTGAGTTTGGTAAATTCTTTATAGATTTTGGATACGCTTTTATCAGATATATTGTTTGCAAATATCTTCTCCCAATCCGTAGGCTTTTAGTTTTGTTGTTTCCTTAACTGTGCAGCTTTTTATCTTTTTTGAAGTCCCACTAGTTCATTTTTTTGTTTCCCTGGCCTTTGGCAATGTGTCTAGTAAAAATTTGCTCTGGCCAAAGTCAAAGAGGTTGTTGCCTGTGTTCTTCTCTAGGGTTTTGTTTCCTGTCTCACATTTAGGTCTTTCATCCATTTTGATATTTGTGTACTTTGTTAAGAAAGTGGTCCAGTTTCATTCTTCTGCATGTTGCTATCCAGTTTTCCCAACACCATTTGTTGAAGAGACTGTCTTTTTCCCCACCGGATATTCTTTCCTACTTTGTCAAAGATTAGTTAACCATATAGTTGTGAGTCCATTTCTGGGTTTTCTATTCTCTTCCATTGATCTATATGTGTTTTTGTGCCAGTACCATACTGTCTTGATACCTATAGCTTTGTAATACAGCTTGAAGTCCAGAATCGTGATGCCTCTAGCTTTGTTTTACCAACTTTTATAGAGCTTTCAATGTTAAAAAAGGAAAACACGTATCTATTTAATAGGGAAGAAACAATCCTCTTTATTAACCTCACTGTATATTCAGAAAGGATTAAAAAACACACACATTTCCTGGGACACAAAACTGTACCAAAAGCATTTCCTTACAAAATAACTTCACAAACCAATAGTCCTGGACTTACACAAAGACATATATATTGACATACATTAGCTTGAATTAATACACAATTTGAACATTTTTGCAGCAACTTTCTAGTAGACTATTATTACATTAATGTGGGAGTGTACGACTTCTTTAACCCTTTAAAAATAGTAATAAAAAATTACAAAATAATGAAAATGTAGAATTAAGGCTGAGACTATATCATCTAGTATTAATAAAGTCAAACAATACTTATAAAAATTGATGCCACTGCATATTTTATATATATACAGGATAAGCCTTTAGAAATTTAAAATGCTACTGCCGTCACACAAGTTGACTCATCATTTTTCCATGTATCTTAACATTTGAATTCCCAGATACCTGTGCTTTTTCTATTTTTATTCTGAATTCTTCATTAAGTTTCCTCACATATTTACAATTAAATACCTAACTTCTAGAACTTTCCTCAGACACAACAGACAAAACAGCTTTGTTAAATAAATTCACACAAAAGTATTAAAAAGGTTTGTTTTCAAGAAATAGTTCTAGCATATCCACGATAATCATACTGAAAAATAGTACATATACTTTTCTTCAGGATTAATAAATGCTGTGTGCCAGTTTTATAGTAACTGCCATATCTGCAGTTTCCTGACACATTTGCAAGATAATGACAACCAAAGGGCATGATGACTGCAATAATTCCAGTAAATCCATACTGTCCAGTGAATTTCAAAAATTGAATGGCTGTTTCCAGTCCCATCTGGATTGACATGAAAATGCATGCCCAGATAGTGGTTATCGTCTCCAGAAATATTCAGTCTGCTAAGTCACGCCCTCTTGGTCTTCTGAAATAGTGCTGCAGAAGGCAGGGCATTCTTAGTGAGACCAACGGCCCCCTCTTCTCTGTAATTGTTCACACATCTGATTTGGTTATAATCCTGGTCAAAGTGGAAAAAAAAAACACATAAATTTTAGGTACAACAGTTTTCCTTTCCTAAACTCCCACATCAGATGTAGATGGTTTAATGCCCAATGGAACTATGCTCCATTATGTTAATTCTTGGTATAAACATATTTAATTAAATCCTTGTATATCTTTCACACATATGCCAAGAAAGAAATCCTGAAAATAAAAGCAGTACTTAACATATAGAGTAAAAAGTAATTTGTATCATAGTTCTTTGGAACGGTTTATCTCAGACCCCAAAACAAGATTTTTGCTTTTCTTTTCCCCTTCCTTAAATTACTGCTTTAAAATTAAATAAGAATTAAAAGATTACAGATAAGTCACAAATAAAGACCAGCAAAAGGAAAAACATTTAAAAATACCCACAATTCCATCCATACAGCATGGACACAATGAACAACACTGTGGTGTATATATATATATGCTGGTATATATTTTTTGTCAGATATATTTAAATACTTTATTTCCTAAAGATAGTTCTCTGAACTGCCATCTCCAAATAGAAGATGCACATTTTAGATAAACAGCTAATTTTTAATCTCTACGAGTATAAAATGAATTAGGAAACTGAAGCCTCTACTGAAGAAAATGAACCTACTGCACAGAATCATACACTGCTAAGTGTATTCTGTGGCTTCTAAGATCCACATTTAACATCTCAGAAGTCTACCTTTTAATGTCATGAATTAATCTGCAATGTTTCTTTTAACGCTTCATAAAATAATGGTGATTCTTATAATATCATCTTAGAGTTGACGAAATACAGTGTGTAATCTCTATAAAAGTTAACATATAGAAGTATGTAATACACAAATACAAAGTTATGCTATTTACTACTTAATATTAAATTTGTTTTCAATTTTATAGATGAAATATATTAGTATTTCAATACAGTTAAGATAAATATATATATATTTTAATGTTTGAGAGAAAGCACACACATGTGAGTGGGGGAGGGATGGGACATGGAGGGATGGAGGGAGAGAGAGAATCCCAGCACAGGGCCTGACACGGGGCTCGATCTTAACAACCATAAGATCAGGACCTGAGCCGAAACCAAGAGTTGGACGCTTAAATGAATGAGCCACCCAGATACCCAAAGATACTTTCATTTCAAATGTTCTAAAGTTTTTGAGATTGTGCAAGAATTATTAGTTCAAGATCTATGGAGAACTGACAGAGATTAGGGATGAGGATATTACTAATTAAACTGGTAGAGATTAGGGATGAGTAAATTACTAATTAAACAGTACTCTAAATTTTAAATGGAAGCTTAAACTGATTTTAAATCTTCCAAAGATAAACAGGATCCAAAACGGGAGAAAGCAATGGGGTAGAATATACCACATTTTTAACCTAAAGCTTCTAACACTGCTACCACAAAGCTCAACAACAATGGCTTTTCGTGTGTGTGTGTGTGTGTGTGTGTGTGTGTGTGTGTGTGTGTGTGTGTGTGTCAAAAGCTGTACAGACAATATGGTTCTGTTTTGCTTTTGCTTTCTGGAAACATTTACACTCTTCCCCTCTCCCTTGATATTCTAAAATTTTACTATGAAATATATTCTGGTACATCAGTCATTGTGCGCTGGGCCTTCAGTGGGCCCTTTCATGTATTTATCTCTGGGAAATTCTTTCACATATTTTTGCTTCTCCATTTTCTTCTTTCTAGGATTCCCAACAGTCAGAATTGGTTTTTTTGTGTCTCCTTTGCTGTCTTCCTGTATTTTTTCTATTTTTCTGTGAAGTTTGACTTTAGTCTCTTGAAATTTGTATTTCAGTTATTTGTAATCTGTTATCTCATCCTGGCTGTATCTTTCTCCTAATAATATATTCTGATTTTTTGTGACTATAACTCCTTCTGCACCATGATAGAGGGTAAGTTCTAAAACAGTTCCAAACAATTCAGTCCAAAAGTCATTAGGTGGGCCAGGCAATATGGACTTCCACACTAAGGGACCAGGTGAGCTGTACGGTCTTAAAGCTGGTAAAACAAGACAGACAAAAAATAGGGAGGCAGCAACAAAATAACTAAAACTAAATAGTTAAAGTTTGCCTCTGGGGAGTGGGCTGGATGAGAACGCATAGGATACAAGATTTCATCATCATAAGCTCCTTTTTATACCTGTGCTCTCCAATGTGGTAGCCACTAGCCACATGTGGCTCCAGAGCACTTGGAATCTATAGTCTTCTGATTTTCAGACTTTGTATGAAAAAAAATTTTTAAATATCTCAAGAATTTTTTACACTGCTGACATTACAACGATAATATTTTGTATACTAGATTCAAAAAAAAATCAATTATTAACAGATGCCTGGGTGGCTCAGTTTGTTAAGCGACTGACTTGGCTTCGGCTCAGATCATGTTATCAGTTTCTTTCTTGAGTTCAAGCCGCTGGGCTGGCTCTGTGCTGGCAGTGTGGAGTCTGCTTGGGATTCTCTCTCTCCCTCTCTCTTTCTGACTCTCTCCCACTTGTGCTGTCACTGTCTTTCTCAAGATAAATAAACTTAAAAAATCAATTATTAAAAATGTTTTTGTTTTTAAGTTTATTTATCTTCGGGGGGAGGGAGAGAGAGGGGGAGGGAGAGAGAGAGAGGGAGGGAGGGAGAAAACAAACCAGCAGGGGAGGGGCAAAGAGAGAGGGGGACAGAGGACCCCAAGTGGGATCTGCACTGACAGCAGAGAACCCTACGTAGGCTCGAACCCACGAACCAGGAGATCATGACCTGGACTGAAGTTGGACACTTAACTGACTAAACCACCCAGGTGCCTCTGGTGTTTTTAACACAGCTCCTAGAAAACTTTAAATTACATGTGTGGCTCACATTACAGAACATTAAATCTTATACGTTGTCTGATTTATATACATGTATGACATTAACGAAAATACTACCACTACTAACAACATAATGATAAACTAAAAAATCAGGGCACCTGGGTGGCTCAGTTGGTTAAGCTTCTGATTCTTGATTTTGGCTCAGGTCATGATCTTGTGGTTCTTGGAATTGAGCCCTGTGTCAGGCTCTGCGCTGACAGCGTGGAGCCTGCTAGGGATTCAAGAGAGAATCTGTCCCTCCCCTGCTCATGCTCGCTCTCTCAAAATAACATAAAAAAAAAAAAAATCAACTCTAGCTATGCCACTTCTGAATTGTTACAAAATCTTAATTAATAAGATCCAGATCAGTGAGATGTGTAGTTGTACTGTAGTAACTACAAGGTCTGGGGCTAATTCAGGGCTAAGGCTATGGGCTATGGTGCAACCTTAAGAATATGTACTTTAGTCTACAACTACTTGGCAGGAATTTCCTCCTTGGTCTCTTAGAAAACTGGAAATATGCTCCCCATAATAAATTAAAAAATAAAACACTTCTTTAAAAATTACAGTAGGGGTGCCTGTATGCCTCAGTCAGAAGAACACTGGACTCTTGATATGAGGGTTGAGTTCGAGCCCCTTATTGGGTGTAGACATTACTGAAGTAAATAAACTTAAAAAAAACTGCAAAAAAACATTATAGTAAACCTACATGAAGAGAGGGAATAATACAATGAATTCCCATTTCAAGCTGTAGTAATTTTATAATATGTTGCCCAATTTTGTTTTGATATCCTGTCACTTTTCCCCTGCCCCTGCAGTATTTTAGAGTATACCTCAGACATTATGGTATTTAACCAATATCTCAGTACACATTTCTAATAATATATTTATTTTAATGTAAATACTATATAATGTTATACAGAAAATAATTCCTTACTCTATCTAATATCTAGGAGATATTAAAATGTCTCCACATTTTTTTCAAAGTTGTCATCTTAAAGATTCAAACCTGGATTCAGACAATGCCTTCACATTGCATTTGATTCTTACATCTTTCAATCACTTTTATCCTACAACAGCTGATCCTTCTTCCTATCCTCCTTTTACGGCACCAGTTAACAAAACCAGTCATTGCCCTGTACAATGTACCATTCTTGACATTCTGGATTTGGCTGATTATTTCCTGGTGGTACCATTTAACTTGTTCCTGAATTCCCCTTATTTCCTGTATACTTGTAGTTAAACTATTCTCAGTTTATGAGAGATTTAAGCTCTTATGTTGAAAGGTATCTATTGTATGCAATGAATTAACCTCCTTCCCAACCGTATAGAAGGTTACCATTTACATGCCATCCTAGGGAAAACAGTTTTCTGGAGTGCTTAATTCTTCTACAGAGCTTCAGTTGGGAAACACTAACTAGAAGCTTCATTGGATGCAGGTTACTTCCTACTCAATCACACAACAGCAAATGTCCTGCTTTTAGTGTTGCTAAGATCAATCAGTGGGTTCAGGTATATCAATCTGATCTGTCCGTTATTAAGTTTTCCATCAACTTTTTACCTAATCATTTGGGTATCTATTATTATTACCTGGATCTATTCTTTATTAGGGGTGGCAAAATCATGATGTTACAATTTTAAGTTTTATTTTTAAGTAGGCTCCACACACAGTGTAGAGCCCAATGTGGGACTTGAACTCAGGTCTGAGATCAAGACCTGAACTGAGATCAAGATCACTTAAACAACTAAGCCACTCAGGTGCATCTATATAATTTTTTAAAGAAGTATTTCTATGAAGAACTTTTTATCTGGTTACCCTGAAACATAGTTCATATAAGAAAGAACACATATATCTTTATGAATATGTCAATCTTTATAGCAATGAGTCAGCAACCTAGCAATTACCAATGGTCATCTGTGAGGATTCTTTTGCATCATTTTGAACTTGTGTTTTATAAAAACTGTATGTATCTAAATCCACTGCAAATATTCTTTCTGATGCTGTACTGCCCCAACACACTTTCAGTGGTCAGAATAGTTTCTATATATGTGTACCCAAAACAAATACACATCATTCACATACCCATGTGTGGAAACGCCTCTCTCATATTGATGAGCACTGTATTCTTATAATCCCATCACTTGCTCTCCTCCTCAATTTACCTTAAAGGCAGCTATTCCAAGAGACCCTTCCCCTTGCTAGCACACAATATTAGGTACTCAAGACAGAGAATGGACATAGAATATAAAGTATTTTCTCTCACAATTTTTTGCAACACAGATCATTCTCTTTGCAGGGGAAGAGAGGGCAGATAATCTGGCTTCTGCCTACTTCCCTAAACACTCTTGCTTCTTTCCCCATGCCTCAGCCACACAAGCATCTTTTTAGTCCTTCAAACATGGTATACTTGTTACTTTCTCTGAGATTTCATGCCTATTTTCCCTCTGACTGAAACCAATCTCTATATGATTGGAAGCTTCTTATCCTTCAGTTCTCTGCTAAAATGCATCTTTCCTGATAATCAAGAGCTTCCCCATATAATTTAATCCTTTTTTTTTCATAGACCTTAACATTATTCTATATGTAGGAAAATGATTACTTTTTGGAACTGTATTTATGTACAGAACTGTAGAGCTCCATGAGGGGGAAAGAACCATGCCATTTTCACCCACCCAGCAACATACAGGTCAAAATAAGCATTCACAGAGTTACTGAATAAATGTAGAATATGTAGATGAACGGGCATGGAATACCAATTCCAAACACCACTGTCTCAAAGAAACTCCTCTAAGGTCAATATGAAACATTTATTCAGGCAGAGTCCATATTTAAACCTTCTGAAATAATGTACAAGAGACCCCAGTACCACAGTATCTCACCATGGGATGGCCTTACTAATACCTAATCTAAAAAGGACAGTTTTCTTACCAACGAGTTAGGCTGCAGATGGCTTTGCTGGAATTTTGGGGAGTTATCTAAATGGTATCTGATTTTTCAAACCAACCATTATAAGTACTTTTTAAGTAAATAACATACAAATGGTTTTGTATATTCTAACGCAGCAAGCTACTGATCCTATGAAGCAGAAAGTAGTACATCTGCAAGGTAAATCACACAACAGAAATGCAATTTAAATCTTAATACTGATTTTAGGGATGCCTGGGTGGCTCAGTTGGTTAAGCATCCGACTCTCGGTTTTGGCTCGAGTCATGATCTTGTGGCTTCGTGGATTTGAGCCCCACATAGAGCTCTGTACTGGCAGTGCAGAAGCTGCTTGGGATTCTCTCTCCCCTTCTTGCTGCCTCTCCCCGACTCATGCTCTCTCTCTCTCTCAAAATAAACTTAAAAAATTAAAAAAAAACCTTAACACTGAATTAAAACAAAATAGTTGTATTCATTTTGAGAGAGAATCCCAAGTAGGCTCCAAGCTGCCAGCAGAGAGCCCAAGGTGGAGCCTGAACTCACGAACTGAGAGATCATGACTTAAACCAAAATCAAGAGTTGAACACTTAACCAACTGAGCCACCTAGGCACCCCTATGCTGGATTTTAAGTATGATGACCCAAGAGCTTTGATAAACTAACCAATGATAACTCTCAGGTCACAATAAACTCACCTATTTTGTCTTGAAGCTTCTCTTCTCATTCTTTTAGGAGGAATTGGACAATCAGTCATTTCAACCTTTGTTGGATGGCGCAATGAGTCATTACCCTTACGTGTGGGAGTCATACCTATAAAGATAGAAAATGAACTTATACATATCTTAATTTATAGAAAAAGAACAAATAAATAATACTGAAAATGCTTCTTACTACTCCTGCTGAGAGAACAGCTTACAACCATTTATTAAATGACTTGGAGGACAAGAGCATCAACTTATGAATCATTCACCTTCTTTCTTCTTATAGTTGAACTCTTTCTAATCATAAATATTTATCTTCATGCAGAGAAAGTAGAAGTTAACAAAAAGCAAGCACAAACCTAGTTTTTGCTCAATTAGTTTCAGATTTTTCTCTTGTTCATCAAGTTCTTGTTTTTTCTTCTTCATATCAGGAGTATGAAGGTACTCTAACTGACGGTTAAGGTCCTCAATCACACTGTTCAACTTGTTCACAGCAGTACGATACTGCTGAAGAAGATCTGCAAAGAAACCAGATACCCGATTAAAACTGATATATCAAGTCAATGTTTTAGGAAAGTGGAATTAGCAACACTGGGTATTGTATTATAGTAGCATGTGGGAATTACTTTTAAAGCCACAAAACTTCGTCCAATGTAAACAAACAAAATAAAAATGCAGTTCAGACTCAGCACAAGACTGGTGCTTATTAAATTTTAATTTTCTTCAGTTGCTTGACTTTAATAAATTTATTTGTGTGTCAGGAAAGAGTTTTCTATGTAAAAGTGCTCTGTGAATTGGATCACTCTCTCAGTCAATGTTTATATATCTGATATACAGTATTCATTCTAATTCCACATAGACAAATTTGGGTGGAAGTGAGCAAATGCATTAAATATAGTATGGCTACGAGCACCTGGCTGGCTTAGTGGGTGGAGCATTTGACTTTTGATCTTGGGTTCTGAGTTTGGGCCCCACGGTGGGCACAAAAATTACTTAAAATAGTACTGCTAGAAAATCACTACTTGCAGATATGACTGTTATCTTACACACAGCTTTCAAAAATGCACTCTTCATAAAATATTTTATTTTCAAAAAGCTTAACTTTCTAAAACTTACTAGGTCTAAAAATGTATTACATTATTCAGGTTTGAGACTATTTGCCTGTATGATTTACTGAACATTAAATATTAGAATTATTAAATATATTCTGGCCCCCAATTCGGAGGCCAGAGAACTATAATTTCTGTAGTTTTAAATGGTTATAGTCTAAATGGTTAAATAAATACCTTAGTAATACCCTCAATTTTGTCTCTTGGCTCACAAAGTCTGAAGTATTTACTATCTGGCCTTTGACACTCTGGACATACACAATGATCATCAATACACATGGGAATGGACACACAAATGCCCATTTTATATATGAACTAGTTTACATATAAAATTATGGAAAATTATTTAAGAGTCAGTGAAATATAAAATGAAATATTCTGTACTTTAAGAGGCAAGAACAGTGCTGGAAAAGAAACCTAGCATTCTGATGAGCAAACAAATAAATACACATGCGTATCTGTGTATGCTTATGAATATATTCATATATTTATTTTTTAAATGTTTATTTTCAGAGAGAGAGTGTGTGTGAGCAGCAGGAGGGGCAGAGAAAGAGAATCTCTGCCCTGAGCACAGAGCCCA